>JAJTUP010000020.1:0-600000 GCA_021399435.1 Diaporthe sp. PMI_573 | reverse complement strand
AATGGGGCCCCTAGTAAGCCCGCCCACAGAAAGAAGGGTATTTGCGAGTGCTTCCGTGCTGACCAGCATCATACTAGCATTGAGAAGTCATTCAAAAAAGTTGGCCTTCCTCTAGGAGGAGACTGCAATAGCCCGGATGCTCCTGCAATGGGATTGTTCAACCTCGAGGCTGCGATCGACAAGAGCGGTCGGAGAATATCTGCACTCCAAGCATTTCTCAGCAAAAAGGTCGCTCAAAAGAGATCCGACCGCCTCACAACCTGTCAGTCGAAACTGAAATCAAATGTCCCTGAACGGCTCTAATCGACTGATAGGTACGGGTGTCGTTGTCTCACGCTTGGATATCGATGGTCCAGCTGGACTAGTCAAGGGTGTCCACATTCAGCCATCTCAAGGCGCTGCAAACGACAAGAGCTTCTCTGTCAAGGCGAAAAGAGAAGTCATTCTCTGCTCTGGGGCCATTTGCACCCCGCAGATCCTTCTGCTTAGCGGAATCGGGCCAAAAGTTCCAGACTCGCAGACCGAGGACGATCTGGACATTCCCTTTGTCAAGGAACTGCCGGCAGTTGGCACAATGTTTTCTGACCACTACAGCTTCCCAATCATGTTGGAGCTTCCGAAAAAGGAGACGTTTCATCTGCTAGAATCGATTTGGGGTCTATGGCATATCCTGCTTTGGATCGTCGTCGGAAAAGGCCTCTTTGCGCAAACTGCGATGGCGACTGCTGCCTATATCCGGACTGGGGCCATTGATGCTGAGACTATGTCCATCAAGACCCGGGATGCGGAGGGTACGAATAACCTCGACGCGTCTGAACCGGCTAACAGGCCGGATGTTGAAATCATGGTGATGCCAATCAATGGTCTTGAGCGTCAAGTTCCAGGACATGCATTGTTTAATTTGCATCCGACTATAATCCAGCCTCATGCAAAAGGCTCGATCACCTTGGTCAGTGCTAACTTCAATCCCCAACAGTCTCCATTGGGACTAACAATGGTTTAGAAAAGCAATAATGCACTTGACAACCCTCGCATTGTCTACCCAATGTTCACTGATAAGCGAGACCTGGCGGCTGCGAGACTTGCCGTGCGCTTCACCATGCGCGTGGCAGAGGAATTTCAGAACTCAGGATACCCGTACTCTGCCCCATTCGCGTTTGCTCCTGGCAATAATCCCCAGTTGTTGCGGGAATGGGAGGAGACTGGCGACGAGCGGAGCGCACCGAAGCCGTCCACAGCGGCCACGATAAATGCGGGGAGCACGACGAGCAAAGACACACCGAAGGGCAAAACCTGGAAGGACGTCACTGACGATGAGATTGATGACTACGTCAGGAGAGTCAGCCATACGAGCTTGCATCCCGTATGCACGTGCCCCATGTCAAACGATGAGGTGTCGGGAGTCGTGGACCAGAAGCTCCGAGTGCATGGGTTCAAGAACCTGAGGGTTGCTGATGCGAGCGTCTTTCCTCGGGTCCCCACCAGCCACACAATGATTCCAGTGATGATGATTGCGGAGAGATGTGCCACTTTCATCAAGGGAGATTGGCAGGCCAGTCAGATTAGCTCAAGGACTTGATCACTTTATTTCGGTTGTTCTAGCATGATATTTACGTTAAGCAAGTAGATAATTATGATTGCAAGACCGCGAGTTTTCTCTACCTGAAATATGCCCAGGTGTTTAAACAGAAGCTCTACACAAATGGGAAAGTGTAAGCACGTACAATCAAATGAAAATCGAGCTTCACAGGATGGGGGCATGTTTTGAGACTCTTCATTTAATCTATTAATCCCTACGAAATATTCATTGTCTTTATAACTGTGGGTTTGGTGACTGTTGAAGGGACCGCACGCCCGGCCCGGCTGTGGCCAATCAGAAGGGCCGGTCTGGCTTAGTCAGCAGAGGGCTGGCCACTACACCAAGTGCTTCGGCGCCCACGATGGAGATGACCTCTCTTCTTCTTTCGGTAGCAAGAATCGAACCCGTACCCAGAATAGTACGGTGGTTCCCTTTGCTCGCCCCTATTTGCACGTGCAAAGACCCCTGACCTACGGCATCAGGGCCGTACCAACAGTAACCCCATCATCACCAACTTCCTCCAATTGCCAATTGACATCACTTAGATGGGTTGGGTCCGCGGGAGTATTCATTCCATGGCCGCGTGCTCTTTTGTCCGTCATCAATCTTAGTCTGAGTAAACAGGAGAATAATCATGTATTAAGGCATTCCGGCTATTCCCTTCGTTCAACCCTTCCCCCCAGCCGGCCGTTTCTTGATTCAATTGCTAGCCAGGGAATGCATGTAGCTTAGAGCCCCCTCCCTGGAACAGGACGCTGGTTTTGAGATGTTGCCGGGAAAGTGAGGTCGCTATTCCGAAAGAGTCAAACTGGTACCTAGGTAGATTTGCGGCTTTCGGGCAGTTCAGTTGCGCGGGGTGCGGCGCATGAGTCGGCAGTTGTTCCAGATACTTACGTACCACATGATTCAGGGGTCGAGGGAGGATGGGGTCGTCTTGCGGCTTGGCCGATCATGATGACGACGAACAGTATAGATCTCAACGAGATGTTGGCCGATATGGCTTCTATTGACACTGCACTAGTTACGATGGTATTCCGAGGAGAAATTCCCTGCCGTTCCGCGCTCTATGAGAGTTGGAACACTAGATGGACGGGAAAAAAAGCAAACAAACAAACAAACAGGGTCGGGCCGACTTGGGCCTTTTCTCCACGTTCCCCAATGGCGTGCCGCGGGGAAGACCACCGTGATGCTTGGCGTGCTGGATCACTCCTCTTCTTCTTCCAATAATCGACAAGTATGTCACAACCCTAGAGTCACTTTTGACCGCTTTCAACGTGAACATGGTGTAGTAAAAGGAGGATGAGTACACGATCCACTTCATCGCGCCGGTGGAGGGAGTGAAGTTTTTCCGTATCTCCAGCATACAATCAGTTTAATAACAAGTAACAAAACGCCCGCTTGTTATCTGTATTAGGTTGCAATATGCCTTTTCGCATAAGACCAGGTACGCCAGCCAATTGAGTTGTCATACACGGCGCAAAAATAGCAAACATGAAGACCAATTTGCTTGCCTTATTGGCAAGCTTTGCCTTGCATGCAAACGCCAAACCTCAGTCTCAGCCAAACATTGTCCTGCTGCTATCTGATGACCAGGACAGACGTCTCGGGTCTACTGATTTTCAAGGCGTACTGCAGCGGGAATTGGTTGCCAAAGGCACTGAGTTCATCAACCATCATGTCACCGTTGCCCAATGTTGTCCCAGTCGAACCTCGCTCTTTCGCGGCCAGGCTGCACACAACACGAACGTCACACATGTCCAAGCGCCCGGGTAGGTCACCATTCCCAAAACTTTTCGGTTCACAGCTGACGCTTGGTAATCACAGAGGCAACTACGACAAGTTTGTCTTGTCGGGCGAAGACAAAGATTATCTGCCATTCTGGCTGAAGTCGGCTGGATACCATGTCGAATGTGAGTCTTGAGTCCAAAGCCCATGTACACAGATAGGTACGGCCTATGCCAATGGCATAACATGCGGCTGACCTGACGGCTGTCATCTTGCTCTCAAGACATTGGCAAGTTTCTCAATGGATATACCGTCCTGAACTACAACACGACGCCAAAGGGCTGGGACCATACCGACTGCCTAGTCGACCCATATACGTACGCCTACAACACTGTGGTCATGTCACAGAATAGTGAGCGGCCGGTCCTATACTCTGGCTACCATCAGTCGGACGTCATCCGCGCAAAGGCCTTGGCGCGCCTCGACTACCTGACGTCCAACTCTACGTCCAGCCAACACCAGCCCTTCTTCCTCGAAATCGCACCTACAGCACCCCACGTCGCGCAACAGGGGGACGCCGCCATCACCAACCCCGTCCCACTCTCTCGGCACCTCGAGGACTTTCCTAACGCTACCGCGCCCCGAGCGCCAAATTTCAACCCCCCGGATTCCATCCAGTCCCTCCGCAGCAACTGGATCGGCGGCTTGCCCTCCCTGAATGACACCCAGGTCGCCTACGCTGACGAGCAGTTCCGGGCACGCATCCGGTCCCTCCAGGGCCTAGACGAGATCCTGGAGGATGTGATCGCTCTGCTCGATGCCCGCGGCCAACTCGACAACACCTTCATTATCTTCACTTCTGACAATGGCTACCACATCGGCACGCACCGTGCCGTAGCCGGGAAGGCCCTTCCTTATGCCGAAGACACGAATGTGCCCTTCGTCGTGCGCGGGCCTGGCGTTCCCGCCAATGTGAAGTCGCGGCTTCCGGGGGCGCACCTGGACCTTGCGCCTACAATCCTGGATATCGCTGGGGTCGGCCAGGCGGATTGGCCGCGCTTTTTCGATGGCCGAAGCTTGTTGGCCCAGTGGCAGGGGCAGCCGGAGCAGGACACTGTTGGTAAGGAACTGCTCAATGTCGAGTTCTGGGGCGGGTGCCACTTCGAGGCGCCCCCGTTCACGTCGTACCCGGAAAATAGCTACAAGACGCTGCGCATCATCGACGAGGCCGACAACAGCTGGTTGTACGCCAGGTGGTGCAGTGGTGACGAGGAGCTGTACGATACGTCTAATGACCCATACGAACTGGACAACCTGGTCGTGACCCGGGCCAACGACACGGAGACGAGGCGGCTCATCAACCGCCTGAACGCCCTGCTCATGGTGACCAAGTCCTGCTCCGAGGAGACGTGCCGAAACCCTTGGTCCATCTTGCAGTCTCCTGCGGCCTCAAACACGAGCACTACCAGCACCCCAGCCGCTACAGATCTCTCCGCCACCTTAATCAATAACCTCCGCGACGCCATGGATCCCGTCCACGACAGCTTCTTCGCCGGGTTTCCCCGGGTTGCCTTTGCAGAGTGTATGACGTACCAGTACGTCCCAAACGAGGAGCCCTTCTATCCTGCCTCGGCCGCGGCGCTGCAGGGGCAGTACCGACTGCCCACGGACAACTATGTCAGCGTGACACCTACGAGCTTCCTGGCGCCGACAAACGAGAAGCTCGAGGGGGGTTGGGACCAGAGGCACGTCACGCTGGACACGATCATGTTGTCGGCGCGCCAACTGAGGGACGACGAGCTGGTGCAATAACCCACAGATATTCAATATTTAAACTAGTCCCTAGTCTGAACGATTCCGTGTAACGAATGCTATAGCTCACAACTTGGGTTTATAATTATATGTTAACACGGGAACCATGAACCGTGACCCCTGAGTGGTAGGAGGCCTTGTCTCGCCAAAGGCACTCACGAGTCAAGACCGCCCTCGGGGCTTCTAAGCATGGCCCATGCCGCCTTGACATAAGGTGCCGTGGAGACGAGCACGTTAGACACCATTCAAACGAGCAACGCAGCAAAGCCTTGAAAGCCATTTCTTCAGCTTGCTTCAGTTGCGCACGCTCTAAACAAGCCGAGACTGCGATGCAACCAGAAAACTACCAAGAGCTGCCCAGCTCTCGTCAACCCTCGCCCCCACCAGCACAGACCTATGGGGTCCAGCATGGCTGGAATGAACCACTCAAGGGCCTCACACCTCGACACATCGCATCGTGTGTCCTGGATTTCTTCACTCCCGAGATATTGTCGCGTCGCAAAAAGCAAAGTGGCCGAGTACTCCACGACCAATCCAAAACTGCCTAGCTCGACGGCCTGCGAGGATAGGCCGCCCTGCTCGTCTGCGTCTTCCACCTGACCGTCTGGACACACGGCGGCATCGAGTACTGTTACGGCGCCGCCCTGCCCTCCGGCGCCCCGAACAATACGCCCGCCGCCTGGTCCATCGTGCGGACGCTCTGGACAGGCGGGCACTTCTCCGTCGCGCTCTTCTTCACCATCTCCGGCTACGTGCTGCCGAGGCGCCTGATCTCCCTCCTGCACGCGGCCGACATGCAGACTTTGTCGGAGCGCTGCACTCGTCCGACGTCCGACGTCCCTTTAGGCTTCTCCTCCCTGTCGTCTGGAGCACGCTGGCTGTCGTGGTCGTGTCGTATCTCACGGGTATCCCCACTTCTGCCATGAAGCGAGAGGACAGCATGCTGCTTCAGCTGGTGGCGTGGGTGAGGGAGACGGGGCGGTATCTTTACTTTTTCAACGACGGTTATCACGCCATGAATCAACACATGTGGCCCCTTATCGTAGAGATGCGAGGTTCCATGTCGCTATTTGTGTGGCTCTTTGCCCTCTCGCGGATGCAGCATAAGATGCGCTTGTTTCTGACACTGGCCTTGATTTAGTACCTGACCGTCGCGGTCCCGGCTGCCCATATGGCTACATTCTTTGCAGGGATGGTCACTGCCGAGCTGGATCTGATTGCTTCTGGTTCTCTGCAGATGCATCTTCCCTGGGATGGGCTGGTGCAGGCGGTCGGGAAGCATTCCCTTATGCGGGTGTTAGTTTCCCACGCCGTCCTCGTTACTTCTTTATACCTCGGGTCCTCGCCTTCTGGATCCTCTGTGGACTCCTCTCGGGACGAGGTGCTGGGTCAATGTCGCGGCTGGATGACACTTGAGTGGTTGATCCCAGAGGCTTACCCCCACGGCGGTGATGATCCCAGTTGGCTTTGTTTTTGGTTGTTTTGGGCTGCGTGGGTCTTTCTCCTAGCTGTCAAGGAAATCAACTGGCTGAAACGCGCTCTTTCGTGTGGCTTCTCGCAATGCACGTGGTTACCCACTGCCCGCCTCTTTCCGACATTCCTTCGCTGACAGGTTCTGCAGATCTTGGAAGGGTCTCTTTCCCTCTCTATCTAACCCATGGGCCGATGATTGCGTTCTTCTCAGAGCGTCTGTTTTACCTAACGGGCGTCAAGAAAAACATGGACGAAGGCGCTGTGTCCATTTTCGGCTATATTGAGAACAGATGGTACGATGCGAGTTGGTTCCCGTTCAACGATCAGGGGCCGTTTGGGTTAGAACCGAACTATCTGTTCTGCCTCGTGTTGAGTATTGCGGTATTCTTGTACATGGCAGAACTGGGTGTTAAATCTATCGAGACGCCCAGTGTACGCTTTTCAAGATGGGTTTACGATCGATATTTCAATGAAAGCTGAAAACAGTTTGAAATTCATTTAAATGGCTCACTCAGTGTAGTGTCTTCATGACTATAATCTCAACGAATGCAATCAGAAGATTGCTACAGCAGACGGCGGGCTCGCCACGCCCCCTGGCACATCAAGCGGCACACTAACAAACATGAACGACCACCTCTGCAGCGCCCTACACTTCACAGCCAGCCCCTCAAGGTCGAAGCTCTCCCCGATCGGCATTCCCCATCCTCCGAGGAACACCTCGTGCATGCTCACGCCCCACGGTCTCGGGCTGGGCCAGGCCTCGTACGCCACAGTGTCCGAGGCGACGGCCGCGAAGGCGTTGTCCCAGTGCCAGCGGATGGCGTCCTCGCTCGCCTCGACGCCGCAACTCGATCGCACGGGCCGATAGGGGAGCGCGGCTTTCTGTCCCTCCGAAAGCCCGTAGTATGCCACAAGCCACCCGGTGCGGATCAGGAGAATATCTCCCTGGTGGAAGTGGACCCGCTGGGCGGCCGCTACGGCTTGAAGCTGGGAAAGGGGAATTCCGTGGGAAGCGAAGTGGTCGATCTCGATTCCCTGCTCGGCTGCCCAAGAGAACCAGTCAAGAAGAACACCTCGGCTAGTGATGGTCTTCTTGGCAATATCTAGACGCCATGCGTCAGTATTCATGTTTGTACACACAAGTTCAAGGAGTTGATGTTACTCTGGATCCCGATTTTAGCGTTGGCTGTGGGACCTGATATATCATCTTGGGTTACTCCGTTGTAGTATTGGAGAGTGTCCTGGTATGGAAAATGCCTGGGGCCGTCCCAATGGCTTGAGCCCTGGGTGTTGATATCCAGCTAAGAACACAAGCATATAAATCAGACCCTGCTGAATGCGATTGGCGGGGAGGAATAGTACCAACCACGTCGTCGTTAGACTTTCCCTTTGCGATGATGTTGTGGGAGCACGGCTTCCGAACAGGATTCATTGGTTGTACAAACGCAGTCAGGGGGAGGCTGGGAGGCGGATCAATTGTTGGCATTATACTGCACAGATACTGGGTTTGGGCGGTGTCTGGATAGCAAAGCATCTATCTACCAACACGATGAAAGACAAACAGAATTTTGGAGACTTACTTCAAAGCGACTGTCTCTCCTGTCACGACCTCAGCCGCGGCAGACTTGACAACTGATGGTTTAAGCAAGTTCAAGGTGCCCAACTCGTCATCATCACCCCATAATCCCCATGCCGATGCCTTCGGGTCACCCTTGCGAAGGGGCAAGTCAGGGAAGCTCGGCCGCTCGCCTGCTGATGCGTCGTTTATTGGAGAAATACTGCCCATGGTGTCTATGATATCGATGTGAAGTGCATATAGTCATTCAAGAATTTTTATAGATACCCTTAGAAGGAACTGCCGAGTGGTCGAGGGAAGGCTTTCCAGATGTTACAATCCGATTGCCGTTGTGCATAGCAGCACGGGTTGTTCCTCTCCTGGCAGGGGATCCCGGTAATCAGCCTGCCGGCTTTTGATACCGAGGACTGCGGTATTATTCCCGAATGCAGGAGCCCACAGTAACGCGGATATTGCCAGGTTCTAGAACTTTTAAAATTCTCCGCATGGAATGCAGAGATCTGATGCTCTGATCAAAGAAAATACAACTAAAACGTCTGCGCGCCGCCGGTGTTCAGTTGAACACGGTAGAGATAATCCCTCCCGGCAATATACAACCAGTTTTCGACCCACACCATATTCACCGCGACGTCGCCGTCCGCAACCTTGATCAGACCAAGCTGCTTCCCAGAACGGTCGAACACGGACACACCGCCAGTCACGCCCCCGTAGACCCTCCCGTCCCTGTCGAGCTTGACGCCGTCCGGGAACCCAGCATCGGCATACGCGAATACGTCGCCCCCGCGCACCGGGACCCCCGCGCCGTCGTCGTCGTCGTCATGCAGCTCAAACTCGTAGATGGTGCGGCCTCCCGCCGGGTTGTCGGACGCGTTGCCCCGGTTCGTGACGTAGATCCTGTCCTCGGCGAGGTTGAGTGCTACGCCGTTGGGGTTCACGAACGGGCCTCCTGCGGCGCCGGCTACCATGCGCAGGTTGTTGGTCCCGCCCATGTCCCAGCGCCACAGGCCGTTGGCGAGTTCGGGATGGAGGGTGTCGTTGAAGTTGTCGAAGCCGTAGTAGCCGTCGGTGAAGTAGACGACTCCCCGGCGGGTGATCACGACGTCGTTGGGGCTGTTGAAGCGGTGACCCATGAAGTTGTTGAGGACCACCTCGGTCTGCAGCGTCACCGGGTTCATACGCACGATGCCACCCGGTGTCGTGTAGTTGCCCTCCTGCGCCCAGTAGACGCTGCCGTTGTGGTAGTAGGCGCCGTTGGCCATCGTGAGCGATGGGGATGGGTAGACCTTCTCCGTAGTCGGGGTGGTCGTGTTAAGGTTGCTAACGCGCCAGACCCACGGCATCGCATCGGCTGAGAACCCTGCCTTGGGCGGATGCAGCTCGGCGAAGAAGATGCAGTCACACTCAGGCGAGTAGACTGTGCCGTCGTGCACTATCCGCGTAGCGAATGAAGGGCCAGGAGGGAACTCGAAGACTTTCTCTAACGTGGCCGAGATATTTCCTTCTTCATCCTCCAGTAGCTAGGGTAGCATATCGTCAGGGACCTTTCTTGCATTTTGAAGGGGAGGTTGTTTGACGCTTACCTGATAGAAGTCCCGGTCCAGCACGATAAATGAGGCATTCCCCAGCAACCCAGTCAAGTCAGATGCTGCCTCCGATGACTGGCCATCAAGGATCTCCGTGTCCCACCAGTTGGTTGTGACATCACGGTTGAAGTTGGCAGCCGGGAAGACGTTCCGCACACTTGAGGGCACTTCGAATACCGAGGAAGGTACCTCGGCACGCCTTTGTAAAGCAGCCGAAGGAAGAGCAGCGGTTTCAGAAAGTGGGAGAAACGCAACGCCGTAAAGACATGCCGCCACAACAAGCCGAATGCATCCCAGAGTGCGCTGAGACATGACCATAGATGTAAAAGATAAGTGGCATTACACGACTTAGCAGCACTGCTCGTTGTCTTGTCGCATCCTGTGCCTTCTGAACAGCCAACGCACACTCCTGCTTAAATACTACTTTAAAACTTTGACATTACCCCACCTCGTCAGAATCCAGTACAATGGGTCCGATTCGTTCCCTCCCCGAATTTTTCGTTAATTCGGTCATCCCGTTGTCGATTTTATTGTTGCCATCGTCGTTGGTTGCTTGGCGTCGGTAATCGCAGGTCGTGGCTCGGCTTTAAATCCCGAGGAATCTGTAGGCCGACCGTGAATCCGAACCATGCTTGGCGGAACGTGACCAAGATTGTTGCACCACGTCATCAGATTCCTCAGGCCTGGGGTAAGATAGCCCCATTTTATGTGGGCGTAAAATCATCTCGTCCATAGCAAACCTTCGGATTGTCAGATCGGAGGCCACACTACTCCGTTGCTTGCAAAGGAGGAGGAGCCTGGGTTTCGCAGGACAGGACCTGCAACACCCCAGGGAAAGGCATCGGGATGGAACCCAGCACCGGTGTCTGTTCCACCAAGACTGAACTCGTCATCCCAGGCGGAGACGTCCATTGAGAGGAAGGAACTTTCATATACGGACGGGTTGACGCCGGATGCGAGTCGGGGGTGGCCGCTGCTATTGTTGCCATTGTTGTTGTGGTTGTAAGAGGTAGACTGGACAGATGTTGACAGGAGACGGTGTCCAGTATCAGTTGTCTGTTCTGGTCCATTCCCCCCATTTCGTGGGCCAAGATTCTCCAATTGATGCTGATTTGCCTCATTTCCCTGATTGATTTGACCTAAGGTAGGTGGTTGGTTATGGTCAGAATTCGATCCAACGTTCGTGGCCCGCGGCGGGCCAGTGCTCAAGAGTCTACGGATCGTCTCAAGGCTTCGTCCGCTCCCGGGAGTGTGAGAGGCCTCCTGCTGAAGGATCCGGAACGCTGCTGCTAATCTTGTCGCCGCGTCTTCCCTCTCTTTCTGTGTCGACGCACGCTTCAACTCTTCGCTCTCAACTGTGGCAGCTGTGTATATGCAATAGCTAACTTGATAAGTCATCAGACGGTGGGGGAATGTCCGTGAGTACAAGGAATGTATTGCGTGAACTTTCTTCGAGTGCTCAATGCAAGATTTGATGTTGCGGTCCCCGGGATCTCTACTTGCCGAGCTTAGATACGGCCTCCTCAACAAGATATGTAGGGCGTGGTATAGGAGACTGTCCATTATCAGCTTGGAGTTTCATCGCAATCACGCGCGGGTAAAAGCGGGCGAAACTTACTTGAGTGACACAATGTGCGGCGGGGGGCTCTGCTCCAAGCCTGCAAGATCCTCCATCTTTAATGGACCCGGGATCTTTTCATACCACTGACAGATTCTCTCGTCAAGGTCTTCAATCTGCGACGCGAAATCGTCGGGCTGCGGCACAGCAGAGAAAAGCAACATCATATCTGTTGTGACCTCATGAAGTTGGCAGAAGGCACAGAAGGTCGACGTGGTCCAGCCAGGTAGTTCCACGAAACTCTCAGCAGAAACCTCAAAGGCATGAACGGGCTTCCATAAGCGCTCATCATCCGCCTTGTCTAGTATCTCATGTGGGGGATACGGCCGTCTCGTCAAGGAAGGGGGCCGACCCAGGGCCAGGCTCAACGTTTTGTCCCATATGTATGCAGAGTTGTAAAGCCTTTTACGCGTTTCGATCTCGGCAGGCGTCCATTTCTCCAAAGTGGATAGTTTCGCAATGTCCAGATGGAGACCGATGTCCTTCATCATCCGGATAGCCATGCCTGTGTAGAGCCACCCCTCGGAGCTTCTTCCCACGGCACATTGTCGCCCACCAAGGATCAATAGACCTTGTATTGTTGCTATCGCAGGTCTTGTCGCCGCCATCTCTTCCAGCAACAACTCGCGAGCGCGAGCTATGTAGTGCTCACCTTTTCCGACGTTTTGCAAGCTGCCATTCTGTTCGGGCAGGTGCCTCGCAGCCAGTGCGAAGATACACAGCAACAAGAAGTCGGAGCAGTAAGGGCCTCCCAAGGCTAGATCCATCATGAGGATGGGTCGATAGACACAACAGTGGAGTGGATGCAGCCATGACCAGTAGATATCTAGGAGAGCCATGCCTACGGTTGTCTCCACACCGGTGCCGTTCATAACTGGTTTCGCGGCAATCAGGGGCAGCCAGACAGAGTCCATCAATGCGTACTGGGACTGCAGAATCTCCACGTGTGCCCTCCTCGGATCGCTCTCCTGGCCGGCCTCTGTAAGATTATTCTCCTCGAGTGAACCGGCATGGAAGCGGCTTGTCGGGCCGTTGTAGATGACTGTCCCATCCTCGCCGAGACCGACCTGGAACCACATTGAGCCTTCCGAGTCGGCATTGGCACCGGCGGCAGGCCGACTTCCGTCGATGGACTGACCATTGCTTCGGCCCGATGTAGCGTTCGTGCGTGGCGTATATGCCGGGTCCGGACCGGGCTGGGCACCCGTGCCGGGGGATGCAGAAGAAGCCTGGTCGTGTTGGTGGTCAGGGTTTCTTATGGAAGCCTCCAGATGCCGAATGCGAGCGTTGGCTTCCCGCAGCCTCGACTCTGCGGATGTTTGAGTCGGCCACTGACATTCTTCTCCGGACCGTCGACAACCAGTGCAGAGAGGCCGATTCCCGTCACACTTGACCTTTCGAGATTTGCAGCTCAGGCAGGCAAATCCGTACCGGCGTGCCTTTCGGGCGGACAAGGATGCCGAGACTGAGGCTGATCCATGGGCAAAGCCTCGACCACGGCCTGGCCTTGATGCCGTGCCCGGGGTGGAGTTCGACCCTGAGACTGGTGCTGCAACCGAGGTAGAAGGCACAGGTGATCTTGGTGTGATTGAGGGGGCCGGAGTTGCGTCGCCATCGCCGTCGGACTCCCTTGCCGGGGTGCTCATTCGGGCTTGGTGAAGGTTCCACAACGCGGGATTCTCCCCAAGATTCGGATATAACTGAATGCCCTGGAGGGGGGGGACGAGATATGTGGGGGGGAAATCGAGCACAGAACAGTTCGGTCGTCACACGAGGGATGAATGAGACTCCGCGGTGGTAATGGTCTTGTCAAGGTCTCCGGAATCATCGGGGTTAAGTTATGCGGGAAAATTGGCAGCGGAATCACTTCGGCATGTATGGTATCAAAAGCCCCACCTCCTCGCTGCGGGAGGCTCTGCGGGGTATTTACGCGGCATCATACTCCTCCCCACATTCACTGACGACGTCCCAGGCAATGGATTCTATATAGTCACCCCAACTTCGTTATATAACGAGCTCCATTTATGGATTGGGAATAACGCAAATGAGAAATGCATTATCTGTACGAGCAGGGAGCCCGAGCTATGAAGCTAGATTTAAATAGACACTCGTGTGCAGACGGCAGCATGTGCTTGAGTACAAATTCTAACGCCAGGAGCCAAAGCAAACTCGACGTGGTTCTCTTCTGCTTTCAAGGGACACTGGAGACCACAATGTCGAGCCTTTCACTGCGACTCAATCTGACCCTCTGGAGTGGGGCACGATATACACGCCACAGCACGGGACGCCAGCAGTGGAGATGTATTGATTCACGGTGTATCGCAGACCATTGGGATGCTTTACAGAAACGTCGTAGAAGCAGATAAGGTGCACTTCTGTTTGAATTTGATGAATTGCTACGAATCCACAAGCGTAAAAATGCCGGCCAGTACTGCGTCAACGACCCCACTTCTAAGGAAACGACTTCAGATGTCCTATTTACTCAAGGGGGCGGCATATATAATTCCGAACAGTCCCCAGCCCTGAGTCTTGTGACGCTGTGTCCAGACGCATTCTTAGATACCAAAGATATCGCCCAGTTACCTGAGAGTTAGGTAAGGACGAAGGACTGCGAGCGTGATGCATTCGTGTGGCGCACACCATTGCCGAGCATGCTTCCACAAAACTCGACGCTTCTACATGAGACCTTCCATACTATCAAAAGTGGTGGCTTCAAAAGTATCGACAAAGCTTGTGAGTCAGTTCTGAATTATTCGACTCAAACGCGACAGCAAGTCCGGCCAAGTCCGGCTTTCTATGGACACGGTTGCGGTTTGTATGAACCCACGACTAGATGGGCGAATCTGAGAATTACGAGTTGTTAGCTGTGGTCATGGTATCGCCAAAAGGACAAATGGAATTTCAGCGAGGGGTCCGACGTAAAATGTCTCAATAAGGCCTTGAAATTCTCGAAAGGTTGTGTTCTGACCGTGGTTCCTTGACTTCTTTCTTTTCGAAGACGCTTGCGTTCGGCCGTCATATGCCTGTAGCCAACGCGATGAGATACAACGCGGAGAGTTATTAGCAACTATCTTCTGTGATACATTCGGGGCGCCTCTGTGCACTGAAAAATCGAGTTATCCAGATACTCAGCCGATATTATCCTTTGGATACCGAAGAGGTCGTAGTTGGCACATGCATGTTCTGCTGAAGTCATGCCACAATCTGCAGTCAAGTGGGTATCGGCTCCAGTTGGCTGCCTAAATATGAAAGCCAGTCCTCATGTACGTACATGCAAGCCCACTATTCCAGGGACCTTCTATATAAATCTGATCACTCTCAAAGCTCCCACCAACTTCCTTGCATTCATCGTCGTACCAGCCACAGTTCCCATCCCCTCGCACGACGACTTACAAGCGCAAACATCAATGGCTAGAAAAAAGTCAAACCTACCGTTGAAGCGAACAGATATCGCCGGCTTGACAAGATGCAGGTTCCCCGGCCAGAGAGCTCCTTATGGAACACCGATCAGATTCCGTGCAAAAGTCGAACTTGCCTCGACAATACAATGTCTTGAGTCTGTTCCTGGGTATCGATATTTACAATCAGGGAGAGGAGTTGACAATCCCGATGAGGTTCTCTTGTGTACAAGTAAGTTCAGTTAAAACCGTTTCCGCGAAGACTTTGGAATGACTAATCAGGCTTTTAAGTCTGGGCCGACGAGACGTCTCTTAGGACATTCATGCTGTCCCCAGCTTACGCAGAGTACCTTGATTCACTTAGCCTGGGCGACATAAAGGAAACTGACGCCAACCATCGTCCCGCAATAGCTGTTGCCGAACTCGACCGGTGCTCCCTCCCACGGGGAATATAGCGACCATTTTCACTGCGGCATTTGCCAACTCAAGCGAGCCAGACACCATTAAACTGAGACACTTGTTACTAAACGTCCCCTACTCTTTCTATCATCCGGGCCGCTTGGGCTACCGGCAACCCAAGTCCGGATGGATAATAGACCCTCAGTTTGAAGGCGGCCGTCCGGTAAAAAGGGGGGTGGTGGTGCAGAGGTGGGCCATGCTGGAGCCTCTGGAGAAACAGCTTGAGGTATACAGGGCCGTGACGCAAGATGCGGCATCTAGAGAGGAATGGAGGCTTCGAGTAGAGGAATCAAACGCGGTGTCTGTAGACGAAGCGACCTGGGACTTTGGCAGTTCGAGCGATTCGGACGACTCAGGCTCAGAGCCGGACCAAGCGGCGGACTTGGCGGAGAGGCTTGGTGATATGAAGGTTCAGAGCCGTCACGGGCACGGGGCTCCGATATTGTGGAGATCCGGTGTACATAAATAGGAGCGCTGTACGCTCTATTTCTAAAGTCAGAAATCCAGTCAACTTGCTCTATTCGATGTTCTCTGCTCGGATTCATGATAGGAGCTGAAATATTTATCAGTCTTTCTTCTACTTTCTTGTGCCAGGGCTTGGCGGCACACCACACTGTATATTACCCTTATGGGTTATCTCTGAGTGCGCCGTGTGGTGTCGGACGTAAAACTAGGTGTGCGGTCCCGGGGCCAATCCTCTTGGACCAAACCACCTTGGAAGCCCCGATGTGAAAACGCATCGTTAAAACAAGTGCACATCCCCCCCCCCTTTTTTCTACTTTCTTGTTGGGCCTTCTCTCATTACTCAAAGCTTCATAACGGTACACGGTCTACCTTTCTTACAGCAATATTGTAACCAGAGTTGCAATGCAGGGCCTGCCAGTCATTTTGATATTGCCGAAACGTCACGGCCTTTTGAGCACTCGATGAACCCGCTAGCTGCCAGGTCCAACGTTGAGCTGGTTCTACAATAGAATGATGGTATCACCAACAAAACAGAGCTAAATAGTCGTATGTGCATGTACCTCTTCAAGATAACTACTGGAAGACTGTGTACAGGTCTTCGTTTATAGGTACTCATGTGAGAGCTTTTGGTAGATTCAAGTTCTACAAGCTCTCTGGAGATATTAGCGACGTGTTTATCTACGTATATATTATGTATCAACTTGGTGGACCACTTCAATGCAGCAATGGAACCGGACTACCTATAGCTGCTGTGATACATCGTGAAGACATTAGTGCAGCCCAGACTATCAGATTCTTCCGGCCCAGCCCACAATCTTGGGGATCACAACGTCATGGTTATAGCGCCACAAGAAGGCGCTGTAGTGAGTATGGAAAGCGGCGCCGCTGTAGAACATAGTCCCATCCAGACCCCCTTGCAGGGCCGACAAATCTGCGAAGAACCCATCCCGAATCGCCTCGGATGCCACTTGTAGATGGAATGGCGAATGGGATTTGAGAATCAACCACTCTGGATCAGTAACGGGAAATCCCTGGGCCTTCTGTAATGTCTGGATTTGACGAGTAGCATACGCTCGGACCTGCTCATCCGTTAGGGTCGGGACGTCCGACCCGAACTTGATCCACCACACGTCATCCAAGGTGCCTAAAGGTGCGACATGATACAGCGCTGGAAGCACGGGAATATTGAAGGGCATATTGACCGCAGCATTGTCGAAGCTGATGGTCTCGTTCATGCCGATGCCGCGGACCAGCCCGGTCCAGTACCCATTTGCTGTCTGGTACTGCGAGAAGACCGCGCGCTCTTGTTGCGTGAGATCCCAGCCGGCGAGGTTGGATAGGGTGGGAGGGATAGTCAGAAGGACCTGAGCGCACGAAAGAAATCGTACACCGTCGTCACGACTAGAGACGAGGAGCTCGGCTCGGCCAGATCTTGTGTTCTGGCGTTGGGTAGAGATGATCGTGGACTCGAGCATGATATTTTCTGCTCCTAAATATTCGGCGGCCTTGTGATAGAGCTCCGAGTTGTTCCCCTTGGCTGATGTGAGGTACCCACTGGTTAAGGCCTGGATGTCTCCCATGTTGAAGTATTTGACGGCATTGATGGTTGGCATGTTGAGCAAGCTCCCGGTTCCTTGCGCGACTGCGTATGTAATTGGGACAGCGGCAGACAGGTTGTACTTATCAACGAAGGCACCAAAGGGCAGGTACAGGTCTTCTGGCACCGGATCTGGAAGATCGTATCCCTCTAAGATGTAGGCGTATTGGGACAGCACTTCGGCCATCCGTGAAAAAGCATCCTGTGCATCACCAAAATCTGTCCGCGATATAGTAGAGCCATCCCGAAAATCTGCGTTCTTCCGAATGGTGTTGAATAACGGCGCGGGCAAAGAGGGGTTGGGTGGCTGCCCTGGCAGATTAATCTCCACGGTCGAAGTGTTGATCAAAGGTATCTGGAACTTGTCGAAAAAGTCCTGCACGACGGTGAATGGCTGATAGACAACTACTCCGATGTCCACCGTCGCTTCAGTCTCTGGATCGATGTATGTTTGAGTGGCACCTCCAAGTTGGGCCTGACGATCGATCACGACAACAGTCTTGTTCAGATCCACGAGTGAAACCGCAGCATGAGCTCCGCTTGCTCCTCCACTCACGATGCAAACATCTCGCTCGACATCATGACTCTGATCTCGGTTGATATCAATAATGGACCAGCCGTGGCAGACGACTCGAAGTGGCTGGACCAGAATTGCTAGGAGTAGCCACCTCTGTCTCTTGACTGTGGTGGTGAATTTGTTGTAAAACATTGTCAAAAGCAGACGACAGCAATTTCAAAGCCCAGAGACTTTGAGCGGATTGATCTGGGAAACAAGTTGCTGGTATAGGAGTCAAAGTGATAATTATGACGGCCCGGAATGTCCGCTGATTGCGGCAGTTGAGGCTCGGATTACAAAAGTCCGTCCGCAATTACAGGAAGTGCATGTATCAAGGAGAGGTGGAATAGAATTGCAGCAGTCACCCGCAATGATTACGTGGCTGGCATGAAGCTGATTGTTGATCGCGATGGCTGGTCGGCGAAGTTGTCGCCCTGTTCTCGCCAAGTCATGTGGGTCAATCCCCGCTGAATTGCAATTTCCAACAGGTGTTGTACAACCGCAGCTCCTCAATGCATCCCCCGTGTCGTTAAATTTGCAGTCTGCACTTATGAGGCGCTGCGTGCAGCCATTCATCATGGTAGAGTACCGTGTTAGCTGTTGGTACCCACCTACCCAGGTACTTAGCACCCATGCCATGCATCTAAACCGGGAACATGTGTGTCACGTATATGCAGCTTTTTGCACAGTATACGACCTCGTTGCTCTGTTAGCCTGCGGCGCAGAAAAGAAAAAGGCCTGTACCTGCCTATTTGGTGCTATGACATATGCAATACTTGTGCATGCATTCTGGATCAGTAATCCCGTTCTGCTGCTCGAAGGGCGGAGGAGCTTCATTCAAGGCTTTGTTGCCAAGTCTAGGTCACTGGGCGCGGCTCATGGCCGATGTATTGATCTGCATCAGAGAAGGCAGACATTGGCAGCATTTCCAAAAAGCGTGTGACTTGAAGTTCTGGATCTTTGGCGATGCTACGTTCAATGGTACCTTGCCAACTACCCAAGTACCTAGTCGGGGTTGGAGGAAGAAAAGCTGCCCCCGCATTCAATGACTACAACTCAGGGGAAAAGCTTGAACCCCCCAGGACAGGCCTTCTGGAACACGCCCTGAGGATCGTACTTCTTGCTTGCGTCCTGGAGCTTCTTCTTGTTCTCAGGGCCGTACGAGTTGATGGGGTCTTGGTGAGTCCACGCGTAGTTCATATACACGAAGGGCAGAAGCTGCTGGCGTGATGCTGCATCTTGTTTCATCTTCTCGAGTGACTCCTTCATAAAGGATATGACGGTATCATCATCATCTCTGTTCTGCCAGTATGAAAGCAGCAGGAGAGACACAAGAGGACCGTCAGAGGACTTGAGCCCAAGAGAGTTACCTCCGGTTGCTTCTGACTGCTCCATCAGGGAGACTGGGTACGGCTGCAGGGTGAAAGAGGCAGTAAGACCCGCAACAGACTTGACTGGGCCAAGGCCTCCAGTATAGATGTCTGTTGCCGCCTGCAAGGTGGCCACATCCGCCTTTACGGTGATATTCATGTAAGCGCATCTGCGGCGGATTAGCATTCGTACCACAGAGACTAGAACAGTTGACAACATACCGCACTTGGGTCTGAGTTCCCCCTGCCTGCTCTAGTCCTGCCTCTGTGAGGGTTTGCAGTCGCATGGTGTTCAAAACGTCTATCTGGGGCTGCATCTTGCTGAAGACGTCGAGCACAGGCGGGTTCTCAACCGCGTCGAGATAGTATGGCTGATTCAGGCACATGACGTCGCCTCCAAACATGGCCGAGTAGCCAGTGCTCACCATGAGATGAGTTCTCTTGCTCTCGACAGGGTCGTGTAGCACCTTGACAAGGGCTTCGAGCTGGCTGGGGAAAGATGGGGCAAAATAGAAGAGAAACCCGCCCCAAATCTTGCCTTGTTCGAAAGTACGCAGGTCGTAGCGAGTTATGATTCCCAAATTGTTTGCAGAACCTTTGAGGCCAGTCCAAAGATCGGCGTTGTCATTGGTATTTGCATTGACGATGTCACCGGAGGCAAGAACAACCTCGTAATTGACAACATTGTCGCAGATGAAGCCCTGACCACTAGAGAAGAAGGACAATCCTCCTGCGTCGTCAAGTTAGTACATTTCGGCAAGGAACAGAGATTTGGGGTGACCAACCCTCAAGAGCCAGGCCTCCAATACCATTTGATGCAGACCTTCCACCTGCAACAGCAAGACCCTCTTCCTCCAGTGTTTTGTACACCGAGCCCCATCGCTCACCTGCCCCGACCTTAACAAGTCCGTCCTTGGACTCGATGCCGGTCAAGAGGCTGAGGTCCAGAGTAATTCCATCCTGAATGTTTGCACACCCGGGAAGAGGCTGCTGCCCTCCGCCACGAATGGCGAATTCGATGGTGTCTGAATGGCGGCTAACCACCTTCAGGAATGCTGCGACGTCCTCCTTTGTTCGCGGCTGGACGATCCAAACCGGCTTGAGATCACTCTCAAATCCTGAGAGATACGAGCCGTTCAGCTTCTCGTACAGCTCTTCTCCGCGTTCGGTGAAGACGCCGTTCGGGATGGCTTGTTTCAAGGCATCGATAGCACTGGAGTATGCCATTGTGGGCGGACGATAGATGATTCAGTGATAGCAAAGGTAAGACGGAAAGTTTACAGACCAGTCTGTATGATCGGAGGTGAGGAGACCTGCAATACGGAAAGAAAAGGGGGATACGCGAGACCCCGAAGGTCCCAACGTTCGAGCCGCATTCAACGAGAGACACTCACGCCTCCACTCGTACCCAGTTGCCGTCGACAAAACATTACCAACATGCCGCGAGGCGCAGCTGAGTGTCATGGCTGCCTGGTCAGTCAACGCCAAGACAAGTTTCTTTGACGACCCTTGGGTGGCACTGATAATACAATCAACTTCCCATGTCTCCTCGCCGCTGCACTCACCGGTCTTGGCAATCCTCCAGGGCCTTGTGTTTGAGGGCCGCGACTGGGAGAACGGGGAGGGGTGCGGCAATTTCGGTAGCTCGGCGATTTCATACGCTCTCCGCGAGGCTCTGCTCGAGTGTCCCCGGGTATGGTATGCGAGCCCAGGGGTGTGGGCGGGGTGAAGGCAAGGATCAAGTGACAGGCCATCGGGCTCTGCTTAGGTACCTATGTAGGCGGGTCTGTGGGAGATGGCGTCTGGGGGTGCTCGGCCCGGACGCGGGGGCCGGAAGGACATGCAGGACACCGACGTCCAACAAGTCTTGGCACGGCGGGTAAATCGTTATAGGTTTAACGTTGAGCAGTGCTAAGGCTACTTACACCTGTTGGCTGCTAGGGTCTTTCGTCCCCCCTTTTTTGCACTGTGAGTGTGAGACCCTGTGTGATGTCGGATAAGGACACGAGACGGGCAGGTGATTTCTATACTCCGTTAGAGTTGCAAGGCTGCGCGTGTAGCATGTTCATTGTTTGTGTTTTGTAACATTGTCCTTTGCCCATTTGCATGTACTGCTTCTTCTCCATCAACAGCAACAGCATTAGACATCGCCACGTTGGCTACCAGCAGACATTTCCGATCCAACATGGCGAATAAAGCGCCTGTCAGTGACTGCGGGAAGCCACCCGCCGACTATTGCGAAACGACGACAACTACGGACGTGACAAGCGCAGCGCCATGCTCGGAGACCATGGAACCCAGCAAGAATGCAGCACCTTCGCGGCCTGACCCCGAGCCTACCCCACGCAAGAGGCACCCACCAAAATTTTGGATCATCATTGTTGCGCTGAGCCTTCTTGCCTTTATTTCGGCTCTAGATACCATGATCGTCACGACGGCACTGCCGACCATCACCCAAGAGATTGGGGGCGCTGCCGACTACGTCTGGATCGGCAACTCGTTCGTCTTCGCGTCTTCGGTCCTCCAGCCTCTCGTGGGCCAGCTTGCCGACATCCTTGGCCGGAAGCTGCCTACCGTGGCATCAATCGTGCTCTTCATCGTCGGCAGCGGCATTGCCGGCGCCGCCAGTAACTCGGCTGCATTCATCGCTGGCCGAGCCGTCCAGGGCATAGGCGCTGGAGGTATCTACGTCCTCATTGACATCGTCTGCTGCGACCTCGTTCCCCTGCGTGACCGTGGAAAATACCTCGGCATCATTAATGGCTGGGCCGGCGTCGCTGCCGCATTGGGGCCTGTCCTTGGTGGAGTGCTGGCCCAAGCCAATTGGCGCTGGATCTTCTGGATGAACATACCTATCTGCGTGCTGCCTCTGGCCCCCGTTGCGGTCTTCTTGCCAGATAAGAAGAGCAACGTGCTGGCCGGGCTCCGCACTGTCGATTACCTGGGAACTGCGATATTCATCCCCAGCATCGTCGCGGTCTTGTTCGGCTTAGTGACTGGAGGGGTGGTGTACCCTTGGTCGTCGTGGCGTGTCATTCTCAGCTTGGTACTTGGCTTCCTCAGCTGGATCGCCTTTCATATTCAGCAATACTTCGCCGTAAACCCCAGCGTCCCCACGCGGCTGTTCAGCAATCGCACGTCGGCCGTCGGCTTCGCCTTGACGTTTCTAGGGTCTGTCGCCCTTCAGGCCCTGGGTTACTTCCTCCCCGTCTACTTTCAAGCCGTCTTGACCACCTCGGTGCGTCAGTCGGGTATCAACTTCCTCCCAGTGGCAATAAGCTGCCTATTCTTCGCCGCCATCGCTGGCATATCACTCAGTGCATTCGGCTTCTACAGACCCATCCATGCCATTGCCTTTGGCCTCTCAGTATTGGGGTATGGGCTCTTCACCCTGCTCGATCAAAACACTTCAACGGTCGCCTGGGCCTTTTTCGAAATCATTGCTGCCGGAGGATTGGGGATGACCATTTCGGCTGTGCTGCCTGCCATTCTGGCAGGTCTGTCACCAACCGATGTGGCCTCCGCAACGGCTGCGTTTTCCTTTATCAAGACCTTTGGTTTCATATGGGGCGTCACTGTTCCATCTGTCATCTTCAATGCAGCAGTCAACAGCCGTGTGGACCAGGTCTCTTCGCCCTCCATGCGAGATGAGCTCAGAGATGGTAGAGCATACGCTTTCGCTAGCCAGGCACAGCGCGTATCAGCCACACTGGACTCAAGAGTCTGGATTGAGGTGGTTCAGGTTTATGTTGAGAGCTTGAAAGAAATCTGGTGGTTTGGTCTGGGAATCAGTGGCCTTGCCTTATTACTAGTTTATGTTCAGAAGGAACTGCCACTGTCAAAGGAGCTGCACACTGAGTATGGCCTGGAAGAGGCCAGGAAAGGCGTACCCGCCAAAGAGAAGGTCGCGGCCCCAGTGTAAAAGGTCAAGAGTAGAATACCGCCAGAATAAGGCCCTGCCTTTTTTGTTAGGTTGATTACACAGTGCCATGGTGGTCTTCTTGATCTAGTTGGATTTGCTTTAATCAGTCACCTCAAGATTCCTCACGTAGTATTTCAGGTAAACAAATTCTCTCGCCATGTTGCGAAATCTGTCAATTCCACACATTCATCTTGTGCCTTCCTCAAGGGGCGTAAACACCACCGCAGTGCTCGCCTTTGGCAGCATAGTCGATCTCCATATCAACCAACGCGGCGATTCGGGTTCTGCCAGCTCGCAGTTGTAGTTCAGAATTACCTGTCCAAGTACCACCTTCATCACCGCGACTGCATAGAATCTGCCTGGACTATGGAGTTGTTAGCATCTCCAGCGCTTGGGTGACCCCAATCTTTGATGCTCGCCACTTACCAGGCCATTCTGCCCGTTCCCCACACGTGCCATGGGTGCTCCGTATCTGTCAACTTCGACGGGCTCGGCTGTCGAAATTCAAGGCCCTCGGGGCTCATAGTTTTGGTCTCTCTGCTTTCAGCGAAGCGGAAGCCTCGGAACTCGAGGGGCGCTGGGAAATACTGGGAGCTCTGCATAATACTTTGAACGGGTGTGCAAGCCCATTCACCCGGATGCACGGTTGTACCATCGGAGAGTGTAAAAGGTTTCAGCGCAGAGCGACGCGTGCTCACTTTATTGGCATTGTCGGTCAGGAAATGAATAACGGGGCCTCGGAAACGGACAGAGCTTGTGGATAACTTACTGGACTCGACCGGAGTAAGCCGTGCGGACTCCTTGATGAAGCTATCTAGCAGGGGAAGCCCTTTGGCTGTGCGCTCGAACTCGGCATACTCGGCATGAAGCTCCTGGCGTAGAGGTTTGACGTACTCAGGATGAAGGCATAGGTCATGGATTCCAAAGGTAATGGTCTACAGTCAGAGAGAAATCAATATCAAAACTCGATTGTGGTCCATCAACATTCAGGGGTAGGTGAATGAATGCGCGAAAAGCCACTCACTGTTGAAAGTGCATGAACTGAACCAAACCAAATTGCCATGAGCTCATGCACGATTCTCTTGGGCGTCCATGGTCTTGAACGAGGCGATGTTTCCATGATCCATTGTATGCAATCGGCCTGGCATAAACTTTAGTCAAATGTCACCGGAACCAGGTTTAGCCACAACAGAGCCACAGGAGTGTTAAAGGTCAAAGGGACCTTACATGATGGGGTACTGCTTGGCCTCCAGCTTTCAAATCGCGCTCACGGCATCGGTCTTCCGCTATGGGCAAGAGAGCATCAAAGATAATTTTTTGCGACTTGAGTCTTCGGCCCATGATCCCACCCATTAATCTGAGCGCACTTAGCTTAGTGATCTTGGAACCACTGATCATTGGCACATGGTAATGAAAGAGATTCGGGACCTATGTGTGACGTACTGAGCAAGGGAAGGAGGTAGAAGTTTCACGATCTCAGCGCATATAAGTGTCTCCTCCACGTAGCACAGAGCAGACTTCATGAACTGCTCATTCTTAGCTATTAAAGATGATGTGATTGTCAGTGAGGGTAGGACAGATATAATTTCCATGGCGTCACTAGGAAATTGTAGTTGTAAGTGAGAAATTGTCTCCTACCCAAGTCCTTCCCGAAGAACGACACCGCATTACACAGGACCACCAAATTGACTATCATGGGATAGACTGGTGAGTACCGGCGTCCTGTCTCAGCGAAAGGCGGCTCTCCTGTCAGCGAGATTCGCGACCATGGCTAACTTGCGAGGCATCACGAATCGACTTACCTTTCTCAACACGATGGGTTGCATGTGACTCATTGAAACGTGCTCTCATTATAATACTTAGATCCGGTAAGATTTCTGGCAGGTTGTTGGTCAGGAGTGTGCGCAGAGCGCGAATGAACCCAACGCCCTCTGTTCCCCTTCTGTCAAACCAATTGAACCCATGCATGGTATACATGGGTTGTAGCATCTGCGTGCAGAAAGAATGTCAGGTAGGTTACGGGAAGTACCCTGGTAGGGTTTGCGAGTTTTATGCAAGTATCATCTACCATCCGATTTCGGTACTCACCTGCTTGGAAGCCGCTTGGAGACTTAACACCGTATCGGGGGCCGAATCGAGCTCCTTAATATGCTTTGGGGATGATACGAATATGTAGCGGTTGTCGGGAGCATTGATCTCGAAAGGATTGCCATCTGCCTAGACAGTAGAGTCACATTAGTCAGGGCACATGGTTCATTCAATTGGGTAGTCCAGCCAAGGAGGAGCTTGAAGACCTTTTCGAAGCTGTCTTGGATCATCCGGGGGCCGTCGAACAGATAGATCCAGGCAAGAATGGTCTTTCGGACCCAATGCGCGAAAATTCTTGGCCGTTTTGACAAGCTCTGCTGCCCGTGATTAGCCAGTGGTCCAATTTTGTGTGAAGCAAGCTGGAAGATTCATAAATAACCATTTTCTCTATCCTGACTTTACTCACACTGTCGCTGGAGATTAGGCCACAAATCGCAGCAACGGCCACTACAGTAGCTATGCTTCCAGCGTTTGTAAGGGGCCAGAAAGTGAGCAGCCCCATGGATGAGACATGATTGTTGAGGGACATTTAGAAGCAGTCTTGGATAATAACTGAGAATAATAGAGTTAGAGCCAATCTTCTGTTGGAGTTGTTGAAGATATCGCTTGCGAGATGCCTGTGCGCGTTCGAAGGCATGCAATAACTGTATACCAGCTTTTGCGGTGCGAGCCTTATACTTCGGTATCTAAGTACTCCGGCGCACCCTTGCTTCGGTTCGATATCACCGAGCTGATCTGAACCACTCGCGGGTCTGACCGCCCAATGTAAGACGGTGGGTCGGACTGTCCTCGGAAAAGCCACATGCAGCCAGATTCTGCAAGTATTCCTTGAGGCGACAACATAGTGTGGCATACAGTATGTAATGAGGTCAAACCATTGTGGGGCTTTATGCAAGTAAAGCCACTGCATTAGGCAACGCATCATTGAAGGATGTGGCGCCGCAGACTCGCCAGGCAGAAGGCGAAAAAGAAAATGCCAGTGACTCCAAGTACATCCACTCCCCCCCCCCCCAAAAGGTACTACCAAAACCCCTTTTGTGGGTATCCTGATTATTCTACAACCATATCATATGTGCTTAATTTCGATTATTTTGCATCTTGAAGATAGGCCTCTGATTGGAAGAAACAGTTTGATTTATTAGAATCTAGGATTATAGTTAGCCAGAGTCTGGCACTTATCCCTACCCTACTCTCAACTCGGAATTCATATTAGCCGGTTTAGACTCGATATATCACGTTATCGCTTTACCGCTACTTGTTCTTTCTTCAGACAGTAAATAATCACAGCCGCTAAACCTCTGGACCCACCTACACTGCAGAGGCGTTGTCACTAAGTGAAGCTCATTGATCCTCCTGCAGTTCATTCTTGGCATCTTGGCTTTTCACATCAACACAACCGCTGTGGCATTGAAGCTTGGCCTGTTCCGGTACAAAGATACGGGCGGTTTCTCTTGCCTTCGGCCTGCTCCCACAGGAACATTCTCCATGGACCTCCAACGTCTCCCTGCTTCACAGGACTAATACGTCTTCGGCACAATGCTGGCAAAGTCCTGATTGTGTGATATTCCTATGATCTGTCAATTGTTAGTACTTGGCTTCTTGGCAATGATCCTACCAGCTGACTGCACTTTTGTGAATAGCGCCTGCCCAGTTGTATTCGTGCACGTTGTCATCAGATGCATCCAATCTCATGCACGTGAGACCACATGCAGATCCTAAACTGGTGATCCCAGTTATTAGGATCCGAGGGCTTGGATCCGAGGGCTTATCTTGCCGCACGGTCGCAGCACAGTGTACCCTGTGTACTCTCTCCCCTCCCTGCTGACTCTTTTTGGCCTGGCCAGACTAGTAGTTGCAGGTGGTCCTTGAATTGCGACAGTGCACAAATTTCAAGCCACATACTGTCGAGATCTTCCACCTCAACCGAGATGGGGCGTCACACTAACACCTCGGCTTGAAACAATTCCTCCAAACGGAAGAGCCTGCGGCATTGCAACTGGCGAACTATGGTCTCCCGTCTCTGATATTGCAAGCCAGAACTTGGTACATAGCAGTTCTCGGCTCTGGCTTGATATGAGAGGATATTCGCTCATCCGGTCTCGTTGCTGCGTACGTATACTCACCGTTCAAGAGTGTAGCCGTTCCCGCAGATATCCTGTGGCCCAACATTGACTTTGTTTTCAATCGACAAAGATGGACTTTTTGCCAATTTCAATACACAATCAGGCTCTGGCGGTACTGTCGGCATTGGCTGTCGTCTTGCTCCTGAATAAGCTTCATAAGGCCAGAAATTCTATATCTAGCCGCTGGATACACAGGCAACTCGTTGTTGGTAGCGGCACGCAATGGCTGTCATGGTGGTTTGCCACGCTTCGATCTGTCAGCCAGTCGAGGGTCTGGGCCTACGACGGGTATTCGAAGGTTGGGGCCCCCCTTGGACGTGTCAACATATCTTCGATCACCAATTGCTTACCATTGCCATTTTGTGATGAGCAACACAGTTTTCTAGATCTAACTCTCCCTTTGTCGTCCCGTGCCTCGATCGCGGACCCACAGTGATCATTCCCCCAAGACAACTGAAGAAAGTTTACAACCTCCCTACCAGCATTCTGGATGTGTATGAAACGCAGCATGAGACCATACAGTCCAAGTACACTATCTCGGATCATGAAGTCTGGAAGAACAGCTTTCAAATCGATGTGATCCGCCACCAGATGATTCGCAATTTGAAAACGCTCACTCCAACGATTGCGATTGAGCTTTCTCGAGGGTTTGACAGACAGTGGGGAGTAGATACGGAGAATTGGAAAGAGTTCCGAATCTGGGATTCATGCTTGAAGTTGATTGCAGGGGCGTCAAACGGGGCGTTTTGTGGTGCCCCTCTCTGTGAGTAATCCCAGTTATCCCGCTGTCCTCAGCCGCAATGCACACATGTGACCAACGCAGCTGATCAATATGATGTGTTCAAGGCCAAAATATCGAGTTCTTGGACAGCCTGCGTGACCACGCCATGGCTGTGTTTGTCGGGGCTATGGCAATCGGAGCTGCCCCGAACTTTGTGAGACCAGTCTCAGGCAGAGTTGTCAGCTGGATGTGCGAGTTTAGGTTCCGCAAGGTACTCAAGTTCTGCCTGCCCTTGATCAAAGACAGATTGAAGAGCATGGCTAGGGCCAAATACGAAGCTGGATTCTGTTGGACGCCCCCGGTACGTTTCAAATGCATATCAGAATAGCGAAGAACGGAACAAATTGGCTTACATTCGATAATCTGTACCCTAGCAAGATGGCTTGCAATGGATCATCGAAAAAGCCCACGAGACTAAAGACGATAAGGAGCTCGACCCTGTTCGTATTGCACGTCGTCTGCTCTACGTAAATGACATCTCACTTCACTCGACAAGCTATACAGTCCAAAATATGATTCTCGACCTATATGGTTGCGAGCAGTCCCGAAGTCTTGTCGCTGCATTACGAGACGAATGCACGTCAGCGCTGGAAGAGGCAGGGGGTACGTGGACGCGAGACGCCGTGGAAAAGTTGAAGCTAGTTGACGCCACGATCCGAGAGTCCATGAGATTGACGCCTTTTGCATCAATCGGGCTCCCTCGCACAGCAAGTCTCATCACTTCCTGAAATATTCGATTTCCGCCTGCTAACTACTTCACAGGTCGTCGACCCCCACGGTATCTCCATTGATAGTCCGCGAGGCAGGATTGACGTGCCCCAAGGCACTGTTATCGCGGTGCCTCTGGACCCAATCCACAAGGATGAGACAATCTATCCTGAAGCCCGCCGGTACGACCCTCTGCGCTTTACAAAGCCAGGTGCTGGTCGTGACATCTTCGAGCACTTCAACCCGAGCAATGAAGGTGACATTCGAGCTCCGCGCAACGCAACTTCAACCGTTAGTCTGGACAACGCATTCTTGGGGTTCGGTTTCGGGAGATTCGCCTGCCCAGGGCGGTTCTTTGCCCTAAATGAGCTTAAGCTGTTCGTAGCTCATATGGTGCTCAATTATGATGTCGAATGTCTGGATCGCAGACCAGAATTGACCGATGTCATCTGGCTCAAAGTGCCCTACAACGATGGGCGAGTCAGAGTGCGCAGGAGGGTAGCAAGGTGTGAGTCCACAAATTGAGGCCGACGAATGCAGACAGCCAGAATTGGTCAACACTATGAGTTCCTAATAAACCTGAAATGATAGCAACAGAGTAGCTAAGAGAGATTACACCATGATCTCATACTTTCTTTGGCAGGCAATGTTAAATACTTAGCACGCCTAAGGAATAGGGAGTTCTCCTAGTCGAGCCACTATAACACCGCAATTCAACACAATCGATGGAATCTTGGGCGTTCTACTTTTAAGGTGGTTTCGTTTTTAATCCTCGTAGGTACGCTTCTTAAGAAGTATGTAGGCGGTCCCGTTCTACTTTTAACGTGCTTGTTCATTAACAACTATATCTTCAGAGATGTAACAAAGAGCAGAAAGCCTGTGTACCTGGCAAACTTCCCAAACACATCGCGTGTAACTAGCCGAACACGATTGCCGCATCTCTTGAGCTTGACACAACAACTTTTGATCATTGGCATGGCTCGGTCCATTGAGCCTGGTCTGTCTGCATTGACAAATTCCGCTGGCCGGGTAAGAGCCATTTCAGAGTCGCGTTCATGATTGCCATGAAGTAAGCTCGTACAATCCATGGCGCCAATCGCAATCGTATCTCGTCGACAACCTAAAGTCTGCCAGGAGGGGTGTACACCGACTGCACGCTCCCAAGTCGCCTAACAAAAATCGTAGGGTCTTCATATTGATAATGCTTAACAAGCAAGGGAAAGCCCACCGTGAGTGCTAGTTACAAGCAGAGATAGTATTCGCTCAAGTCCAGAGAGTTCTCTCATACAATATTGTCGAATTCAGAGGACGTAGCGATATAACGGATGGTCATCACCCTTGTCCGACACCTCGGGAGGAACGTAGTCCAAGTCACTCTTGCCAAACTTCTCGTCCCGCTTCTTGTTCTGGTACCTCAATGACAGGCTGAGTATGGATGCCAGACCGGCAGCGGCAAACAGGATTCCGGCGCAAATCCACATGCCCTTGGAGTACCAGGGCTGGTCCGTCTTGGGGAACAGGCGCGCGCCGAGGATCGGCCCGCATTGCCCGACCATGCCGAAGATGGCGAGGCCGGCACCTCGCTTAGAGGCCGAGCCCTGGTTGTCCGTCACCCACGTGAAGGTGAGAGCTACCGCGGGGAAAACGCCAGCGCAAACCAGGAACGTCGCGAAGTAGCGGGCGCCGGTGGCGTGGACGGTCGCCAGGATGACGTAGCCGGTGGCGCCCGCGCAGCAGAAGAACACGACGAATATTCCGCGCCTCCTAAATCGGTCCGAGATGAAGCTGGCTGTCACGCACACCACGTAGGCGGTCAGGTAGGGGCAAGCAGACAGGCCTTGTGCGCGCAAGGAGGTGTAGCCCATGGCTTCCAAGATGGTCGGCAGGTAGGCGGGCAGGGAACCAAAGGCTGTGTTGAGGCAGAAGATGATCATCGCCTGCAGGTAGTTCTTGTAGTCACCAAAAGCCGCAAAGGCTTGCTTGAAGTTGAGTTTCCCATCTTGTTTTTCGCCTCGGCCCCTGAAGGCGCGCTGACTGATGATATCGTTTTGTCGTGGGGTAAGGAAGCGGCATTCGGACGGCGAGGGAGGTAAATAGAAGTAGGCAACGACTGCGAGGAAAATTGTGGGAGTGCCCTCTGGCCAGAAGAATCTTTGTCAGATAGGTCTTTTCCAATGACTGTATTATCGACGAAGCCTAGGCAATACTTACCAACGAGGAAGAGAAGCTTCCAGTTGTGAATGGACGTCTTGGCATGAACAAGACCGTATGCGAGGGCAGAAGCAAAGCAGCTGGCAAGTGGGGAGAAAGAGATAAAGAGACCATATCGGAGGCCCATCTCGCCCCGGTGGTAGAAAAACGTCATATAAAGCGCTACAGCAGGCACGAACCCGGCCTCAAATGCTCCCACGAGGAAACGAAGCGTCATAATCCCGGCGAAATTTGTAGTCGCTGCCTGAAGCATGCTCATTGAGCCCCATCCAAGGGCCATGATCGCGGTCCAGAGTGGCAAAGGGACAAATGTCCAGACGAGAATCAACTAGGAAGTAGTTAGTAGAATACCCTTTAGAGGGCCAGTTTGAAAAGTTGTCACGAGTCACATACCCAGTGGAATAGAATGTATCCAATGTAGAGAATGGTGACAATCCAAGAGTAATCATCTGAAGTGATTCCCCATTCCTTGCCCATGCCGGCAGTATAGGCATTGCCGACGTTGCCTCGGTCGATATATGAGACGAGGTACAATACGCCGAGGCTGAATAGCTGCTGTTAGAGGCCGATAGACCATGCATATTGTAAAGCTCGAGTTGCCTTGTAGCAAAATCATCAACAGTAGACTCACAGAGGGATGAGATTCCAGTCAAGTCTTTTCAGAGCCTCGCCCTCTTCTTCCTTTGTGTATGACACTCCTGATTCTTCGGCTTCGCGCTTGGGATCGTCCCCAAAATCGTTATCGTTCCCATGGTGGGCATTCTCAGCACTGCTCTCCTCAAGGTGGGCAGTCTGTCGAGCCTGGTCGGATTTGTTGTCTTGGTGGAGGGGCGCCATTGTAAGTAGATGAAGGGCCAGGTGAAAACTGAGAAGTTCCGCCTGGATAGCCTTGAAAGCATGCCTGTGCTACTCAAGATACTTATGAGGAAAAAAGTATCGTTGGAATGTGTACCTTGAGCCGTGACACCGGACTCCTGGGTTCGAACCCCATGGGGAAATCTCTTGGCCCTCTCCGGGCCTAATGTTGGGGTCGCAAGGGGTCTCGGTATGGATGCCGACGTTACCGGGGCATCGGAACTTTGTCAACCCAGCAGTGCGGGTTATAGCGCGGTTTGGTGTAGGCGAGCATCCGAAGATGGACATGTGAGAATGGCAGGCGTAAGGAAGTTGTCAGATGAAGTGATAGTTAGCATAACTCATTACGATGTAGATTTTGAAGATATAGACCGCGCAGGGTGATTGGGCGTCGTATCCACCTAATCTCCAATGACCCGGGAGACTGATGTCATCTTCCATGAATACATCTTCAAGGCTGTGACTGGTTCAATTTGTGAGGCGTAGGCGGGCATTCAAAGGGACTACAATAAATTTAGCAATGTCATGCTGTAAGGTGACCCAAGCCTTGCTGTCCGGTATTTATCCAGCACGGGGGGGACGCAACATATGAAGCCAATCTTTGCCTAGGATTGCGGAAACATATCCGATTATTCACATATAATGACCTGTGACGACCGCTGCATCTCAGGACAACAAAAACCTGATTATTACTATTGGCATATGATCAAAACAGAATTTGAGATGTAGTTGTCTCATTTCTGAAAATGTACGTAGTCTGAGGCGCATGCAATCTGGGTAGGAAAGTATTACCGCTCTTTAGCTGGCCTCGCGGACGGACGGAAGGCTACAGTTCCAGTCGGGATGCCGAAATGCGGCCCAGGGGTACCATTATCACTCCTTGTTTCTATTGAGTGCGCAAAGGGGTCGACAATGCGAGATGCCGAGAGCTTGGCAGGGTAGGACAGGAATCCGGAGGAGATGCCGACGCACATGGCAGCATTCGGGATTTCTTACCGACCCCGCCACACACAAGAATGCCGGCGAACGGAGTCAATGTACCTCGGAAGGCGTAGCAGAACGCCGCCCAAACCGCCTACGATGAGCACCAGTTCTACGCACGTCTATCGGACTACAATAAATTCCGCGGAATGACCGAAAGATAGCCGTGGAAAACAAAAGCATTTCCATGCTTACCTACCTCATCTGAATGAACACTACGGACACCTGGGCCGTTTACTCTGACGTTCTTGGAATGATGCCAGTCCCCATTTGACAGGTTCCCATCGCCATCGAACCCCACGTTCCGTTTCCGAATCGCATCATCCCAGTCAAAAAGCATCCACATTCGCGCTTCGCAGCAAAGATGGCAGCCAACGCACCAGACAGCGTTGAGGAGTTCACCATCCTCACGCCGAATGCTATGCTTGGCTACGGCTACGACTCTAATCATTTCTGGTATGGCATAACCAAATACAAGCCGGCTGCTATTATCGTCGACAGTGGATCCACAGATGGCGGTCCGTATAAGCTTGGCATGGGCAAGATGACCTGTGGCCGCGGGTCATACGTGCGGGACCTGGAACCGATCCTTGCGGCTTGCTTCCACCATAAAGTCAAAGTCCTCATTGGGTCCGCCGGTGGTGACGGGAGCAACAAACATGTTGCCGAGATGCTTGACCTGGTCAAGGAGATTTCTGACCGCAACGGCTACTCATTTAAAGTGGCAACCATTCAGGCTGGCATGAACCGTGAATGGATCAAGTCGAAAATATCACAAAATCGGGTTGGGCCATGCGGGCCAGTCGAGCCGTTGGAAACGAGCGTGGTGGATGGCGCTGTGGACGTTGTTGCCCAAATGGGTGCGGAGCCGTAAGTAAACATATCTCTGCTTTTGTTGATCTGTGCATCGTATTCGTGTGAGAATTGGATGACCAACGAAAGACTAAAGATACCTGGCGGCCTTGAACGATGATCCAGATGTGATCATCGGTGGAAGATCGTATGATCCGGCCCCTTTTGCCGCATTCTCTATCGCTCGTGGTGTACTCCCAGATGTAGCCTGGCATATGGGCAAGATCATGGAATGTGGTGGTATCTGTGCTGTGCCTAAGGGCCGGTCAATGATAGCCACCATGCGTAAGGGTTCCTTCGATCTGACTCCATTGTCCCCAGCGGAACGGTGTACACCTCTCTCAGTGGCAGCACACACTTTGTACGAGAAGACGAGGCCCGACCGTCTTCCCGGCCCAGGCGGTGTTCTCAACCTCAACGACGCTAAATACGAGCAAATCACTCCCAAGACATGCTGCATTTCAGGTGCTAAGTTTGAGAAGACCCCGTATCAGGTGAAGTTAGAAGGAGTTACACACCTTGGCCACCGTACAATCTTTATCGGCGGCATCCGAGACCCGATCCTCATCAGCCAGGTTGACGACTTTCTGGAAAGGGTCCGCAAATATTCACAAAACCTCTTCCCGGAGCTTGACAAGACTGAGCAGTGCCGCCTCTTATACCACATTTACGGAAAGAATGGGGTCATGGGCCCACTAGAGCCGGCTCAAGCCTCTCCACACGAGATAGCCGTCCTTGGCGAGGTCATCGCGCCGACATCAGAACTCTCGCACACTATTGCTAACAACGTGAGGGCTTCTATCCTGCACTTCGCTTACCCTGACCAAGTTGCGACCACGGGCAACTTTGCGAGTCCTCTTTCACCCCACGAACAAGATGCTGGAGCTGTCTTCAAGTTCAGCTTATACCACCTGGTCGACTTAGATGAGGGCGAAGAGTTCTCCATTTTCCCTATCCAGACACACGCTATTGGTTCGGGCTCTATACAAGCATCACCAGTTCCACTGCCACCAGGTTTCGATGCAGCATACAAGGCAATTGAAAATGGAGAGCTGGCCAAGCTGACCACAAAGTCAGTACCCACTGGAGAGGCACCACTCAATGAAGTCGCGCGTATCATCCGGTCCAAGAACTCAGGGCCATTTGAGTTGACATTTGATGTCATGTTTGATGACCCTGCTGTGTACAAGCGCGTCAAGGACGCCAACATCTTCACAAATGAGACCATCAAAAGCCTCTACTGTGTGACTGACGGTGACATCCTGACCAATATGTACTTCGACCCGGCATTGGCGTGGAAGTGCACCATCAAGAGGCCATGGGCCCAGGGAAGCGTCGGCGAGCGTGACACCCTCGGCACCCAGCAGCATGCGCCGCTCCTGGGGATCCGTGTTCCGGCAGCCGATCACAGGAAAAATAGGACACTCGCCGAGCAAAAACAACCAACACCTCTTGTGAACGGCGTTGACAGCCTCGTGTCACGAGAGACCTTCTCATCCCAAGACATCGTTGAGGAAATCTGGAAGGGCTTGGATCTTCCAGTCGAGTCACTCAGTGCCATTTCTCTTCCCGCCAACAACAAAGCAATGTTGCCATCGTCTTACAAGATAGGCCTTCTAGCTCAAAGCTCCATTGCCCTGGCCGCTCTTGCAGCTGCTCAGATCCATGCCCTTCGCAACGAAAACTCTACCGTCCCCAGGGTTGACATCCCGCTGGAGCACGCCACCGTCGAATTCAAGTCAGAAAGATTGTATATCCTCGACGGTAAGCCCACGCCCTCGCCATGGGGCCCAATTGGAGGATTGCACAAGACATCAGATGGTTATGTCCGTGTGCATGATTCATTCCCTAACCATGCAAACGGCATCCTGGAGTTGGCTGGCCTCCCCATAGGATCGACCAGGGAACAGCTGTCCGAGAAGCTCGCTGAATGGTCAGCCGTTGACCTGGAGGTCACAGCCACGGTCGAAGGCAAGCTGGCCACGTACGCGCTACGATCCTACCGCCAGTGGGACAAGCTCGCGCAGTCCAAGGCCATCAGCAACTTTCCCATTGACGTTAACCAGATCTCCTCTGCACGCCCCAAGGGATTGCCACCTCGGCTGCCGGCTGGCAACACTAAGCCCCTGCAGGGCCTCCGCGTCGTGGAAATGAGCCGGGTTATCGCCGCTCCCCTGTGCGGCAAGACCCTCGCCGCCTATGGTGCGGACGTCATCTGGGTGACATCTCCCAGCTTGCCGGACCTGCCGACAATGGACCGCGACTTCGGACGCGGCAAGCGCACCGTGCACTTGGATATCCACGTACCCTCCGACAAGGCGCGCCTTCTCGAGCTCATCGGCACGGCCGACGTCTTCATCCAGGGTTTCCGCCCGGGCAGCCTCGCCGCGTACGGCCTGGGTCCCGACGACCTTTTCAGGCTCAACCCATCCCTGATCATGGCCAACATGTCAGCCTTTGGGCCCCACGGACCCTGGTCCAACCGTCGCGGCTACGACTCGCTCGTGCAGACGTGCTCGGGCATGAACGTCTCCGAGGCAGAGCACGCCGGCAAGGGAGAGGCCGCGCGGCCCACGCCGTGCCAGGCGCTTGACCATGCGGGCGGGTACTGGCTCGCCACTGGGGTGTTGGCTGCCGTATATAAGCGGGCGACGCTAGGAGGTGCTTGGAGGGTTGACGTCTCCCTCGCTGGTGTCATGAAATACTTGCGGAGTCTGGGCCAGTACCCCAGCACCAGCGGCTTTGACGGAATCAGGGACTATGAGAAGCCGGAAGATGTCCCCGAGGAGTTCTTTGAGATGAGAGAGACCGGGTTTGGCGTTATGAAAGCGATCAAGCACAGCGCACGTATTGAGGGCGTCGAGGTCGGGTGGGATGTCATGCCGAAGCCTTTGGGATCAGATTCACCTGAATGGCGATAAGGGCTTACGTGTCATGCATGATAAACATCTCACCTCGGAAGTCGATTTCACAGATATTTGTTGCCCATTAAATTGATAAAGGTCCCATGTATGTATATATAGTGAGTAAATGCCGGATTACGCTAAACGTTGTGGCTTTCATTGCCAGGCTTAGCCGACCAACCAACCCAATCTGTTATTATGGACAAGGTAAAAAGAGTCTTCCGTTGTCTCGTTGTCCTGCTCAAGATACTATCGTGTGGGAAGAGCGGCCCCACCTGACGTCTCACAAAATGAAGGATGAGGATCAATAAATGTGGGTGTCTGTGGGGAATCATCGTGGTATTCTCGGCACGGCAACCAGTTGCTAGACTTTTCTCGTGTAACCAAGACCCATTTGCCTCCAATCAGCACCTTAAATCCTTCTGTCTTATGCCACGCAGGTAAGACCGATTACCATATTAGTACGAAGGATGACAATCCGTTATAAGCGAGTCCTGTCTCACGCCATTTGAGCTTGGCAGCAGTACACGTCGACGCTGACTACGCACCTAGAAAAGTCTGATGGGGCAAGTCAGTCATCAAAAGCACGGGTGTGACCGGATATAACTGCCCATGAACTTGTCCTCTTCCATCACGATCTTATCTATTCCTGAAACCAGTCGCAATGTCGTCGGAACAGAAACAGCTTCCTGCCCTTCCAGAGGACGTCACAGCCGCCTGGCTTGGATCCAAGCTGGGGCATGAGATCAAAGAGGTGGATTTGACAAGGGTCATATATGGAACCGAAACTAAGCTGTTCTTCACCCTTTCGTACAGTGACAATGACAAAGGAACTGAGAGGCCGACTCAGATCTGCATCAAGGGATGCTTCGACCCGGCTATGATCGCAGCTCAGCCATGGACAATTCTTCTCGCGCAGCGCGAAGCAGAGTTCTACACTAGAATGGCACCCAGCATAAAGCATAGTGAGTAGTAAAATCGGTTGTCATATGCTTTTTGACCATCTGACCTGATATTTTGCAGTGGGTTATCCTAGGTGCTGGGGGGCCGACTGGAACGAGCGTCAAGGTATCACCATCATGAATGACCTCAACGCTGAGGGTTGCACATTCAGGGATGCGAAGAAAGCCTGGTTGGTCGAAGAAGTCATGAGGGGGGTCGAGCAGCTGGCAGGCCTCCACGGTCAGTACTGGGGAGCCAAGGTGGAGGATCATCCATGTAAGTAAACTCGACGACCATGCCATTCCACTACCAATTGCCTGCGTCTCGGGTTAGCAGATACTGATGTTTATCCAGATGCTACCAACGTCTACGACTCATCCATGCAGTTCCTCTGCAAGGACTGGTCTTCAATCACTCGGGACCCCGGTCGCACGACCATCCCGGACGAGCTCATGGACGGCGAACGGTTCAACCGGGTCCACGACAAGTACTTTGCCACGCGCAACCCGAGATTCCGCACAATTTTGCACGGCGACACGCACGTTGCAAATACTTATCTGACAGCTGAGGGCAAACCTCACTGGCTGGACTGGTCAGCGATTCATGTCGGCAGTTGCTTCCACGATGTGTCGTATTTCATGGGTAGTGCTCTTAGTGTTGAGGATCGTCGTCAAAGCGAGATACGCATCCTCGGACACTATCTTGATGCGCTTCATCGGTTTGGTGGCCCGCGCTTTGATGTGGAGGATAAGGAGGTGTTGCTCGAGTTTCGGAGGTCGTATATTGCGAACTGTATCTGGCTCATCTGTCCCTACGGCTTGCAGCCCAAGGAATCTGTTGATATCTTGTGTGAGCGGACGGTGGCTGCATGGATTGATCATAAGTTGTGGTCCTTGGTTGAGTCACAGCCTGATCCGGTCCAAGCCTCATCAGAGTAAAGCGAAGGAGTGATATCCTTGCCTACTTCCACAGTTCCTTGTGCAAAGACAAGCTGTCTTGGTCAGATATGATTACGCAACATCTAACAGAACACTGGTTTGCAGAAGTAGATTAGAGAGTCACTTTTTAAAGCCTTGCATAGCGAATCTCACTGTTATCGTCGATAAGACACGTTGTTCCTTGTCCTTATAGGACACTCATTACCGTTCCAGCTTAGTAGAGGAACTCAAAGAATACAAATAGTCCATAGCTCCTGTTATGCGCTATCTGTCAAGACTCGCCTATCATCAATGTCCTGAATCTAACTCTGTGTTTCAGTTTGGCTAAATCTGCATCGCTAAGATCCAGGTTATAGGTTATAGGATGGTGTTCCATGGTTCCACATTCTGTGAATTGCTTCCTAAGATGGATTAGCTACTGGCATCGAAACATTTCCAGTACATTCTGGGGTTGATACAAACGTGACACAAGCAGCTTGGCCAAATCGGGCTGGACTTGATCCAGCAAAGAGGAGGGTTGTTCAACTTCGAAATGGGTACGTCGAAGACGCGACACGTGTGAATGAGTAAATGAGAGACATCCAGAAGGATTCCAACATGATTCAAAATCGTGTGACCAGAATTTTGGCCATTCACAGAGACCAACGAGACAGGCTGCCCAACCTCGATAGAAATTAGCTTAATAATACACCCGAGGGATCTCGCCATTTCTCGCGAAACAGCGCAAGCCAATCTCAAATGTACCTTTAAAAACCAAAGTGTAGTGCGTCGATGAGATTTATGAGCTTGCGAATTCGTGGAAATTACACAAAGAAAATGACATATGTGCAGCGGATGAAAAAATTCCACGTTACAGGTCAAACAATTTCAAACTCTTTAGACTCGTGGTCCTCTGTGTTGATAGCCTGTGGCCATAGAAGAGCCATTCCGACCCTTTTAAACCTTGTCAAGGTCTCATCAACAGGGTAAAGAAGCAACGCCCAGTAAACCTCCACGCCCCGTCCGACTTCGCAAATATCCACACACTCGTCCTATTTGAATTAGCCATGACGCTCAGATATTCACGAAATGAAGGAGCCTGGACCTCACCGTGTCTCTGTGCACGAAATCAGACCCGCCATCTTCGCCATCTCCGACGCCTTTTTCTTCGCCGCTAGCTGATCCGTTGTCAACGTCAGGATGACTTGTTTACCATATTAGCCAAAAGTGAACGATGAAGCTCAAAGACCCAGAGGGTTGGGGGCATTAAATACCATGGATCCTCGAACGGTCTGCGTGCGGAAGCCAGAATGAAGAAGAAACACCCCGAATGGTATATCCGTCGATCGAAACACGCTAGCCCAAGAACCTGACCCGTCTCGGTCGTATTGAGGATGGGAAATCTCAACAAGTTGTGAGTCTCTCCAGCGTAACCCGGTAGAAAGGAACCCTCAAGACCAGAGAAATCTGTCCCTTGTGCGAGCTCTCTCTCGAAGTAATGTTCCATACAACATTGCCGCATTGGCAGTGGTGCCGTTGTTGCTCTCATTAGTACTCCTGAACCACCTAATGACCCTGAACCCGCGAGCTGCACGGTTTGTGCAGCCCCGTTGACTATAGCTTCGTGGAGGTCATCCCGCTGCCGCCATTCCTTCGCTCCCCCGGTAGCTGCCCAGGACCATGATGGCAGTTCAGGCAAGTCCTCCTCTCTAATTTCTAAAGATCTCCACAGAAGCTGCTCCACAAGCTGATCTTCCCAAACGCCAAATTCGGTGACGAAGGAATCACTCCTCGACTCTCCAATCTGTTCCACGATCCCGAGCAGAGCGGTAATACGATCAGAGGGATATGTCAAATGCTTCTCAGAGTACCCAGTCAGACACCATAGCCACGACATGGTTTCGTACAGTCCTAGATCTGACGCGATTCCACGTTCGTTCACTGCACATTGACCGCACTTCCAGCAGAGGCCTCCTGAAGTGAAGAAGATCTTCCTTCGGCCAAGGTACAACTCTTGAAATACCCAACCTCGTTCTCTCAGAGGCCCCTTCATGGTTTCCGAAGTATCTCCAGATGCTGCAATGTTGTAGCTGCCCTGAGCAGATCCTTCCGGCGTATAGGACGGAACGCGGAAAGTGACTGAATCTGCACGCACGGCTCTGGAAAGTCGTTGAGTGGAGTCTGTGGCCATGGCCGCAATAACAAGGGTTGCTCTCCGGTAAACGAAGGACATTTTCTTTGCCTCGTTCATCCAGTCCTCCTTGTCATCCTGAACAATGCATAAAGAATCAATCCATAGATACTTGATGTCGAGACTCCTTGTCACTGCGATGGCATCGTGGAATAGGAGTGGTAGGTTTTCCCAAGGTATGGAAACAAGGTGGTGGTTCAGATTCTTCTTTGTAGTCCTCAGTGGTAGTTTGTCTTCGGGGCCCCAACAATGACTCAAAGCACAATATCTGCCACTCAAGCCGTTATTCTGGACGAGTTTGACGGAGACACCCCCAGTGTTGTCTTCGATGGAAAGAACTCGAGATGGTAGATCAGATTCCCCGACTGGCCCACGAAATCTGCATGCTTCGTGATGATCGAGGCAGTTATGAAGCAACCTTTGTACAAACTGAGTCGTATCTGCGGCGCTGTCTTGAACGATTGGGGCCCAGGTGACGAAATCCGTAGAGGCAGGTGTTTCTATTGTGACCACTAGAAGTCAGATCGTACCCAAGGTGGTGAGTAAGATGCTGATAATATACCTTTGTCCGCCCATACCGCGAAATCCATATCGTTCGAGGTTGTTTGAGAGCTGCATCGAAGATAAATGGATGACACTAGGTTCTCCTCACCGTTCAGGCAACTGAATTTCACCCACGCCGTTAAGAAATGCCGATTGTCTCTGTCTGGGAGGTCGAATTCTGGTCCGTAGTCATTTTGCAGAAAATTATAGATCTTTTGACATAATTGGCAGTGCTGGGCCGACTTTTTAATACTTCTTCGCTCGTCCAGGCTGCACATCCTGTCGATGATGTACAAGTCTTTACACTTATCACGATCCACTCTCGTGGTGATCAAGGCACGAAGGAAATCGTGGCAGGCGCAGGGAATATTCATGGTGTAGTCAGCCTAGCCACCAATAAATGTTAAGGAGCTTTACGGCAGAGGCATTTATCAACATGAGAATAGATACTGCTCGCAATTAAAATGCCGACAGCTCGTTAGGAGGGTGGTTTTAGAAAACTGAGAGGTGAGCTGACGCAGAAATTGAGGGGCAGAGACTGAGGGGCGGAGCGGAAGCGATAGGCTTCTCCAGGTCGTACAAGGCCCAGGAACTATTACTTGCTGGGAAGCGGGAATTTAAGATGCCTACAGATATTCTCGGCTAACTCGCGCATTGCTATTTGGCAACCAGTCATTGGACTAGGCCGGGCCGCGGCACTGACGTGAACGAGAGCGTCAACTTCGCCGATAGGTCGGCCGATAGGTCGGCCGATACGTTTCTCAAAACCTGCCATGCTTCTCCTCATCTATATCAAAATGAAGCCGTCGGCGTTTTGGATGATGTGTGGTAGGTAGAGTCCGAGGCCGGTACCCCTGAGCCTGGCCGACGTGCTGCAGAGTGCCAAAATCGCTGCACGCGTCTACCTGACTAAGCCACGCTTGTCCAATGCTACCGCATCCTTTCGCGGTTTCGGTCTTCACCCGGAACACCATCACCTCGTCCAAGGAGCCACCAAAAGCGATCAACAGTGAGTTGACCCGGCTTCGAGCATTTGACACCGAGATCCTTCCCCCTTACGGATTTCTTCTCGCAGATATCCGGGAGTGCTAACAGTTTGGGTACAGTGGTTCTAGCGTCACGAAGAAACGTGTCAGTGAGCTTCAAAGGCATCTGCACGGATCATGAGGGTGAACAGCTTTGTGGCGAGACAGGGCAGGCCACCGCACGACGCATACCAGGATGCCGCGGTATGGCATCGGACTGGACGGGCTGCAAGCTCAGCGTGGCAGACGATTCAGACCATCTGACCATCCAATTTGAGTTGGGCCCCACGAGATGGACCAAGCAGCTGGCCAAGATGGACGGCAAGGTCTGGTGCAATCTGCAAGAAATCCAAGTACTCAGGTGGATTGCCGAGGATGGCGACAACCCAGAAGCGGCGGCCCTGGTCAACAGCCTCTCAGTGAAGCATCTGCCGCGGAGCCGGTATCCATGCATCTTCCCCCACCTGGCAACTGAGGCCCACCAGGTCCTGGAGATTGTGCTGAATATGAGAGGTGACGGCATCCGACGCCTTGGAAACGAGGCGGTCCGGAACCATAGCGTGCTGCTTTGTCCAGCACGTGCATCAATCTGCGGTGGCAGCCACCGGGTGCGCAAGCAAGTTCTCAGACTAGCGGCCGCATGGCCGGTGAGACAGACCCTTTCCTACGATCCCGTAGAAGGGATGATAGATATCACACCAGTCGCCACCTGTCGGGACACTCCCGAAAATGGCCCCTGTGTTTTCTCCTTGACACGCGGAGCAAGTGCCGCTTGTGAACAGCGCAGGAGCATCAGAACACACAAAACAGTGGGAGACCTCGTGCGGATCCTGGACCAACTTTCCACTTCACCTCGAAAGCTAGCTTTGCACAAGTCCTGGCTGAGCGGCATTGATAATGTGACGCAAACCACGGTACTAGCGTGCAGACACAGGAAATCCACAGTCCATCCTACGAGACTATATGACACGAAATCAAGCACTGTGGTCGATGGGTTGGGCGTCAGCCACTACCTCGCTCTATCATACGCATGGAATGAATGGAGCAATGAGGTGTCACTCCGTCAAACCATATCGAGCCTTTCTCAACGACTGGGAATCAGATATTTCTGGGTGGACAGGTGGTGCATCGACCAGAATAGTGAGGACGACAAGGCTCGCGAGATCCCCCGAATGCGAGATTATTACCGCGGCGCCAGTGCCTGTGTGGTACTCGTAGGGCCACACGCCAAGCGATTTGGTTGTGTCCCGCAACAGGCCGGGGTGATCCTGTCTGCGTCACAACAGCTGCGCTTGAACAAGGACGGCCTGCGGTCAGTCTTCTCTTCCCATTGGTCATCGAGGGTCTGGACAATGCAGGAGGCCTTGATGTCCCGGCAGACCATATACGCCGTGCAAGGTCAGCTAATCGACGGGGACTTCATCTCGGAGCTCTTGGCCTACGCCGAGTGGGCTCACAACGGGACAACGAGGATATGCGGGTGCTATAGGTGGGATCCAATGTTGCCGGTAGTTGTTGAGCCGCTGCATATCAGAATGCAGAAAGGGGAGCTTGTCATCATCAGGTCGATATTTGGTGGAAATCACCAGTACGCGGAGCTATCCTCCAGGAACGGTATGGTCCTCATGTCGTTCGAAGAGGCCCTGGCCATGTCGGCCGGGAGATCCGCCACCATTGCAGAAGACTACGTATATGGCGTCCTTGGAATATCCTTCGGAGGCGAGAGAGTCACTGTCGAGTATGGGAAGGGACAGCCGCTCGACTGGCGAAAAATGCTCAGCAAGCTGACAGATGCTGGGATGATCACGGACAGGCAACTTGCCGCCCCCAGTGTCAACAAGGACCCGGGGATGTCTTGGATGCCGAGCGTGGAGGGCTCCCCGTACGGCCCATTCTTGGCAGGGGAGAGGATAGCGGCTCAGATCCCGAGGCCTCCATTATCGTGGAGCGAGAAGGGGGCGACTGTGATGGCTGCCAAGTTCGATTGGGTTGATGTGATCAAGTCCGACGACGGTGGCGGTATCGATAGCTACATTGAGAACATCAACAATATGCCTTGCCACCGCGTTCTCGGATCGATCAGGGTCGATGAAATGCTATTGGACGTGGCTGGCACGAGCTCCGGAGCGGAGTTTACCTCGCAGAGGCTGGAGGGTACACATATGATGCTATATGGCATTGCTGGCAACCAGGCCATCGCCATGAGAGTATCAGGCGACGTTCACGGTGGGCAGGTGCAGAGAGAGGATGGGTATGTACTAGAGCTATTTCTCCCCAGTGATCGACTTCGGTCTCTCAGAGGGCAGAGGATACTTGTGGGGAGTGTGGAGTGACTTAAATAGCATAAAAAAGTGCAAAGTTCATTTCCTGTGTTATCAAAAGCCCTCTTGGGTTTTTAGAGCCTCTATAGTAGTCTTTAGTCTTCATCTCAAGGAAGTACCTGTGCATAATGACAGTCATATTGTTGAAAAACACTCAGCTTCCCGAAAATGATAAGTCGTGTCCCGCATAGTCTCAACGGATTATAATGTCTCTTCCTGGACTTTCCCCTAGCCATGCTTTAAAAGCTGACCAATTATTGACTCCCATCCTTGACAGACCCGCCCTCTCGTACTCGTCTGTGTACCGTGTTTTGGGGGAGGGCAGGGTCTTACCCGGCCTGGTATGCTTGATGGAACCGTTAGGGACCAGAAGAAGGCACCAGAATTCAAGAGCTCGGCGTTCCGTCTCGGGTCTACCCCATCCAAACTTGATCAGAAGCACGCAAAACATTGGCACTGATTTGCTTCCCCCCAGCTAAAAACGACACAGTATCGAGCTTTGCAACCCAATGATCAAGGAAATGCAGAGGGTTACCGTCTGCATCCTGCACTATCATCGGCCACATTGCTCGCCGTTGTTCCGCAGCAGTCCTTACCGGAATCACCCTGACCGGCTTAAGGTTTCCCAGGAGATGGACCCATCCATCGTGCACAGCTCCATAGGTATCGGCGGTCGCGAATTTAAGGCGAGCATCTTTGAGCTCTACCGCCGGCCAGTATCCACAGCCTACGCCGACATCTTGGTAGTGGATGTCGGCGCTCGAGCTTTCCCATGACCAGGAGGGTGCAAGATATTCCTCTGATATCGTCGATGACATTTCGCAGCTGCTCCAGCAGAGGTCGCATGGCAAAGTCGATCGCCAGAGGCCGGCGAGGTACGCGTCGTCATCTCCACGCAGCTCCGCTGTCTCCCTTGCCAGTCCTGATAGTGCCGGGAGCTTGTCTAGATTCTATGTGAGTTGGCGTGTAGAATATTTAGTCACGATTTCGTGCCAGCCTCCTGAGACGAACAGGGACATCGATGTGTTCTAGGGCCGCTGCGGTGTGTGGCCATTCCAATATCGGAATAGATCACTTTCGACAATATGATCTGGGGCTGGTGTGATAACGATACTAGATACATGAGGATCGATCGTACCATTCAGCGTCTATAGTGAACGTCGTGCCAGTATAGAATTCATGCATAGATTTCATTTGAACTTCTTACGTTCGAAGACGCGACTAGTAGCGTTAGATGACCTCTGCCACGCTTGGGTTGGATCGTGGCCTCCGCACCGGCCACCGTCGACGACTTGACGTGCTCCATCAGATAGACGCCACGTCAGCAATCGTCACTCTACTAAGATTTAGCAAAGCCCCGGCCTATACTCATGGCTCGGGGAACTTACGCATGTGAAGTTGTCGATTTGAATCGGATCCTGACATTCCCCCTCGGCTAATTCCAAGTACGGCAAGCCGGAACACCCATCCTGGAAACCAAAGAATTGACAACACCCATTGACTACAAGAGCAGAGCCCCTGCCTATGCCCCGGTCGCAATCCTCGGTCGAGGTGACGACTCCGTCATTGTGGATATCATCATGGCACTTCGTGGGGATAGAGAAGTTGCTGCCGCTGGACGGATTGCAGGCGACTGCGTCGTCGGCACACTGTCCCTCCCAGACCCTGACAATAAAATTGTCAAAGCTGTCGCGGACCTGGCAGTTTATGTTGATCCCGGCGTACCACTGCACTATTTGGCAATAGTCAGTAAAAGATGACCCAGAAAAGACTGTGCATGTGAGGGGACTTACGCTTCCAGCCGTGGATGGCAGTGGCTAGAGCCGCGAGAACCGTGATCTGCAGTGACTTCATTGCAATAGATAAGATGGAATGAAATCTTTGCGACTTAATTCGTAGAGTATTTTGACAGCGGAATGAGAAGAAGCAGCCACGCCCTCCTGTGGGAGAGCACATGGCTCGTTTTAGATGTCCTTATTATCTGGAGACGTTTGATTTTATAACCAGCCACCTGGAAACATGAAATCGGAAATTGAATACCAACATGCCCTCGTGGTAGGTGAGCCGAGACATTGCAGTCGTACAAATCAATACCAAGAAGGGAGAGACGACGGCATGACGCAATGCGCTACTCGACAGAGCGCTGGCGGCGCCATCTCAAGAAAACTGAGACAGCAAAAACGCCGACAAAAAGCATGGTGCTGACTGTATTCGAGACTTGAACGAGAAAGAGTGACGAAAAGTGCACATAGCTAAAGGGGATCTAGTTTCAGTGTCCGCGATGTACATCACTAATTCAGCTAGCAGGCCACCGAACTCATGACATGGGACATCACAAGACGAAAGAGATCGCCAAACTAATGAGGTATACCGAGATATATTCCATTTATTCTTTGCTGAGACCTCCGAGATACGCCATCACTTTTCTGCTGGAAGCACCTTTGTCTCCTTCGAGTGTTCCGTGGGATGTTTCTGGGTATCTGTTTGGATTTGCATGCTACTTCAGCATCAATATGGGCTCTGACTCCGACGGAACAAACACCGTTTCCGTAACCCGAAGTGGTGCAACGTGGAAAACCTTGCGCAGAAGAGAGTCCATCTTGTGGCGTTGAGGAACCACCCCCGCCTGGTGTCAGCTTACGTGACTGGGGGACTTTGCTTGCGATTGCAAATGCCCAATGCTTCCAGTCTGGGTCCGGGACGGCTTCCAATGGCAATAAGGACCCTACGGGATCTAAAACAGGGGCTACGCGTTGCTCGACACAGTAACAGAAATGGCTATATAGCTTAGCAGCCGTCTCTTCCTCCGCGTTTGTTTCATTAATCATTGTACTTGTTGGAGCCACATAGTTAGACGGTCTTTTCGGGTCGGTGGGGCCTTGGGTCTGAGGAATAGACGTGATAGACTCGAGAAGTTGAATTGATACCTGATAATCTCAAACAACGTGGCCCACAGCTCCTGTCTTATCGAAGAAGATCATCCTTCCGGGCATGGACCCGACCCCAGCCCTCAGGTAAACGTTTGGCCCCTGCGCGTCGTCTGTGCGTTTAGACTTCTTCACCAACAAAACATAATGGATCTTATCGTCCCGATCCTCATTCGCTTGTCTTTTTAGCCTTCCTAGAACAACACATTTCAATGCGGCCGTTGGCAGCTGCGTCTTGGTCGGCGTGTCAAGAACAATGGTTGCATCTTCAGCCGTCTCCGCAGTCCTTCCATCAAAGTCTCTAGCAATCACTTCAAGCCCCTGGGGTTTAGCTGTTCTGTCATAGCTGTAACTCCAAGTCCCCAAATCAGTCGTTGCCCAAGGCGAGATGATATCTGTCGTTTCCCACTCGACCTGATCAAATGGGAGGTTCAAGTAGTTGATTGCGCCCTTGTAAGCCATCCAAGACCATGATGGAGGAGCATGTGACGCCAAGTCATTTGATTCGTTGAAGGGAATCAGATCCAAGCTACCTAAGCCCTGAGCTCGATGCCACAAAAGGCTACGTCGTAGGAGGCCTGGGCTAGTATCGTCAAGTACTCCAAAGCCACCACGCACCTGAAGACTTGTTATCAGGCGTCTTTCAAGTCCGGCGATAGCAACAGGCCGATCCTTATAATGTGAGAACCCTAGGCGGGAGTACTGCGCATATAGATCCTGATAAAGCCGAATCCTTCCTCCGTAAGATGACTGCATCGCAACCGTTGGAAACTTGGGATCGCCAAGAAATGATGCAAGTTGGCTTTTGTTTTGATCAGATTAGCTTGGCCAACCTGTCCTTGTGTGGTCTTCGGAGTCCAGAGAGAGTTTAAAGGGATGTTTACGTACTTTTGCATCTTCGACATGGTCTCGCAGCGAACGCCGCTTCCACACTCCCAGTATGTCTGCTTGTCGGTGAAGTAAATTGTACGTCGCGCCAGTACTCTTTCCTGCAGAACCCAACCTCTTTTGTTGAGGTGGCTGTCCAAAACATGCTGTTGGAAGTTGTCCATGAATTCACAGATGTGAATGGGTGGTAGAGGGTCTTTGCGAATGGTTATGTACTTCCTTTCCTCTCGATGTTTGAGGAACCCGTCATGTTGTCCATGAGCCGAAGTTGCAGCTAGTACGCAGTAGGCCTCACTATACACATCTTCCATGCGCTTCGCTTCGTGATGGAAGTCTCCGTCTGGACCCTGTATAATACAGATCGAGTCGATCCATAAATATCGGCAGTTCAGGCTCCGTGTCGCTCTCACGGCGTCCTGAAATGTGGCAGGTAATTCTCTGATCTTGATTCCCTCTATGTGTCGGGCAAGATTGTCGCGAAATGTGCAGAAGTGCGTTGTACTATCAGGCCCCCAGGGGTGGGATAGGGCAAGATATTGAAAATTGTCACCCCGTTGCGTTTCATACAGCTTCACAGCTGATGAGTCCTTCGCCCCAACATCGATCAGTCTAGTCGGTAAAGGAGCTCTGTTAGCGTTAGAGGAGCCACAATTCGGGTGATTCCGGTCACATTCGAGCAGCCACTGTTGTAATATCTGGAAGTGTGCCGTCGTACCAGCTTCTGCAAGCTGGGGGACTCCAACTTGGAGCGGATTCAAACCAGAGAAAGAGCCGGAAGTAACATCTGTAGGGATACCATGGTCAACAGCTCGAAAGAAGAAGCTTCAGAATATTTATTGTTCAGGGAATTATCAATCAACGAACCTTGACCTCGATTGATTGTGAATACAGGTGGGTAACGCCTGTTCAGTTGCAAATTGGAGCCGAGTTGATGAAAGCGCATCGACCTATGTTGAGTAGAGAAAGAAAGCTTTGCGACATCCCATCGCATCTTGCAGAAATCACACAAGTTGGCTTCCTTCCGCAGCATATGAGACTCGTCTGTTATGTGGACACATTGTGTGTGAAAATCAATATCCCTGCATTTCGCACAAAGCTTGGCCGTTGAGCTCGTGCCGAATGTCAACGCTCTCCAGCGCTCACTGTCGCGGAGCAAATCTCCCGGAAACACATTATCGACTGTGAAATTCCAGATGTCGTTAAGCTGGGCCACACTATCAGCATTGATGGGTCTGATTGAGATGCCTGGGCATGCATGTGGTGGCTCACGGGCTGTGGATTCGAGCAGTCAGTGGAAAGTCCAAAATCGCTTGTTTTGGCCGGAAACGTACTGGCTGTTCAGAGATGTCAATTCCGGTCCCTGGTGAGGTGAAAATCATCAAACTTCGCTGTAAACAGGTACTCACATGCTAGCCAGATGAATGTCAGCGAAATAGATGTGGAATAATCACAGACAAAGAAGACTCACATTCTATATCACGTTTCAACAAGAGCAAGAAATTAGTGATTGCTTTACACCCGGAAATCCTGTGATTTATCTCACATACTACCTTCGTGTCAATTAAACGTAGGAAACAGACTATTATTGTGCCAACAACTAGGTGCTTACATCCTGTTGGTCCATATTGTCAACGATCGATCCATGGTTTTTTTGCTGCGAGAGGCTAGTTGAGTGTTTAGGATGGTTCATGTGGAGATCTGGCGATCTAACATTTGGGCCGGAATAACTCACATTGTTTCCGTCATAACCCTCCCAGCCCCGATTTATTACTCCCGGGGGGTTCTCGCGCGTGGAACCTCGAACCAGGTCTTTCGTCGCATTCCAATACCCAGGATTCCTCTCGCACTCGTTGTAAATGTCTTGGAGTGAAGATCGCAGGCCGCGAGCCGTCATACGACATCCGGCTTCTCCCAGCGTTGAATCTGTTGGTAATGGGATGACCAAGAGATGAATCTGTACCACCTCTAGAAGTCGGAGTAAAGCCCATGATCCCTTGAGATGTTCCCTCATCCGTTCCATCAGCTTCTTGACTTCGTGATGGACCGAAAGCTTAAGCTCGGGGCTCCCTTGAACAAGGGGTTCCATCGCGGTATAGAATGTACTTGTCTCCCGCTGGTAGTTTCTGGTCTTCGCATTCAAATTCCTAATTTCTTCCGTGCCGTAGATTAGCCATACGATCAATTGCAATATTATGCAACCCATGGACCAGATGTCGTAAAGTCGTGATGTTGGAGGAACTTTGAGATTGTGAATGGCTGCCCAGGATTGTTTCGCAGTCTCTGGAGGTTGGTACGATATTGTACCCCACCCTGAGGTAGACGTGGCGGAAAGCTCCATGACTTCCCTGGCGTGCGTAGTGTCGTTGTGAAATTGTGCTAATCCCAGGTCTGCCATTTTCCAGGTTCCACATCTAATCTGACTTTCGAAAATGAGGATATTCTCTGGCTTCAGGTCGCCATGACGGTACGCTCCTCCCCCGTTCTGAGATGGAAACTCGTGTATAGACAAGAGTGCCTGAGCCAGTCCTGAAATCTGCCGTATAATCTCTGGAAGAAGATATTGGGCAATGGAGCGACGCTGAGGAAAGGTGTCGTGGCTCTCCCAATATCGCATGAGGTTACCGCCGTCTGCCCATGGGAATACGAGGAATCGCTCATCTCCCCTGCTGATGATGGCATTGATCCTGATGAAGTGTTGAAACCCGTAATTGCTGATGGCTTGGAGCGCTATAGCCTCTCTTTCCCAGGCTCTGGGGCTACCTTCACGGGAGACCCTCTTGACTTGTTTGAGGGCAACCTTAGAGTCCTGCCACGAGTCTTCCGTCATATTCTACACGTCTCCAGTTTAGAAAAGGTAGATGAGAAGCGAAATGGTCAAGCTAAGACTGCTTCGGAGCTATCTCACCTTGCGAGTTTTCGGGTCCAAGAACGATCCGTGTACCACAGCCTGCCAAACTGTACCGAACGGTCCATCTGCAATTCGCACGACGGATTTCAGAGGAAGAATCTCTTCCGGGCGCATTTCGATCCATGAGAATCTGGATGCGGCAGGGAGGATCCGACCAAGAAACATTGATTGATAATCAATGAAGAATCGTTGATGCGCTCTGTCCCCAGGAAATACCCACTGGACAACGGTTTGGGCTATCGGGAGATCATTATCTGTGATCCTATACTGTTTGAATCCTTGCATTGCCTTCTTGATTCCATCTTTTTGAAGTCCGATGCTCACGCAGATTAGAAAAAGCTTCGGGGCCTTCAAAATGAAGTCGGACAGCTCTTTGCCCACGTAATCGCTACGTGCCATCGACTGCATATAGCTGTATTGTGGGTATAATATAGAAGAGATCGTAGATTCGTCAACGCATCTTACTATGTCGCTGGATACAAGTTCCCTTGTGATATTGGGATTCTCTGGGAACACAGCTACAACGAAAGCTTTGAACACTCGGTTCTGTAGAATATCGAGTGCCGACGTCATATCTGCTGCGACAAGAGATGCGACTCGTGATTGAATAGTTTTTCATAAATTGGAGGGAAGAATCGAAGAATTAAAACCAAGCTTGACTTAACGTGGAGCAATATGTGGAGCAGAAGCACTGAGATCTGACAAGTGGTCTACGGCTCCAGCAGACCGTGGCAGTGGGAAGAAAGATCTAATACGAGACTGAGGCTCAGCGATCGGAATGTGATTATCGATAGTGATGAGTAAGTACCAGTCTGCTCATCGGTATGATCTAGTGAAAACTGGAAGCACCGCCGACCAATCACTGATTTTGTGTCGAAAGCGGTTCTCCGAAAAGGGTGGTCAGAATCCGCACCCATCACGGATTGACCGCTCGCCCCAAGAATGTGTGTGTTACACACCACTCCATTCTCGGTGATCCACGGGTGGTACAAACATGCAGTTCAACACGTGAGACCTTATCCAGCAAATAGAGGTCCAGCGAATTTTGTTCGAGGTGTGAAGAATGGGAAATGGCGTCTTGGAGAACTGCAATCGACCTGCAGGCTGCAGGATCCTGCCCAAGTCTTTCGGACCTCAGCCAATGGATCAAGCGCAGATGTCCACGGTCCGGATTGTATTGCTTTGCCATTGGGCCATTAAAAACATTAGCGATCCGAACATCCGAGTCCAAGACTTTGCAAACAATTTGCAGCATTGATTGGCACAAGTTGAGCCGCATGAATTCAGCTCAAAGAGAGGCCCTCAAACCCGCACCCCCTCCCCTAAGACCACGGAGGGCCGTTGGAGTTCGGCAAGGCCACCGGCAAAACACTAGACCTCGGCCGGCATACGTCGACCATGTGTGACCTTGCAATAATCCATTTAAATCTTCTCCAGTACAGTCTAATCTAGTGCGCCACAGGATTCCTTGGTATGTATTTGGGTTAGGCGTGCTGATGCATTGTCCTCCACCCTATACGAGAGGGGACCTATCATTTGTCGATACTTGGCCAGGATTAGCACACCGACCGTTTCTTGCCTGAGATCAGCGGGGGAAACTCCTTCTATTTCTCAGCTCGAGCGCAATCATACATGCCATTAAAATGTCTTGAATAATTGATCACGGTGACTGTCAATCACTGTGCATGGCTATGGTAATTGTAACAGGGGGCGTGTGTTGAACAGTAGATAGTTGATGAGCCATTGCATATTGTACTGGAGAGAAGTAGAAGACAATTGAACTAATCGGACTTTGAGGAAAAGGATGAAAAGAGGTTTTCACCGCCGAGGAAGCCAAGCTTGCGAAACCCACGTAAAAGCTGTAATAGACGGAATATATTAATGGTTAGAGAAGGGCGAGGAGAACAATTCCTGCATAGTAAAAGAATCATTTAAAATGTAGAAGGCAAAAAACGTTTCGAAATCAGGCAACGAGTCTTACCCATGGGGCCGAAAAGTTGTTTATACACTTGAAGTGTGCTTGCCAGTGCTGGCAAGGCTTTTCTGATCATCATCAGCACTTTCGCTGCGTCTCGCCAGGAAGGCTACAAGACTCTAGTGTCGCTTTGGTCTGGACTTCTTACCTTAGCTCATGGATGAGCCTGAGCTGATTCTCTGCCCTCAGGATGTACTTTGGCAACGCCCCATCACATCTGCGCCATAGGTTGAATAGGGTGACCTGCCATTCCTCCAGGGCAGACTGCTCCATTGATTTCCAACAATGATGGGTAGAGTTGATTACTGTAGTTGTGAATTAGTTGCCAGGTACTGGGTATAAAACCGAGCCGGAAGGAAATCCTGACAACCGCAATGAGATTATCACCCAGCAAACTCTCCAAGATCATCGTGAATAGTCCAAGCCTCCGTGGTATCTCATTTTCTTCTCAGTATCTTCACCTAGCTTCTCTTGGCCATCAACACGGAGACTTACGATACCATAATTCACGTATGAGAAGGATAACTATGGATCGCGGTTGTCCAAATTCAACACTAAATGCCTGGATCAGAGCCAGTGAGTAATCAACACACCATGAAATAATTGGCTTGGCTATTGTTTGTTGACATGAGTTTGTGTGCCCAGATTCCTTAGATGACACTCAGATCTCAGGATATAACACAGACTCAGCTTGGCTCACGCAGAACACGAGCCACGTCGGCGAGGCGACAGATACAAGGCTGTCTCATTCCAGCACTCGCTTCTCTCCAACTGATCTTGGCTCTGAATCCTCAGTTCCATCCACACCTCAGCTTTCGTCTCCTTCAGACAGCGACTCGTCGGGTGGATATCGAAGTCTAGAGGATACACCGTGTGATGTGTCCGTACGTACAAGAGGCAATGGACCAAGGTTGTGGTGTGTCGGCTAATGAAATTTTGCGACACTAGGAAAGTCAGCTTGATACATTCCAAGATCTCTTATTCAGGTCACTAGAAGACCATCCTGGTCGGTCACAGGCAACAAGATTCTTCCCAAAAACGACATTCACCAATCTCATCGATGAACAGGTCGTGGACAAGGAATTACGACGTTGTCTTGACTTCCTCGACCCTGCCTCAAGAGAGAGTCTTAAGCACAGAATATGCGGGACTCGATCGTTCAAGAAGATCTTTGCACTTCTAACACTTGTTGACAAGCAATCCGATATCAAGCTTTTCGTCGAGCAAGATGTAGCCGATAACGACTTGCCGCTAATCAAAGTGCCTTTAGAAGACTCTAATCTCTTCAAGCTCAGCCGTCGTCATAGCCCTTGCGAAGCTTCGGAGCTCCTGACGTGCTTCGACGGATGGTCTCCTGCCTCTGTGCGAATATTCGAGGACTGGCAATGGACCACCTTGGCACCCACCTTCGAGTGTGGAGAACGCAAAAATATCAAACATGTTGAATTGCTGGATAAAACCCCCCTCCCATTCACATCTGACATTCAGTACGGTGTGGACGCCGGAACTATCCACGGTGGTCAGAGCACTGTGTTCAAAGTGAACATACATCCCGCTCACCATGGCTTCCGTGAATCACAGGTGAGGATCATGGCGCAAGTTTCTTTTGTCCTCCTAGTCACACAAACTCCATTTCTGTCCTTTTCCCTTTGATTATTTATTGCTCCACCCTAGGTTATGTAAAGACAATCATTAACTAGTAAAAACACTCCAACCAGCGTGGCGGCAGTTTTGCTTTAAAACAACTCTCATCGAAGAACAGAACCCAGTTTGAGCGAGAAGTGGAGATGCTTGAGACTTTCAGTGGAGATGCCGACCCGCACTTGATTTCACTCCTCGCCACGTATGAACAACACAACATATTTTATCTGATCTTTTTCTGGGCGGAGGCCGATCTTCAGTCCTTCTGGCGTGATATCAACCCATTTCCAAAAATGGATCATTCAACTGTCCTCTGGATGGCTGAGCAATGCTTGGGAGTTGCCAAGGGTCTCTCAGCCCTTCACAACTACACGACGTTCAGCCACACCAGGCTGAAGTCCGTGTTCGGCGAATCCCAATCTATTCAAGGGAACCCATCAGATATCGTGAAGTGCCAACTCTTTGGCGTTCATGGAGACATCAAGCCACAGAACGTGTTGTGGTTCAAAAATACGTCTGGGAATGCTGGGCAGGGAATCCTGAAAATCTCGGATTTTGGTTTGGCCGAGTTCAAAACTGACCCCAGCGAGATCTACAAGCCTTCCGAGAAGGTTGCATACTCCGCGTCATATCGCCCACCTGAACGCGATTCCAAGAATGATTTCGTCGGCCGATCTCATGATATCTGGGCTCTTGGATGTCTCTACCTGGAAATGATTGCCTGGATACTTGGTGGCTGGCAGCTGGTGCAGAACTTTCAGGAACAACGCGCTATCAAGGGAAAGTTTTCGTACTATGAAGGCGCCGCAGATGCAGCATTTTTCCACATCGAAAACCTGTCCGAGAGCGGCATTGCGACAGTGGCAGTCAAGCCAGCCGTGACTCAAGTATGTACTGTTCTTGGACGTCTGGGACAAACCAGCTTCCTTCCCCGGGTAATTGACACCACTGACCTATCCAGTTTATCGACTCGCTTCACGGCCTTCCGAACTGCACCAAGTATCTCCATTCATTCCTCGATCTTATACAATCGGGGATGCTTGTCGTAAAGTCAACGATCCCAACGGAAAATAGGAGGATCGAAGTAGCCGAACTTCTTCGGCAGCTCTACATAATGAGGCAGAATTGTGAAGATGCCGACTTTGCGACACGGCGAGTGCCTCACCACAAGTCTAAGAGGAGCTGGGATTCTGAAGAGGCTGAAGATGTATCTGTCAAACGCAGGCAGATCCCGAGGGGAGAAGACTCATAATTTCTGTTGGATTACACAATACGCATAGAGGTATAGGTTAATAGAATTACTTCGGTACATAGACATGTTGAGACATGTTGAACTTGAGAATGTGCAGGTTTGTTGACCAACGCATATTTCAGGCAGTGTCTAACTTCATTCGGATTTTGATGCAGCCGCATCATTTTTGGCGCTAGAAACTGAATGAAGCGCCCGGCTCATAGTAAATATCTACGAGAGACAGAGAGTTTCAATCAGAATGGTACGTTTTGGACGCCTTTTTGGAATTCTGCCACGCCCTCTTAGCCTAAGACCCAGGCGCTACAACATGATTCTTAGGGAAGCCTGGCCTATAGAAAACTTTCGGGCCAAGAGATGCGTATGAAGGACTCGATGGACAAGTAAGGAGCTCAGGTCATCCGGTGTGCAAAGGTGAACTGGTGTGAGTAATGCCATCAAATGGATTAGGCTGAGGATTGATGTGGCCCATTTGGCCAGGGACGCCAGGCGCATAAGCTCAGCTGAAAGTACCCCTGTACAGCCATCTCTCTAGTGCTTACGCATCCCAAATTGTACTCGGCATAATGAGACGGAGCTTTTCTCTCGGGTCTCTTCGCGCAAATTACACACCTCATTCCAGCGCTTCTTTCTTGTCCTTTCCCATCAACAACCGGCGGAACCTTCCGCACCACGTCTAGCCGTCATGGCCACTTTACCAGAATCACTCACATTCCAGCACAATCCTCTCCAGGACGCCAAAACTCACATCAGGCTGCTCAAAGTCGTCAGTGTGGTCAAGAGCCGCGCGATTCCAGTCCACTGCGAGCTCGGCACCTTTCCAATTGCCGAAGCGCCGCCGTACCGTGCAATATCGTACACCTGGGGAGATCCAGCGCCTCTCACCTCGATCCTCGTCAACGAACAACAGATGGACGTGCGCCTGAATTGTGAATATGCGTTGAGACAAGCGAGCCAGGACGATGATGAAACCGGGGACAGCTTTATTTGGATCGATTCGATATGTGTCAACCAACACGACAACGACGAGAAGGGTGCGCAAGTAGCCATGATGGGAGAGATTTTCAAGACTGCTTCACGAGTGCTCGCCTGCGCCGGACCTCATCAAGACGACAGTGAATTTCTCTATGAATTCTTGCGTGGAGAAAAGGACAGGTTTCGCTCGCTTCTCTTGTCTGAGGCATATCTCTCCTGGGAAGGAAGCCGGCTTCGCAGATCAAAATTGATCCGTAGACACCGGGCTGCTTGGAGGTGGAAACATCCGAGAAATTTGCTGATTCGACTGTGCCAAGCGGTGGCGAACTTTCTCGCTCGCCCGTATTTTCACCGGGTTTGGATATACCAAGAGCTTTTCCTCGGAAGGGATATGAGTGTTTATTGCGGCGACGAAAAATTACCGATATCCTGGCTCTGGGTGACAAGTTCGATCATTCAATCCTGGCTGCTCCATAGTACCGACTATTTGCTGTTTTTGAAGGCAGGCATGTGGACCGCTTTGTGGCCAAAGATTAATGAGGCCATGCCACTGCTCCTGGCTGGTGCAAGGGAACAGCCCCCGATGCCTTTTCTTGAGGCCACATCGGATGTCGCAACCCTTTTATGTGAGGATCCCAGGGACAGTGTTTACGGCATTTTATCGATAACCAGGACGGTCGGCGGCCATCAGTTTCAGCCAGATTACGCGAAGGACAGAATGGACCTGGCGGTTGAGGTTCTGCGAAATATGAGAGCTGAAATTATGAGTTATAGTTCTGACTTTTCACGGTTGACAGAGTGTGCACAGACGGTTGGGCTGAATCTCAAGTTGAAAGACAAACCCTCCCGAAAGCTCGTTGCCGCGATGGAGCTTCGTCGATCATCCACTGAAACTCCGCAGAATGAGGGGCTTAATGCGGTAGACACGAGAGTTGAAAAGAATGGCAAAGACATTTGGCCCTTTTTGGGGTGTCAAATACTTTGCCAACAGGATGGGTGGGTGGTTCCAAATCAACATAAATGGTTCCGGAGATATGGTCTACCATTCCAACCTCCAAAAATGACGAAGTGTCTTCAAGGCGATACTTTTTCCGATGCTTTAGCGGATATACATCTTCCTGCAGAAGCCCAAGACGGAGACTGGTTGCTGATACCGCGTTCCTATCATTGGTTATTGCGAACCTACTCTCAGGGCAGAGTCGCATTTCTAGCGAGGAAGTACGACTCTGAGAAATTTGAAATCATCGGCAAGGTCCTAATTTCAAAATGGGTATCAAATTGGGGCAAGACCTTTGAGAAACGTGCCTCACAATTCAAATTTTACTGTGATCATGAGGATCTCTTGGTTCTGTTTGATCTCTGTAAGTGGAACAATCTCTGGTGGGTCAGAAATTGGGAGGACTCGGAATTACTTGATGCCTACTTCCAAACGAGGTTCTGTGGGCAAAGGTTTTCCTCCTACGCAGTGCGAACAGAGACTTGAGTTGCAGCAGTACTGGCCAACGGCCTTACCTGAAGTGCGAAGATCAAAATGTGGGGAGGCACCTAGAAGAATCTAAAGAGCAGTGCAGTGGAGCCATGCATTGACGTCCAAGGCTAGACTTCAAGAAGGGCACATGTATGTTTCGCCTTCAAAACTTGTATGAACATCGGCTTGAGATGCAATATGATAAATAAAATAATATGGGAGATTTTATACCTCTGCGAACCATCGTGGGCATCTGCACATCTGAGTATACCGACTTGAAGAGGATAGAGGAAGACGCAGTTAGAGTTTCTGTGCAACTATGACAAAGTTCGGAGGCTCCTCCAGCAACTCATCCCACCAGCCCGCTTCCTCTTCCACACCTCCATCACTAGATGTCTCTCGTACGTGATCCATCCCTGGAGCATGGTAAGTAATCTCACCCATCCCAGCATTCTTAGCCTCTGCCTCGAAAATCTCCTTCTTTAACCTGAACCCATTGATTTCGATCTTCGGTTCCGTCTGGAACTCAATGTGCACACTCCACCCCTGTCCGTTCTCAAGCTCCGTGATGTTGCTCTCCTTAGCACCATACTTAAAGGTCTGCACACCCACCGGGTGCACGATGTTGTGGTTCTCAGTGATGCCCACAAAAGAGCCACCGGGCTTGAGGTATCTCGCAATGTTGGCCCACATTCCTCCCAGCTCAGCGGCAGTAGGGCTCTGGTTCAGCAGCCAGATGCCAAGCACGACGTCAAAGCTCTGAGCTTCCAGCCCGAGCTCGTCCAAAGGCTTGCTGCAGTCCGCTGTGTGGAATACGGCCCCCGGTGTCGTCGCCTGGGCTATCTCGAGCATCTGGGGTGAGATGTCGACGCCGACCAGCTTGGAGGCACCAGCGGCGCGCATGAGGCGCAGGCCGATTCCTGTGCCGGTTGCGAGATCCAAGACCGACGCGCCCGTCAGTGGGCCCAGAGAGCTGATGGTCGACTTCAGAAGCGGGAGGAGGGGAGCTACGGCGGGGGTTGTCCAGACCAGGTCGTAGGATGTCGCGAAGGCATCGTATTGAGGTTTTGGGTGGTTGGCGCCTGACATGACGAAGATCGGCCTATGTGCTATGGAAGGTGTAATTATTTTGTTTTCGTCCAAAGTTTACATGGACTTTTGAATGCCTGATGACAGAAATGCCTCGAAAGTATGAGGGGTTACACATCATGCCGAAGGTTCGGCGAGGGTCAACTAGTTGTCTGGGCATTATGTGGGCAGTAAGCACTTGCATCCAATTTGCTCCAATTGGCGCGCCTAGTCGGCTTGGATGCTACCTAGGTATTAACAAAATCTGGAATCTTGGATTATGAGGATGGAAATGAGCTTCATGATATTCGCAAAAGTCTCGCATACAAATTCATAACAGAAAGCATAGAAATACCCCCGTATGTCCCGGTAGCCGAATAGCAAATTTGGATTAATCAATTGATTCCTTGGAAGTATCCCTTGCCTGCGGACAAGTTTCTCATGGAATACAGAAAAGCAGTGGTGAAAATTCAGATTTGCAATTGCGGTGCCTAAATCCAGAAATTCATGCATTACGGAGTGCACATGTGAGTACACCAACATCTCGTCCAGGCCAGACACCTTCAATTTCTGAATTGCTATTCCACGGTCGAATCGGAGCCTTCCCTGGCTCGACCAAACTTGTTCTGTGGTCTCGGCTTCACACAGGAAACTTCAATTGGCAAAATCCAACGCTCTTCTTCGAATGACACCGTCGGGATGTTGTCGTCACCCCGCTGCTTCAGACCCGGTACCACCACCAGGGAGACTTTCACTTTGGTATCCTTTATAAGCTTCGATCCACCCTTCTCGTCTGGGTGAAGCTTCATGACTTTCTTTTGGTCCAAGCTGAAATTCAATGGTGATTCGATCATATCTGGGCTGAAAGACCAGGTGTAGTGTGCGTGCTGTTTGCTGATCATCTTGTCGAGGTTGACGGCTTGATGAATGATCTGGATGAGGGCTTCGCTATGTCCAACGAGACTTGACCTCATGAAGGGAATGATGACTTCGCTGATTGCATTTGCGAAATGCCGCTCCAGATGAAGGAGGTGGAAGTCTGCCTGAGTGGCGCTGGCTTCGCAGATCTCTAGGACTAGTTTGGAAGTTTGCATCTTCCACCGTTGATAATTTCGCATCCGATCGGTACCTGAGTCTGGAGAGTTGTGAATTGTGTTGAATACGGTCAGACTTGTATCAGATACACTTATCAGGATATTGTTCACTTACATTTGGTTAATAAGGTCTGTAAGCCGCATACATGGCCACGCATTTCCTCGCTGCCACTCCAAGGTGCACCATTGAAGATTTCGCCACAGATGAACCTCCATACAAATGCCTCAATTATCATTGGGCACCTTCTTTCTGAGCGGAGATAGTTCATGTAAGTCTCCCGTACCGGTGTAGTGGCTTGCATGTACTGATGAGCCCAACCAGCCCCAAGCTGAGCAGTCGAAGGTTGCCGGAGCTTCCCAGAAAAGTACTTATCCGCGAACTTGTGAATCATGTTTCTCAATATCACTGACATCTCCCGAACGATCCCTTTTGGTTCCTGACCGCCCCCATCTACCTTCTCTCCTGACATATCCTGAGGAGTGTCATCTCCCGCTTCCTTGTCGTGGTCTATCTTTCTCAGCACCGAACCTCCATCTTGTGCCTCTCGTATTTTGTCTTGTACCTCGCTGCATTTGAGCAGCTGGTATTCTCGGTCTGTTATAAGGCGATCTTTCTCATTCAACTCGCGTATCTTTTCTTCTAACTCAGTCTCTTTCCGCTTTGCATCCCACCGGGCAATTATTAGCGCCTTGCGGACTTGGTTGTAGTCTGATTTGGACGGCCTTGCCAGCTCCTGTTCAAGATCGTCGGCATCTTGTTTTTTTCGCTTTAATATTCTGCCGCCTATATCTGATGGGCCAAAGTCAAAGAAACTAGTGGCCTTCTTGGCCTCCTTCGCCGACCGCGTAACCATACCGAGTTCCTAGGGTCTGTACCATGGACGTGCTTGTGCGAGGGAGTGGTGAAATGTTCGCAGCAAGTTCTTTACTAAGTACAGTAAATTTCGATGATGAGAACTAGAGTTCAATGAGTAAAGATTTCAATCAAACTACAGTGGCAAGAAAGCCCGGCACGCATCAAATCCAGGGCGGCTGGTGTGCCACGCCATTCTGAAAACGGTATGCCCACAAAGACACGGGACATGAAAGAACCCGGATATCCTGATAACGTATCCATCAATCAGATGGGATATGACGTCGAATTACGGCGCGACTTGGAAAGCTAACTATTGTCTGGTAAACTCCGCCCACTCCTCTTTCCAGCCCTGACAGAAAAAGAAGAAGAAGAAGAAAAGAAGGGGTCATCCCTCGAATTGCGAGACTTACAATGTCGTGTAATATTCATGCCTACTTGAATAACACTACCCACTAGGGGTTGATCGGTCCGCCGGAATGGGCAAAGCTGTTGAATAGACTCAGTCCATGCGGGATTGTCACACTTTGAGAGGTGGCAATATCAACTTGATCGTGTGGCGTCAATCGGAAAGCCATTATCATAAAATCGTGGTCTACGTTCAATAGCATCCAAGTATATCCCCAGCGTCAACTTAGAACAGTTCAAATACAGAGGAAAGTGGATGCGCCCAAACCCCCGCAATGCGGTTTTGTCCCTCACATAATGACTTCCTGGTTGCAACGAGTACACCCTGCTCGATCAAAAGCTGTTCCTCCTCTTGGACGGCTCCGACACAAACACATGCCGCCCATCCCGAACAGCAGCACGCAAATCATCCGCCAGCCATCCCAGCGCCCCCTTCACATCAGGCCCCTTGTACGAGAACTCAGCCTGGCTCTCGTACGAGTCCTCCCCCGTGATCTTGAGCACCCGGAAGTAGACCGAGTCGGGCACCGCCGCGACGCCGTCGGCGAACTTGTTGAGGTGCCAGCTGCCCAGCCCGCCGAAGCCCGAGATGTTAACCTCGCGCAGCTCGTCGCACGGCATGGCCGCGAGCCTGCCGACCAGCGCGATCCACAGGTCCACCTCGGTGCGCACCTCGTCGGCCGGCTCGTCGTCATTGGTCTCGTCGTTGTTCTGGATGGCCTCGATCTCCGCGACCCGGTCGCGCAGGTTCACCTCGTGCAGGTCTAGCTTCACCAGCGTGGGGGCGACCTTGTTGAGGAGCCGCGTCAGGTTCGCGGACAGGATGTCCTGGCTGGCGAGGTGCAGCTCGCGGAGGTGAGGGAGCGAGATTGGCGGCGGGGAGGTGAGGGTGTTTGCGGCGTTTGTTGGCGTCATGTCCCATTGCCACTGCTGGTCTTCGCCGTTGCTGTCTTCTTCGTCCTCGTCGTCGGCGTCGTCGGCCACCGCCTTGCCCTTTCCCTTCGGGCTCCAGCCCAGCCATGTCCAGAACCCGCCCCTTTCCTCCGAGTTCTCGAGGGCCGTCATGCTGCCCGTGAGCCGTGCGATCCGCAGCTTCTCCAACTTCTTCGGAATGCCTAGGAACCGACGGAGGTGGCATGTCCTGCAGGTTGCAGGGTCATCTGGCGTGGGGTAGAGCATCCTGTTGTACACCTCAAGGTCGAGCTCCTCTAGGCCCTCGATGACCGGCACCAGGGTCTGCTCCAGCAATGACGGGACATTAAACGCGTCGTCGTCCACGCCGAAAGCCTCAGCTGGCAAATAGGACCTATTTATAGACTTCCCTGTGACGCTGAAGCTCTTGGGCTTCGCACCCGACTTTGCCGCGGCGCCCAGGAGCGTCTGCACGGCGGTGACCCATTGCGTGACCGGCGAGGCCTGGTTGGGCGGCCTGCCTGCCTCGTACCCCAGGCTCCTGAGCAGAGTCTTGAGGCCGTACCCACCCTCGATGACCGAGTTCGGCCGGTTCTCGTCAAAGTCCCAGATCTCACGGTCGTCAAAGGACTCGACGCCCACGCCCTTGAGGTTGGGTAGATTCCGCAGCGCGTCGATAAGTGTGTCGCGGTCCCACCCGGACGCCAGCATGCTCGTCTGGTCGGCGTATGCCTTGTAGTACGCCTCCTTGGAGACATTCGGTGCGTCGCCGGGCGGGCCGAACTCTAGCAGCTCGATGCCGAGGATCAGGGTCTCCAGGTAGGGGCTCAGGCGCGACTCGGAAATGGAGAGTAAAGTGCTCAAGCTCAGGTAGCCGCGGAAGAATTTCCTGCGGCCAAAGAACTTCTTCGCGAAGTATGGGAATGTGTAGTCGTGCACTTGTCTGTTTGCAAGGCGGAGGTTGCCATAGTGCTCGATGTCCAGCTCACCCGCGATGCACGCCAGGATCTCCGCTGGGACCTCGAGGAGCTTGGACGTCATGTTGGCTATCCTCTTCCGGGATGGTTTGGGACTTTCAAATTACAACCGAGCCCCTTTTCACCACTGTCTGTGATCGATGAGGGCCCTTGATATATCCAACGAGGGGTCGTAGGAGCCTGATCGAGAGGTCAAACGGGTCCGATGAGGTGACGTTGTCCGAAAAATCGGTCGGGTTCAGGGGTGGCTCGCTATTAGTTCTTATAGGACAAAACCACATTCTGCCTGCATGAGCTTGCATGAGGGAGCCCGCCGACCGGCCTCAGCCCGCTTTGCTGCCTACAAGCCCCAGGGCGATGCGCCGACCTGCAGATCCGGCCCCAGCATTCAACATGCATCCAGTGAAGCATGTGCTACAACGGCTGCGGCTGCGGCTCGGCCACAATTTCATGGGGCGATGAGGCCAACGATTTGCACAATAAGCTTTCCTGTGGAAAAGTGTCAAAATGCAACCCCACATTGTATCTCAGTCATCCGGCCAGGGCTCAAACACGAGGTCTCAAGGGCCACTGTAATTCCCGACCCCGCTGTTGCCAAGGTGCTGACGGTGCAATACCGGGCCACGGCCATCTTTCTAGGCCATTCTGCCCTGCTGTGGTAGTGACTGGCCTTCAGAGCGATCTGCTCTCTTACTCATCCAGGGGAGCCTGCTAAGACCAAATTGATCCGGATGTTGGCAGCTCATAGCGGAACAACATCAGTGACTTTCGTACGAGTCAGGCAATCGTTGAAGGATTGACAAACAATTCGCTTTTGATTTTATAGATACAACACCTAGTTTTAGTTCGGTCTGTCATGCCGTATTGTCCTCCACGAGTTCTGCAGTGCTTTTCCTTAGAATTGGTCCGACGGTTGCCTACGTGCTTCGAGTATACAGAGCGCAGCCCAGAAGCCTAAGCATCAAAAGGGCGGATGATGACCTTCTCACCAGACACGCCCTTCTTGTTCTTCGCCAGAGCCTCCTCAATGTTGGCCAGGCCACCGCTGATAACAAGAGGCCTGTTTGGCACAAAACGCCCCTTGGCGATGTACCCGTCCTCACCACCGAGGTGCTTGCACAGAGGCTCGCTAAGATAGCGCAGGTTAGGTGCGCTACCGAGGCCCAGAACCTGCTTGATGACAGACTTGGGCTCGAGCGACTGGCCCAGCTCGGACGCCTCGGCGTTGACGGCCTGGACGACAATGACGTGGCTGTTCTCGGTCTTGGTGGCAGCGAGGACCTTGACCCCCAGGATCTGGGTGTCCTTGTCGGAGATGGAGTCGTACACAAAGGCGAGCGGCAAACCTCCCAGGGCGGCCTTGAAGTCCTCCTCGCTGTTCTGGGTCGCGCGGTCGAGGACGACGTCGGCGCCCAGGGCCTTGAGGTGGTCGATATGCCTGGCGCTGGCGTTGGTGACGATCTTGTCGAACCCGGAGATCTTGGCCAGCTGGACGGCGTACTGCCCGACCGAGGAGCTGCCGCCGAGGATGACGACACCCTTGCCCTTGCCGGCCTGCTCGCCGCCCTCGGCCCAGGGGGCGGTCAGCCCGTGCCCGCTCTTGTCGTAGAAGCCCGTCATGACCGCGACGGTGGCGAGCGAGATGCCGCCGGCCTGGTCGTCCGAGATGCTCTTGGGGGTCTTGGCCACGAGCTCCGCGGGCATCTTGACGTACTGCTGGAAGGTGGAGAAGTCATATCTGCCGATGATGCCCTGGAAGAAGACGCGGTCTCCCTCCTTGAGGCTGGTCACGCCTGATCCCACGGCGGCGATCTCGCCTGCTGCGTCGCTGCCCAGGACGGCCGGGTAGTCCTTGATGAAGACCTTGTAGTCGCGGATCTTCCAGTCGACCGGGTTGATCGCAGTGGCAGTGACCTTGATGGCGACCTCGCCGGCCTCCAGCGCTGGCAGGGAACGGTCCTGGACCACGTGCTGGGCGCCGGGCTCGGGAACGATGGCAGCTTTGAAGGTGTCAGGAACGCCCATTGTGTTGGATTTCTAGTAGTATGTAGTTTATAAGTGATTGTCGGAGGAATTGATAAACAGAAAAGGTTGTTGTTTAGTGATCGTTCTTTCACATACAAGGGAGACTTGGCAGGGACCGACTTGCTGGTGAAGGTTTTATGCTCGACTCAGGCGTCGATTTGTCAGCTTGGAAATTTAGAGTTGATGCCATCGTGCATTAAAAACATGACGTCAGCGAGACTCTAAACGCGGTGGAGTCTATTGTTGCACAATTTTGTCGCTCAAATGCTCGAGTTTTTGACGCCATCGCCATGCAGTTTTAACCAAGCCAAAACATCTCAAGGCTGGATTGTTACACAGCATCTACCCGACAATTAGGTGCATTGCAGGTACTGGGTCATCCGGTGTCAGCACTAGTACTACCTAGGTAGAGTAAGACAGGTGTGGCAGAGTGCTAAGCTTCTGACCAACACTCCTCCTGTTTGTCTTAAAATCGACCACCAGGGCACCTGGGAAGGGTTGAGAGTAGGTATGTATTGCAGACTGATATGCAAACGCCTGAAAATGGCGGATTGGTGGACTTCCAGCTCAAGAGTTACGCGTCGGCTTTGACTGAACCGTACTGATCAGAATGAGAAGTTTTGATGATGACCCCTGGTCGCCTTTTCACTTCTTCTGTCCAGAGCTGAAGCTGTCGCCTTTCTCAGCACCAGAGTGTAGAGTTGCCACACCACATCTTACAGAGGGAAAATGGCTACACCCTCAGTGATCCCTCACCCTCTAAGCATGGATGAATGTTTACCTTGCCAGGGGTACAGCTGGGGCAACAACACCCGCTGAGTGGCTCCCCACGACAAGATTGGCACTCGGGACATGGGTCGACCCTGGCTGCATTCAGTCACCTTGGCAGGGGTCCGCGGCGGGGAGAATATGTGCCCGTGGCAAAGCCTACCGTGCCCGGGCGTTGCCAATCTCCGATCCTCCAACGGACATGTAAGAAAATAGTTCAAAAAGCGAGCACGATGGCGCCTCCCCAGAAGCGACGTCCACGCCGGACGGTCTTTGGCCATCTTCGTCGTCGACCGGTCGTTACACTGCCTCTCGTTTCATCCCGTCACGTCACGTCCTGACTTTGGCATCCTGCTTCCTGAAGTCCCCAGACCGCATTTCCCCCGGAACAGAGTCCACTACCCCTGTCACGAAGATGGTCAAGCCAAGCAACCTGTACGCCGCCATGGCGGGCACCATCCAGACCTTCTTCGCCGACTACAATCGGGCCCCCGACGACGGGCCCTCGGTTCTCTCCAACACCCTCACACCGGACTGCCGCCGCTACCTGCGCCCCTACACCTTCACCGACGCCGTCGGGTTCCCGCGGGACTTCTACTTCAACAACACGGCGTACGAGACGGGAATGGCCAGCGAGCTGAGCGTCACCCAGACTGCCAACTGGACCGTTCTCTTCACCTCAATAGATGTCGCATCGCTCAAGGCGTCTGCCTTCTCCGAGTACAGGGTCAGCCTGTGCGGGACGGGCGAGTACCTGATCGAGGTTTCGTGGTTCTGGGACTTTGCCGAGGATGGCACCAAGATCCGGAATATCATCGAGGTCCTCGAGCCGATCACTACCCTCAACTATTCGGCGAAGGCTGTGGAGATAGAGGCGACGGGCCAGACATGTTAGGCTGACGCATGAAAGGGGCCGGCAAAGCATGTTGTACGCCAGTCGAGACTCCATGTACACTGTACCACAGTCACTGTTAAGATGTAATATTTATTCTGTTTTATTTTGTGCCAGAGGTATAAATACTATCAGTGGAACTCATTAATGGTGCTACGTTTTGGGCCCTTTTACGCTGGCTCATCAAAGGAAGACACGTCCCCGAGAGGTTACGACCGCTGCTCCTCACCGAACTCATTATCCGACCTTTCCTGAGTACCTGCTAATGTGAGATCGCAAACCATTTGAATCGACACGCAAGATGTCTCTATTGTTGGTTTCCAAAAGGCACCCAAGGTTCACTTAGGACTTTGAAAGGATATCAGGTCTTATGAGGTATCATATTAAAGTATTACGTTACGCTTGTGTCATATATTGATAAAAGAAAAAGTGGCAGCCACGCCGTCATCAACATCCAGATGTCCGCAGACCGCCCGTCTCAAGACTCCCGCCTCATCTGCCCCCCCCCCAAATCACGCCCCAATCATCGGCGCAACAACCATCACATTCTCCTTTTTCCCCTCCTCAGCCCCACCCCGCGACGCCGCAGCCCCCTTCCTCGCCTCGTGGTGCTCCTTCGCCTTGTCAATCAGGTGGCTGACGCGCTGGCCCAGCGCCTTGCGCGCGTGCGCGAGCCCGCCGTGCGCAAAGTCCGTCGACGGGATCGCGACCGCCGCGCCGACTGCGGTGGCGGAGGTTGCCGCGGCGCCGGGGATGTAGGTCATCTTCGAGTACGAGGAGGATGATGAGTGGCCCTTTGGTGACGGGCTTCGCCTTGGTGGAGGGGGGAATGCGCCGGGCATCTGGGCGGCTGTGTCTGGCTGGGGCGTTGTGGAGGTGGACGCCGTGGGGCGTGGGGGCAGAGGTGGTGGTGAGGCGTCGGTTGGGCTTGCGTCCTCGATTGTTTGCTGGGGTTGTTCTTCTGTTGTGGACTCCTCGCTGTCTGCTTGGGTTTCTGGCTTGGCCTCCTCCGTCGTGTCTTTGGCCGCCGCCTCGTCGGTGTCAACCCCAGCGACTGAGCCACCGACTTTCGCGGCGGACATAGCAGCGCTGCTAGCGAGGGTAGGGGTGCTGGTGCTCGCGGGCTCCTCAGGCTCTTGGGTCTCTGTTGTGGCGGCTGGCTTCTCCGGAGGCGCCTGCACGCGTTCGGACTCGTCGTATGCAGGAGGCAGGTCCGAATCAGAATCTTCGTCCTGCACCTTTGTCTCGGGCTCCGATGCTGGTGAGACCTCGGCAGGGGGAGACAACTGTTGTTGTGGCTCCTCGAGCTTGACTTTTGGCGGCAGTGGCGGGGAGGCGCACCGCTGGATATCTGGTGATGCCCTTCCGGAGCCCGCGCTGGATGGGCTGGAGATGGCGTCTTGCTTTTTGATGTGGAGGGGCTGGATGTCGAGGGCGGTGAAGAAACCCTCTATTTCATCAGCTACTACCGAAGCGCGAGGGTCTTGTGGCGTTGCTGGGGGCGAGTATGCCTTGTATGCAGGCTTTGGCGTTGTGGATGGAGTTCGCTGGTGGTGCTGAGCTGGCGTCTTTGGTGTTTCTGAGCTTGGTTTACGAGCATGATGGTTGCCAGCGCCGGGCCTGAGTACGGTTGGGTGTCGCAATGGGGATGCATGTCCACCGGGAATCAATGTCGAGGGGTGGCGTTCGGGCACTTTTTGAGTTGAGGACACGGAGCAGAAGAGTTCCGAGTCGGGGTTTGTGGTGGTGGAAACCATGATAGCGGAAGTAGGGGTTAAGAGGCAAGAATGTAATATTTGATATTCCTTGTAGTAGATCAAGTCGAACTTCAGAGGAACTGATGATGAGTGTGAGTTACAAAGTCCAAAGTCAGATAGTATGCAGCAACTCGTCCGTGGCTAAATAATGCAGATGGGCAAACACTGACGATCTGTTCAGGACCTGGACCACTACAGGAGATCCACTATGATAGGACTGTTCCAGGGATCGTCAAACGGTTGCCTCAATGTCACCCTGGGCAAAGGCGACAGAAGCCCCTGCGATTTGACGGTGAGCGGAAAAGAGAGGGGCGGCCAGGGGTTGAGTGGGCCGAGTCCGGGGTGACGAGAAGCACACAGCCACGAGAGGCGCAGCCACCTCTCAACATCGACCGCATAGGAGACCTCCCAAATGATGCACGTGACAGCAGCACGTCCCTTAATGACGATACTGCATCTCCAGAGCAGAGTATAGCCCAGATGACATAGTTGACGGATTGTCCATGAATCTGTTGTTAGTGCTTCACTGCGCATTGCAATCATCGAATTTCGGCGTTCATTCAGGGTTGGCAAACCACACCGCCAAGCTCCTAGTCTACAACATGAGCTGTCCACCCGTCACCCTGGCTGGTTGCTTCTTGACACCGAGCTCAACAGGCCCTGCCTCCATGGTGGCAGCTTCATATAACACATACTCTTTTCAAGACGGTTGTGAGTTATGGGTCCAGGGTATATGGGTATAGTTTTGAGCTCAAATTGGTATACTAAGCCAAGTATCATCGTCTTGGCCGCTCTCACTAAATCCAAATCCCTGCGATGAGCTAAAAGTCGAATGAGAAGAGATCGCTGTGTATCTATTTGGCTCTACCATTGGAATTCCTGAAACGCCACATCGTGAATGCTCGTTACGTCCTCAGACTAATGACGCATGATTTGGCTGCCTGAGATGACCACATGAAATTGTATCTCCCTGGATATTCAAGTGCTAATGATATCTGTTTATTGCATTGCTTCCAAATGGTTAAGCGGGCTTTGATTGATTGAATGAAACAAGATTTCAGTTTAAGGGGCGCAAGAAGATTTGGTTTTGAAAAAGTATATTGTTATTCTGAATTCTTTAAAAAGAGAGGTAAAGAAATAGCGAGTATGATTGCTCGAGGGTACACAAGTCAACAAACGAACCCATTTTCATGTTTAATTTAAATCGTCATACCTTCAGTCAGGCAAAGGTGCATGCATTTCACTGGCCAGTTTGGCTGTTTGCCCAGCGGACCGCAGCCGTCATAATCCGGGCCACAACAATCCCCTCATGACTGTCTGAGGGCGCGTAGACGATAACGCTGGTAGAGGGCAGAGGTGTACTTGTCCTGAGAACTCTGTGGTAAAAGACTCTCCAGATCCACACCTCATTCATCACAGCCAAGGGGTTCCTCTGGCCCCACCCACGCCGGATCACCTCGGCCGCGTCGCTTGGATGCAGGTGGATGCTCATGCTACCATCATAGCGAACATGAGCGATCTCACCTCCCCATTCCGCCATGCTGTTGAAGGTCTCGCTCTTCTTTCTGTCTGGCAGATTGACCTTGAACATAGGAAGGTGTGTACGCTCACTGATGCAGAACCTGAAACTTTCCGGGTATTCTAGACCCCAGTTTCGGAAACCCTGCATGATAAATGCCATCGCAGGGGGACAACCACCATCTGCTTGTCTCATGGGCCCAATCCCGATGATTTGCGGACGCGGGCCTTGGCGTTCAGGTATACCGAACAAGGTCCCGTTGTATGGCTCTTGGTATGGGTCAATACGCGGTGTCGAGAAGACATCCAGGCCGAAGATATCCAGGAGCAGGAATTGGTACCACTTGTTTGCAAGCCATCCTCTGACGTTCGAAGGACTGCGGCCGCGGCCGAGACTCAGATAGCCGAGGTAATCGCGTCGGAGATACACGATGGTGCGGATGATGGCCCAGACAATGCGTTTGGCAACGTAAGCGAGGAAGACATACCAGCACGCCCAAAACACCGGGGAATTGAAGCAATAACCCTCCAGGATGAGCAGGACGATATCTTTAATATCCTCTATGAACCAAAATGGATCTCTCCAAGGATTTGCGAGACCAAATTCCACACGCCACTCCTGGAAATATGACAGTAGCGACAGTGAATAGTCACCAAATTTCGCACGCCACTCATGGAACCGTGACAGTAACGACAGTGTATAGTCCATGATGTCGAACATGTTTGAAGTCTTTTGGGAAGCCCGGGGAAGCAACTGCGAACTTTAGTTGGCGTTCTTCTTAGAGATCCTCTGTTTATTGCTTTGATGTTTGGCAATGCTTGCAATGGATACAGAGAAAAAGAGTATTCAGACTTTCAATGCTATAGAGCTCCTCTTTATATAGCATAATCCGCAGCCCCGTCAGGGCTTACTACGGGAGCACCATATATTTTCTGCCTTTGTATACCGTACTTAAGTCGTACAATGCTTGTTATTGACTTGCACAATCGCATTGTCCTCGAACCGACCTGTCCGCTAGGGCAAAAGCCACGACAAAGAGCCACGAGACCAATTATCCACACAATACCCATTGTTAAAATGACCATGCTTCTTTTAGTGTTATGCTGAAGGACGTTTGTGCAAGGTTCTCACCGAGAGCACAGCGATCTCTTGTTACTGATATTGCCACTCACAAACAAAGCCCCTGCTTAGAAGCCTTGATTTTAACAGGGTCATTCTCATCGCCCACAAGTCGTGGTCTCGCAGCATTCACTAAACTGACCAATGACATTATTGTTTTGCCATCATAATTTACACATTGCAGACTTGGGAATGTTTGTGCACCAGTCATATAAAAATGCCAGGATTGAGCGTGCGTCTTGCCGTCTATGCACCGTGTGTAAGGTCATGGCTGAGCCCGCCAGCTCTCATCTTCCTCGTTCGGGAATTTATGTTACTGAAGCAAAGTTACCATTACGAAGTATACCATGATTATATGTTTAACAAGGTCCAAGGTTGTGAGGCTCGGTGCAATGGGAAGCAATGGTATCGTGCACAGGCTAATTATCACCAATAGTTTTTGTCTGCACTCCATCCTCAAGAGTTTCTGTAAAGCAATAGCGGATGTAGAGCAGAGAACTATTTTAAGACTTGCCATAAAGCTTCTTTGGCATCGTTTGCAGTCGGGGTTTCGACAAGGTCTATTGCCATGCCATGCAGTATTTGTCCGAGCACTACAAAACTGAGTTTGGCTTATCGATTATTGTCGGGTATGACAGACGATGCGGAAGTTCCTTGGCTCGTCTCCGCGTCCTCCTGTACATCTTCCTTCATGGAGGACATCTAAGATATTTTGTTACAATTATTGTTCAATTTATGAGAGGATATTGCAGCAAGTTATTCGGGCTCAAATCTGAATTAATATGTAATCATGGCTATTGCTATTGTTTATATACAACACACTCTGGTCTATATGCGATTTATCATGAACAAGGAACGTTACAAAGTAATCTGTAATGTCTTGGCTACACTAGGTACACCACTAGCAGACAGAGCAAACAAGTAGTAGAACCCAGGGAGCAGGACGCCATAGTCATCGGGCAGGACAACCGTGTACTCGGTACCGACGGGCAGTGCGTTGACCAGGCTGCCGTCCTCAGCGACATCTCCGGCCATTTGGGTCCCTGTGTTGGTGACATCGACGAGGGGCACGCGACGCTGATCGGTGTTGGTAGAGTGCGTCACAGAACCGAGGCGGACGAGGACCAGCGACGAGTTGCCGGTGACCTCCTCGTTCTGCACGACGACCTTGAGCGTGGCCCCCGCGGTGGCGTTGGTCGCGGAGAGCGTGTCGATGGTGGGACGGGTAGCTTCCGAGCCGTCCTCGTTGAACAGGTAGGGCGGGCTGAAGATTTGGCCATCTGGGTGATCCACGGTGCGGTCGCACCCGGAGTCGTCGGCTGTGATGGAGGCGACGTAGCAGAGACCGCCGCCGCCGCTGAAAACGGTCGCGTCGGGCAGCAGGATTGAGATGGAGTGATAGTTGCGCGGCACGGCTTCTGGGGCCATCTGTGCCCATGTCTGCTTGACCGGGTCGAACAGCTCGGGGTACACAATGCCATCGGTGTCTGTGAAGACGAGGGACCTCTTCTGACCACCCGTCACGAGGATAGTCCCGTCGGGCAGCACGGCGGCGTTGGCGAATCCTCGAGGGTAAGCCGGGTCTGGCATCCTCTCCACCTGCGACGGCTCCCATGGCTGGCCGATGGTGGTCACATGCGCGCGGTTGTTGGCGTCGCTGTCGGTGTAGTCGGGGGATCCGACCGCTGAGAAGACCTTGCCGGCGACGGCATCGTACATGGCCCAGACACCGCACATTGCGTCGCCGTCGTCACGAACACCAGCCTCCAGCACGGAGCCGTTGCCTTCCATGCCGTACCAGTGTTGCGCCTTGGAGGGACCAGCTTGGAAGACCGATCCGTTCTTCCAGCCCATGAGCCATCCGTGGTTGTCGGTCCTCCAGATGCCGCCTACGTCGTTCGTCAGCATGTCCTCGACGGCAGCGTCGGGCAGGTAGGTCCACTCGTTGGTGTCCGCGTCGTAGACCTCGCCGTTCTTGCCGCCTCTGCCGCCGGAATATGATCCACCGATGGTGAAGATGCGGCCATCGGAGAGGGTGCAGGATGACTGGTAACCACGCGCAATGGTCATGTTCGGCCCGCGGGTGAACTCATTGGTCTCTGGGTTGTAGATGCTCACGGCCTCGGCGTCTGAACCACCCTGGATGACAATCCGACCATCCTCCAGCGATGAGATGGCAGGACAGAACATGTCATGGTGGGTGTTGGCGACCTCACGATGGGAGACCTCCCCTGTGCCAAGGTTCAGGTCGCCGAACTGCGTCTTGCCCGTTGCCCCAGTGAAGTCCATCTCCCTAAAAGATGAGAAGAAGAGCATACGTTCGGGCGCTGGGAATGCAGGCACGATGTATGCGGCGACCGGGATAAGTGGGAGACGGATGAGGTCGGACCACTTGCCCTTGGTAGCTGCGTTGTAGACCGTCTTGCGCTGGATGGTGCTGTATCTCTTGTTGGTGTACCAGATCAATGTGTTCTGGTTCTCGTCGTCAGCGCCTTTGATATGGCAGACATTATCAGCGGTATCGAAGACGGCTTTGGCACAGGCCTCGATGGTCGAACACTGTGTGGCACAGTCGGTTGCGTTGTCAATGTTGTCGATTTGCCGCAGGTCGTTACCACGGAGGTCGGTCCCCGGGCAGATCGAGTACTCATCCCCTGACTCAACCCCATACGTTGTTTGATTGTAAGGGCACGTGGCAATGTCTGTCGTCTCAGGGAATTCATTGTTTATGTAGATCATGTCGAGGTCCTTGTCTTCCGTCCAGGTGAGGTCGTCATCGTTCGATTTGATGTGGCATACATTCCCATTGGAGTCGTAGACAGCCTTCAAGCACCGACCGTTCTCTGCACATAATGAAGCACAGTCTTCAAGTGTGTTGACCTTCTTGATTTGTTGTGCAGATCTCCCGACCAAGTCTGTGCCGGAGCAGATGTTATAGTTGATGCCGCTAGTGGTGTTGAAGTTGGATTCAGTGGTGGGGCAAGCCTCGAGGGCAGCCTCTCCCGCAGCAAGTGACAGCCGGAACTGACATGCCATGGCTAGTGCCACGGCGCTGGCGAGATATGTCATAGTTGTATGGGATTTTCTTTCTGGTGTCGGTATAGATGCTTAATGTGGAAGGAGTGTAATTAGCAGAAAGTTCTGCTCAAATTGTTGAGGCTCTTAGCGAATGGAGTCGATTGTGGAGAGTGTGACAATTACGATTGGATTATGGAATCGAGAGTAGTAGTATGAAGGTGCATGAAATGAGTGTCAATGTGAGGCCAAAGAGGGTAGGACTACTAGCGATGCTAGGAAAAGAGTGGCAAGACCGGAATGAAGGTCTCAAGCGATTGTTGACCTGACACAGAGGAAAGGTTGTAAGATGGCGACATGAGAAGAACCAGGGAAACATGTGTCGAGGAAGTTCGCGGCTCTTATCCCATGTCGAGAGCCAAGAAGGAATACGGGCGCTGCGAGCGGGCCGGGGACAATTGTGGACACGGCTTGAGTCGAGATGGGATGAACCGGACCAGTGTTCGGGTTGCGATGCTTCTGCCATGAGCCGGACTCGCGTCACCCGAACCGGCCGAGCGCAACGCATGATATGCATTTGTAGTCAGTATTCTATTCTCGTCACTATCATCAATAAAAATCACAGAGTTTAGCACATGAAAATCGAGATACGCGAAGGCGCATTGACTGAGATTGTGGAGCGTTGAAGATCATCATCATCGACAGTCGATGCCGTATGCATGGCTGCATAAAAGACGTTTTTGGCGGATCTTTTGTGGGTTAGCTGCGAAAGGGTTTTCTGTTTTGTTTGCCAAGAATAAGGTTCCTGAGCCAAGGATCGACCTACACTAGTGCGATTTTGGCCAATGATTTATTTTAAGCATCATAGATCGCTTCAGGGGTTCAGGTCTGGGTCCTTCACACACACACTGAGATAAGGCTGAGTCATTCTGTACTGAGCTTTGCAGGGATTCTAGTCTCCTGGAGATTTGAGGCTCGGGGAAATATGGGGGAAACCCACTCCATCATATCCTTGATGGCGACCAACCAGTGCCATAGCGCGGGCAACTACCTTTTGAACGACTCAAGTGAGGCTCTTGGCATAATGAACAAAATGGCATTTGAGCACTAACGCTAGTGATGACAAGTTCTCGGGTCTTGGAGCCCGTCTTCGAACTTCTGTTCATGGGGGCTCTAACGAGAAACCAACGTACCTATATAACCCCTGAATAAATCGCCAATCCGCATTAAATCATGAGTTTTCTTAGCTCCGGCTCTTCCGTCAACTCAGCCTAGACAGCTCTGGACGAGTGCAGCCGTTCAGGGGTGGCTGCAGATGACATGACTTAACATTTACAGCCTTCGTGAGTGCAAACATCGCGGGGCATGAAAATCCTCTCAAGGTGCAACTGGGCAAGAAAGCTTCCGTGATAAGCTCGGCATTGGGAATCTTCGGAAGAACGAGGTTGACTGATGGGCAATGTGGCACGAACGGCGTTGAATCCAACATATTCCGTCCTCGTCCAATGGACAGGTGGCTCAGGGACACATAGGAACAGATGAATACTTCGATCAGACTAAGACTTTACCAAATTTGTTTAAAACATGTGAACACTAGTCAAGCACAAACCAGCGTTACGCGATGCCTGCGCCTGTCTTCCTGCTCTTCCGAAAAGGTTCGAGGTACAGAGTGAAGTCATGGCGTTGAAAGTTTGTAAAAGAAGTCGTTTTGTAAGTCAAAATAACGCACGTTAGCAGCGTACTCACACTGCGATGGGCCATTCTTCCTGTGCACGGTCTTTAAGTTCATGAAGAATCGTGCCAATGTGCCTACCAAAAGAATTCCTCTCCACACCCACAGCCGAGGTAGATCCTGGTGCTGCGCTACGACATGTCTTGATTGCAGTGAAAGTGTTTTGGTTGTTCAAATGTTTCAATCAAGTAAATTTTATAGCATGCGTTAAGATAGACTCAGTCTCGATGAGGATTTGATTTGGAGAGGGAAGAACATCGCTACCAAATGCTGCCCTGACTGCGGCGAAGAAATCATTGATGTGACATTGTTTCCCATCGACATAACAAATGCATGCTAGTAGTTTCAAAGTCTTCAGACTCTGATGGAGTTCATCTCAAATGAAGCAGCCGTTCAGATATCACAGAAGGTCTAGCACCAGCAGAGATCGCCCGACTCGGTGGAAACAGGGCCAGGGTCAGGCCCGAAACAACAAGGAAATGGGAGAACAGCTGTACGGAAATGGTGGAGGCGCTGGTGGATGTCTCTCAAGGTGTAACTACCTCTATCTTCCTGTTACTCCTTCTCACAGTTGCCCTTATCAGGTATTCCCTTCAAGTTTCTACTGAGGACATTATGACTACGTGACTTCTACACTCAAAATCGACCAACTCCTGAGGATTTGCCCAGCCCCTGCAGATGACACTCATATTGTCATTGACAAAGACATTCTTCTCTCCTGTCTCCATTCCATGGTGGAGAGGACCACCATTCGAGCGGAGGGACACTGTACATTCAGTCTCGCCTTGGCTCCTCCTTCCAGGATGTCCCAGGTGAAGACCTTGGTCTCGGGATCCATCCCGCACGCAGCCGGCATCGTGCAGGTGTATCGTGTTCCTGGCTGAGCTGCGGGGCCAGTCTCTCCAGCAGTATTAGTGGTCTCCTCCTCATTTGCGGGTAATGTCTTTGCCTTCTTGATTGGCTCGTCGCTGTTTCCCTTGTCTTCGACCTTTCGCTTAACGGCTTCGGCGGTGACTGGCTCCTCGGGGAGATGTGTGTCCGGCGGTGACACGGCCATCGGCTTCGCAACAGGCGGAGTGGTCGATCCAGTGTTGTTGATGACCGCCGCTGTGTTCTTTCCTGGATTCGAAGGAAGGGGGAGCTCGGGCAACGGCGATTGAGCGTGTGGGTGGGACTCATCCGTGGATGCCGTCGTGATTTCTGCGGCCTGTCGGGCTCTCCATCTCTCTCGTCTCTTGACAGTCCGACTGTTTGGTCTGGTGTTCTTTGACCGCTCAGTGCGTGGTTCGTGTGCCTCGGGGGCTTGGCCGGACCAGGGAGCTCCCAATACCATCGATTCAATCTCACGCGCCATGTCTGACTTGATACCTCTGCCCCAGCTCTCCTGACTGACATTGCAATAACCTAGGCCAGTTCTCATGGCTTGACCAGCTAGCTTGTCAGCCATACCCAGCTGTGGGACTTTGTTGCGCGGACACCAGTGCAGTTCCACGATGACCTTGACTCCGTGGCTCTGGAGCATTTGCATCTCCTCTTTGATTCTCTTGATCAGTGGCTGTGGTACTGTATGCTTGGCCTTCTTACTTGAGGGAGACCTCCTGGCGATGTGGTGAAGGATGCTTTGGCAATCTGTTATGCCTCTGAATGTGACTGTGCTGTCGTGAGCCTTGAGTACTTGGAGATTATGTGTAATCGTCTTGTTGGCTGCGTGAAGGCCTTCCAACACGCCGACGCCCTCTAGCGCTATGCTCCCAAAAGTGCGTGTGTAGGACCAAGCTTGCTTGACGAATTCCCCGTTTGGATGTGTGCCAGTCTGCTCGGAAGTCCATCCATCAGGTAGCCAGTGCCTCCTGTACACCAAACCTACACCACCTTGATCGTCGCCGCGTCTGTTGTGGCTGCCATCGCTGAATGTACAGAACTGGGTGTTTTTGGTGCTCGACTCGGGAATCTTGGAATCAGCATCCCTCGCAGTTTGGATTGCTTCTGTGGGTTTTAATTGGATGACCACCTTGCCTACCACGAGGTCCTTCAAGAGAACCGGGAGTTCCTCCATCTTGGACAGCTGCGTAGTCGAGTTGGAGGTTGGTGTGGGTCGCGGGGCGGTTGACACAGGAAGTCGTCGAGTCGTCGACGCAGTGTTGCCTAGATGCTGATTGGGGGATGTGGGGAGTTTGCCCTCGTCAAGGGTGGCAGAGATCCGACTTGAGGTGGCTTTTTTCGTTTGTGCTGAGGTCGAGTGCAGACCTGGCCAACTCGAGCGACTTGGCTAGTGTGACTGGAAACTTTAGAACCAAGTGCAGGCAGGATTCCTGTGGAAAAGCTCCATGCCCCTCCACTTTGCATCTAATTTTCGTTTGCTTTCTTCCTCGTGCTTTCACTAGTACTGTTCGCTGTTGGCGATTCACTGAGCCACAACAACCAGGAAGGTGGGTCCTGAAGAAAGCCCCCGTTTGCGCGAGCTCTACCACTTTGCAAAAATTTCGAACAACTCCAGGTGAGGTTTTGGCTTAACTCTGGAGCGTCAGGTAGTCGAAAGTTCCTGGTTTGGCAAACGGCGGAAGATGGAGAGGTAGGGCGGTCACATGGATGCAGGTGGACAACGGGAGGTAGTATCATCAAATTTGGTCCCCATAGGACCTTTCTAAATGACCAAGACTTGCTTAACTGTCTCATGACTACTGGTACAAAACTGACTGTACCCTTTGAATATGAGCTGGCGGTGTTTTGAAGGAGTCCGTACGTGGGCATGGGCAGCAACAGAGGACTGGTGAGATGAGGGCGCTGTGAGGTCTCGTCTCTGTCCTTACATGGTAAGATTTGGTCTTTGAGTCGCTTGGACGAGATGAAATAAAGCCGTAGTGACTCATGTGATGCAATCGATGCTTGTTTGCTGGGAGTTTGGGAGAGTTGGGGGGGGGGGGGAGCTTGGTGCTTTGGTCAAGTCACAGTCTTGACAACTGGTTGACGGACATGCAACCTGGCACACAGAGCGGTTACTGGTTACATAGAGACTGATTCCCAGGAACTTTTAAGATAAACGGCCACCTGGTGTAGTGGAAAACTTTCGCCTACCGCTGGCTGGTACCCGTTGCTTGGTCGGGCAGGGGGGCCAGTCAGGTTACGGAAGGGCGCCGGGTTCAAAACCTGTTCGAGTTTGAAGCTTCAGTGCCAGGATCTTTTCTTTTTTTTGTGCCCACATCTGGACCGTTGCTTGAGAACCATTCTGTTTCGATATCTCGCCTATCGCTGCAGCGAGTTCCTCCTCCTTCCAGACTGGAGTAGCCGTTAATGCTGAGCTTAGAAGACACAGGCTTCTTTTTGAGCAATATCAAATGTTACAGCGTTTGTTTGCAGGTCGTGCTCACACTTTGGTCCCCACATGACCCGACAGAGATCTCGACCATTTCGAATCTGTGTCGAGTTGCTCATTCACTGCTGTTTCTGCCAGTGCTGCAGTTGGCTCGAGACCGCCCGCGGGGTTGTTTGGCATTCAAATGCAGGGTGGGTCTCACTCACTCCGTTTCCCGCGGTTTACGACCGAGTGCTCATCATCCCTCCTCCTCACACAGAGCCCCTTGCATGTCAGGTATCATGGGAGTGAAGATGTCCACAAGACCGCTAGAGGTAACCTGCAGGGGCTCAAAGTTCGACTTGCCTCTTTCAGTGTCAATTGATCAGTCAATTATGTATGCTTAACTCCAAAGACATATCTTGAGCCATCTTGCCAAGAAGACCAAGGGGGTCTGCATTAAACTCAATTCAAAAGAGGATTCTTTCTCGGCCAAACTCCGTCCCAAAGCAAAAAGACCATCTTTGAAATGTGACTTCTACAGCAAAAGTAGCAAGAGAAAGACACCCATCTCCTGAGGTCAGCACAGCAAGTCCTGGGGGACGGCGCAGTGCTTGCGTGAGATTGGCTCCCCATGAAACGAATGCCAAAAGAAAAAAAGAAAAAAAGAAAGTACAAGCCGGGGAGACGACACAGATGTGGCTCGAACCCGAAGTGTCTGCAACTCTGTTTCTTACGCTAGTACGGCGGTAGGACCCGTGCTTGACGCTTCGCAGAGTGCAGCCGTGTTTACTTACACCACAAGGACTTTGATTTCCCCCTTCTTTCGACCCCTATAAGGAGGGGCATGGGGTTCTAGGCCTGGTCTCATTGACTGGGGACGCTCCGCTGCAGTGAATGATGCCAAACGAGAGGTATCACACTTGCCCTTCCCCCCTCCGCCCGTCCCTCGCTGCCCCTCCTGGTCTGAAGCTCCTAGTCTGGCCCTCCTAATCTTAACCCCCCCTGCCCTTCCAACCTCTCACTCTTGCACCCCATCATCATGACCTTTGGCTCTCTCGCCTTTGACCCTGTCGACCTTGACCCTCTCAACCTGTCCCCCTCCCCGTTTCCCACGCTCCCCCCACCCTCCTGCCCAACGCTCCACACCCCACCATTACAAACGCCACTCGACGAAGTACAAATGCGAAAACAGGATGACAGTAGAGCGTGAGGATCTCCCAATCATCAGGCGCGGTCAAACCGTGGCCAGGGCAATCATCAATCACAACCGCAGCGAAGCAATGAGCTCGGCCCATGCAGCTGCATCGCATGGTGAGCACCACCCCCGTCCTTTTGCGAGTACCAATCTGTCACAAATCCCTTCGGGACCTGTAGCAGGTGATTGACCAAGCAACAGTATCCACCCCTCAGGATATCCAATTCTGTACCTTCAGCGACGGAAGCTACAGGGAACACTACGGCGGCGTTGGATTGGCGTACAAACGACACTGGTTGCCACGGGAATGGGTAGCTGGGTCCGCAGATCTCTCCTGCGGCGACATGGTCGAGAAGGCCTGGTCGTATGGCTATGCAGTCGGGGCCCAAGTGATGGAGGGGGTCGGCATCCTGGAGTCTCTCTATGTCGCCAACGAAGAGACCAAACGGCATCTGTCTGTATTGGAAAAGCACACGAGTACCGTCCAGGTGAAGGTCACGACCGATTGTCAGACGTTCCTTCGAGCTGTTTCCAGAACAAAAAACCCCCCCAAGCGAACCGAGAGTGCGATGCCCCCACAGCTTATAAACCAGATACGAGAGATGGTCGTCACACTACAGGGCCACGGGGTTCAAGTGGTTGTAGAGATGCACTGGTGCCCACGCAACGCAGTGACGCAGATGGCGAAAGCCGACGAGCTGGCGGGCAAGGCGATGAGAAGTGGTTTGGACTACTGCGCACGGAACGCCTGGTCTGAAGCCACCAAGTCTGTAATCATGAAGCAGCTAGTGCCAATGCTCCCCGGGGCTGTCAGCTTCGCCCGAAGCGTCCCAGCCGCCGACGAGACCGAAAAGCAACCGAAGGAGGGAAGACGGAGGAAGAACAAGGGCAAGCGGAAGGCAGAAGACGCGGGGTTGGAAGAAGGCAAGCCCTCCAGGCCTTTCAAGAAAGCGAGGACACAGCGGCCCACGATGCCGGCTTCATGGGGGCTGGACCCAGAGACCAAGGTCTATGCCTGGGATGAGAAAGAAGAAGGGTTCAAGGCGACACCCGTTGCGTGCGCTCCTTTCATCCGAATGGTAGAGGAATCTACCATGGAGACAGGGGAGAAGAATATCTTTGTCAACGACGGCGCGAGTGCCTTCTCCATGGCCAAGCCAACATGACCTAGCCCGTTGGGAGGTGTCGGGTCGGCGAGTCAAAAGGGGTTGCCCACAAGAGATGCCCCACTGGAGACCATCACACTGGAGATGATCCCACAGGAGGCGATACCATGAGAGGTTATATTATGGATGGTTATCCAACGGGAGGCGATCCCATGGGAGGCTGTCCCAACGGAGGTTGTCCCACGGAAGAGAGGAAGGGGGAATGCTGTCGATTGTCTGATTACCACGAGGAAGGTGTCAGAAAAGTAGCAACACGAGTGGGAATGGTGGGATGTGTTCAATGCGTAGAATACTGGTTGTTAATGTCGATATTGAATGAGAGGCGCGACTGGGCTGCAGTGTTTTGATGGCATGAAGTTGGAAAGTTGCACTGCGCCATATGACGCCACATTGTGGCGCCGACCCACCCCGGTCGGAGTTAAAGCTCCGGACACTCGGGTCCGTTCCAAGATTCCGTCATTGCGACGGGGCCGAGGCTAGACGTCATCAGGCTGGCCAGTCAGTCACTTGCATACTTGGTCAAGGAGGCATTCACATGCGCCTCGACGCACAGACAGAGAACCTCACGCAAAGAAACAGCATCAACAAACACAACAAACGCAAAAGCTATGGATCTTGGACGATAGCACGATGCCCTCGACAACGTCTTTACTCTTCCTCCTCCTCATCTGCCTGGTCCTCGCCAGCCCAGTCGCAGCCTTTGGCGCCGGCGAGGTGCCCCCTGGTAGCGAATTCAAGGGCTATGTCTGGCGGCACGGCGACCTGGCCGAGGTGCTGAAGTTCCTGCCGACGAGCTTCATCACCGGCTACAGGTTCACCAAGCTGCAGCGCAAGCAGATCTACTTTGGCAACTGGCTGCGCGACTTCTCCCAGGTCATCGACACAACATGTCTCGAGAACGTCCCCGAGCCCATCCTGCGCGCCATCGTCTCCGTCATGGCCTTCATGGAGTTTGGCTTTGCGACCGATGAGTTCGACGTCACGCGGGAGCGCCTCGGCTGCTACACGCACGTCGAGCACATCGATAACCCGTGTGGATACCCTGAGGATGCAAAGAAGATCGACGCGCGCCTGCGCGGTCCGGTGGATCCGAGGGAGCTGGAAGTCGACCCCGAGACAGGCATGAAGAACTACATTGCCAATTCTGGGAACGGATGGGACACGTCGGCCGACTACCTCCGTGGACAACTGGCTGAATGCATCGAGCTTGGGCGCAAGGGGAGGGCCCCGCATGAGACGGATGCAAGGAAGGACTCGTTCCGTCGGCTTGGTGCTGCCTTGCACACGCTGGAGGATTTCGCTGCACACAGCAACTTTGTCGAGCTGTGCCTGCATGAGCTTGGCGAACAAGACATCTTCCTCTTCGTCGGCGACGCATGCCGGATCACGATACCCGATGGAGCCAGGGCAGGAAGGGTGGTCGCTCCTCTGACTACCGGCACTTTCGGCATGCTGGACATCTTCCATTCATTGCTTGGCGAGGCCGATGACAAGGCAGTTCTGCAGTCCAAGGGCTCATTGGGGGAACTCGCAAGCGTGAGTAAACATTTATCCGTGTTCAACCATTGTTAGTCATTACTGACGATGATGCAGAAACTCAACCGCGGCGGGTTGGCCTTTGATCAACTCTTCCAGCTTATCAAGACTGGCATCGGAAGATTAAGCAAGATCCGACCAGAAATCGACCCACTTTTGCGACAACTGCAGACCGTCCAGGAGATCTTCAAGAAGCATGCGCCAGATGACAAGATACCACCATCCCCTAGCGTCCTGCCCGACGCCAACCTCCTGTGGAAGACCATTGAGCCCGTCATCTATCTTCACGACGCTGTTTCAAAGTACTTGCAAGCCGGTCAGGAAGCCGAGGAGGAGTCCACGCAAGACTATTCTCACGGCCAGCTGGGCGAGTACACCAACCAGCTTGTGTTCAGGTACCTGGCGGTGATGATGGAGTCCTCGGTCATGGAACTGCGCAACGCCGTCAAGGCGGCCAGGGACCGTGTCGACGAGGAGGCAGCCAAGTGCGACTCTGCCAAGGTCTTTGAGGAAGGCAGCTCGGCGTCCGACCCAAGCCACTCGGACCTCTCCAAGGACCACTTCAGCAATTACCTGAACCAGCCAGCCGGTCTCGTTGCGACAGTCACGACAAACTGGGCTACCCAGCAGATCGTGAAGTGCTGGGACGACCCAGACATCGAAGCAGAGCTCGTCATCGACAAGATCCTCTCAGTGCTGCACCACCCCGCCTTTCCCGACAACAAGACCCCGATACAGCAGTACATGTTCGACACGGTCAAGGCCTGGTGGGAGACCACGCCCGCAGAGGAGCAGGCCCGCATCCGCGGCAAGCTCGCCAAGGAGAGCGTCCGCGAGCGCCAGCACGAGGACCACAACCTGACCCTCCTCGACTTCGAGGGCAAGCACAAGGGTCCCGCCGACTTCCCGGGAGCCTGGCCCGAGGTCAAGCAGCCGCCCCGCAAGGCCTCGCTCATCCAGGCCGGCGTCAACGACGCCATTTCCGACTTCAACTGGGCCCTGGTTATCACCCGGAAGGCGCGGATGGATCCCGCGGGTGCGGGGAGGGACGTGTGGAACGCGTCGGGGTACTTTGCCCATAATGTTTTTCTTCTTTGGTTGGCGATCATCTATCGGATTGTGGGGGTGTTTGTGTGGGTTTTCTCCAAGCTGATGTGGCCCTTTGGATGGGGCCAGCAATTGGATTCAGATTCGGATTCGTAGATGGACTACATTGATACCACGAATTTTTCAAGAGGTAGAGAGGTTGGCGTACCGATGTGGGCTGCATCGGACAAGAGAGATGTGCGGATACAGAAGGTCTGATTACACATTAAATCTATTTACAGGAACGCTTTTGGTAGTGCTGCACAAATCATACCCCATCATTGTTCTCATCACATTTCCATTCATTCACTCTCCATCATCAGACTCGCATCTTCTACTTAGTAAAGAGAACTCGAAAGGACACTCCGCTTAGAAGTCGCATAGCAGTTATCATAGATAGGGAGGCACACCGCAGCACCACCGCCGCTGCCGCACCACGTACCCACAAGACACGCCTCGCCCGCGGCGCACTCCGAGTCCGAGGTGCACACGGCCGTGTTGGTCCCGCACTTGCCGCACGAGCTGCAGATGGCCGTCCCATTGATGTCCTTGTGGCACGCGCTCCAGTTGGTCGCCGAGTCGGGGTTGCACCCGTTGAAGGCGGAGGCCGCCTGCGGCACGTCGATGTCGAAGGCCTTTAGGTCTACGCCGCACGTGTGGCCGTTGCTCGGAGGGGTCGTGCTTGAGGTTGGCAGCGCGGATGAGGATGTGGAGGAGCTGCTTGTGGGGAGGTCGCTGGTGCTTGAGGTTGGGGAGAGGGTTATTGTGGACTGGCTTGAGGAGAGACTGCTTGAGGGGAGGGTGCTGGATGTGGAGAGGAGGTCGGATGATGTGCTGGAGGCGGTGGATGAGAGACTGGGGGTTGTGGGTGAGCTGCTGGGCTCGGTGGAGGACAGGCTGGGAACAGTGGATGAAGACAGGGAGCTGGCATCACTGGAGGAAGACGACGCCGGCGTGGTGCTGTTGGCGGATGAGAGCGATGGCGAGGACGCGGCGCTGGAGGCTTGGGACGAGCTGGACACGACGGAACTCGTGGGGCCGGATGAGCTTGCAGCCCCGGCCGAAGAGCTCAGAGAGTTCGAGCTGGAACTGGCAGCCGACGGAGTAGCAGACGAGCTCAGCGAGGAAGTGATGCTGGACATGACGGAGGACAGGATCGAGCTGATGCTGGACAGATCGGCGCTGTTGGTGATGGTGGTGACGGGCACGAACGACGAGCTCTCGCTCTTGACGGACGTGATGACGGACGACGAGGCCGGGGTGGTCGCAAGCGGCGTGGTGCTCGTCGTAGTGGGCTTGCTCGAAGTGGTAGTGGTGGTCGTGCTAACCACCAATCCCTTGCTGACAGACGTGACGGTGACGCCCTTGACGGTGATGGTGGTGGGCACCGTAACCTTGGCAACGGATACCGTCACGGGTGTCTTGCCCTGGACAGTGGTGGTGACCGTCGGCGCCGTATAGGCAGACGAGAAGCACGAGCACGCGGCGGACACGGCCGGGACGGCAAGGCCGACCTTGGCTGCGGAGGCAAAGACGGCGAAGTCGAGGAGGGCCCGGTCCTCGAGGATGGCGCGCTCGTCCAGCTTTCGGACGTGTTCGCTGCGGTAGTGCAGGACATCACGCTTCCCGGGGACGATGATGGTGGTGGTCTGTGTCTTGTCCGTGACATAGACGGTCGAGTACGCGGTAGCTCCGACGGTGCTACGAGATGGGATGTTAGAACGGCTCGGATGTGAACAACTTGAAGACGGAAAGCAGATACTGCTTACACAGTAGGTGCAACTGTAACGGTGGCAGTTGGTGTCTTTGGTGGGTTGTTCACGGCAGCCTTGCAGAAAGGGGCTGCGTAGGCCGGGAGGGCCTTCATCAGGATGGTAAGCAAGTCACTCGCGCAGCTTACTGCTCGAGGGTCCACTGCTACGGCAGCTGAGTTGCTGAACCCTGTCATGACGGAGGCAACGAGTGCCAGGGAGGCTTTGGTATGCATTGTTGCTGGAAAGAATGTGTGGTATCTGAAAGATCGTCTGTGTTTATGTTTGCCGGTTTGTTTGGTGCTAGTGAGAGACTTGGCGCTCAAACGAGTGGAGGCCTTGAAATGAACGAAGCAAAGTAAATAACGAATGTAATTGCTAGCCGTGGCAACGAGTGGTGGTCGAGGGCCTAGTGGGGACGACAGCAATGATCGACAGCAGCCATCAACTTTATACCTAGGTAACCATCCTGTCGGGAGGGACGAAATCTCCGATCACTTACATTGCACACGGGAGGTGGGCGCGGCTGAAGCGTAGCTAGCTGGTAGAAAACTATGCACGATCTTGAATAAAGGGCCAGGCTATGTCCCGAGCGTTTGGATGAGTGTGGTGAACTATCACGTTCCTGCATTAGCCAGCACAGACTTAAACGCCACTATAACACCACCAGGGGCCGTGGGCACAGCTTACTCGACAAAAATAGGGTGTCACCCTCGTATCTCATCTCTAGCCGCGTCCGAGCTGAAGGTCATTCCGCCCATGTGGGCGAGCTAGCTAGCGCCGCAACTCCTCGTGGCCCTGAAAGCTCGGATGAGATGGCATCGCGCTAGAACAGAGCTTGAAACGACCTTAGGTCGGTTCTCGCTGGCCAGTATCACGCCACAGCTGGGCCTGTGCCAAGACCACTCATTCAATGCCATCGAGAAGCTGAAAGGAGGGGGGACCGGCTGGTTTTGCGTGCGACCGTATCCGATGCTTCATTCGACGATATCCGATGACGGCCGTGCATTTTTACCAGCTGTGTCCAGGTGGATTTCTAGTGAGAACTTCCATAATTTGGAAGGGATTACATTTCGCGGCCTGGAAAGACCGATTACCAATCGGACATTTAACCAAACTCGGTCGGTTGCTCCGCGATTTGAACCAAGAGTTGATTTGCATTCATTGTGATACCGCTGGCCGACGACTGAGTACATAACCAAGTTCAACTTGACAGAACGGCCTCGCCGAGGATTCATATAATAGTGAATACAGTACTGACCATTCAGTCTGGTCTGGCTTACCCGGCCTCCGCCATCTTTCCAAGATTCCTTCCCATTGGGCATGAGGGCTCCGATCCTAATTAGACGGTGTAACCTTCATAATGGCGGATGTATTTTGGTTTGGTTATTATTAGACCAGACAGAAACAGACATAATTCCAGCATGAAAGGCTGGTCAATTCTAACTTTCGGCGACACGAACTGTGCGCACCAAAGTATTTGGTGTGCGAGTATTGGATGATATCTTCGATTAATATGATGCTCAAGTAAACACAGTGGTAGGACTTCAATTGCACGCTCTGAGGACTGTTACTCGGCATCCTACAGCAATTGCTTACTGGCTCACTCTGTCGCCTTGCAGGAGCCTCAGGCAACAATGCATGCTGACGGCAGGGGCTCCATCCAAGAAGCGACGCTGACATTTTCGATGTCTGTCCCAGCCTTCCTGCTTGCCAAAATCGCACGGCGAACTATAACCGAATTAACAACGGCCTCACACATCCAGTCAACCCTCGGAGTCGTGGCAACATGGATGTCGCTGGGCTGGTATCCAGCATTATCACATTCGTTGACTTCTCCTGGACCATCGTGCGGGGCACTTACGACGTTCACAGCTCTACCAGCGGAGCGACGGAAGAGAATGTTCATATCGGCAACGTCCTGCAAGACCTGCGAGCCGTCACCGAGAAGATGCGCGTTGAGATTCGTGGCCAGGGTGATCATGAGAAAGCCTTGCTTGAGCTTGAATATCAATGCCGAGAGTTGTCTAACGATCTTGCCGTCGCACTTAAGAAGCTCACCGCAAAGAGACGCTCTGGACTCCAGAGCCTGAACATCATGCTGCGAAGCCTCATGAAAGAGAAAGAAGTCCGGGATATAGAGAAGCGGCTCGGAGAGTATCGAAATCAAATGATCTTGAGACTGAATCTCATATTGTTGTACGAGGTCCCAACAAGGTGCGAGATCTGGCTTCGGCTGAGCAAAACACAGGGAACGGTCCGTGGTTGTGCCAAATAGCCTCCAGCTAAAGCAGGAGGCTGAAGAGGCCCGGCTGCACGACTTAAAACAGAAGGCCGACGCCCTCACTGGGGATAACTCGGTCCTCCGTCGCCTGTACTTCGAAGATATGTACAGGCGGGAAGATGACATCGCCGATGCTACGTATGGGACGTTTGATTGGTTGCTGAGAAACGAAACCGAATCCTCTGATGCCAATGCACCAGTAGAAACGTCACGCAGTGAAGAACCTGGGACGCTTGAAGAACTAGAGCGAGAGAGACGCCAGGAGAATGCGGCGAAGATATCAGAGTTCCTTGAACACGGCAAAGGAGTCTTTTTCCTGCGGGGGAAGCCCGGATCTGGAAAATCGACACTGATGAAATATCTGATCGGAGGCCGTGGAAAACGAGAAGTAGATCGAATACTCCGAAAATGGGCCGACCAGAAGAAATTAGTGCGAGTGTCCGCGATGTTCGTTCTCCATGGTACGCCATTGCAGAGATCGCTGGAGGGCTTCTACAGGACAATCTTTTTCGAGCTCGTCTGTCAATGCCCCGAGCTCTCAGATATTTTGTTTCCCAGTCACTTCACTCGGGGGAGTCTCGACGATTCTTACAGATCCTCATTCCGCCTGGAGACCTTACAAGAAGCTTGGCAAAGACTCACTTCGATCGATCACCATGACTCGCTTAAGATTTGCGTCTCAATTGATGGAATGGATGAATTAGAAGGAAGCAGTACTGATCGGTTCAAATTTGCTCGAATGCTGAATGAGTGGGCTGAGTCGGGGGACATCAAGATCATCTGCTCAGGTCGACCGAACGCGGAATTCAACATTGTCTTTGACCAACCTCATCGAAGGATTGATCTACAAGACTTGACGAGAGCGGACATTCGAGAGATATTGATGACGCGTTTTGAAGAAATTCGGCATTTCAGCGATCTCACACGCGATAACATTGAAGAACTAGTCGACGACATCTCCAACCAGTCCGAGGGCGTTATCCTCTGGGCGGTTCTCGTTGGAAAAAATCTCGAAGACGACATCATCCACGGGAAGCCTTTGAGTGTCATGAAACGCACGATTCTGACGCTACCCTCAGGCATCGAAGACCTATTTAACGATATGTGGCGAGGTATTCGCCAGGACGCGCATCAACAGCTGATGCTGCGGACCATCTATGAGATACTCGTCTTGTACCATGGAGCCTTTGCGACGAACGCTTTAAAACTTTCCTGGCTGGAGGACGCTTTAGCTGACGACCGGTTCCCGTATGACGAGCTCATTCAAACAAAAACTGCTACTGAATTGAACTGTCGAATAGACAAAGTCCGTGGCCAGCTGGTACAGTACACGAGACACTTTGTCGAGGTCGACATTGAGTCTCGAAACTACGATGAACGCTATTTGCGCGGATACTGTCGTTTCATTCATAGGTCTGCGCAAGAATTCATTCAGGCAAAGCTGGACTTGGTTGGATCCGTACCGGCGCCAGGTGATTATATCTTCGACCTGGACCTCCGACTGAACCTCATGCTCGAGATGAGTGTCGAGCGTGAATGCCCTACGGACTGCTTTGTGCGAGTCTTGTCTAGACCTTTCTATTATCCAGAAAGGTGGCTGTCGTATCGACAAGGTCCGCTCCGCCAAGTACAATTTGGATTGATGAAGAAACTGGAGGAGTTACTGGAAGTAAGGCGTCGGATGCTTTCCTGCGAAAGTACTACTGGCGGGTCCGCGCACGAACGTTGGCACCGAGTTGGAGTTGGTCATCGTGATGGCCGTGGTCTAAAAATCACAGAGAAAAGTTTCTCCCTTGTCCATCTTGCGGCCAAATCTCTCCAACTCGACTATGTCACCCGCATATTAAACAACAGAACTCAACAGCTGGACCGAGAGAGTGTCTGCCTCGGTCTATTTATCTGTGTGACCTGGGTCCATCCTAGCTCCCAGCTCTTCGAACTCTTGGTCGACCATGGAGCGGACCCGGATTTCCTCGTCGAAGTCTACAGCTCAGAGACACAGAGTGTCCCGGAAAATGTGCCTCTGTGGCTTTTGTTTTGTTTCACGCTTGCTTTTAAAGTGGCAGGCCAACATGTTGACCAGAATGACGACGAGGGGACAGACTTATCCGAGGAATTCCTGATCTTGGAACGCTTCCTGCGCCTGGGGCATGGGGCCAACATCACAATTCTTGCGGCTCCAGCTGATAGCCAATCTGCGGTCGATGATAATGATTTGTTTGGTATAGATCTCGCGCAGGTGATTCGAGCTGCAGAGCCTGACAACATGAGCCGTCTGCTATTGCTCCTCGAACCTGCTCCAGCAACGTATGCCTCCATGTTGCAGAGATTGACAAATTTCGTGTTGCAACCGCAGTTTCCATTCCGAACTCTGCCACAGGGAGCTAAAACAATACCCTACAGGAGGGTCTCTGATGAAGACCTGAGAAAGGAAGCATGGAAAGTTCGAATTGCATTCGAGGGAGAGCATGAAGTCAAGGCGGGTGGCCATTACTATATACCCGGATAGGATGGTACTGTGATGAGGAATTCTGCCTCATTCTAGCATATCTACTTTGCCCATTATTTCCAAGCTGATGAAACCTGACGGTAGGCCATTTCTTGCATTTGTTTAATTCATAACATAAGTTCGCCATCGTCCTTTGGTATGGTCCTGAAAAAGCTTGGCTTCTGTCCAGACCGAGTAAACTATTCATTCCAACTTTGACGAGCTCAGCCTTGACTGTCCTTGTGCGGTGCAGAACCTTCGCGGGTGTCCGAGTAAGTTGACTTTAAGCTGGTATCCAATGCAGGAGGGGCCAAGAACTTTGTCGACGTGCTTTCTTTCTTCCTGCAAGGAGACTGATGAGCCGGTAGAGAACCCCACGTGTCCTCCAAGCTATCAGACTTTGATGGCAACATAGATCTGGTGACAATGGACTCTAGGTTCGGCATTCGTGTGACATTGCTGTCTACGGTCGACTTAAAGTGTTTGCCAGCCCCTTGCGTCGTGGTGTCACCTGGACAAGCACAGTTCGTTTCGTTGGGATTGACTCGTAATGCAAAGTCGCCCTGCATATCTCTAGAATGGCCCATACCTTCGGAGAACATGTTTGTGTTGGTCGCCGAAGTCGTGGGGGCCTTCAGATCTGCGAATGTTGTATGGATAGCTGTCTTGCTCTTGAAAGGGATACGAGGCATTTCGATTTCTCTAGAGCTCATATTACTCGTCAAAAGCAATCAATGAATTGAATGGCATGAAATTCGCAGGCACTGAAATTTTGACAAATGACAAGGTTGGGCTCCAATGAGAATTTCAAGCCAAGGCAGCGGGTATTCATGGTTCTATAAATACAGGAGGGTTTCGATGAGATTTCGGTCCTTGCCAGGAAAGAAGCTGCAGTGCCACAATATATGGCTGAGTGATTGGCCATTTGTTGTAGCAGACTGCGACATGGCCGGCTGGAATGTAGGACTCGGCTGGTCAAGGTAGTGGCTACTGTGGAAACTTGCTCCATTATTAGTGACCTACTTGGACCTGTAATGTGGGAACCTGTTGGCCATATATAAAGCATTGGCATTGATTACAGAAATAGACGAGAGGAGTCTCATGCACGAAAAGCATGATCGTTTGAAGATGGGCGAAACATCTTCCCAATAGGCTTCTTACTGGGCTGTGGATGCTGAAATGTCAAGAGAGAACAGGTTGAGCACAATTGAATGTTTTTTTTCCATCAGGTTAAGCGATGAATCCACCATGACCACCAAAAATATCACCAGGGCACCAACAGTCAGGCCTCTTTCAGGTGCATCAGATGCGTATCATTGGCTCTCGCTTGTTGTGGTGGACATCCTGTTGGCCACGCCCCATTTCTATTAAAAGCCACCCCACTGAAGTCAGTGGAGTAGATCTTTGTCGGCCCTGTGTCCGATGAATTCAACCACAAGCATTGGTCAAGCCTTGAGTAACTCAAATTATTGGGATATATTTCTTAAAGTTGCGCCAGGTGTCATGCCTTAGATCCAATAACTTTAAGGAAAGTGGTGCTTCTTTACAAATTCTTCTTCTATCGGTAGGTACATTGCTCGAATTCTGGGGCCCGAATCTGTTGGCTGTCAAGAAGGGCATTGTTCTTGATAGCATCAAAACCAAGTTTGCAGTGACTTTGATTTTATTGAGTTGATGTGTTAACTCGGCTTGGTGGAGACCATACAAACACCACAACTCGAAGTGCTTGCATTGTTTGAACTGCCGTTGATCTGACAATGGATGTAGGGATTTGTTCAATACGGTGCCCCCACATTGATTCAAGCTTTGCATTTCTTTCTTGTGATGTTCAAGACAGAGGCAACGAACCCAGGCTCCGGTTGCCTGGGATTGCAGCCACGGTCATATGCTTGTTCGGGGGTCATTCAGTCAGACGAATCTTGAAAGACCTACAGAAATTCATAAACAATGGGGCTTTGGGAAACATCTGTTTCAAGCGCATCCAGAATCCTGAGGCGGCGGAGATGACCAAGTCCGAGAAACGTGGGCAATAGTTGGCAAAGGCGGTCTAATTAAATTACCTACGTCTCCTATTAAAAGCATGCTTGAGCGAACACGCATCGTCTGTGTGAGAATTATTGCTAGCAGTAGACTTCATGCCTCCCCCAGATCAGCACGAACGACGCGGATCATGGCACCCACATTTGTCGACCTGTTCTGCGGCATTGGCGGCTTTCGCATTGGCGTCGAAGCTGCTGGTTTCGAATGTGTCTACGCGAATGATATCGACGATGCTGCCGTAGAAACGTACAAGAACAACCGAAGTCCAGATGCAACATACCGTGTCGAGTGCGCTGATATTCGAGACGTCTTCCACCACAGACTGGACAACATTCCACCCCACCATGGTAAGCAGCTTCATCCATCATCGGCAAACAATGCCATACAGAGGTGGACTTCAAATGTTCTTTCGTCTTCACAACATGCACTGGGTAACGAGTGCTCCGTCCCACGATGCTGTGCACATCAGACGCCGTTCTCGTAGCTAACCAGTCTTCTTAGTGCTCGCAGCGGGATTTCCATGCCAACCCTTCAGTTCGATGGGCAAGAAAGAAGGTGACAACTGTCCCCTCTACGGCGACTTGAGAAGGTATATTGTCGAAATTGCAGCAGCGAAACGTCCGGTTGCTGTTCTTTTGGAGAATGTGGCATTCTTTTTCCATCCCGACAAGCCATGGTACAGGGATCTGGATGACGCTTTCAAGAAGGCTGGATACATGTGCTGCTACAACATCTTATCTGCCGGGGAATTTGGCGTGCCGCAGCATCGCAAACGTGGTTTCAGCGTCGCAGTCCGGGAGGACGTACCTGGACTTCCCTTCAAGTTTCCTCCGGTACCAGGCGGCAAGCGAGTGACGATTCGTGAATTGCTACTCGCCGTGGACTTTCCGGATCTGAAGTACTTTAAGAAACTCAAAGAAGAAGAGGTTCGCATCAAATGGACGAGGATGAAATCGCCTGGAGCTGCGTGGGAGGACATTGTGGACAATGTCCCCAGTAGATGGCGAACTCACTCAGGAATCCTGAATCTTGGGGAACTGCAGGATTCCCGCACTGGAGCTGGGCACGGCAAGATCTATCATGACCTTGGGCACCACCCTTGCATCACAACTTCAGACAATTGGCGAGGGTGGTTCCTGACACCGGGCGCCGATGAGGGAGGCCTGGTAGCCCGCAAGCTTCATCTGCGGGAACTGTGCAGAATTCAGGGGTTCCCAGACAGTTTCGAACTCCAAAACACCAGCAACGTGGCCAATATCCGGCAGCTCGGCAACTCCGTGCCACCTGCAATGGTGGAATGGATCGGCCGTGCCGTGGCGGAGCAGTTCCGTGCGGCCTTCGCCGACGAGAACGACAACGACGGCGACGACGAGGATGACGAAAATCGCAAGGAGATCAAGAAAGCCAAGACCGGGAAGTCGAAGCGGAAGTCACGCCGAAGATCGCGCCACAAGTCACAACAGCCTTCGAAGCGCCACTCGAAGCGCCACTCGAAGCGCCGATCGAAACACCGGTCGAAGCACCGGTCGAGACTCAACTCCGCGGAAAAGTCAAAGGACAAGTCGAGCGAACGCAGCAAGTCGACGTCTGAGTCGAGCAGCAAAAGAAGGCTCTCCTCGGACTCGGACACTGCTCCCCCGCCAAAGCGGCAGGACCGGAAGCACGCTACAAGTCCGGATGAAGAAGCCGAATTTTCCGTCCGCATGCCTGGATTCGATGGCGATGTGGAAGGATGGGTGAACCGTACTACAACATAAGGGCCGAAAATATTTCTGCTTTGCTGCTGTTGGGCACAGATTGCGTGTGATGACACAGAACGGTCGGATGGCCGTGATTGACACGGCAGGAAATTTCAAGATGGCTTATTGCGCTTTGACTGGCCAGTGTGGGTTCCATGTTGGATAAGGCGGCTTGTATTTCATTACGGCCTTGAGACAAAGTCGACCACCGTCGTGGTAGTTTATTTAGGCAGACTTTGACTTTGATGACATCAAAGCAGCCAAGCCAAATCTCTTCAAGTAAACCGAGTGCTGCCACAGGATGTTAGCATTTTGTAGACTTCTTAGCGGATCATACCACTCACCATCATTCCAGGCCACGCGAAGTAGCTCAGCAGCCTTCCTATACCCGCCGTTGGTCCCCTCCAGAGAACCGGACCCGGCTTGCCCAGCAGATCATTGGCAACCTCCTTTGCATATTCCTCCGGCGTGGCAAACTTTACTCCATCCATGAACGTGCGGTCCTCGACTTTACTCTTGCAGGGCGAGTACATGCTCCCGGAGGGCATCTTGTCGCCCGGGTGCTCCGACCTGAACAGGTTGGACCTTATGGCCCCGGTTCTAATGTGAACGACCTTGACGCCAAAGGGCAAGAGCTCGGTCCGTATCGTGTCGGAGAAGGCCGAGATGGCCGCCTTGCTGGCGTTGTAGGCGGCCTGGAACGGCGGAGTGAAGACCTCATTGACAGACCCTATGTTCGCGACCGTCCCCTTGGCTTCGATAAGGAGAGGCAAGAACGCCTGCGTCACGGCGAACACGCCGATGACATTGGCCTCAAAGACGCGCCGGATGTCTTCAACGGCGCAGTCCGCGAACGGCATATAATGATTTACCCCGGCATTATTGACGAGTATGTCCAGGCCGCGGCCCTCGTTGGCCAGGCGGACGGTCTCGGCGGCCGAAGCCACCGACTCCGAGTCAGTGACATCCAGGACGAGGACCGTGATGCCGACGTCGTGCAGGTGGGCCAGCTTGGCCGGGTCGCGTCCCGCCGCGAAGACGCGCAGCCCTCTGGACTTGAACTCGCGGGCCAGCCCGTCGCCGATGCCGCCTTTGCTGCAACCTGTGATGAGGATCGATCTGGCTGCCATTGTGACACGTGGAGAGGGAGGGATGTAGTGATGATAGCCGTGTGTATGGAGCGGAGACAGCGCTTGCCTCGGTGTTTCTGAGTTTCCCGTTGTCCGCAGCAACATTGTGCGCTAGAGCCGTTCTTGGCGATGGAGAAATATTAAGTTGACCCCTTGTCAGTTGCTGCTAGTGATTCGGGATTTGCTTGTCACAATTTAGAGTTCATCTGGTCCATGTTCGGATTGCGCAACGATAGACTTTCGGGAAATACTTGACAGCCGCATGGGACGGGGAGTCATGCATGGTAGATCGACCGGTGCCTTCGAAGCTTTGTTTCAACGACATTATGGAGCACTCGTGCTGCTTTTCCTTGGCTACATATGACAGGTTTAAGTGGGTCCTTCAACGCCTTGCGAGACAGCCTTGCTTCGGGCCCGTCCTCAAGATGCTGAACCTCTAGCTGTGTTTCGCATGGGAACATCATGCGAATTTACGATACAAATATGCAAGGGACGACCTTGAGTTTTCACAATGAGGCTCATGTGCAATGCATATGTATTATTGATGGTAGTAGACTTGAGTAAATGCTGTGATCCAATTGACTACCGGTTGTACAACTCCACGGCGCACAGGACGATCTAGAGGCGTGATGACGCCAAACTTGTGTAGAAACCAAAAATTCAATTCCGCTCAATGCACATGCTACTTTTATACAATTTGTAGTATTACCGACAGACACTCCCGTCTTAGTCAAAGTGGATCCGCCACAGCTCCCGGTCACACCCGGCCGTGAAATCACTCCGCGTGTGCATCATCAGGATGTTATCCGAGACTACCAGGTCTCCCTTCTCCCAAGAGTGCCAGTACGCCACACGGCGGTCATGCAGGAGGCTGTCGATCGCCGCGCACAGGGCGTCGTTGTTCTCAACGGGCCCGTTCTCGTCCTCGATGGTGACGTAGGTCGGGTCAAAGGTCGTCTTGGACTGCGGCCAGGGCTCGTGGTACCGCAGGCACGGCTTGCCCGTCGTGGGGTGGTCGATAATTAGGGGCAGGCCGCGCAGCTTGGTCGCGTCGAAGGACGAGGTGCTCACGCCGAAGGTCAGCTTGCGCAGGTAGCTGAGGTCCAGGTCCTCCGGGAGGTACTTGAACATGAGAGTGGAGCTCGAGAAGAGTGTGTAGCCTGTTGTCTTCGGGGAGCTTGTCACGCCCGTGAAGAGTTGGAATCTGGAGGTGTGATTGTCAGCAGTCTGTCCGTCACAGGATGTTAGACAGCCGAACTTACTGTGGTGGGACTGAAACCAGTTCCTCAGTGCCATCCTCTTTGATTCTCTTCTCAGTCTTGAACAGGCCGTCGTAGTGGAATGGCATCCACTCAGCAGAGAGGACATTGTTGAGCCCCCTCGTGTCTGCGCCGCGGTCCTTCACCTCCAGCACGAGCCCGAACTTCCACGGCAGTGGCTTGCCGAGCTCCTCCGATTTTGCGACGAAAAGATCCCTATCTGTGGTCTTGGAGAAGCCGCGCATGATGATGGGCGAGTTGATCTCCGACAGTGCCCGAACCTTGGCCGAGTCGACGTCATGGATGGATAGCTTTCCAGGGCCGAGGGCGGGCCGAATTGTGATACCAGCGGGGTAAATTGGCTCGCAGGTGATTCCGCCTTTCTCTTCTGCCCAGGAGAGCAGGTCAGACTTCTCGCGGAAGTAGCTTGGTCGGCCATCCTCATATATCAGCTCCAGCTTGGGGTCGTTCTCGAACTCGGAACGGAGCCCGCTGGTAACAGTGCCATCGAGTCTAAATGCTACGGTGCTGTGCCATGGTGTTGTGTAGAACGTATCCGTTGGCAGAGGGCTGACTGAAATCTTTGATTCACCAGTCGAGGGGTGGATTGACAGTCGAAGGTGGTCTGAGAAGGTCTCTCTGACTGCGCGTGCGAATGCCTAAATCGTTGTCAGCTCGTTGTCCCGTGCGCTAGATGGTAAGATTCGGCAAACTTACATCGCCTCTGAACAGCATTTGCTTGGCGATGTAACCAAGTCCCTTCTTGTACTTCTTCTTTGACCTCTCTTCGTTGATTGGGTAAACGGTCTGCAGGTCGGTTTCTAGGAACTTTAGGTAACCTCGGTATGTCAGACAAGTGTCCTCGTGATCGGCAATCTTCAAGTCAACGTCGTAGTCACGCTTGCTGAAGGAGTTCAGCAGGGCCAAACGGAAATTTGTCGCGTTGGTCACGTATGTGATGTCGTCCATCTCATCTGGTACATCGACGTGCACCAGATCCTTGAGTCGGTTGAACTTGATGTTGTTGAATTCCTTGGCTGCGCTCATGGAACGCAGGGCCTCGCCGTAGGCCCAGACGTTTCTGTCCGGAACGCCGAGGAGATCTGAACGTACAAATCAGTATGCATGAGCTGAGTACTAGAGAATAATCATCCCTTACCATTGTACACAAGGCCATCGGAGATGATGGTGAGCTCGGACCCAGGAGGGTAGATGTTCTTGATCGCATCACACAATCCGTTAAGGTGAGCAAGAGCAACCTCCTCTGCCTTGTCGGGAAGGTGGCCAAGCACTTTTGTGGTAGAGTTGGGTGACTTGAAAGGAAAGGCGGGCAGGCACATGTTGATCACCCGGCCCGCTCTGACCTTGCTGTAAATCTGGGCGAGGAACTTCAAGTCACCCTCATCGGACTTTGGGGTAGACTTGTGACTCAGTCGGTAGCGAGCGATGACGCCAAGTATCTGGGAGGCAGTCTCCAAAGCTTGTTCATCCAGCTTTGTGGGCTGGAGTAGAAGTGACGGCGACATCTTGCCTGTTGGCAGCGCCGGTGTGGCCACGTCGACTGCGATTGCTGAAGGCATGGCGCAAGGTTGTTTGCTTCACTTCAAAAGCAGCAACCAAGGGTGGTATCGAGGAGAGAAAATGGAAGGTAACAAAACAACGGAGATGGACCTGCTAAACGGCCGATGTTGTGGCGAAGGTCTGGTAATGTGAGTAACTTGAAGGGTGTGAATGAGAAGGTCTACGTGAAGTACCGTCAAGGACAAGATTATTTAACCATATATTTAATCTCGACTGATACATCAGACCGAGGCTTTGGCTGCTCAGGCGACCTTGTTTTTAGTAGATCGTTACTAATCGAGCCGTTGCCAGATCTGATGAGCGACATTAGCCGATATCACCATACCTCCTGAGCCCAGGCCCGGATGTCCCCATCAGGAAGCAGGAAAATGTTTCCAGCTTGGTCTCGGACACACGCATGCTACGCCGCAGTGGCGCCCGCATGGCTTCCGACCCGGTGGGACAATCATCAGCGAACCTGTCTCATCGGCCCAGTTCCAATCGGCGATCGCGTCCCCACAGTCGCTGTGCTGCCCATATTGCAGCCCATATTCAAGTGTCAGGGTGGAGGGCTTGGCGGCGGACCGAGTTTGCATGATCGATGTGCCATCTCTGGCCGAGGTCTCGACTCAGCCTTGCAAGACGGAAAAGACCCTTGCTCTGGATATTGCATGTACAAAGTACATGGTATAGTACTGTGGTACATGGCACAAAGATCTGCAGAGCGCGGGCGAGGGACCCATATTGTCATTAACCCACACAGGCGCGCGGAGGTTTTCGGCGCCTTACTCGAAATCGCTCCAGGGCCGTGGCCAGTCAACGTCGCATCGTCCTCGGCTGCCAAGCCTCGTCCCCCCCTCCAGTGCCAGCCTATGCTGGCGGGATGTTTCCGAGGTGGTACCACAAATTCACAACCATGTTTGTTCCGCCCATTGGGGTAAATATTTTGGCATACAGCCCGGTTTTATAATCTTACGATATTCAGGTGAATCAGTTGCCCAACTCCTGGATCAGGGGTTCACAATCATCCAGACACTGCCCCCATAAGGCTCCTCCCCCTCGGGCGATCTTGAAAATAACATTGTGGAGCCCCCGAACGATCGTCACATCTCCACCGGGTGACGGCTAACGCAGGAACAGCTCGTGGTGTTCTCATCGCAGCAACCGGCGACATCCGATCGTGGCCAGCCACTGAGTCGTCAACACAGTCCTGTCATTCGGATATTCACACTTAAGCCTTCAGGTGCGGCGCCGATCAGGGTTCACGCCGGGAAGCATCCAACATTCGTCATCTACTACGTTCACTGAGCCAACAACTCTGCCGATTTCAGCCGATAATTCTTTGAGGGCATCTCTATCACAATGGGCGAGTACCTTGCAGCAAGTGAGATGGAAGAGCACGTTGATCTCGTCGTCGTTGGCGGCGGTCCAACTGGGCTGCTATCGGCGCTTTTAGCCCGCCGACTTGGTCTCACCGTCAGCATAGTTGGTAAGTCACTGCTCATTGTCCTACTTCATGTCCCCAATGGCTGATGACCTCGTTACAAGACGCAAAATCTGGTCCTTTGGACTTGGGAAGGGCAGATGCACTCAATGCTCGGACCCAGCAATATTTCGAGGTGGTCGGTATTCTGGACCAGCTTATCCCCGATGGCTTGAAATGTAACAGTAAGTCTCAAACTCTCAAACTCTCAAACTCCCGAAACACAATATCACATCTTCAATTTCTGAACAAATCGCAGCAAGCTCAACCTTTGGCGGGGGAGAGTGGAAGTCTCGCCAGAACAAGTGGTGGGTCAGCCTCGAGCACTGCCTGCACAAGAACTTCCTCATGATCGGCCAGCCCGTGGTCGAGGAAATCTTGACGCAGCGGCTCAAGGAACTCGCCACGAGCGTGCACTACAGCGAGAATGTCACCGGCATCAAGGAGTCAGACGACAGCGTCTCGGTGTCCACCGATCTCGGCCGCAAGATCCACGCAAAGTACGCTGTCGCAGCCGATGGAGCGCGCTCCACTATCCGCAGCGCGCTCGGGATAAGCTTCACTGGCACGAAGCCCGAGATGCTGTGGGCGGTTCTGGACACCTTCATTGAGACGGACTTCCCTGTGTCGCCGGAGATCGTGACGTTCGAACTCAACGGCGAGGCGCGTGTTTCCTGGATCCCCAGGGAGCGCGGCATGGCCCGGTTCTATGTCCTCCTCAAGGGCGGCGAAGTCACCCAGGAGAGGGCGGAGAACAGCATCCGTGAGCATCTCGCGCCGCACAAGGTCGAGTTCAAGAAGACTGAGTGGTTCAGCACATTCGATGGTGAGCTGCTCTAGACCCTGTACCGCTGCACAAATTGTGAAATCTAACAAGGGTGCACAAAACAGTCAAGGAGAGAATAGCAAGCACATTTGTCACAAAAGAGGGCAGGGGGCGCATATTGCTCGCGGGAGACGCCGCACATGTGCATTCTGTCAACGGCGGCCAGGGGTTGAATACCGGCGTCGCAGATGCATTTGCCCTCGGCTGGCGAGTCGCTACAGCCGTCAAGAACCAGCGGCTGACGCAGGATGGCGCGCTTAAGCTTATCCGCAGCTACGACAGGGAGCGGAGGACAGTCGCCCAGAACGTCATCGACGTCGCTGCGGCCCTGGTCCGGGACACCGTCCGAACTGCCACAAAGTATGTCTCGACGATCGAAAAGAACGCAGGTTACATTACAGGTATGTTGTGCCTCGGCCGAGAACCCCTGTGTGGATCTTGCTGATAAAGTTTCGCTAGGAATGGGTGTTTCCTATGACGAAGTAGGGTCAGAGCTTATCCATGTCTCCAGCAGGGGACTTTGGATAGCTGGAAAGCGATGCCCTGACCTTGAGCTTACGCCTGTGGCCGGCGCCTCACAAGAAGCCACTCGCCTGTACTCTATCGTCGAGTACGGCAAATACCTTGTCCTTTCGATCGGCGGATCACTTGAAGAGGGAAGTACATCCAGCTTCGGGGACATTGCCAGGGTCATGGCGTTGCTCCCTGCAAGCGCTGCCGGGTCACCGTCGACCGGGGAGGCCTTCAGGTCAGTCCTGATCGGACCCGACGAGTCATTCACTGTCGTCATTCGTCCGGACATGTATATCGGGTATGTGGGGGACGGAAATGGCTGGAGGGATTACTTGGCCACGGTCTTTGCATAGGACTGGAATAGAAATTGTATCATTATTATTGCTACGTTGCTTCGTAATCCAGAGTTCACAAGTCGTCCACGCATGTAGATACTTGGCGAGCCAACCCGAAAATGCACTGAGACCAGATGATCATGCGGGAGACTGCACGGGATAGGCAGGTACTCAAGCATTTGGGTGGATCCTTGGATCCTTTCGAAGGGTCACAGGGCACTAATTGCTTGGGACGGTTCGTCCCAGATGCGCAGACGGATCTGGCCAAACGGTCTGGTTCTGTCCCGCGTGATAAGATCTTCTCGATAAACAGGATCTCAAGAGCCACGGCCCACTGAACCACGCGAGTCACATCGTGCTTCCAAGGTTCCCCACAAAAGCTGCTATGGGACGCCGAGAACGCCCTGACCCTGCTCGCAGGTGTCAAAATGTGACATCTCTTAGGAGGTTGCCGTTTTAGGTAGTGAAACAGAGAATACCACCCTGCCATTTTCCTCTCCAGGTGGATCCTCTGTTCCCCCCCCCCCCCACAGGGCCTTCCAGCCCCAGATCTGCAGTGCCGGGGCTTAGCCGTTCAAGCCAACCGTCGCGGTAGCCAGCCCTGGAGTTGACACTTGACAGCTTGCACACTAGTTTGCGAGCCGTCGGGTCTAGTGAACATGCATAACAATTAGAACGGCGCACCGGGAACTCCGATGTCACGTCTTTGCAAGATAGTGTAGACATCGACGGACTGACTGACTGACTTACTACTCGTGCTGGCATTGTCAGGGCTCCCAACAATTGAGGAATTAGCATATCACATAGACGCCACGCTGCGGCCTCTCTTACCAACCTTCCTCTCTGGGCTGATGGTATCTCTGGGCAGGGGTTCTTGGCCCTGGGGCACAACGGCCGGATCAGATTGCTTGTCCCGAGGGACGCGGGGAATCCGAACGCGCCTATGCAAAATTCTGCACTTGTAGCTGGTACATCCCCACGGGCCGTCCCAGGGAATCTGGAAATTAGGCCACAAAATATTATCAGCCGATCTATGTGAGCCGACTACACAGTAGATCGTGCCATGACTATTATCAAGCATTGTAAATCACAGCTAGCCTCACAAATATCTGCCTACTCCAAGCTAACAACGAACGGGTCGTCCCAGAAACTCGCGGTGGGGCCTTGATCCGCAGGCGAATTCGGGTGTCGCTGCCGCCCTTCGGGTGGACCCGCCGTACGAGAATTGAGAGATGAAAACCTCCAACTGTGGAATCTTGGGCATTGTGGGACATGGGATGCGTGGGATAGTCCCTCCAGTGTACGTACACTCCAGGCCTTAAAGACTTGGCGGTCGCTGTGCGGGCGGGCGCGAGCGAGATCCATGCTGTGATCTGAGACCCAATTTTGCGACAAGCTACCGGAGCTCCACATGAACAATCGACAGATCAGAACTTACCATGCCACGGGGAATTCCATGTGATACACAGTGCAGTACCGTACCCACTGTTCAAATGCTGGGATTAAGAGTTGAGGCGCAGTCGGACATGTGTTTATCCATTCTTCAACCCGTGGACGGTGTATCTTAACGCCGGTGCATCAGAGGTGAAGGTGAACTTCTTCAGTGAGGACATGGCCAACATACTACACAGTCAAACAATTCACCGACGCGCAAACATGGCAACGTGCCATTGTCAACATTTGCATATCATCAACCCTCGCGCCCGCGTGGCGCACGTCATCTGCAGTGCCGAGGAACAAGGGCGCCCAGCCACCATGGATCGATAGGGCCAGCGGGGCTTCGCTTAATTGACGATGCTACCCGACGCGGGTTTCGAAGAACAAACATGGGTCCCAGATCAAAGAGCCTTGCCTGCCTCGGCGGCGTTTTCCTGGCCTTCGTATCTCTACTACCTCCTTCCACAAAAGGAGAGGATCCTGTGGTGTGGTATGACAGGCAATCATTTCGCCTCCTTGGGCCCGGTGAATATACCCAGATTGTCAATGTGTGGAGTCCGCCTGCGGCGGGTCTCCATCTGCCGGCTTGACTGCGGCCAAAAGCGGCCAAGAAATAGGGGACCAACATAACACCTGATAGGTGAGATAATTTTTTTTGGTCTGGTACGATATTACTGTAGCATTGCTCAATGTTTACTACTCATGCATGCAGGTTCTGCATACCACAGTACTGATCATATCCGGTAGTTCCCCTGCGCCCTTGTTGCCACATGATACACCTGAAGACAAGCGCGTTAACCAAGGTCCGATACATGACCCTCGCTCCGGAGGATTGACCTCGTTTGGGTGCCGCGTCGACAGGATCGGACAACCAGGCCTAGTGAGTTTCGAGCCAGGAATCGTGGAACTCTGGACGTTTGTCAACACAAGCTGCTGTCATGGCTGCTTCGACGGAGCAAGATGTTGAGAACCAGGCATCGCCTGCGGCTTCATACGATGCTGTAGAGAAGGAAGCCCCGAAAGACATCACCGAGACGTCCTCCTCAACGCCCGAGGTTAAGCCGGCACGCACGATACCCAATGGCGGGCTACAGGCATGGCTTCAGGTCGTGGGCGCCTTCTTCCTCTACTTCAACACATGGGGTGAGTGTGCATCAACCCCAAACACTCGACCCTGCTCACGTCCGCCGGCACGATAACGCATACTGACGGGGACAAACGCGAACAGGCCTCCTCTCCAGTTACGGCACCTTCCAGGCATACTACGAGACGAGCCTGCTGAAAGGCTACACCGCCTTCGAGATCTCGACCATCGGCTCCGTCCAGAGCTTCCTGCTCGTCTTCCTCGGGTTCGTGACGGGGCCCATCTACGATGCCGGCTACTACCGCTACCTGCTCGGCGCCGGGTCGCTGCTCGTCGTATTCGGCACGCTGATGCAGAGCATCTGCTCCGAGTTCTGGCAGCTCCTCCTCGCGCAGGGGTTCTGCATCGGCATCGGCTGCGGGTGTCTGTCGATCATGTCGGTCGCCATCACGGCGTACTGGTTCAACACGAAGCTGCCCATCGCGAACGGCATTGCTGCTTGTGGGAGCGGCGTTGGCGGGTCAGTATAATTTGATAGCCCCATTTCTCTCTCCACCGTGAACCCTCCTCCACCGCCTTGCGTATACCGTCTCAATGATTCTGACTCGGGAGTGGGTTGCAGTGTCGTCTTCCCGATCGTCGTCAAAAATTTGCTGCCGACTATCGGATTCGCCTGGACGGTCCGCGCGACTGCCCTCATTGTGTTGGTGACGCTGGCCATCTGCAATATCGTGTTGCGCGGGCCTGGCGCGTCGGCCAAGCGCCGGGCCCTCGTGCACCGGGAATCGCTCACCGACTGGCCCTACGTGGCGCTGATCTTTGCGTATCTCACCGTGTTCCTGGGCTTGTACACGCCCTTCTTCTACGTCGAGAGTTTCGCAGTCGCGATGGGAATAACCTCCGAGACCACGGCTTTCTACCTGCTGGCAGTCGTGAATCTGGCTTCCATCTTCGGACGCATCATCCCGAATATTCACCTGGCAGACATAATGGGCCCCATGAACATGATCATCGTAACAACAGTGATCTTAGCCGCGACTAGTCTTAGCTTCATCGGCGTCAAGAACGTGGCCGGCGTCTTTGTGGTCTCGGTCGTCTACGGTTTCTTCACCGGGACGTTCTTTGCCCTGCAGCCGACGATCTTCGTGCGTTTGACTGGGGATATGAGCGTCATGGGGACACGGTTCGGCATGGCCTTCTCGATCATGTCGTTGGGCCTACTGGTAGGTAGTCCGATCAGTGGGGTGCTACAGCGAGCTTTTGCGTCTTATAATGCCAGTTGGGTCTGGGCGGCCATCGTGCTGGTTGGGGGCTCGGCCTTACTCGCTTTCTCGAGGACACTCAAGGTGGGACCACGATTGGGAATCAAGATTTGAACTTGGAGCGCCGTTGAATGGCGGAATAGAATAATTTAGTGCGAAACTCCCCATGCAGGACGTGGTCATTCTGGATGTCCAAACCCATGGACATTTTGCTTGCTCCTAATATCTTCTTGGAGTTTTCGTCTAGCCAAATTGGCCGATGTGACCATAGAGTATATTGTCGAACATTGAATGTCTTGTGAACGGCTTTGGCAGTAGTCAGTCAAAGATTGTGACGAAAGAGTAGCTGACCAGTATACTCCTTGGCGAGATCCAGCCTCTTCAATAAACTCGAGCCACTCAGCAGTGTTTCAACATTATACAAAAAGCCCGCGGGGTCTCTTCATGTTAATGCCCTGCAAGCATGCTCAAAATTGAGCCCACCCCGTTCCAGTCTTTCTATATGTTTCACTCTTCGGTTTAGGATCAGCAACGATTTGCGCTTAAACTGTACAAAACAGGGTTGGGAATGAAATCGGGTCTGTAGGATTGGCAGGAGTAACTCCTGGATGGCTCCATCATCCTCAATCAACTTCAGAGGGCACAAAGCAGGATCATAGTCCTGACACCTATGATTCATGTTTCGTAACTATGCGAATGTATGTATTTAAATCACATTGGATGCCCTCCAGGAAATGTCCCATCTCTTACAGTCCGAAGTTCCGGCTACTATATACTCAAGGTTTCCGTTTCCGCAGACCAACCGACAGAATGACGACCTCTGAGGCTGTCAGGTATGTCTGCACAGTGTCTTCCTGTTATCCTAGTCCTCATCGTTACTCACGATCTCGTCGTCAAGTATTTCCTCTATTCGATACTCTTCATGCAGATCTTTAGCGCTGGACGGTACCTCGGCGGCCTTGGTTGGCAAATTGTCTTCTCCATCATCTCGCTCGCCGAGTTTGATTTCGAAATGGTGGTTTGGGTGCAGTGCTTCCCTTGAATTATAGCATTTGAAACACAAAACGAAAGAGGTGCATTCTTCGCAAGTCGCGTACGGTCCGAGACAACTCTGCATCCCACGCGTTAGACTCTCAGCAGACACACACTGCGTAATGCGAATGTGGACTCACCAGTGTGCAACCCTTGCAGTAGACTTTGGGCTCGTCCTTGCCACTCTTTTGTCCCAGACTGGTAAATCTATTTCTGAAAGTACCAGGAACAGCATTTTCAAGCCTATCAGCAAGGTCAAAAAGTCCATGGTACGCTGCAACGTCACTGGCCGACCACTGCTGATCCCCCATCTTGTTGAAATCATGATGAACGTGTCCTCTTGCTCCAAGATCCGCACCGCTATCCAAAATAAAGTCAATGACCTTGTCAAAGTGAATCATGCGTGCTGCCCATAGTAAGAGTGTCCACCCATCGTTGTCCCTTATGTTGATGTCGAGGCCCGCCACCTTCGATCTTTCTAGCACGTTCTTCACTAATTCTAGCTCATCACTGAACACACAAAGATGCAGCGGGACACATCCAAGCTTGTCTTTGATCGTAAAGTCCTGATCTGAAAGGTTGAGCGCATCTAGCAGCCCTAATGACTTGGAGCAGGCGATATGGACGGGCTTCCGACCCATCTCGTCTCTCTGATCTGGATCCGCGCCGTTCTCGATTAGCAACCTGACCATTTGGGGCGATGAATATATACAAGCCTGATGAAGAGGCGTGCCCTCGCTGGCGCAGATATTGATGGTGAGACGGGCCGCTGGCTTCGTGAGCAAGTACTTCACAGCATCGATGTTTCCACAACCCACAGCGTAGGTCAGAGGCGAATCCTTGTTTTTGTCGAGACCATCTATCCTTGCCCCTGCATTAATAAGGAGCTTGAGTGACGGCACAGTAGTTTCTGTGCGAATGAAGTGAAGGAGTGTTTTGTCGCCCAGTTCCTCATGGTCTAGGTTGGGACGGAACTCGAGGAGCATGCGAATTATGTCCTCTTTCCCCGTTTCCAGAGCGAAGCTAATCAACGTTCTCTTGTCATGGATATGATCCACACCCGACCCCTCGTCCAATAGAAGTCTTACAGCCTCTGAAGACGAGGAGAGGACTGCATCGAGAAGTGCCAGGCTCATCGCCATCTCTTTTTGCTCCCCTGAAAGCTCCAACATTGCCTTCAGAAGCTCAGGCTTGTTGGTTCGAGCACATAGCTGCAAGGCACTGGAAAAGGCTTCATATTTCTCGAATGGATCCATGCCCTTGTCAAGAAGAAGGCGTGCCGCCTCGGGCTCGTCAAAAGCACTGGCAGCTTGCAGGGCGTTCCATTTTTGATCGCCGCACGTAGCGTACATGTCGGCTTTGGCGTCGATCAAAAGCATCATGCTGTTGACCCGCCCAAAGCATGCAGCCGTAAAGATTGGGGTCCAGCCTTCGGAATCCCTGACATTGGTGGCAACTGAGCGGTCCAAGAGAGATTTGACAATTTCTGGCGCATCTGATGATCCCAAGGCGCAAGCAACTAGAAGTGCCGTCCGTCCCCACATCCTAGGGCCAATACCTTCCACTATCTCTGGGTCTGCGCCGTGGTCGAGCAAAAGTCTGATAATCTTGAAGCGGTTCTTTGGGCTGCAGGAGAAAGCAGCGATGATTGGCGGCTTGTTTCCTTCGACTTTGTAATTGACGTCAATTTTGTGCTCCAGCAGTAGCTGGCAGATGTCGAGTCGGTCATTCTGTACCGCGTAGAAAAGGGCGTTTCCATCAGCATCAGAAGGGAAGGTGTGCACATCTGCACCATGTTCAAGCATCACTTTCATGGTCCTGATATTCTCATGCACTGAACAGAGAAAAACTGGAGCCAAGTCCGAGCCGGCAGAATTGACCAAGTCGGGTCTCCGGGTAACCAAAAGACCCGCAATATTCGGTCGGCCTTGTCCACAGGTAGAGTGAAATGCTGTCCATCCAGACTCGGCCTTTGTATCAGCCTTGAATCCATTGGCAAGCAGGAGCTCGGTAACCTCTTGGCTGGCCCAAGTGCTCAGAATGTCTGGCAGGACGGGATCATCTAAGCACAGGCGAGTGTGTTTCTCCTGGAATAACTTTATGACACCTGGTTTGTTGGTCTGAATAGCAAGATGGAGCGGTCGAATAGCCCCACTTGAATATTGCATAGTTGTTTGCGGATCTGCGCCGAGATCGAGGAGGACGTCAACAAGTGGTTCGTGTCCGAGCCAGCACGCTTTGAGAAGCATATCTGAGATCCAGGCGGGTTTTTGCTCTGAATCAAGATTCTGTCTTGGAATAAGAGTCAGGATCTCGTCCACTATCTCGTCATTGCCGCATGATGCCGCTGCCTTGATGAGCTTCCCCAACTTCGGTTCCTCGAGACTCAGGTGCTTCGGAGAAAGAGTGACAAGATGGCGGACTATTTGAAGGTGGCCTTTTTTAGCTGCTTCGATCAATGCATCCATCAAATCTTCAGGGTGCTTTGTTTCCAATATACGGACAAGGTCCAAGGTGAGACGCTATGGGGAGAGGTCGTTTGGACAGTGGATCTGGTGCTGTAAATGGATCAGTAGTGCGAATGTAGGCGTCAATCCAGCTCTGAAATGCCGTCGTGTCTTCCAAGAATTCCAGTGCCAATTTAATGGCAGAATCGACGAGCGCTGCGTGTTCGTCGTGCACAGCTTGATAGTGTACATGCCAGTACTGTACCGCGTAAAGGAAACCGTGCAGCCCCTGTGGTATTAAACGGTATACATGCTTCGCAGGATTTCTGAGGTAGTGCAAGCAGTTCTTCAGTATATCAAAATGCCCTTGTCCCAGTGATTCATAACGCCACCACGCACATGATTCGAATCTGACGTGACCGTTGTCGAGCCAAGATCGCAAGTGAGGATGGCCAAGTTGCACCTCGTCATATTCAATGCGCAGCAGACCTGCAAACCAACCCAGTAAACTTTGTTTACTGTCAGTCGACGGGTCGTTGAGGATGTTCTGAGACATTGCCCAGAACTCTTCTGTCCTAACAGCTCGAACAGACTGTAACACCCAAAATAGAAGCTGCCTGGCCCAATTCCGGCGCTCCATGGGTATCTCGGAAAGGATGCATTCGAAAATGAGCTCTGGTGTAGGGGGATTAAGCGAGGCCACATGATGCCGTATTCTATCCAACGGGATGTGATCACAAGCAAGCCAGGTCATCACGACACGACTCAACTCGTCGTCAAGCCCGGACGCAAGAATCTCGCCAATTCGATGTTCCAGCTCAGTACCTATATATCGTGGATGTTGCTGAAATAGGACGGCAAGCCGGACTGGAATATCTTCTTGACTTCCAGTGGGCGTATTGCTGCTATCCAGTTGGAGCTCCTGGCAAACCTCTGTTGGCATTGACCCAAGCCATTTATTCCCGGTCTCGTCATCGAGTCCCTCCGTCGTCGTGACTATGATCCGAAGCTTGGCTTCTGTCTCGGTAAAGACTTTTTTGAGAAAGGATAGGAAGTATTCTCTGGAGCTATCACACTGGTCGAGTCCTCCAATGACGAAGATAGTGTTGCGAATGTCACGGTAGTTTAGGAATCGGAACCAGAATAGAATTAGGTCTTTTCCTCCCCACACCTGAAGCGCCTTCATGTACTCAAGCATTTTTTGAGTCGGCCAGTTCCTGGGTTTCATGCCGCGGAAAGCAAGTTGAGATAGCCAGGTGCGCAGCATAGCCGTAATGTTGTTGAAACGAATGTCGTGCGGATTGAAGTCAAAACGAAATATATCGATGTGCTCCGAGCTGTGGGTACGAAGATACTGGGAGACGAACTCCGCCGAACGAATTGCGTTGGCATCACTTCGGATGTGCACAAGACAGCCCTTACGTGTGGATAGGAAGTCTTCTAGAATAGGAGTGGTGTCTGGACCACGCAGGCTCGTGGATGGGAGGAAAGGCGACACCTGTGAGGATAGCCATTGCAGTGTCTCCACATGGTGCGCTTCGAGTTTTCCATCTACTCTTTTCGGTCAGCGCACAGGGTGATTATAGTTTAGAGTCTTTGAGAATACTGACAAAGCCAGTCTTCTGACCTTGCTGCCTTAAGCTCTTCCACAAAAGCGTAAGGCTTGAGGTGTAGGGCAGGCGCCGATGAGTCTAGCGAAGAGTTTCCAGATATCTATGAGAACAGAAAAGACCACATTAGTGATCGGGTGCTTGAAATATTCCTGACTAATTGCAAGGTTGAGAAAATTCTTACAGAATGATCAGTTTTGGAGGGGATGTTAAAGAAGAATGCATGGCTTCGAGTTTTGGAGTGGATGAACAGGTTTTCCACCTCGTGAAGACTTTCGGATAGACTACTGAGCAGCTGAAATTGGACTCCTGGGACGAAAGAGGTCTTGATTTGCGGAAGGTATTTTGTCAATCGGTCTTGCGTAACGAGCATACTTTCTGGGTTGTGGCTCGCAATGTAATCAATGAATATCTATTTCTGTGAGAGAGCGCAATATACAGACGTTCACATTCTCATTGGAGGATCCACTTACCAGAGCTCGAGTCGCGAAGACCATCTCATCATAAATCGGTGCACTCCGAGAGGCAATGACAAAGGCCTTAATGAAATATCAGCATTGCAGTTACAGGCTCACAATGAGCATCCGCCTCACCGCTTTGACGATCAAGCCGCCTATACCGTGACAGATGAACACTATCGACCGCTTTTCCTGGTTCTAACGTTAACTGCCTTTCATTATGACAAGATGAGGTCAATTTAGGAGGCGCAGCTGTATCAGAATTCCAGTGGATCTGATACGGGTTGGCCTTGATATGTCGGAAGGAGATGCAGACCAACATTTTCAACAACACCCTGGCGACGGATGCGAAGACTGCTCAGAAGACGATTCGCTTCACTGTAGACCCCTTGACGTGTGTACACATTGCTAGTTGTCGCGCTGGTATCATAGCCATAGAGCATTATCCTCGCATCATCGCATACTTCTGGCAACCAACATGCCTCCGTGTCGTCGTCCTTGGTCCACGTCTTTCTTTGGTGACCACCAATATCATGAATAGCGACAATGCTTCATATTTTCGAATGGCGCAGTCAGTCAATTACTGTTATCAATTCAGATCCGTATAAAAAGATACCTACTCGATATTGCCGCCATCGCATTCCACAGAAAGACATGAGCCTGCGTCTTCAGAATTTGGCTGATTCCAAGACTCTTTCTCATCAATGTGCTCATGTTGTGCGTTGTCGACCATGTTCAATGTATCTCCGTCGATGGCTCTTTGCCTCCCAGAACCTCGATTCTTGGAGGACTGCTGAGCTCAGTCAAGATTTTCGCTCTGGAGCCCGATCGTCATAGACGCAGAGTTGACTGACAGCCTACAAAATGCCCCGCATGGGGTAACTTGTTCGAGTTCACCGGTCTGTGACGACGGTGGGCTGATGTCAGCGCTAGGATACGGGATGTCAAATTTTCAGCCAGTCAAATCGACATTAGATATCTCAAAGGCTTGGTCCTCCTGCTGTGCAACATGTCTTGCAGGTGTTATTGGTAAGGTTATGCGAGGGCGGTGGCTATGCAGAGCTCCATGTCAAGTACCTTGAGGTAGGAGTACATGTTTCTCAACAGTAGCGCCGAGATTATCACTTAAATAGAGCAGCTAGAATGGTCTTTACATCCCAAGAACCCTGGAAGCCTTCTTGGAACAACTTCTTCAAGTTAGCGACAGACCGAGTTGCTGGATTATTGATTCATTCCCAAGCATCAAACTTTACTCAAATACTATACAGCCCCAACTCTTGAAAATGTCGTCTTTGGACCTTGAACAGCCCCTCTCCTCGTTCACCGTGCCTCTCGAGCCCACAGGAGAGGGTGATGAGTTTCACACCCGGAACGCATCACCACAAGATTGGGAACGTCGCAGCGTCATCCACCGCCTTTCTGACTCCGTGAACGTCCTCTGTGACCTAATCGACGTTCAGCACGGTAATCTCGGATCAGACAAGGATGCCGACGACCTAGCGACATTGATGATTTTCCGCTTTCGATTAGATCCACAAAACACATCAAGGCGAGTTCTCAATGCCCGCATTAAAGTCGAGTTCTTCCCCGCGGATAGAGAAATTGGTGGTTCACCGGAGCTCGAGGCTATTGCGCCTGAAGAACGGTGGAGCCTACTGCCGACCAGGGATCAGGAATCTTTCACTCGAGGCGGAGAGTTGAACCTGGGCGTGTCTCAGATCGCCTCGGCCAATGGCAAGGTGACCATGGAGAAGACAAATACAATAGACATAACTGACGCAACGACGGTGACGGGCTCTATGAATCTTGGCACTGGCATGGATTCGGGAGCGTATACGTGCGCATCCTGTACACTTCTGGAGAACAAGAGAAGGCAAACAGGGGTTCCCGACTCAGTTCGTGTGGCGCTATTGCTCAAGAGAGAAGACGACCAGCCATTTCAGGCCAATGTCACGGTCGAGGCTGACTACGACCTTGCAACAAAATGTCAAAGGTTCTGGAAAAAGGTGCCGCTAGATGATCCAGTCCTGTTCAACCCTAACGCTGAGCCTCGGAGGCCTAAGAAGGGGCGTTCGTATGGGGCGCTCAACTTAGGTCAGTTGGACCTTTATTCTCTTTGCGATGCCAGGATGTCGGCGAAGGCGTTTTGGGTAACGACAGAATCTGTTCAATAAAGTTTAAGCGGGCCTGCTAAAGCTGCTCGTCTCAACTGTGAATGCAGTATTACCAAACGGACTCGTGCCTTGAACGGCTCGCCGTAGTAATACCGTTTCTGTCGTACATAGAATATTTCAATTTTCCATGCTTTCCGTTTGTAGTGGTCACAGAGAGGTGCCCAAAGACGCTTGTGATGGCAAGAACCTTTATCAGTGTTTGTGGCGCGGGAATATGTTGTGTGCATTTCTCAAATGCTCGGCATCTCCACATCCTAAGCCCCGTTTGGATGCTGCTTACGAACGCGGTAGTAGTTGCGCTATCAATAAGTAAATGATACATATCTGCTACATTAGTCTGTGGGATTGCTTCCCAGCCTCTTCAATTCGTACCGTAGTGCCTGTGTGTCCCACCTCCGGATGGAAAGCTCCGAGCCTGCTGAGATGATAGAGTGACTGCTATTCCAAGACAAGTGGCATTACATAATTTTAAGCCGCAGATGTGGGATTCGACTGTTCCCCTTCGGAAACCCCCAAACAGAGCGATGATCCCCTCTCTGATGGACTCCCTTTGGCCTGACACTGACGGCCGTCATTAAGCAACAGACACATACCGGTACATAGCTCCCATCATGACGAGCGTCCCTTACAGTTTCTACACCGATGAAGATGACGTGGTGGATTACGAAATACCTGAGGAAGTCACCACTCCGCACAAGCCGGTAGATGAGATCAGTCATCGTTTTCAAAGAGATATTGAGGATGCTGAAGATCTTGAACGACGTCTTCAAAATTCGGAACCCGACGCGAAGAAGAAAGCACGACAATGCTTTGTCAATGATCGCCTCCACTGGTGGCGCCAAAAGACACATGATAACATGAACTTTCTTCACTTTTTGGCCTACTATTATCTCAAGCCCAAGCCAAGTCTGCACATGATCATGGCAACAGCTATAACGAAGATGACCGCAGAAATGGGAATTATGGACAACAACAGATATACTCCACTAGCGTTGGCATTGATGAGAGACAACTACCAATTCATCCATGCTATATGCAAAAATTTGGCCGATAACACCCGGAAATCCATAGGGGAAGCGCTGAGGTCCGAATGCGATGAACAAGAGGCTGAGCGTGGCACAACATGTTTGCACCAAGCCATATCCTGGGGCCGACGCAACGAACTCATCAAAATCATTATTGGGTTTGTACCTGAGGCCATGTTCATTTCAAGGGACGCAAAGGGTCGAACGCCTCTCCATTTGGCGGTAGAGTACGATAGGTGCTCAATTGCACATGCTGATTTGGTCGAAGAGCTTCTACGCAGGGGACCGGCTGCTATGGACGAGAAGATCTCGGACGGTTCCGACTCTTCAACCGTCTACCAGTACCATGAGAGGACCCGGAAGGCGGCCGAGGACAAGATGCGTAAGAAGGCTTCCGCAATGCAGAGCAGGGAATCGGCTCAACAAGAAAACAAAGAAAGTAAGGAATCTGGGTCCAAGAAGGGAATACCAGAAACGATGAAGGCTGCGAAGCCCGACTCTGCAAAGGATAAAACGGAACCTCACGGAACTAAATATTCCGCGAAGAGACGCGAGTCTTTCAGCTATTCCCCTGCGCCAACCCCGACCGGTACAGACAGCGGCAAACCTTCTAACCTTGGCTTGGTCAACACGCGATTTGCCCAGGCAAAGCGGCCAGAGGGCGACATCATCGAAACTCAACAATCCATGAGCAAACCACAATCTGATGTCTGGAAGACTGAGAACGACGAGGAACGTATGAGAAGCTCAGATAAGATCAGGAGACTGCTGAAGCTGTTTTATCTGCGCTCGAAGCGTCCTCAGGAGGCTGTGGCCCATCTCCATGTTCAAGGCCAACGAGGTATGTTAGAAGTGACGTTCAAAAGAGACTTCGCAGTTGGTGGTGAAGACTCTATTGACAAGTTTTTCAGACACTGAATTATGGTTCGACTTTGGCCAAGAGCGTGTAGCGAAGCTTACTCCAAGAGAATTCCAAAAACAATTCGGCCATCTAGAGTTCGACAAAGCCTTGCATTATGTCGCGATCCCTCAACTTGAGTCCAATATCTCAATTGACTCAGAGGACGAGCGATACCAGGGGCGCGTGGATTTAGTCTTTGTATTCGACTGGCTGAAGAAGAAAGGCATTGAACACATCATCAGAGTTGAGGTGGACGACATGGAGTATCCAGGTCACAGTGATGAAGCAATCGAGAAGGCACTTCGGCAATTCAAAGTCGAGGTCCTGGACTGGCGAAGACGGGATTTGTGCCCTTTAATGATATCTGCAATCGGGGAAAATCTTCGCGAGATCTATCTGCAATGGAGTGGACGAAATACAGTCTTACGGTCTTGGAGTGAGCATGAAGGCCTTTGTCTGACTCCTTCGTTGGAAAAGATAGTCATAAAACAAGCAGAGGTAAGTTAGCCACACGCACCTTTGATCGAACCGCATCTTGACATTTTCCAATATAGGGCCTCGAGTCTGAGAAACGAACAAAATCAAACTTGGAGCAGTTTGCAGAACGGCTACTGAATTCGTGGCCTGAAGGAAGGCCACGACCAGAACTTGTCCTCCCCAGGTCTGGCGGGGGCCGTCTACGCCGCCGTATTACAACATCTTCCGATGGATCGGCAACGTTTCAAAAGAAAGAGCGATATGTTGATCCTCACCAGTGGATGCAATGCATGGAAGAGTTCGCCTCTTATTTCAGACAAGTCAAGGGCATTCGAGATGCGATGGGCGACGAGTCTTTGAACCCTGTCACAGTGGCCCTCATCGACGATGGTGCTGATATCACGCACCCCGAGCTCAAGGGCAACAAATTTCCTGGGAAGAGCTTTGATTTCTACAGGGAGGGCTGGCGAGTCTCACCTTTCTGGTCATCCGCTTCGGGGCATGGGACCCTCATGACACGTCTCATACACCGAATATGCCCTAGTGCGATGATCTACATCATCAAGCTCAGGACTGTAAAGACGGTGAAATCGGCGAAACTGCAGATAGATACTCGAAGTGCAATTGAGGCAAGTGTACCCGGCTTTGTTTAACCTATTCCCATCGGTGGCTCCAATTTGAAACGTCGAGATTTAACATGTTCACCGACTCAGGCCATCGAATACGCCATAGAAAATGGGGCGCAGATCATATCTATGTCCTGGGCAACCAAACGGCCGGACAACGAGGCTGATAGGGACGCATTTGACAAAGCCATTCGCAAAGCACATAGCAAGAACATCCTCATGTTTTGCTCGGCGATCGACCAGGGGAAATTCAAGGACCCCACGTACCCGCACGCGTCGAATCCCAATTACACGTTCAAGGTCGGCGCCGCCAAAGCTACAGGGGTGACGCCCGGCTATGTCAACGACAGGGAGCTGAACTTCATCTTTCCTGGCCACGAGGTGGTCCTCAGCAGCACCTACGAGGATGTCACCGACAAGCTTCTCGAGAACTTCACGGCTCATAAAGGGTCGTCTGTCGCGACTGCCTTAGCATCGGGTCTCGCAGCGCTGGTCCTGGAGTGCGTGCGTCTCAGCCACATCAGCACGCTCAAGGACCCAAGGCAAAAGGGTCGTGGCGCCATCCAGAGAGCAGACATGGACAGGATAAGAAAACGGGAAGCACTAGAGTCCGCATTTTCTTATATTTCTGGGGGTCTTCAGGTAGATAATAAATATATCGAGGTCTGGAAGACATTCACTGAGTTTGGCGAGGACTTGAAGCGGAACGAGGGGGCTTCGGAGGCTCAATTAGATGTTATCACAGGCTTTGCTCGGTTATTCCTCAGGAAGACAGATTAATTAGGCTAGGCCATAGACAATCGTATTCTAAACCTACTGTTATCGACATTTTTTTTTAAAAAAAAAAACGCTGGGTGTTTGAGCGTTTACCACTATACGAAGGGACCGCCTACATACTGCTTAAGAAGCGTACGTACACGGATTAAAAACGAAACCACTCCAGATTTTAGCTACGGATATATTCGACGTCTTGTTGCCAGTTTTGTCAAGACCCCCCGCCACTGGTGGCCGCCACATACGTGGCATCGGTCGATAAAATAGCATCCGCCATTTCCTTGAGATGGTATGAAACCACTCGAAATTCCCTCTCATCGTTCTTCGAGTATGAAAATTTGCAGATAGTTCGATGATTTTCATTGCGGCCAATGACCGTCTCGTTCTGCACTTCCATCACGGCGGATATTTTATCAACGATCTGTTTTTTGTCCCATAACGTCCCCGGCCCGGCTTCCGCCCCCCCCCTGATTCCGCCCCCCCCACATCCGCGTTCACGCGTGTACGCGTCTGCCCCCACCCTATATAAACTCAACCATATCTTTCCGAGAGAATTTTTTCTGGTCACCAAACTTCTTCCAAGCATCAACCTAGTCATCATGAAGCCCTATGGGGAAGCCGAGATCCATGACGCCCTTGTTGCGTGCAGGGATGGAATGCCCGTCAAGCAGGCTTGCAGGACCTGGCATATCCCCCGTTCCACACTTCGCGATCGCCTCGCCGGCGCGCAAAGTCAGCGCGTTTCTCACGAACCTCAGAGGCCTCTTTCTGATGATCAGGAGGATCGATTGGCCCTATTCCTTATCAACCAAAGCAGCTTGGGCCATGCGTTAACTCGCTGGGAAACGAGGGCTCTGGCAGCCCGAATGGCCTCGTCGGGGAAGGAGGTCGCTCCTCTCGGAAGGAAGTGGCTGAGGGCCTTCCTCCTTCGTCACCCTATCCTCCAAAGCCGTAAGTACCAGCGCGTTGAGGCTAAACGGCTAAGGGCAGCTACCAAAAAGAACGTTGGGTCGTGGTTTGACTTCATGCAGTTGCCTATCGTGAAGGCAATTAAGCCGGCCAACTGATGGAATGCCGACGAGGGCGGGCTGATGGAGGGCAAGTCCGAGAAGGCGCTCACGATCGGCTATTCGGAAGGAAGCCAGCTTCTTCAGAAGGACTTTAATTCGAGAGCGTGGACCTCCTTCCTTGAGTGTATCTCCGCCACGGGCAAGTTCCTCGTCCCACTCGTTATTTTTAAGGGACTCAGCATTCAGCAGCAGTGGTTTCCTATCGCCCTTGAAGATCACGAGGGCTGGCAGTTCACGGCGACGAAGAAGGGGTGGATGGAGGAACCTATCGCTATCCACTGGCTTCGGAAGGTCTTCCTTCCTCAAACAGTACCAGAGGACCCATTAGAATGGCGCCTTCTCGTGATCGATGGGCACCATACACATACAACGGTCGAGTTTATGTGGGAATGCTTCTCGAATAAGGTGTATATCGTTTTTTTGCCCGCCCATACTTCGCATATGCTGCAACCGCTCGATGTGGCGATCTTCGGCCCTCTAAAGCTCGCATTTAAGAAGCATCTCGATCACCAGGGAGGGCACGATTCGTCAACAGTCGTGGCAAAGAAACGGTTTCTTTATTGCTATCACAAGGCTCGAATTGACACTTTGACGGAAGCAAATATACGTTCTGGCTGGCGGGCGACTGGTCTCTGGCCAGTGTCTAAGCATAGGGCACTCGGAAGCCACTTTATCGCCGATAATCGCGAGAAGGAAGCGAGATCGTTGGAATCTGGCGGTACCAATAGCTCCAGCAGCCATTTCTGCACTGATAAGTGTTTTTGTCGGCCTCGAGGGACCATTTTTGCGACCCCTAAGCGATCTCAAGACCTAAGGGGTATGGTGGCTCGGTATGCCCGTCAGAAGAATCTCAGCCCCACATCACGACTCCTCTTCAGGAAAATCCTCAAAAGTTGGGACCAGATAGACGTCGATCTGACGATGTCCTCACAAAAAGCCCGAGAGTTGGAAGCCCAGATTGAAGCCAGTAGGGTAGTCCGAAGGAAGAAGGTTCAACTTGACCCGAATGAACTTTTCGCCGATATCGAGGCCATTCGGAGGACTCAGATTGAAGCGGGGGTGGTATCAGAAGAAAGCGACGCTTCAGAAGAGTCGGAAACACCATCGGAAGCGAGGTCAACTATCGTGGTGGCGGCGTCGTCGGCGACGAGGCGAAGGGGGCGGTCGTGAGGGAAGGGGGCGGAATCAGGGGGGGGGCGGAAGCCGGGCCGGGGACGTTAACAGTCAGTTCTTGATCCAGGATGCCGAGGCGCATTCCAATTTGGCGGACAGCCATGAGGTATTGAAACTGACCAGCTTGTGCATGTAGCCCATCGTCTCCATTTCATAAAAGCTTAGAATGTGCAGACTTTTGCTGCGATCCCTGAAAGATGAATTGATGGCGAGCAACTTCGACGTCTTCAGTTGCGCCACGAGCGCGGAGTTTGTATTGATACCGAGAATGAGGAGTCTCAGAATAGAGGCACACATCGCCCCAAAACATGAAAGTGGTGATCCGCGATGAGGCGTACCGAAAAAAGCGACACCTTGAATGCGCCCCAGCAGCCCTGTAAAGCGGTCAAGCTCTCGGGCTCTGACGACGGCCTGTACTAAGCGTCAGTCTCTTGTGCAAATAAAGAGGAATGTATAATTAGATCTGAGATCCATACCTGCTTGAAGACGATTCCACCTAGGCTATGGCAGATGAAAATCACCGGCCGCCTTTTCTCCTCCGGGGAAGTGCGCCATGCCATGAGCGCCTCCAGCAGTTGCTCTGCGAATTCGCTGATTTCAGCAATACCACTACTGAATTGGACGACGGAATTGTATCCAAAGGACATCACCCTTGGTTTGGGAATAGCAGCGGGCAAGAGGTCCTTGGGCCAATTCACCTGTCTTCCATCCGCGGGGCTGATTGCGGTCCACGTATTATTATAATGGCCATTCAGACAATGTAAGGCAACAATATCGATCACACCAGACTCATTAGCAGGCTTTTCGACGAACACATGCATCCCGAAACCTTTGTCGTCATCGTCGTTGGAGTGTCTTTGACCGGACGGTTGACTGCTGATGCTGGTTTTGTCAACTGTGACATCCTCGTGATTCTTGCTGTTTCTTGACTTATTACAGGCGAAATAGGGTTTACCGAGGATGCGGCGTGTCCATGACGAAGGCATACTCGGGGCCTCAACAAAGCTCGAGCTCAACCTCGAGTTGATGCAGAGCAAGACTCGGAACGGAGATAGCTAGGCTAGAACAAGGATCACCAAAACCCGTGCTTCAAAGCCCTCTGATATTCAAATTTTATACAAGATTCTTCGTGCTGGGACTGGGGCTGCAGTTTACTTATAGGCGTCTGTGCCAGGTGAAGGGGGTGAGTGCAAAGTGATTCAGCCCCAGTAGGTACCTCATTCATTTACTGACTAACTACTCTGACGTACACCAAACTTAAAAGGGGGGACTGCCAAGCTGGGAGTTATTCGTCTACTGACTACAGTAGGGGGGCCCATCCCCTCAGCCTTTCGTGTACTCAGCATGCAGCCGGCCAACTGCGTCACAGCTGGCGCCGGCTGGGCAACCAGCCAGTCTCTAGGCGCAACCATGAGACTTGCCTGCAACCCATGAACTCATCTACAACACCCTTCGAGTGATCATTCAGAAGCCCAACACTAAGCCCCCATCACTGTGTGAAACTCATATGTGAATAGCCTCTGGCTAACGCCCTGGAGCTACAAACTCTGATCATTCAGATTTTAAAGCTTTGCCAAGCAGCGTACCTAGGTGTGCATGATGTCAGCAGTTTAGGCACTGATACTTGCGTTATCAACACTTTCCAGTGTCCACGTTTCTGGCATCAGAGTGAATTCAGTATGTAGGATTTATCACGGAACTCACGACAGTTTGAAATTCTCTTCTACGGTGCATATGTTATATCAGGATCGAATTACCTTCGGTCAGAAGGGTTTGTCATTACTGATACTCTTGTCGCAATCCTTCTTCTACGGATCACTGGTGCCAGAGACCCTATGCATGTATTTAGTGATAGTGGACCTCAAAACTCGAGTGACAACATCTAATTCAGCTTTGGTCCAAAAATTGTCATTAATATTTGATATTTCGGTTTCAAACTCTGTTTTTAACAGATATCAATTCCGACAAGCCGTTGCTTTTCCAACCGACCCAATACATTAGGTACCTCACAATTGTTCAAGCCAACCCGCCTGCCCTCGGGTAAGTTTGTCTTTGCCACCTCGAGGGTTATTCCTCTCATCAGAAGGTCGCAACTACCTAGGTAGCATGATTCTGGGGCGAAGGCAGGAATGAGCTGACCTGTACCAGCGGCAGGTCTTCCGATGGCTCAGGTAGTCGAAAACGTTCACGAAATTGCTCCACTGGATTAATTTCAAGAGAACGTTTCCAATACCAATTCGTACATTTTCCTCCTCTCTTTTCGTGTGCTCTCAGAACCGTCGAAGGCTACCCAAATATGCATGTCTATCGGGCCTAAAGTGTGGTGGTGCTCAGTATTTGTGACTTCGAGACGTCTTGTTGTTGGAGAATCGACGTTCTAAAATTAAAAAATGGTCTTCCGTTGAGCCTCGACATCTATAGGAAATGAGACGAAGGTTGCATTAAAATTTCAGTCAATGGCTAAGCCTCTGCAAGCGTCTGTCATTCGCCAGTGAGAAGCCTGCACTGCGATGTCAGCACCCGAAGCAGAAAAGCGTGCGCCGCCAATGCCTAAATAAGGGGCGGGAGGATCGTTACAAACCCGTGTTGGAGGAACACGGAATCTTGGCAGCAGAGTCATCATCAAGATGAAAGAAATATTTAACGAGCCACGTTGAATGCACCGTCGAGCATTTTGACATTCTTTGACTCTCAATTTCTCTTGTTTATGAGCATTCCCGACTGCCACACCTTCGTTTAGAGAAGCCACCCTGCCAGTGCCAACTCATCACACTCGCTACGAAGAGTTCAGATTCTGCACCAACCACCCAGGCCACCACAGAAAGCATTAAGAAAAATGGTTCAATCACCGCAACTAACACTCCTCTCCCTTCTCGCCCTCTCGCCCCTGTCCGCCCTCGCAAGGACAGACCTCTCAGGCTGCACAACCTTCACCAGCACGGTGACCATCGACCCCACGGCCCACGAGTACGGCAACGTTTTCCAGTCCCTCGTGTACTACGACCCAGACACCCTCGAGATATGCACGGTCCCAGACTGCGGCGGCGGCCGCGCGGCGCCCAAGACGGGCGTCCCGGGTTGCCCGCTGTACTCGGGCACCGCGACGCCGACGCCGAGCTTCCTCTCGGCTGACCCGCTGGCGCCGTCGACGACATCGAGCGTGGTCGCTGAGACTACCGGCGCCACGGCGGCGTTTACGGGGTTTTCTGGCTCGGAGTCGGGTACGGTGCCGACTGTCGCGACTGCTCCGGGGCTTGTTAATGCTACCGGGACTTCGGGGTCTACGCAGGCGACTGGTGATTCCACGAATGCGGAGGGGAGTTCCACAGGAGCGGCGGCGGGTACTCCTAGCAGCTCCGTCAACTCTTCTTCTGGAGATATGTTGAGGGTGACGATGGGTGGGCTCTCTGTAGTTCTGGCACTGGCGGCCGGATTCGTTATGTGAGAATGGGATGGGGCGTTATGACGGAAGTTCGTTAAAGTGATGTGACGGCGGACGTAATATCATAGGGTCTGGAGATAATAAGTAATCGAGCGTGGCGTTCAGTTGGTGCCAAATTTGGGGATATGCTCTGCCTGTTTTGCTGTGAAGTAGACCATCCGGTAGCATGTGCTTCTAATGTCAAAGTTATGAGCAGTTGTAAGGCGGCGGACTGATGATGATCATTCCGATCGTGGTTGAATTTGTACAGATGAGAGAGCAATCTGGAAAGTCGTAGACAAGCGAAGTAACATACATCAAAACGTAACGCGGCCTCGTTCTCAAAGATTCGAAATAGTTAGTATGGAAACCCCGTCAGGCTTGATTACCGCTTACCCTGTTGTCTTATAGGAGCATATTTCAACGGAGGTTGTCCTATGGGAGACCTTGCTACAGGAGGGTTGCCCACAGGAGGCTTTCCCACAGGAGGATTTCCCACAGGAGGCTGTCCTACAGGAGGTGATCTTTCGGGAGATCTTCCGGTGGGAGGTCATTCTATAGGAATACTTTTCCAAAAGCTTTGCCTCATAGAGGCTGGGCAGTGGTGAATGAGCAGTTCACACTTAAGTGGGCTGCCCTCTGTCCCACTCACCAAACGTTCATGTCTTTCTGCTGCAGCCGTTTGAATCGTGGTGGCCGTATCCCCACAACTCAAAGTCACAGCTCGAAGGTTGGGGTGAATGTCGCCGATGCTGGCCAGGCTGGCTGAAGTGAATGAGGGGCCAACGTTCAAAGTCACAAGCTTGACTGAAAACATGGGACAAACAAAACACTGAGGGCGAGTCACAGCTCAACAGTCTCGGCCCAGCCCTGATTTCTCAGTGTAGGTCTTCTCCCAGCTTTTCCCTCCCACACAAAACTCCTGCAACTGCTGCTAGCAAGCTTTCAACACTTTCGCCTCAATTGTCGTTTTGATACCGTCTGGTCAGCAGAAGATCAGTCTCAGCTTCGATCATTAGAGCGTTCTGCCAAAATGACGTCCGATCGCGTTGCTTACGATGTCCTTCAGATGACCATGGCCCGCCAACGCGTGACCGTCTACGACCTCTACGGTCTTCTCGGCGTGTCGCCAAACGTGGACGAGGACGGCCTGCGTGCCGCCTATGACTCCATCACCGAGAAACACCAGCAGGTCCCCAGCGACGTGGTAGGTAACCTCAGTACTCATTTCCAGCCATATATCAACAACAAACAGAGATTTGCTTACAAAATACCAATCCAGATCAACGCCGCTTACTCGGTTCTTACCAACCCCTTCAAGCGAGCACAGTACGATCGCGACCGTCTGGAGTACCTTTACAAGCAGTACAGCAACCATGAGGCCTTCCCTCCCACCACCAGCGTCCCTTCTGCCAACATCAAGGGCCGCGATGATCAGATTCAGGTCTACACCGCCACGCTCGTCGAGCGCGTCAAGGATCCCATTTCGGAGAAGAAGAGGGCCATCAACCGCCGTATCGAAACCATTCGAAACGAGCTGGACGAGTTCAATGAGAAGTCGGGCAGGCAGCGCCAGGACTGGGCCACCAGCAACAACCGCGTCCTGCGCATGGCGGGCAACGCGCTCTGCGAGGTTGTCGTCTGCGCTGAGGAGGACTTGCGCATGCTCGAGGATGAGCTGGGCAGGATCGACGGCAAGCTCTCGCCCAGGGACCCCGAGGGCCCCGCTGGTCGCGTGACAAGCAGCGGATACTACGGGAGCGAGATCATGGCAATGCCCACCGGCACGATGACAAACACCATGGCGGTCCCCGACAGCCAGCCGAGGGTGCTTAAGAGCAGGGAGACCCCCAGAATCCCTCGCAGCCCTACCGTCCGCTTCCTTCCCCAGTCAGCCAGCAAGGTGGGCGTGGATGGAACCGCCGAGTACACCCCTTCCAGCGAGGGCAGCCTGGAAGCACGAAATGCCCACAGCGCCCGCCGCGTCAACGAGTTCCTGCTCGACAGGACAAACGCACGCGTCCAAACGCGTTGCTGGCCCAACGTCAACAGCCTCATCGTCACAAACGCAGCGCAGGCCTCGACCCAGCCCATGCACGACCGCGCCGCCTCCCTGCTGGAGAAGCTGAGACAGTCCGCGGGCCTTGACCGAGTCGGCGCAGATAACGACAACAGCCACAAACCCTCGTCCAACGGCGGCGGCGCGATGGGCCTCGTGGCCTGGCAGCGCCTCAACGGCCCCGACACCCCGCGACAGCAGCAGAGCCCTGAGGCGATGACCAAGCGCAGCAACAGCCACCCCACCGACCTCACCGCGTACACCAAGCCGTACGACCCCACGCACACCCACTCAGCCGACCAGCCGCAGCCGAACATCCGCCCGGCCCAGCAGCAGCAGCAGCACGGGCAGCAGCTTGGCGTCCCCGGCCCGCCCCCGATGGCCTGGCGCAACTCGTGGGACCCGGCTTACGGCCGCAGTCAGTTCGACGGAAGTGCTGGTGGAGGTTACGGATTTTACGGAGGTCATGGCGGCCTTAACGTCGCACGGCCTGCTACTCGAGGAGTCAGCGCCACTGCGTCCAACACTGTGCTCTTCAAGGAGGTGCAGGACCGCGCTGCGGCTCTGGCCCGGTCGCATGGACGCTGGCATGTGGGCGGTGCTGGTCTGACGAACTACGGTGGCGGTCGAGCTGTCTCTGCTCGGAAGGAGAAGCGTGCTGAGGATCCCTTTGCTTGAGAGGATCGCTGGAGCCCGTCATACCCCTTACCAAAGTGGTCATCTGATGGCTCATCTGTCAGTGGGATGGACAATGTGAGATTCTGGGTCTGGTTATATTCAACTGTCTGCTGCGGCCACTTGGGCCCGTTATGGCTGTGCTTTCCATGAGATCATGCCATCGGGCGGAATTATGGGGACACGATAATGATGATGAGTGGTATTTGGAATGCATGGAGTTCAGGATTTGTCATGTGCAGCCGTCCCTAGTCCTTGAGTTGAACAGAAAGATACCTCGTCCATGGGCAGACGATGCTTTCTGGTAAAAACGAGATTCATGAAGAATATGACTAGATTCAAAACGACTTCTGGCAGCCCTGCACAGAAAACAATATTTTTGTCAATTTGTGGGTTGGTGAGAACCATCGTGACTATGAGCACTTGAGCCGGCACCCCCTTAGTGTATTGATCGCGGCGTAGTTGTTTCCCTCCGTTGCATTTTATATCATTCTCAGTCTACGAACATGAAACTTGTGAACTAGCACTGCCAGCCGCAATCCCAAAATTGTTTGTTGTTTACTAGCGGCTTGAACCGCTCCGCACCAGACCCGGTCTAAGCTTTGGTTAGATGTTCATCAATCTGGGCCAGGAGGGAATTTGAAAGATATTGGAAGGGAGTATTGTAGCAAGAAAACTATTGAGGGAAATCATTCTTCAAAGATTCGCTTTCCCTCTTTGTCGTCATGTTCATTGACCAGCACACCAAAAACAATGACCTTACCCAATGATCGCTGAACACTACCCATGTGAAGACTTTGTTCTGCAAAGAACACCAACACTGAACTGGGCCATTGTTCATTCACATTGATATTGTTTAACTACCGTCCAGTCATTCACGAATTCACCTCGAGATGGCCAACATCAAGCTCCACACCGCCATCGCAATCAACGCAGAGCAAAGCTCACAACTTTGTTCGGCGTGGATACCGCTGTGGCTGGTTCTTCACTTGTGTGGACTGTCACTGGTAATCTTGATTCTTGTCATCTTTTACCAGATCAGCAGGCCGCAAGAAGATCTCGATACAGAGCCAGGGCAAGACCTCATACCTGAGACATCCCAAGACTACCAAATTTCGGAACCAGCAGCAGCGACCCCAGCCTCGACCCGACCTGCGCTGCAACGACGCAACTGCTTCACTCCTGGACGAAACGTATTGATTTCGCAGCTACTGTCATCAGGCTCGTCGCCTGCTTCGTCGCCGTCGAGCGATTCGGAAGGGTACCTACCTGTACCGGCAGCGCCCCAATCGTCTCCCTTGAGCGGCTCAGAAGGACACGAAACTGCACCGGAAGAAGCCGCTCCAGGGAAAATGGCAGAGAAGGGAGCCGTCGCGTACTTCAAGGAGCGACTCCGTCGCGACCAGGACTCGGTCAGTCCACCACAAACAAATGCCCCTACGTTTGCCTCGCAAGCAGCACTGACAAACGCCCAGATCAAGGACGGCTCCCACGTTTCCAGCAGCATTGAGGAGGAGGATGTCGAGATGGTCAAGCGCCGCAACGTCAAGATGCGGGAGGAGGGAGTCCGCGTCAACGTCACCTACGCCCAGCTCGCCGCCCCGACCCGCAGCCCACCCCATATCACCACCACCGGTACTGCAAACGGCTACTCCCCGCCCTGGGCCCCAAAGACACCCCCCTCACCAAGCACGGGCTCTTCCACCAGCGCATTCCTGTCGGGCCTCCAGTCCCCGGCACCGACACCCTGCTCCTACAACAGCGTCACGGGGGCCTCAACGCCCGAGCACCAACAGCAGCAGCAGGCTTCGGTCCTCCCCGCTAGTGGAAATGCGGACGAGATCTTGTACAGGATCGACGAGAAGCTGCTTGCCGTCCCCGCTGACGCGGTCAGCCGGCGCTTGCTCCGCGACGGGAGGGCGCTCCTGCACCGGAAGAAGAGGCAGCCTAGGAGCGCTTCCTTTGTGAGTGCTGAATCTGGGCAGAGTTCTGCGTCGGCGGAGGGTCAGCTTCGGAGTGCTCAGTCTTTGGCGGGATATCCTAGTGAATTGATCGAGTGAGGTGCTATCTGACCCTCGATGGGTACGGCTGGGTGGGGACTGTGAGCGAGAGTTCGTTGTTGGCAAGGCTTTTGGTTGCTGTGATGGGAGCGGCGCGGGAGTTTGGCGTCACTTTGTCATGTACGCATTGTTCCCATTGTAATTTGGGGATTACTGCGGCATGTAGTTGAAAGGGGCAAGTTATGGTTTGTCAAGCTACTCATTGGGAATATGTAGCGAATAAGAACTCTGCGTTCTGCACATGTGGTGAAATCCCCCGTGAACGTTCGTGACTTGGCCTTCAGTAATGACTCCATCCAGGGCTGGCCGAGACTATAAAGGCTCATCCGAAATCGTCCCATATGCCGCGGCTAGCGAGATGATCGCTGCAAGGTACCATGAACTCAACTCGTGGGCCCATATAAGCTACGGGCATGTGCAGGAGATGATTGGTGTCCCCGCATCATGATCTCATTGTGTGGTAGTATTGGTTAGAAAACTAGCAGAGATGGCTGCGGGTCGTCCTCGCTTCCACTGAACGACTGTGCCCAGGACTGCCGGTTACAACGTCACGACTCTCTTCTTGTTGCATTTAACGATGGATTAATAAGAATCTATGATCGCTCAGGCTAGCCATCTTGGCTTCCAATCACATATTTGCGTCATGGTAAGTGCAGTCCCATATTTCCGCTCCTCCGTGACTTAAAGGCCGCTCTGCCCCTCGGCCTCAGCTCGGCTTCTTGAATCCATCGTGACATCCTTTGGTGTTAAGATCGATCAAAATGGTTTACTTCAGGTTGGAAGCATTCACTGTTCTGGTCGCATTTCAACTGACCAGATCCCAAGACCTCCTTTCAGACTCCGGCCGTAGCGGGCCCGAGTTGGAACTGGTGCATCTGTACAATGACCAATGGCCCACAGGAATAGCAGTTTCATCAACGGGCCGCAAGTTCTCCAACTACCCAGGCGGGCTTGATCCAAACAACACCAACGACGGCAGCAATGGAAAATACACGGTCGCCGAGCTCTTCGACGAAAGCACCGAGAGGCCGTACCCGAGCGCAGAGATGAACAACCCTCCTGGCGGAGCCATCAACCTCACCACTACCCCTCCCACCGGCACCAACTACCAGGACTATCTGATCGGCGTCCAGAGCGTGGTCATCGACAGCGCAGACCGGCTGTGGATCCTCGACACGGGAAGGGTCCTGACACCGGAGGGCGTCCTCGTTGCAGCCAGCGTCGGCGGCGCCAAGCTGATCGGTGTGGACCTTGAGACCGACAGCGTCATCAAGACCATCATCTTCCCCAACACAGTTGCCTATCCTGATACTTACCTCAACGATGTGCGGTTCGACCTGGACCCGAGCCTCACCAGCAGCGGCGAGGGCGTCGCCTACATCACCGACTCGTCCAGCGAGGGCCGCACGGGTCTCATCGTCGTCGACCTCGGCTCGGGCGAGTCGTGGCGCCACCTGGACGGCAGCCCTTACGTCCAGGGGGACCGCCAATTTCTCGCCTTCGTGTGGGGCCGCGAGCTCTACGCCGCCCAGCCCGGAAGGTCCGCCTCGTTCGTGACCTTTGGCGCCGACGGGATCGCCCTGGGAGCCGACGGTAAAGACCTTTACTTTGGCGGTGTGGGAAATCGGTATCTTTACAGCATCCCCACCGAGCGCCTGCTGGACAATGGGCCCATGTCTGAGATCAAGGCGCAGGCTGCTGTGGTCACCCGGAGCCAGAAGGGGCTTGCCGATGGGTTCGAGACGGACAGCAATGGGTTGATTTACCATGGTAACATGGAGGTCAACGCGGTTAACTATTTCGACCCGGAGAATGGGACAGATCAGGTGTTCCTGCGAGATCCGAGAATTAACTGGGCCGACACCGTAAGCGAAAGACTCAGTCCCGCGAGATGCCATGTTTTGTCACGAAATGGAGCCAAAAATGCTGACTACTAACAGTTCTCGGTGGCCACGGACGGGTACCTCTATTTCACTAATAACCAGCTGGCCTTCGGTCCTGCGATCTACCCCGGCCCAGACACGCGACAGAGGCCGTTCAGTCTCTTCAGAGCCAAGCTACCAAATGGCGGTACCAAGGTTGGTGGAGGTTCCTGATCTCACATGAGAGTTAGGGGAAGCAGATTCGCATGCTGAGCGGTTGACATTATCTATTTTAATGAGGGACGTATTCGAGCCTTTGAATTGCTTCATCCTCTATTCATCGTTCTGTTCCACTGCGTTCACTGTTACCGAGGTCCCAGACCGGCATGATCCATCAACGTCTCAACCCCATCTAACAAGGCTGCGGCACAGGGACGTAGAAGTCACCGCCGAACGTCCTACAGGTAGAGTAAAACTTGTCCTTTGCAGACGTAGGGGTAGTGCAGCATGAGATCCCGCCTGCCCGGCCACCACCCGGTGTACTTCCGAGGGAGCCGCCCGCGGAGCTGCAGGCGGACGAGGTGAATTCCCCGGTCTTGGGGAGGTTGTAGTCGCCATCGCCTTGGACGGCGCACTGAAGCAGGACGTTCTGCGCTTGGGCAGCACCCCTATCGTGTCGATCAGTATGAAAGAATGCCCCCTGATGGAGTTTATGGTTTCATGAGAAGCAAGCTTACAAGAGGCAGAACGCGCCGAGAGTAAGTGTGAGCTTCATTGTGCAGATGCTGGCTTGGAGGCTGCACGCATGTTAACCTGACGTTTAGGACAATTTCTTGCTTGCGTTTGATAGCTATGCGCACCTACTCAATAAGCTGTTTTATTTTGGGGAGCCCTGGATTTCGGATTGCTATTGCACTGAGAATGATGTTGATCACCTGGGCAGAGACGTGGGATTTGACATATTTTATACTTTCTATTCCTTTTGACCTAATCCAAATGTAGACGACTACGTCTGTCATTCAATTCACTCTTCCCTATCATAATACCCTTCGGTCTGGACTGATTCCACTTTACGATGGACCTCTGCTCCGGATAGGACTAGACAGTGTGGCCCTCGGCTTGGCCGGATATGACAACACGAGTAAGTTGACTTGCGGTCACCTGGGCACCACGCCACCAGATCACAACAGCCAGACGGGACCTTGTCATTGTAGGTAAATATGCTGCCGAACTGCCATTGCGTATTTCCCCAGTTCTTAGCGAAGTCTTGATGAGCACAATTTCGGGTCCACCAGAAACCACTTGTGATCGCCGCGACCCTTAACCCCCTCGAGAGGGTCGTGACCATCGACAATGCTGAGCGGTAGAAATGTGTTCTCTCCCGCCTCAATTCGTTCACAGACCAGCGTAGCCAGCCTCCACCTCTTCCAATCTCGATAGGTTTGGTAAAAGACATTGGGCCAAGGGACACCCCGCCCGAAATATGTGAACGTGTCCCGACATGGCTCCAGCCCGAGTAGAGCATGTGTACCGCTCCTAGTCAGCGTGTCGGTGAATAGAGCGCCTTGAGCCGCATAGTACCGGATACAGCTGTTGACTTCTTGCTCGAATACTCCACCGGCCTGCCCTCTGAGGCTAATGAAGAATTGGTAGTATCGGAAGAAGGATCGAAGGTTAAGCCTCGGCTGTTGCAACAAGAGGAGCGAGCTTGGGCTTAGTATGCAGCTCGCCAGACTGTGAAGACGATGCTGCTTGACGTCTCGGGAACAACCCCGGTCGACGCTGTCGTACGCCTCAGTCCTGTATTGCGTGGACGCCGGAACCGGGGTCAGGGGCGTGGTGACTACCGACATCGCGGCGATGACATAGCTGAGAGCATAGAATGCGAGATCCTCCTCGTTCAGGACAGAAGCAGCTCCGAGCCAGACAAATCCCGCCAGGGCCACGATCAGGCGCAGGCAAATCTCATCGGCCCTGCACCATGGGCATATCGAATCAGCGGGAGAGAGTTTCCGGCGGGCCTGGGCTAGCGTTTGGCTGACCGCTGAGTCTATGTTTCGGGGCTCATTGATTAGTATAATGTCTCCATGAAGAAACTCTGAGCGTGTGTCTTCGGGCATCTGATCCCGGCGAATGACCGTGATGAGAGGGGCGGGGATGTGGTCGAGCTCTGCGGAAACATTCCACGCAGGCGGCTGGAATAGAAGCTCTGGGTCCATTTTGAATGTTCCTGTTTGTCAGTTCCGACGTCAAGATCCCTATCGACTGGTGGATTTGAAGTTGGCGTTAGACGGTTGACATCTGGAGCTCGTGGATATTGTGCACAAGAACGTACTAGAATGCAGCCCTGGGAGGCGAGTCTACACCAATATAAGAAGGGTTATGTGGCAGAATTAATAACTCTGGAATTGCAGTGGCTCGTGACTTTTAGTGGAGAAGCCAGCAAGATTAGGGCGGCACGTTGGCTTCGAAGCCTTACTAGTACTATGAGACTTTTCGTCCTAAATCTTAGCCAGGCCTTCCGCTACTCGACACTGCTGTTGAAGATGATATGGTATGTCCTGCTGCTTCAAGGTGACTGCGCCAGCCGTGACCATCCCCAACGCCGACATCGTAAATTGAAAATGCAAGACAAGCTGCCGAGCTTTCCTGGCACTGGCCTTGGTATACTGGATCCTTTATAGGTGATGCGAGGATTGTATGGCTTTGGAGTGAGCCTCAAGGGCAAAGAGTGAATACGCCCTGATCGGCTAGAGATAGATGTCCTGCAGAGAGGGCGAGCAAAGCATGACACAGAGGAGCCGACTCCATTGCAACGGGCAGGAAGTCTTGAGTTTCGTCAGTTGCGATGACTGGGAGGCAGTATGGTAGCTCAGCCAACAAGGGGGACTGACATGAAACAAATAAGTTAAATCTCTCACTCACAATTAGATGTTGCGCTGATACCGTGACGTAGTATCGCATAACATGGCGTTCACGCAGAGACCCGCCATTGTGACTGCTGATGGGAGCTGGAACGACCAAGTCGGATGCACACGGTCCCGATAGTACTCTTTGCTGTACTGCAGCGTCCTGATGTTCCAAGCGCTTTCCTGGGATGACACTGCGGGCTGGATCACGGACACAGTTGAGGTTTAGACGTAGACACGCTCCGCAGACCGGGAGAGTGCTTTCGACGGCATTACCCGTGGGTGGCTTCGGCTTCCGTGCACCCACTGCTGGCGCCGGAAGGCGTTGGGGCAACCGGAGAGAAGCCCCGCGGGTAGTGCGGTCAACCCGGATAGATCAATCGGCGTTTTGAGGGGTTGACGGACCGGTAACGGCATGTCAAGCAACCCGTTTTGTCATGTCTCGAGCCCTTCCTTCTCCGAATCGAAGGCCTGCAGAGCGATTGACATGCATGATTCAATCCATATCGGGTCAATGATTCGCTCGTGTATCATGCCGTCGCCAGCGTGTTGGGCGTAATGAGTGCCGGGACTGGCGTTAATCACTGCGACTACGGAGGTAGTGAGCTAGATAAGGAACTGGAGGGGCTAGCCTATTTTCTTACCTAGGTAGGTTACTGCGGGCTTCCTAGGCTGTGCCGAGAATATCCGCAGGTTAATGTACTAATTGAGCCGCTCCTGAGGTCTGAACCACAATCGCGCTCCTCGACACACCTGCGCACAAGTTATCTCTTCTCTTTCTCATTGGCTTGTATTCTGTCATCTTCTAAAGCGATCCTGATTCTTATACTCCGACAGAGATGACAACCTGGCAAGAAAAGGTGGCGGTGGAGAGGGTCAAGCGCTCTGCCTCGCTGCTCAAAGTCGACCCAAAGATCGAGGGCATGCCGGATGACTTGCCGTTGAATTCTCGGGGTCTGCCGGCGGTAATTCTCACCGAGCGCGAGATCAAGATCACCGAGTCGTACACCGTGACCCAGCTACTCGCCGTGTTGAGAGAGAGAACCATCTCCGTCGAAGAAGTAACAAGAGCATTCCTGCGTCGCGCGGCAGTGGCGCAGCTGGCGGTAAGCCGAACAACCACCGGCTCGGATCTCCGGGCAAAGTACTAACAACGACAAGACAAACTGCCTCACAGAGCTGTTGTGGGACGAGGCTATTTCTCGAGCAAAATATCTCGACTCCCTGCCGGAACCGAAGGGTGCCTTGTTTGGCTTGCCTATCTCGACCAAGGAGCACCATGGCATGGTTGGACCTGGAGTCACCACCAACGCGTCTTGCGTCAGCTGGATCGGGAAGCCTCACGGACCTACACTGCTCTGCGAGACATTGTGGGACGAGGGTTGTGTCTACTATGCCAGGACTACACAGCCTCAGCTCATCATGCACTTGGAAACCAACAGCAATGTGTACGGCTGCACGGTCAATCCCTACAATCGAAAATTGACCCCAGGCGGAAGTAGTGGGGGAGAATCAGCATTGCTTGGTATGCGGGGAAGCATCCTTGTGAGTTTCAAGAATCTCTCTCTTCGTTTTTCTTTTCTTGTTTGGGGAGGGGGGTATATCTCCTCCCTTTTCTCGCACATCTCTCCTCACCCTTTCTCTGTCTCCGGGAACTGACAGCAGCAGGGCATTGGCGGCGATATTGGCGGCAGCGTCCGCTGTCCAGCAGCGCATGTTGGTGTCTACGCGTTCAAGTACGTGAACCTCTGCTCAGCGTCAAGTGAGTGCGAAGAGATACTTCGAGGCTGACGATGGCACACAGACCCACCAACAAGCGCATTTCGTCCCTGGGAGTGAGAGGCTTCATGGCAGGAAAGGAAGCAATGATGTCTACGCCTGGTCCAATGACTGTCGATCGGGAGGCGCTTGAACTGTTCATGAAGGTTGCGCTCGCAAAGAAGCCGTGGCGAATAGACCCATCTCTTACCGCCAAGGAATGGACGCCGTACAAGTTCTCAAGGCCTCCCAAGGTAGCCATACAATGGTGGGACGGAGTCGTGAGGCCTCACCCTCCCATGCGACGTGCCCTAGAAGAAGTCGCCAATGCCTGCCGCAAAGCAGGTATGGAAGTGGTGGACTGGGAGTGCGAGCATTTGGACCATCGAAAGGGCTGGGAAATTGTGTCCTCACTCTACTGGCCAGATGGGGGCGAGCAAGTTCTTGGGCAGCTCGAAGAAAGTGGCGAGCCGATTCTGCCTCTGACGAGATTCATCATACACGAGCAACCAAGCGTCAAGAATCTGACGCAGGCAGAGCTCTGGGAGGTGAGTCTGATTAGTCCTCGATTACTGTCCGAAATGATCCCTAACAGCCCTCGCAGCGAACCGTTGAGAGAGAACAGTTTCGAACAGCATATGCCCGAGCCTGGACTGAGACTGGCTCGAAAGACGGGCGGGAGGTAGATGTGATCATCTGCCCGCCATCCTTTGGGGCGGCTACCCCCCACGATCAGTCACGGTATTGGGGATATACAGCTATCTGGAATTTGCTGGATTATCCAGGCGTCGTATTCCCCGTCACCACGGTGGACCCGGAGAAGGATCCGAAGGACTCACAATACGAGCCCGTGAATGACCAAGATCGATTCATACATGAGATGTACAGCCCAGAAACGTTTGTGGGTGCTCCTGTCAGTCTACAGATTGTTGGACGCAGACAATATGACGAGAAGGTTCTCGCTGCCCTTGCTGAAGTCGAGCGTGCCATGGGTCGGATTTAGCGAGAATCGGCAGGTTTTATATCTTGGCTTATCCTAGTATCAAATCTATATTCTCAGGCTCTTTAAGCTCTTCCCACTCTTGAGAAAGAACAAAGCCAAAAGCCTTCCTGTACGCGATGCCATGGTCCCATGTGATCCAAAGAATAAAGACACAGTTACTCTTTTCTTGCCTCCGTCGCTCCCATTCCGATATCCATGGCTGGGACTCATTTGACCACGTCGGTTGTCCGCTTAGCAGGCTAGTCCATCCTTTTACCACAGCCACCAGCTCGACCTTTCTCCCTCCTTCAAGGAGTAAGCGATCCTGCCAATTGTGGAGCAACAAAGCACCCACCACGTTGCCCGCATCGTCAATTAGTGGGTGAATAGGATTGATATCACCCTCTTTCCACGTGTCCAGAGAAACTTCGGGTTTTCCCGTTAAAAATGCTCGAGTCGTCTCGCAACGAATCAGTTGGAACAGCTGTGGTTTCTCGGGTCCATCTTCTGCCGGCCTCACATCCTCAGATTTCAGAGGAACTGGGTACCATCTGAGTCCCTTCGAACCCTCGTCCTCTAAGCCATGTCGACGATATATACGTTTTGGCAACTGTTTCGGCATGAAGCACGGCGTAAAGTGTGCGTTACCAGGTACGTGCCCATACCAGCACGACGGTGGCTCAACCTCTAAGCAACTCCAACCGTCTATGTCTAACTCCCGCTCGGCTGCGGCTGCCTTGAAATCGTGCCACCTTGTGTCGATTGGCCGCAGTAAGGTCGAAGATGGCGATTCTGCGCAGTGCCATTTCGTCACCGACTCGGTGAAGCCGAAACGACCTGGCGTATGCTCGCAATCCGACGGAAGGAGTGTCTTCCCCTGCCAACCCATCCAAGACCAACTTGGTAGTCCGTTATGGATTGGATCTCCGGTAAACTTGTCGGATACCGTCCTCCTTCGAAGGTCGGACCACGTGGACCAGCATAAGGAGATATCGAAGAAGAACTCGGGGTGGCCAAACAAGAAACCCGAGGGAAAGATACCCTCTAAATGAGTCTGAATACCGGAAAAGGCGCTGAGAACATCCTCGTCATAGGTTAAGCTCTTTACATTGAAATCCCTGACAACTCCGACGATAGTATCCAGGCTTGGAATACGTGATTTCAAACCCAAAGTTACATCTTTATCCAGCACTATTTCACGCTCAGCATGGTAGTGCAGGTGTTCGTCCCATTCGACGCAGTTGCACTGCCACTTGACAGATCCAAATGATGTAAATATAAGCCGCCTTTTCGCAAAGATCCGCTCCTGAAATGTCCACATACGCTCTTCGTAATCGTAAATACTGACTGGGTGATCCCGGTATTTACTTCCGATCATCAGAAGCCTCTCTCCCGCCGCCATGGGCAAGACCTCTTGGTCGACGACTCTTGGAGCCGAGAGACCCCGGAGGCCACGCAGTCCGAATTCGGCGTCCTGGCCGTCTTCGGCAATAATCGTTAGGAAGGAGCTAGCATAGATGCGATGCATGTTCCTAATATCATGCTGCAGTGCCGCCTCATCGTCCTGTACGATGCACAAACTATCAACCCATAACCGGGTTTCACCCAGAGCTTTTGTGAGCGCGATCGCGTTACGTATAGTCTCGGGTATATTGTCGGCAATATAACCGGTGAGCAACGCCCCAGGTTTTCTGACGTCATTGATGTTATGTTTCTTGGTCAGAAAGTTCTTCGTCTTACCCCAGGTATAGGATAGGGTGAGAAACCTGGGGCCTTCGTCTTCGCACGGCACAATGCATCCTTCAACCACGTCGATCAGCCACGACGGAAGGAATGGAGCGCCGCCACCAAACGCAGGCTTGTCGCATCTGCCACCATGTTCCACGATACATCTGGAACGCCAATCTCTGATTACTTCCATGTCAATCCAATTTTCGTCCAAGATTCGACCTCTTCCTTGATGTACATGTACTTCGGGTCGGCGGATCAGCTCGAAAGGGGCGGTTCCGTGGGAGGCTCTACCTGCTTCCGTCTCACAGGTAATCCACAACCTCGCCCAGGTACGCTCTGCAGGCCCCTGGATCAAGCGAACTGCGCCGGCTTCGAAAAGAGGATCGGGACCAGGACCAAACTTGACGTTTTGAAGCCAGGTTGTGTGAGAACAGTTGCTTGAGAGGAGATCACGTACTTGCCCTAGGAATAATTCTTTCTCTCTTTCGCATCTTCCTAGGGAACAAACAGAGTTGAAGAAGCCCACGATGGTTGAACAAAATTTGCAGTCAAGGCCTGCCTGGGCTCCTTGAATTGCGATATCGGAATGCTGTGTTTCTTGGGCATGTTCCTGTTGCTCTTGAGGAATAATTCGCTGCTCTGGGTGGGCATGGCGCTGAATGGTGGGGTTGAAGGGGATTACTTCCTGTTCTTGACTATTGCTGAGAGATACGGAGTTGCCACTCGGTTTATTTGCTCCCTCAGAAGAGAGTTGGGGTCTCTCATTTTCAGTTGCTTTGCCAGCAGCTGCGGCCATCTTTTCCAATGCCCTCGTCTCGTTCTGCGTCATAAACTCTGATTTGCAGCGGCTGGTGAGAGCCAGGCACTAGCAACGCCGCCTGTTATTTGCGGTTGAAACACGAAATAGATGATGTGCCGGTGTCAAGGAATGCGGAAATATGAATAGCACCATTCGGTAAGCTTCGGACTTAGAAAGCACAGTCATCACTCAACTGTAAGCTTGAGATTGATTGAAGGCGTTCTCATCAAGTCGTTGGTTGTTGAAAAATACAGGATCACGGGGCTTTCTGTGCGGTAATAAAAGAAACTGCCTCCTGGGTTGACATCCACGTAAGCTCTGCGATTGGGAAGGTTCCCCGCATCTGCCACATCACAATTGAGAAATCTAGATGTTTCTGCAGCCCAGTTCTATATGCAGTTAGTCACACAGTATATGTGCTTACGCTACAGGGAGATATGCCCAATTATATTCCTACTGAAAGAAAATCTCTTAGATATTATCCAATATAGAATCGAGGCATAATAATATCTTCATCTTTCCCAATGCGCCTCCAGATTGTGACTTTCTAGGTGTTGTCTGATAAATCCAAGGTCGTATATCTCTCGGACAGCTTCTGGTGATGCGAACCTCGCCAGCGCATGATACATATGTTGCTCAATAATTGTAGGCGATAGTGGTGCCTTCATATCAGCCTTCGCAATCCCCAACATAGTCACTTTAGTCTCTGTAAGTAAGGACATAAGTGTTCTCATTGAAGAAGAAAAACGATAGGAAAACCCTAGAGCACATCATTGCTTTAGTGTTGCGTCCCCCGCGTGCTTTGAAGGACTGCTATGTGACTTCTCAATCCTTTTTGGTGGCGAACTCCCACTTCTTGATAATAATCCCAGCAGCCTACACAAGTTGTTAGCAACAATTCTCTCCTTATTAGATGAATGCAGCATCTGAGGCATAAGACTCACCTTCTCACCGATTGCATATGCCGTCGTCGTTGTGTGAGCAGCCGGCACCGTTGGGATGATGGAGCAGTCAGCGACACGGAGACCAGAAATACCATACACGGACAGACTGGAGTCAACAACACCACCCTTCTCTCGCGGGAGCATAGCAGCTGTGCAACAAGGATGCATCAAAGACTGAATGACGGTGTCCTTGACAAATTCAATCAGAGCATCGTGCTCAGTGACATTCGCACCTGGAGTCACCTCAATGGCATTGCGCTCCTGCCAAGTGTCGGTGGAGTAGATCCGACGGAAGTAGTCAACGTAGGCTGCCATGATGTCGAGGTCGACAGGGTTAGCACCTGTGGCGTAGTTGACGATTGGAGTAGCATCGTGATCGGAAGAGTTCAGGATGACGAAACCGCGGCTGAGAGGCTTCAGGAGGAACGCAGTCCCAGGACCGGCGATGGCGAACGGCATTTCGAGTATCGGCTGCTCAGGGTGCTCTAGAGCTTGAGCAAGGATCTCGAGCTGGGCGAGGTAGCCATGCTGCACAGTTTCTGCCGCGGTTGATGGTAGGTACTGAAGAGCAGAGTGGTCTTCAATCTGCGCTCGGATGTCGGCGACGATGTTCTCCCAATGAGGAGTAACATCCTGGAGGGATTGGTAGGCGGCACTGTTACCCATAGCTAGGGTATAAGGACCCCGCGCGGGACGCTCACGAAATTGAGCAACGGCTTCAGCAGCGAGGGTCTCGTTTGTGTTGATGTCAGATTCACTGGGTGAAGGAGCGTCGTAACCGAAAACAATCGGCACGCCACAGTGATCTTGAAAGTTCTGGCCTACACCGGGGAGATCCTCGACAACCTCAATCCCCTCCGATTCGAGGTACTCAGCGGAAGCAACACCACTTCGCTGGAGAATCTGAGGAGTGTGAATTGCACCAGCAGAGAGGATGACCTCCCGCTTCGGACGGATGGTCTTCACATCACCGCCGGACACGGGACGGAACTCAACGGCGGGGACTTGATCTTCCTTGTCGATGACTAGACGGGTGACCTTGTGCTCGACGAGGAGGTCGAGGTTGGGCAGGGAATCGGCGACGCGGGTGTAGTGCCCAACACCGGCATGGGAGCGTTGGACGGTTTGGGAGTTCTGGGCGGTGGGAACCCAGCAGAGGCCGTGCTTGTCGCCGTCGTCGCATGTCTTGAAGTGGGAAAGGCCAAATTCTTCGTATGCGTCCCATCCGATGCCTGAATGACGTGTCAGTGTATGTCGTAGTGCGGACGATATGCTTGCGGGTGCTTGTCTAGGGTTGGCTTCACTTACGCTGTACGGGCCATTGGAAGGGTGGGAATGAGGCCTCGATCGAGTCACCGGCGTAGAAGGACGAGTCCCAGGTATAGCCGTACTCGTCGACAAGATCCTCGCTGGGCTCGGTGAGGAAGAGAGACTGATATGTCGTCAACCACGTCTCGTGAATACCTTCATAGCTTCATCTGGCAGACTCACCTTCTCGAAACTAGGGCCAAAGTGCTCCCAGTCCCAGCTGTCAGCGGCATCGTCGAATTGGGGGCTTCCAAGCCTCGCCCACTCGTCATAGTCGTACTTTGAACCACGATCCAGGAACTGACCGTTCACGGCGGATCCCCCTCCAACAGTCATACCAAGGATGACGGTGGCAGCACGGTTATTCACGCTGGCGACAGGAGGTGAGGTAATGACGAGACGGCTGGCACCACGGCCATCCTCTGGCGGGTCGAAGTAACCAACGGTGCCTTCAATCTTGCCGTACTCGATGACTAGGACGGTCTCTGTTCGATCCGTGTTGGTAAGCACCTCCGATCTGAATAGCTTCGATATCGCAACCAAAATAAGCAATTAGTTCATAGCTCACTCTTAGGGAAAGCAGCCGAGACTCGATGAGCAACAGTCAAACCTGCTGTACCACCACCAATGATGACAAAGTCGTACTCATCTCGAAGCTCAGTTACCTGTCTCCTTGCGAATGACTCGGTGCGACTAGGAAGAGCCTCCACCACGCTGGAGATAATGGACACCCCAATGGCAAAAACCTTCACAAGACGCATATTCTCAAAGAACAGTGGGAGAGATATGGAGACTAGAAAGAAGAGAGCTTTGTAAGAATACGATTACTCTTGCGGAGAGAGGGCATTGAAGCTTCGGGTGTTGAACGTATCAAAGTGGGTGTGGCCTAAAGCTGTTTGTCGCCTTGTCGTGTAGTATGGTCAAGGCAGGTAGGTACTCGAGCATCTTTTTCGACACGCAGTCAGACCTCGCCAGTTGGACATACTTTTATGTGATTACTAAGAGTGCATGTCTGACGGCCAAGACTTGTGGCGCTCGCCGAGATGTTCTCGTCTTTCCTCTTACAGAGATCCCTGCAACTTTCTCGGGTCATCAACCTCCATTCGAAGCCCATAGTGGGTACAGACTACTTGAAGGATTTCCAAGATAACTACCATGTTACCACTTGGAAAATGCTCGATGGCCCCTGAGAAGAAATCCCAGAATGATGGCCGAAATTCCGATGGCCGCCGTTGAGGAGATGAGTTTTACTTTCCGAGTCGCTGGCGCGAGAATATACTCTGCTGCGGCGTTGAACTCGGAGAGGGCGTTTGATCTCGGATACTCGTCATCTGGGACGGGGCGGTCAAGAAACTGGCAGATCTCCTTGAACCCGAATCCCTTGTCAAGATCGAGTATGAGCAATCTTTCGGGTGGCACGAGGGCCTTGACCTTGTCCTCACTTTGAAACGGGAACCTGTTAACTTTCGCCCGGTTGAGTATTACACCAGCGACCCCTTCACTCCTTGATGGACTTACTAAATCTTCAGGTTCTTCTCTAGTGCTGCACGAGCCTCAGGATGATTTGGATGCAAGCCATCTGACCACCTGTTCCACATGAGCCCGAACATGCGCTCGAGCTCCCTCACGAATTCGTCACAGTATATCGCAGCCGAGAGTGGCCATTCACCTAGCTTGGCGTAATATCTACCAAGGGTGGAGCTCAGAGATTTTGCAAATGATTCCGGGTTCCTCGTCGTCAGGATAAACTTGATGTTTGGATCGGACAAGAACAGTTCGAGGCCTGCTGTTCCAAAATAACAAGGGCATTCCACCAAGCACTGGGAAGGATCAGTTTCTCGAACAATCTTTGTATGGAAACCCAGCTGTGAAGTAGCATGGAATGGGCCCATCTCACGTCATATTCTCCAAAGAGCTTGTTGAAATCCTCGCGCGACCAGGGTTGAGCGGTCTCGCTGGCGACCATGGCATCGCCTAGAGCATGCATCTCCTTTGTGCCATGGGGAAGAAGCTCTGTTATGTGAAAAGGCCGATAGCCAATCAGCTTGAGAGACTGGAAGAGCCCAATAGTTCCCGTTCTACAGTGTTGAATTAGCGACTCTTCTGTGATGGCTTAGCGGCGTCAAACCTACCTGCTTGCACCAAGCCCAATGACTTTCAAGGGCTGGATTTCCTTGGGCGGCGGAAGCTGATTTAGAGCGCTAGACATAATTACTTCTTGTGGGTATTGTCTGGGTAAATCGGACAAAGCAATGAAAATGATGATCCTCCCGTTCCAATTCGGCGTGGCCTGCTCGCTTATATGAAATCCGGACCAGGGCAAGAGAGGGTTTTGCTCCTTGCAGATTCTGCCAAGACTGACTCGCGAGGGTCTCACAAACCATCCCAAACAGGACAATCTTCAGGGCGAAGGTCCTGTGGTGCCAATTATTTTGCTCATCTTATCACATTTATCTCGTCAGAGTCAGCTCGACATCGGAGCTTTCCCTGGTGACCCATATCTGGTGGATATGTAAATCGATTCAGTATCGATTCAGTACACGATACCGAAGCTATTCACAGAGGCTTCATCCGTCCATGCTTCGTTCACCGTGATTAGTGACAATGGCTAGCCCCACAACGGTAAATTTCTTTTCTGATTACTACGTTTCGGCCTCGTGAATGACAGAAAGGATGCTGATCGATCTGAGGTAGTCCAATTCGATCAATTTGAGAACCACAGTTATCAGTCTAGGAAGCCCGTCGCAATCTGTCCACTCCTAGTTATCTGTATAAGTCGCAGAAACATTTTGTTCGAGACGACGCAAATTTTGGCCCACGACGTGGACGGCTACGGTAGAGTCATATTTCCCCGGGCCGTACTAATCGCAACAGCTGCCCACGGCAAACACCCCTGGGATCCGCAGATTACGACTCATGTCATAGAAGGTATACATTTAACCCGTTTCTTGTGCTCTGTGTACTCAATGTACGTTATCTCCTGGATTTGACAGCTCGAGTTGTTGTCTCTTTTGTCTCGGCATCATGGCTGCCCACTTCAAGAAGGCATATTTCTCGCAGGAGACTGTGGAAAAAACCTCTCACTTTTGTTCAAATCTAGAAACTGATCTCAGTGGCTTGTATAGCACAGCATGGTGTTACACAAAGAGTCTTTACACTTGCTCCTCAGATGTCACCAGCAGCCTGGTCCAATTGTCGGGTCAGGAAGACGTCCTTCAAGTCTCAAGGGTCTCAGCAACATTTGTCAACCATATGACAATAAAAGAGACCTACTCTTCTATGCGAATCGTCGAAGCTGAAATCGTGCACAACGATGGTCTCGCCAGCTATCTTGATCATGGAACTGACTTCCACAATGGAGGCACATCTATTTGGATTGGAGATGTCCAGTCTCTCCTCACGGAACTCTCACATGTGCCAGTTGGGAAGCTACCACAATTGTTTGTGGTTATCAATGGTACTCAAATTAAAATAGGGTATACATCGCTTTCGGTCCCCGCGTACTCTCCGGAGGCTTTTCTGGATACTTTCGTCAAAGTTGTGACACAGTTCGTTGGCCAGCCTTACGATACATGTCTACTCGACCTGGATGTCCTTGGCCCATACAATCGCACGATAGTGGACCGTTGCATGTCTTCAGACCTTGTTCTAATTGAACGGTGCATCCACCATTACGTCGATGAGCATGCGATGGAAACGCCGGAGAAGGAAGCCGTGGTCTCGACGGAAGGTCCCAACTTCACCTACGCCCGGCTATCAAGGCTCTCCGACAAGCTGGCAGTCCACCTCGCTTCACTGGGCATCAAGAAGGGAGACATCGTGCCCATTCTGTTCGAAAAGTCACCAATAGCAGTTCTTGCTGTCATATCAATAATGAAGGCAGGAGGCGCTTACGTTGGATTTGTTGCCGAAAGTCCCATCAACTTCTTGAGAGAATGTGCGGCAATAGCAGATGTTCCCCTCGTCATCACGAGTCGTCAGAATGAGAGTCTCGTGAGAATACTCGGGCGATGCCCCCTTGTTATCGACTCAGAGTTTCTTGCTTCACTTGAGACCTGTCTCGATCACAACGGCTTCGAATCTCCTGCCCAGCCATCCGACCTGGCTTACGTGGTTTTTACTTCAGGCTCGACTGGTGTTCCTAAGGTGCGTACCCACTCTCGAATTCCGATTTCGAGCTTTCCCCAAGCAAAGGAAATGACACTTGACGGTTTTTGAATATTGACTCCTCGTGTCGTAGGCAGTCATGACGGAACATGCGGCGTACGTAACCGATGCTTTGGCCCAGCAAGAAGCGGCACTCCTGAATTCGAGCACTCGTCTGTTCCATTTTGCCTCATACAATTTCGACGCCACCAATTTCGACATTCTCAGCACTCTGATTGCAGGCGCTACAATATGCGTACCATCTGAGTACAACCGGATCAACCATCTCGCAGCCGAGATCAACACCCTGGGAGCAAATTTTCTGGAACTCACAGCGACCGTAGCGCAGATCCTTGACCCGCAGGAGGTACCTGGCCTCGAGGTCGTCATCTTGTGCGGTGAAGCGAACGGCCCAGAGGTTGTCGAGAAGTGGGTCTCAGCAGGGCTGGATGTCGTCAACGGGTATGGTCCGTCGGAGGCATCGTGTGCCTTCTCGTACAACATCTACACTCGGCAGCATCCCCAGGCGAACAACATCGGCCGCGCGCTCAGGAATGCGTGCCAGGGCCACGTCGTGAATCCAGACAACCACAACCAGCTTCTCCCTGTTGGAGCGCTTGGTGAACTCGTCATCCGCGGCCCAACGCTGGGAAAGGGGTATCTGAACGAGCCTGAGAAGACCGCTGCAGTGTACATTGACAATGTCAGCTGGCTGTACGAGTCGGCACAGCGAGAGTTTGGACGTGTGTACAAGACGGGGGATCTTGTGCGGCAGCTTCCGGACCAGTCATTCGAAATTCATGGTAGAATCGACAAACAGGTGAAACTGAATGGACAACGTATCGAGCTTGGCGATATCGAACACAAAGTCGGGTGAGTGCTTATCGAAAGTCATTCGTGGGGCATGGAACTGACTGACCGCTTGAACCGCAAAATTAGTCGACTTTTGCGGGAATATCAATCCGTCGCCGTGGAAGTCTTGAAACTGCCGTGGCAGAGAGGCTCGCAGACATTGCTGTGTGCCTTTTATGCGCGAACAGTTGGTAGTTATTCAGTTGCCCAAGCCACAGATCTAATTGATATGGAATCAGCACCGATGGATATTCCGAGAATCAAGAGTTCGCTTGCAGAAGATCTGAAGTCGATCGCCATCCCTCAGGCGTTTATTCCATTGCAGTCTATGCCTGTCACGACACAGGGCAAGCTTGACCGCAAAACTCTACAGGAACTCAGCGATCAGCTTGACTCAGCCAATTGGGCTAAGTTCTCTGGATCGAAGCTCGCTGAGGATCATGTCAAGTGAGTCTAACACACTGCTTGTTGCCGAAAGTTCTTGTCTGACAGGAGCCATGACGCAGGGACAAATTTGAGCGAAGGGTTCAGTCACTCTACGCACAGGTGCTGAACCTCAGCGCCGAAAACATATTTCGGGACTCAGACTTCACTGAACTAGGTGGTGATTCGGCTAAAGCTATAAAGTTTGTTTCCCTGGCTAAAAAGGCCGGCCTTAACGCTTCAGTACCAGTCTGTGTTTCCCACCCTGCGCAATTCCCGACGTCGAGGGTTCCCTAGTATAACTGACACAGTGCAATCGCAGGACATACTCCGACATCCCAAGCTCCAAGATCTCTGTAGGGTCCTTCGGGACCAGAAACAAGACTTCGAAGAAAGGGTCTACGTCCCGTTCGATGCAATCAAAGACCTGCAAGACCTCGATGAAATCCGCTCCAAGGCGGCAGAATACACGAATATCGACGACATAGAAGATATCATCCAAGCCACTGACCTGCAGGCATCATGCGTTGCATTCGCGACGTTTGAATCCAGACATTCCGGCGTCAATTGGTTGCTATTTGACTTTGCGACCACCTATCCTGGAGAGAAAGTCCAAAGTCTCTGCGAAGCCTGGATCGCACGGCGTAAGTGGCGCTATTCGATGGATTCAATTATGTGTTTACTGACATAGGAGTATTCAGATGCCATATTCAGAACGGCCTTCACGGCCCACCGAGGCGTTCTGTATCAGATCGTGAGCCGATCATTCCGACCGCCAATGAACTCCCATCTCCACCTCTCCAATATTCACGATGCAACCAAGAGGCTTATGGAATACGACAAAAGGAGACCGGTTGAGATGACAGAGCCGCAAACAGCCTTTGAGCTTCTCTCGCAAGGAGATAAGATCGAGCGACTCGTGATTCGCCTTTCCGCTGCCCAATACGACGGCCACTCAGTGGCAATCCTAGGCGAAGAAGCTCGTACACTATTGAGCGGTGACCAGAAGTTGAAGGAGATGGAAGGAAGCTACAGTGCCTACCTCTACCACTCCCGGGCCCTCCAGTCCGCTCAAGCAGTCGAGTACTGGCGCCACCTCCTGTCAGGTGCCAAACCCACCCAGATCGCGGCACAGTCTGGCATGCCAACCTTCCAGGACTTCGTGGACGGCGTCCTGGCGCGAACAGTCGAGACCCGCCTGCTGGACCTCGACCGTTCTTCCATGCCAAACAACAGCAGCAACAGCAAGGTGGCACCCGCTACCAGCACGAGAGCCACAGTAGTCAAGACGGCCTGGGCTCTGGCACTAGCAGAGCTGACAGGCCAGGATGACATCCTCTTCGGCGCCACGGCCTGGGGCCGCAACGCACCGGTCCCGTTCGCGCACGACGTGGTCGGGTGCTGCTCGTCGCACGTCCCCGTCCGGGCGCGGGTGGGCAGGTTCGACACGTATGCGGGCCTGCTGGGGGACCTGCAGGCGCAGCACGTGGAGTCCATGCGCTTCGAGATGCTCGGCGCCAACACCATCGTGACGCACTGCACCGACTGGCCGCGGTGGGCGCGGCTGTCGTCGCTGTTGGTGTTCCAGGGATTGGACATCGACGGCGAGGGGCAGAAGGGGGAGGAGGAGAACCGTGCTGGTGCTGCTGTTCCTCCCGCGGAAGCCGCTGGGGCTATCAAGGTCACTGAGATCATGGACCCTGGGGATCGCGCCGATGTCATTCTCCATGTTGAGCCGTTTGGTCAGAAGACACGGATTTTGATGGCGTTCTCGAAGCGCAGAGTCCCTGATACTACAGCGCAGGCCATGATGGACGCATTTGAGAGGTACCTGGGACTGGTGTCGCAGTGTGCAACTGGACTCATCCGACCTAGAGGCCTCACCTCGTCTTTACTATTCACAGTAGAGCCGCAACTTGGTCAAACCTACGATGAAAAGACGAGAGTATTTGAAAATGTCGGGGTAGCCCAAGAGATTGTTCGATCAGCGTGGATGAACATCTTGGGAGCAGATGCTATCGAGTTTGAGAAGTGCAAAGTAGTACAGAAAGCCTTCCTCGAGATTTGGGGCAACCCAGTCTCGGCAGCAGGGATTGCTCGTCATTACAAGGAAACGGGTCTTCAGGTGACGACCGAAGAGGTCCTGGGGTGTTCTTCTGTGGAAGACCAAATCAGTTTGGTATCCTGGAAGATCAAGAACTCCCAGTAATAGTCAACTTCTTACCACACAAGGTCCAATTTTCTTTGTACATGTAATGGTATAAGCTGTACTCGCCCGACAGCCCTTTGCAAGTTAAAACTTATCCCTTCTCTGTAGGTACTTAGTATCTATCAAATATCTACACCAAGGATAAAGCTACTTATATATAATATTTATTGAGACATTAAGCTTGATACTTGAGAGTGAAGGGCACCGTCCTAAGCACTTCGCTGTCATCGGGGGCTTCACGATCCCCAAATATCTTGAGCGCCCGGACCACAAATGCGTATGTACCCTCCGGGACAATCGTTCCGTCTGTCAGCATGCCAGTGAATGCATTGATGAAATACGCCCGTGGCACATATTCCATAGGGAAGATACCAAATGTGCCCAGGATCTGTGCTTCGTTTACTGCCGCCGTCATGTTGCTGCCAGAAGTGGCAGGCACAAGGTCACATCGCAACAGGGCCGTGCCGACATTGAGCTGAATGATGGTAGCCGGGTAGCCGATCGCAGGGCCGGAATTGGTAGCACCGGGTGTTGTGGATGTAGGCCTGGGTACCACGAATGTCTCGTTGCCCACAGACGGCGCCAGCCTGCCGTCGTCCCAGTGTGAGAGGTAAACGTAGTTGTCGTCGAGCACCTTGGCTGCGTGCAGGCTGCCGACAGCGCCAATGTAGGGGATCGAAAATGTCTCTTTCGCGCCACTGAGCATGACATAGCCGCTGTACACGGCTACACGGGCCTCGTCCACCGCGGGAGGCTCGCACGACACGGTGATCTCGACCGAGCCACCAGCAGGGATAGTAACTTCCGACGCCGAAAAGCTCAACTTGGCGGTGCTGTTTGCTGTGGGGTTTGGGAAATAGGCCGGGTAGTCGTTCCCTGGGTTGAAAGTGAACATCGTTTCCGCCTCGACCGTCCCGAGACTGTACGTCACCTGTTCGGCGCCTTGGTTGTCAATAATGAAACTTCCACTGGGTACAAAGTTGGCAGTGTCGTTGAAAGAGATGCTCGAGACGCTGACCAACGTCGTCGCGTGTGCGGCGCGATGTGCCTGTGCCAAACCACCTCCCTGCCAAGTCGGCGGAGCGAGCACATCGCCGTATATCACATTCCCATCATACCAGTCAACCGGCGCTGCTGTTGTCGCGACCAGATTGTTCAGGGTCTGCGGGTCAAAGTCTTGTCGGGCCTGTCCGATGAGCGCAAAAATAGCAGCGACAAAGGGCGTGGACATGGACGTGCCGGACTGGATGGCATAGCCGCCGAGGGCAAGCGGCCAAGTGGACAGTATATATCCACCGGGCGCTGCAAAGGTCGGCTTCAGGTCCATCTCCCACGTTGGACCCCATGATGAGAATAGGCTCATGGCCCCCCCGCTCCTGTTGTTCGGTGTCGATTCGACGAGGTTGCCCGCTTGGGCTTGGGCTACGATATCAACAGTCACGACGCTGCCCTGGTTGAGAGAGTCAACCCACTCTGCTGCTTGTGCTGCGGTAACGACTCCAGTTCCAACGACCCGAGGCTCCTCTTCTCCTACCCATGGTCCGTTTAGAGAGGTCCTACATATGCAAGTTCAGCTAAAGAGGTCCGGGACCCAGCAATTCCAACTGGGGCATTTTACTTACGGGTCCTCATAGTACGAATACGCCAGCATGTACCGTGCTCCCTTGGCAGCAATGTTTTGTGCCTTGATGTAGTCGCTGCAATATCCCTGGCGGACGAGCGTGACATATCCAGAAAGGTCGGGAGTACTGTCGGGAAGCGGGTTGCAAGCGTCATCCTCAACCCTTGTGTTGTTGCTAACGGCGTACAAGGGCAACGACACATTCCCAAAGGCTGGCGTGCCGGGTTCCCATCCAAATGGCTCGGTAGGCGCGGATGCATTACTGGAGTCCCGAGTGACAAACGACCCGCGCACCAAGACGAGACCAAGCTCAGTCGAGTCGACCGACCCTACCGATGTGACGCCTTTTCCGGTCGCCCCGGCCCCGGCCAGGAAGAGGCCGCCCGAGCCACTGTTCCCGGCCGCCAGGACACAGGGGACGCCGGCCTCAACAATTCTCTGGGCGGCCACAGCAACGGGATCCTCGCTCCAGCCGGACGTGCGGCTGATGCTCATCGAGATGACATCGCTACCCTCTTCGTACGCTCGGTTCAGCGCGGCTATCGCGATATCTGTGTCGCTGCTGCCCGTGCAGCCAAACACCTTGTACATGCCCAGCGTGACGTCCGGCGCTGCGCCCGTGAACCCCATGTCGTTGACCTGCGCCGCGATAATGCCTGAAACGTGTGTGCCATGTCCGCTACAAGAGTCCATGGGATCCCCATCCGGTCGAGGCGTATCGGCAGCACCCGAATAGTTATCACCAACAAAGTCGTAGCCATACGAGATCAGACACCCTTCACCAAAGCAGCCGCCGAGCGCCGGGTGGGTATAATCGACGCCGACATCAATGACGCCGATCCGGATGCCCTTGCCAGTGTAACCCTCGGCACGCAGCTGGTCTACTCCGGTCATGACATGAGGGATGTACCCGTCGGTCGCAGGTGACGACTGACGTCGTTTCAAAACGGGCGGCACGGCACTGCGGTTGTTGCCAGTCCAGAGCACCTCGTCATCGGGTCGTGGCATCGACCGGATTGGCCACAGGTTTTTAACCCCGGGTATTTCCATGATGCGGCCATGTGCCAACTCATCGGGCAGGTCTTTGAGGTGGAATGAAGCGCCCCGGAACAGGGAAAAGGACATATTCATCCGCCCCGTGACGGACAGCTCCCGCTCGGCTAGGCCAGCATAGAAACTTTCCGCATCCTGTTATCCGGGCCAGTCAGCATAGGGAGTCCCTGCGCCTTGTCTCGGAGCCCGCTTAGCCATGCCTGGTTTCTTGCGGACGGGGCTGGTAAAACTTGCATGGTCGTCAGTAAACTCAATCATGTAGGCGCCCGGAACCACCGCGTCCTCGGTCTTGGGAGTCGGCTTGGCGGTGGATGCTCCAATGAGCAGCGCACCCAAGACATATCCGGCTAGGAGTGGTAGCATCTTGTCTGCCGGGTCTTCGCAGAGACTGCGAGAACGACATCTATCGTCAACGGTTTTCCCTTTTGTCTGCTACTGCTGGTTTATATTCTCGTCATGTGTATGTAAAGTGCCCAAGTGGGGATATTTTTCCGGGAGTCCCACTTCCCAGGGTCAATACGAGCTTCTCCGTACCATCGAGTTTCCGTATTCAGCGTCGCCAAGGATGTTTCCCGCTTGAAGCCGGGTCCCGACGGGCATATCAGGTGTTCGGCACCACTTGGGTAGCATTGCTCTCCCTATCCCTATCGTAATGTTGATCCTGAGCACTGAATGACCTTCTTAAAAGGACATAGCCGTGCAAACATTCGTGTCCCAGAACTATAGAGGATGGCGCTTTTCAGAGAAGTAGCGCATCTAATCTTACCGATACGTAGTATAGCTATAAAGCCTACGCTTAAGGTAACTTCCCTACCAGTACCAAGCTTCCCTGTGATATTGTTTAACTTTAGTTAATTTTAGAATAACTAATTTAGTAGTGCATGTGACGCGGTCCGCGGCGCCGCTTTCGTGATAGGCTATGTCTGCGGCGCTGCTTTGCGAGTCTCGTAGGCCCAGAGCGGTACCTTTCCCAGCTGCCGTTCAGTGATCAGGCAGTCGTGCGTACTGTAACCCCTGCATGAGGGGCAGCGTCCCTCCGGCAACCACAACCGGCGGTCACCAGCTATTTCATATTCTTTTTGTACTGGGTAGGCGGAAAGAAATAGGTGGGTGACCTAATTGAACTTGGAACTCTGCTCGTAATGCATCTCTACCCTCTGAGCGATATGCTGACTGGTGAATTCACTTGGTAGTCGATGTATATATCGGGAAGCAGAGTGAATGGCACAATACGGAGTTGGAAGATGATTGAACGATCAGCGAAGATCTCGGCTTTAGAGTAAAACAGCCCCCAAACTGATGAAGCAATGAGACGGAAACGGGCTCAGACAATCCTTGTCAGTGTCATTCTCCTGCATGTAAAATTGAAATTTGCAACAAGTCAATCGGGGGCCGTTTCGAGGAAACTGGTCACACAACATAGAGCTGAATATGCCTGCCTGTTCTGAAACTGACGAGGCCACCCGTACGGCGCCCGACCGAAGGAGAGTTTTCGGCCCAGGCAACCGTTGATCCAACTTATTTCTTCTCCCAGACTTTTTGGGTCACCTTGCGTGAAAGTCAAGTTTTTCTCTTTAACGACTCACAAATCCCCGCGTTGTCATTCATAATGTCACCAAGCCTCCAAGCTTACAATGCGCTTCCCTCAGAATCGAGGTCCACATCCCAAACCTCTTGTCCATCAGAAAGCCAATTGACCCGCGAACAGGTGAGACAGTCGACTGCGCCTCCAACTTCGCGATTTTGGACCAGCTGGGAATGGGAATTCGCTGCTTGCCTTTTCGTTTTGGCTACTCTGGTCATTACTTTCGCGACCTTGTATCCTTATAACGATGAGCCACTACCGCAATGGCCTTTCAAAATCTCGATTAACTCGCTGCTTTCTGTATACTCTTTGATTCTCAAGGCCTCTATCGGCTTTATCCTCGCCTCTTGTATCGGGCAGCTTCAATGGGCGTGGTTTTCTGATATACGCCCCCTCTCTGATATGGTCTGCTTTGACAGTGCTACTCGGGGTGCAGATGGAGCATTAAGCCTCATTTGGCATCAGAAGTTCCGGCAGCCGCTTACTACACTTGGGTGTATTGTTATGGTTCTTGTCATCGCGGTCGATCCATTTGTTCAGCAGCTTATACGCCCTGTGAACTGTAGTGTCGAGGTATCTGGAGACCATGCGACTGCGGCCTTGCCGCGAGCAAATGTTTTCGTCGGATACGGATATAATGGATATGTCAATCGCAGCGGGTCACCTACACCGCAGAGAAGCGACATAGAGATGACAGACAAAGATATAGAGGCCACCCTATACGATGCGATCTTCTCCCCAGGACAGGCTCCTCCATGGCAGTGTCTCACAGGCAACTGTACATTCCCTACTTATGGCACTATTGGGTTCTGCTCCTCTTGTGAGGATGCCTCCGCCAATGTGACCATAATGGCCAACTGCTCGGATCCTGACTCCCACGCAAGCAGCTACCCGACATCCGCGGCGGATTGCTCCGCCGACTCTCAATTCACCCTCGATTCTAATCTCACCGCCGGCGAATACATTACACTGGGCACCAAGATGACGATACTGTCAGTGCCAAGATTTGGCACGGCTGTGCTGGAAGCAAGACCTGGTACGGTTGTGCTTGCCAACGCGGTGAGCGCATTGGAAACCGGCGATTTCAACAGCAAGCGCAATCTCCTCTTTGGATTTCTCCTTGGGGCCACAGCTAATGCCGGTGGACGCGTTGACTGGACCCCCGACAACTTTACGTGTGATCCGATGGAATCAGAGGCGTCTTGGGGCTGCCGGGGTTATGGTGCCGCCCTTTGTTCCCTTAAGCCGTGTGTACAGATCTACGGTGCCAGTATCTCCGCTGGGATTCTTGAGGAGCACCTGGTCGAGAGCTCCTCCGACACGACCTGGGGTACGATCTACGACTCTCGCGGACGGCTCGCGTTCCTCTCATTGATCGACGCTCAGTGTTCGTCTGCGATTCAGACACCGTCAAGTTTGAAACACAGTAGCGGAAACCGATGGTTGCCATATAATTACAACCTCTCGATACCTTTCATCCCGAATTACGTTGATGAGACTCCCCTCCCAGATGATGCAATGTCCCTGCTCGAAAGCGGCTGTCTATATCTCATTTCAGCGGACTCAATTATAGATCTTACAACACTCTATCTAAAAGGAAAAATTGAGGCAAAAACTGCCGGCACTAGCGGCTCTCAGTTAGCAGACATTAAGGTACTCAAACTGACGGATTTTGAAGGATCGGTAATAATGCAAGGCATGTACAACTGGGGCCACACTGGCTTCGAGCGTGTCCAGAGCATTATGGGGAACATATCTAACTCCTTCACAACTCACATCCGCAAACATGGCGGTACCCCACAGGTGCTAGGTAGCTTGAACTTTTCAAGGGATGTGCAGGGGAAGGTATATCACTATGCAACCTGCCTCCAGGTGGAGTGGCCATGGCTCTCGTTTCCAGCTTCCTTGGCTGTTCTCACTATTTTACTCTTGTCGATGGTTGTCAGATCCACGAAAAGGCAAGGGCACGGTAGGTCAATGTGGAAAGCCTCACCTTTGGCATGGATCTTAAGAGCAGAGAGGCCAGGCCATGAGGTTTTTCCATCCTCTCATGGATCCTGTGAGAAAATGAAGGAAAGATCGACACACATTGCTATTCATCTATCCGAAGGAGATCTAGACGGCCGGGGGCCTCGCATTCGTATGGCGGATCTCAAGGACCCGAACTTGCTTTGAGTACATTGTGCCGGCTAGCGACAGAAGCAGAGGCGTGCCGAGCTTAGAGTTCAAGAGGGGAGCGAGCAGGTCAGGTTGCCCGCAGATTAACATATCAATTGGCCAAAATAGTTGAAAGGCCTTGTGATTAAAAGTCCGGGAGAACACTCCTCAAGCTTCGGAGGGCGGTTGTTAGACTATACTGATGACGATGATAGGTGGCCATCTCTAACGAGAAATATAGCTCTAATAAATTTAATATTACACATTATTTAATAAATATCTTTCCCTCATGGAGTATTAACTGTACTTTTCAACTCACCGTGTACTTGCGTCTTCTGAACACATTCTCTTGATCTCATGTAGCCACCGTCCTAGAGCAATCATAGGATACCCATGCCGAGAACTAGCGTAGTCCAACCACAGTATGTCGGGGAAGCCCACACTTACATACTCCTTTTGCGTCCAGGTGGCCCCGGGTCCAGCACCAATGCCCACGCCAACCGCCTCGCTCACCGGACTTCCTGTCTGTGTCCGAACGAGATACTCAACACCTCTTATCACGGCACTGTCCGTCGGCGGGAGGTGGGCCAGAAGCCCCATGACTCCCCACGCCGTCTGCGTGGGCGTGCTCACGCCGCGTCCGGCCATTTGTACATCGCTATACGAGCCGACGTCCTCGCCCCACCCGCCGTCTACGTTTTGTGTTGACTTAAGCCACGATAGCGGACATGCGATCATCCTGTCTATCGCTTCCTCGATCTCTTGGTCGTCCTCGAAGATGCCTTTGACACTCATCAAGCCGCACAGCACACTGCTCGTCCCGTTCAGATAGTTGATGTGCCACCGGCTGCCCCATATGCCCGCTACGGGCTCCTGTGCCGATTCCAGGAACAGAATGCTTCTGCGGCATGCTTGTTGGATGCGTTCGCAAAGAAATGGATCTGGGATTGGAGAGCCGCTCTTTTTGGCCGGGGAGGACAGAATAGACAGGACCATACCCAAGCACTCCAAAATACGACCTGTGATATCGGGTACGCTAGGGTCATAAAATTGATTACCCTGGCCGAAAGGAAACAGATTGAGATATCGGTGGTCGTTGTTCAAGTCGAAACAGGCCCAGCCGCCGTCGTAGCATTGCATGCCGAGTAACCAGTCAATGGCGCGAGTACAGGATTCAGAAGTAATGTCTGAAGGATTGTGCATGATGATAGTGAGAAGGGCCACAAGTGTGTCATCGGTGTCTGGATAATGGCTGTTCTGCGTCGAGTTAGTACTTTGGTCCAGAATAACTCATGGACGGAGGTGCTCACGCAATATTGAAACGGCCATCCTCCCGGCACTAGCTTGTGGTTGCGGACGCGGTAGTCGCCCTGTGTCTCCAATATCTGGCACGACTTGAACCATTGTGCCGTCAAGTCCATCCTGCTATCTGCGAGGCCTGTCTCGAGCAAGCCCATGGCCATCAGGGCCGTGTCCCAGACAGGACCAATGGTGACTTGCATCCTTATCCCATAATTATCTTCCCACAGGCATGTGTCAACGGCCGTCAGAAGATGCTGGATAGCTGGGTGCTGTGTTGAGAACCCTTCGGCGTGGAGTGCCATGACGGCGGCGAAGTTGGAGTTCCAGAAAGCGCCGTAGCCGCCTGCGTCCAAGTGGTCTAGAATATACCGCACGCAGCAGGAGAGCGCGTATGGCCTCGCCACAGGCACTCGTCTAAGCACTGGCTCTAGGATCCCCAGTGCCTTATCAGCGAGGCTGCCGCAGAATCTTCCTCTTTCGCCGTCCCGCCACAGAGTGCTCAAGGGAGGTGTAAAGTGGAGGTGCTTGTTGTCAGGGTCGACGTAGAGTTCGTCGAGAAAGTCCTCGGCCACAATGCGGTATATGGGCCGGTGATGTCTTAGAATCATGATAGGAACAGCTGTGACGCGGGACCAGTAACTGAAAGCATAGATGCTGATTGGTGCAGAGGCGGGCAGCAGTATCAGCTCGGGGGGCACCTGGGCCATCTCATTCCAATCAATGACGCCCATGAGAGCCAGCTCCAGCTGAGTGAAAACATCCACTTTGCTGAGCCCACCCTGGGATAGGATAAAGGTCCGAGCGCGCTGCATCGGGTGGCTCTCGACAGGCACACCAAGGAGCTTGAGGGCAAAATAGCCCTCGGTCGTTGTCGACACGTCTCCTGGCCTGTCTGGCAGCAGGCCCCAAGATCCATCCGATGCGTTCTGCCGAGATTGTATCTATTGGAGCATCTTTGCTGCTTCTTTGTCTGAGAGGGGTGGACCCAGCATTTTCCGTAGACAGATGTACCCGGCCGTGAAGCCGACGGTGGCTCGCAGCTCCGTGAGCCAGTGGCCGTCGGGTTTCATGACATGGTGTGCATAGTCCGCTGCAAGTCGCACTGCGTTTGAAACTGACTTCTGTAGCCTTGTAGTGTTTTTGGAGTTTTCTGACATCTTCGAGTCCTGATTATACACAGTAAATGTTCGTTGTTGTCAAAACTCGTTGGAAACATGAACTGTCCGGGTCACCGAGGACACTAGCTACGTACCTAAGACGGCTATAAGGGTTATACATATATGAAGAAAAGGGCTCAGCGCATCCTCCGAAAACGCCTCGTGTAAATAACAAGAAAACCTCTTGGCACGAAAGATCCATAGAATCGGGTGCCTGGCTCCAGTTGCATCCATAGTAGAGAAGACCAAAAGCCACAGTAAGCACTTAACTACGCGGCCCACAACTCCCACCGATAGTGGTCAAACGATGCGCGCATGCTTACGTGTTCTCATCTCAATGCGAGGGATTGTCGCATCATGGAATCGGAAAGAACCATGGATGTAAGAAACCTGGATCACGCCAGTAGATCAATGGTCCCTGTGAGGAAAAGAGTGGAAGGGCTGATGATAATAGCGCGTACGCCACCAATATTTGCACGCGGATCGTTCCTGTTTTGAATCTTATTATATCCTAGGCCTCACATCTTTTGGAACATTACATGAAGAAACACTGGAGGGAATAGTGCCATGACATGATCTCGAGCGATTCAGCTTCTCGTCTTCTCTTCAGTTCACTGGAAAGCCACAGATCAAGCCATCACGATGGACGGAGCTTTGCGAATGGGCAACCTTTTCGTCATCTGCCTCGCTGTCGTTGGTTTCCCCGGACTATCTGTATGAGCCTGAGCATGTGAGCTGATACTGTGCGACCAGACTCTCCCCCTTTGGATCATTGCTGGAGCATTGTACAACGTTTTCTTCCATCCACTACGCAATTTCCCAGGTCCTCTGCTATGGCGCGCCTTTCGCCTCCCCTTTGTCATCAAGGCGATCCAGGGGCGCCTAGCCTTTGACATGCTCTCGATACACGAACAATATGGACCCGTGGTGCGGATTGCCCCCAACGAGCTCGCGTTTGCGCACCCGTCAGCCTGGCGCGACATCATGGGTGGCAAGCAAGACTTTGCAAAATGGGATGAGTACTATAAAGTCCAACATCGCCAGGCTACTAACATCATGTTTGCACCTGATGAAGAGCATGCCAGAATGCGGCGGGCAGCGGGCATCGGCTTTTCAGACCGGGTGCTGCGGGAGATGGAACCTCTGATCCAAAACTCCATTGGGGTCCTTATCCGCCGGTTACGGGATCAGTGCAAGTCACCCGAAGTCGACGGCAGGATAGACATGTCAAAGTGGTACAATTTCACGGCGTTTGACCTGATTGGCAATTTGGTGATGGGTGAGAGCTACCACTGCCTGGAGAATGCCGATTATCACCCCTGGGTGCGACCCATCTACCAGGTTACGCACATCAGTGCCATCGTTTCCTCGCTGGGTCACTACCCGTGGTTCAAGTCGACCCTTCTGCGTCTATTTAGACCTATCATTTCAAGAAAAATACTTAACCATCAGGCATACGCGAGGGCAAAGCTTACGAAACGCATGAAGGTCAACCGAAATGATCTTGTCCAAGCCATGTTGGATATTGACACGAATAACGTGAGCCTCAGGTCTTTGTTGCTTTGCGCCCAGTTCAGGTTGTACTAATATAAGAATATCTACTACAGGAGAAAGAAATGGAGAAGCTCTTCATGAACGCCTCGGTCTTCATTGTGGCCGGCTCTGAAACTACCGCAACCGTGCTCTCGGGCGTCACTTTCCTACTTTTGAGCCAGCCAGACAAGCTAGCTAGACTCACGGACGAAGTGAGAAACGCATTCGAGAGCGAAGAAGACATAACGATGGCCAAAGCCAGCCAGCTGGATTACATGCTGGCTTGTTTAGAAGAAACATTGCGTTTGTACCCTCCAGTTCCGATCGGCATGCCAAGGATCGTTCCAAAGGGCGGCCGTATCATCAGCGGGTCTTATGTGCCCGAGAATGTATGTGTCACCTTTCTCCTCCTCTAATAACTTCCAAGCTGAGAACGCAGACCCACGTCGCCATATGGCATCGGGCTCTATACCGTAATCCGGCCTACTTCACGGACCCCGCGAGCTTCTGTCCAGAGCGCTTCCTGGGCGACCCAAGATTTGTAGGCGACGAGCGAGAAGTACTCCAGCCGTTTCATGTGGGGAAGCGGAATTGTATTGGCAGATCGTAAGTCATCCTATCCAGTTTCACGATAAGTCTCGAGAGGCTCATGATTGCAAACAGCTTGGCCTATATTGAGGTGCGCTTAGTCCTGGCTCGAATGCTTTTCAACTTTGATATGGTACTAAGTGACGAAAGTCGTGACTGGATGGAAAACCAGAAGGCTTATAACATATGGTCAAAACCACCAATGCACATACGTTTGAGTCCACGGAGGCTTGATTAGCGAACTGGCGTGCAAAGGGTCAGGCATAGAGAGCTTCCGATGAATCTATCTAATTTGACCCTTGCTCGAATATCGAATCCGGACGCATTTTTGTGCATGGATGTACTGGGTATTCAGGTGAAGTTATGAAGTGGCCCGATGGCTCGAATACCAGCCAAGACGTAGACGCGAGTCCCGAAGTTCCGGGAAAACAGGCGAGAAATACAATGGCTTCGAAGATAGACTGTTACCAGGAGTTTAGCGCTGTTGTTGGTTCCATGATATTTCACACAGGCCTTCCTTCCCGACTGATCATGCCGTCACTAAGAGATGCATACAACTATCGCTGGTGGGGGGTACCCCCATGGGGCTTGGATACCAAGGATGAGATGCGAAATTGGTGGGACTCGTACATATTGCATTGTTCTAGGGTTGATCCTCAATACTAGTAGGGCTTCACACAAAGCCTGACATCGTTACAACTGCAGTTAGGGGTGGAATTCAATATTAATAATTTTAATTTTATTCAAATTTCCTGCTCAATCCATGGCTTTGTTGAGCTTACAGGGACAGCAGCACCGTATACTCGGGACGTGAGGTCAGGAATTACGAGATGATACCTAGGACTACCAATATTCATGGCATTGACTCGTCACTTCCGCCTGACCGCAAGTGGTGCTCCTTGTCTACTGGCATTGGGAGTACCCTAAAAGAGATGATCAGCAATCGTCAAATGGAAAATTCAAGGCCCTATTGGTAAACTTACAGTCGTTCACCTTTACGCAGGTATAAGGACTCTCGCACTACGGCAGAAACAAAAGTCAGCGTTCAAACTCTGGTTTTTCTAGGGGCTCCGAGTGTGCCTCGGTAGAGTGTTAGAGGTAAACAAACATACCGTCGTCGCCCCCGTCCAGCCATTACCACCACACTGGGCCCAGTGTGGCGCTGTCCCCGACCCCCCCGCAGCAGTCGTCGTCGCGCTGGCCGAGGAGGTCGTGGTGGACGTCCGGATCGTAGTCGTGGGTGTGCTTGGGGCCGACGTTGGGCTCACGGGGGTCTAGGAGGAAGTGGCCATCGTAAGTAAGCCTTTTGCCAGAATCAATCACAACTTTCAAGAAGCAGGGTCCCTCTTTACCGTGAAACCAAACCACTTGAGGTCTTCCTCCGGGAACACATCAATGGAGTGAGAAACACCAGTGCCCAGGAAAGCCTGTGACCACACCAACCACCCTGGTCAGCAAACCAACTCCACCATATTATCCAACAAAAGTTCCACACACGGGGGGGGGGGGGACCCGCAACTTACCTGGAACTTATCCCCAAAAACATACTTGGTATAAGGACTCCGCGGATAATTCGCCACACTCGACACAGCATCACTCGAATACCCCAAAACGCCAGTCCACTGCTTAATAGTCTCATAATAATTCTGCACGTTAAGCGTCTGGTCGGCGCTGCCGTGGTAGATCTGCATCTTGGGCCGGGCCCCGCTGTACCCGGGGTACATGTTCTTGACGACGTTGGTCCACTGCTGCTGCGTCCAGACGGACTGCCCCGTCGAGCACGTCGAGTTCCAAAAGTCCGGGATGTCGTCGGCGCTCATGAAGCAGCCCGCGGGTACGCCCGCGTACGCGATCCCTGCCGCGAAGACGTCTGGGTATGTCGCCGCCAGGACGTTCTGTTTTGATGATTTATCAGTATATCTTATCTCCTCCTCGTCCCAAATCCCCCCCGTCCCCCACCGGGTATGATGGCCTGCCTCACACGGGCGCGCGCGTTAAAACGTACCGTCATCATAGCCCCAGACGAGATCCCCGTAGCAAAGACCCGCGCCCGATCAGCCCCATACTGCTTGGCCACAAAATCCACCATATTCGCGATAGAATTGCTCGCCCCGCCCCCGCCATGCGTAAGCGTCATCTTGCTCGCAACATCCCAGCAGTTATCCCGCGTATAGGGGGTCTGCGGGTACACCACCACGAACCCGTACGTCTCAGAGTACCGCGCCCACTGGCTGCCCTGGTAGTAGGCGGACGCGCTCCCGCTGCACCAGTGGATGCCCACCACGACTGCAGGTTTGGCGGCGAGGTTCTGGGGAACGTAGAGCCACATCCGAGTACCCGTTGGGTTGTCGCCGTAGCTGGTCACCTCTGTGAATGTCGCGCGCGGCACGGGCTCGGCGCCCAGGGCGCAGGAGATGAGGGCCAGGGCCCACAGGCTGAAGAGGGTTAGTAGGTTCGTCATGCCTTGCGGTGGTGTTTGGGCTGGGCTTGTGGGTGGGAATGCGTACCTTTGGAACGGCGATGTGGTGAGGGGATCATGGGTGCTTTTTATTGCTGGTCTGAACTCCACCGGGCAGCATCGTGTGAGTTTCCGCGAGGGCTTGCCTGGGTTTGTACGGCATTTGCCTCTGATGGGCCAGGCGGATTATGATACTCCGTTCCCGAACCAACCCAGTTACATCGCCAAGCCCTTGGTCGGATGCTGCTCCCGTTTATTGTTCGGACGAGCGCATCTTTTTTCTGCGTCGTATCTCCACACATCACAGTCGCAGTTCGTGCCTTACTAGTCCGTACTCTGTAAGCTCGTGGCGTTCCCACTTCCCCTCCCTCTCGCACCACCTCGCCGGAGATGCCACCGCCGTCCCGGTGTGGAAGCATTGCTACCCAGGCTCGGGCTCGACCGCCGCCTAGTCTACATAGAATTGGCAAGCTTCCCGCCAATCACAGGTTGCTATACACACCATTTCAATCTCATATGCTCGATTGAGTCTTCGACAAGGTAGCAATTCCACTAGTGGCGCAGACGCCGGTCCGCAAGTGCTTAATACTGTGACCTTCTCAAGCTTGGAGGGGAGGCATGCTGACAACGGCTGCTTGGCAGGCTGAAAGGAAACACATGATGAGTCCTGCCGTCCTTTTTTGGTGCGTTTCGCAGCGTGGTATGAACATGGCTTGCAATCAGTTCAGCTGTTCATCATGTGAGTCGAGGAGAAGATCAAGGTTAGCTTGGCCAGTGGGAAGACTGCATCTCGAGAAAAGATTCCTCCAGCCAACCACACTGTTTTAAGCATCAGGAATTGCGTGGCGGTGTGGAGTCTCGGTATGCAAATTGGAGTGGTATTGTTCATCTCTGTCGTGGCTCATCGTCTAAATCTCCTTAATATCGTCGCAGGGTATCTCAATCGTGCCGTCATTTACGGCTATGGCGGGCTCTACAACGAAGGCCCCTCCCAATTCTCTCTCCTCAACCGCCCAAACCATGACTGCTTATGGGGGAAGGTTATCTCCTTCTCCTTGATGAAGCCGCCCGTTTGGAGATGTTGTATAAACCTGTCAAGGACATGTGAGTTTCTTGGTGACCCCGGTTTCACAGTACGGAAATCAAGACTCACCTCTCGTTGTCAACTCTAGGCTCGATGCACACGCTCTGGGTCCTGTAGTCGGCACAGAATATCCAGTGGACCAGAGCACTCAGCCATGACTGGACTATACCACGGGCCCATTCCTCACCAATGAAGAGATGGATCCCACGGTCCCAGTCATCGACGTCGATGTGCCGCCCCAGCGCGTCCTCTTTCACCCAGTAAATCTCAAAGTAGCCGAAAGGCACGCCGTCCCACATCCCGATGGCCGGGAAGCTGTGTCGGCTGGCTAGTGCGTTGGTCAGAAAGTTGGGCACATATCCACCCCAGAATTTCGCAACGCGCGGGTTATTGAGCCACATTTGGACTAGAACAATATCGCACATGGTCTTCAGATGGTGTTCCTCGGCAGGTGGGGATGAAACAGGCCCGAGGTAGGGGACCGGCTTGGGCGAGGAAGAGGCGACGCGGAAGGACAGGTACTTCCCGACACTGGGGACAAAGCGCGTGTAAAAGATCTCGCCCATGCGTGGGGGCTTTGGGCGCACGGGATGGCGGATGTTGTTGCTGAAGGTATAGTGGAGGGGCCCTGGTGGGTAGTAGGTCGGCAGGTGCGAAGAGGAGAAGAATGGCCCGATTGGGAAGCTCGGGACTGTGATGATTGTCTGTGGTGGGGGCGCGCCTGGGAGGTCGGAGTTGAGGTGGAAGCTGGGGGACTGTGGCTGCCGAGGGCTCGACGTGCTCGCGCTCGGGACGGGGCTGGTCGGCCTGGATGAGATTGGTGACCCCGGGTGGGAGCTTGCGGGTCTGTTCGTTGGCTGGAGGGTGAAGAGGAACAGGCGGCCTGGTATCTGCCAGAACATCTTCTGGGACACGAACATGTTGGCCCACTCCTGGCTGGTGTCGTCCATGGAGGATCCCACTGCCGAGTCGAGTGTGGCGATCAGGCCCATCCTCTCGAGCTTGGGGATCAGGTTGCGCCCCCTCAACACTCCATCTCTTTTGATGTTTATCCGCCAGTCCCCCCTTGGCCTCCCCTCTGCAGCAGTGTATTTCGAGTTCTCGTTGGGAGGGAGGGTCTTGGAGGGCGCGGGCTGGTGGAAGTACCAGTAGAGGGTAATCCACAGAATCATTGCGATCTGGCGGGTGGGCGAGGCAGCGGGCTTGAAGTCGGCAGAGGAGGGGTTCGAAATGGAGGAGATGTAGAGGCTGTCGTGCTGCAGGGTGGGCTTGGTGAAGGAGTGGATGTGGGATCGGCGAGCAACGCCGTTGGCGTGGTTTTCGGCGCGGTCGACCACCATGACGTCGTCATCGCTGGGCCTGCCATCGTCCTCGGTGTGGATGACAACTGTCCAGCCTATCGGGAAGGGAGACTGGAGGTTCTTGTTGAGCTCATGGCTCTTGAAGAAGAGGCCGGCGAAGACAGGCTGGACGGTGAATGTTTGGCCGTCGGGCAGTCGAACGGTGGAGGAGGATGGCATCCTGTGCTGCGGGATATAATTCGTGCGCGTTGTGCTTCAGTGTCCGTCCCACATCCGCCAATCGTCGACGGGAGAATGTGATTGAATGCAACAGTAGCCTGCGTTCCCAACGCGACTTGTGTCCAGTCGGAGTCGGTGATCTCGCGGGGTGGTTGTTGCTGTTACGAAGCTGTTGGGAGCTCCTGCCAAAGGCGGGGTAGCTTTGAGCCTGGTCGACAACAGCTGACACAATTGGCTGCTCTCTCTCGTCCGTATGATGGAGGGTCGGAGGGGTCGCGGTGGTAATGAAGCGATCGTGATCCTGAGCGTGGCCGTGGATTCTGGCAGCTCTGTCGTCAAGCAAGGAAGGCATATATCATTCTGTTCGGGAGATGGGGTTTATAGATACATGGCAGTCACCCATGAACATATGCACCTGCAGCCTGCAACCTGCAGGGAAGCAGCATCCCCCGCACGGTATCAGCAGCTGCTTCCGCTACAGCAACAACATCAAACTGCAAACAGCCCAGACACGATGAGGGGCAGAACCCGCCGACGATGACGCGGACGTGACCCCAATCCGCCCAACCCGCCCAATCTGATTCCAACCTGAGCTCCTCAGAGCTGGATCCCTGCACTGAAAGAGAAGCTTGTACAGCGGGTCCATCCGCCCAGCTCCCTGCGTGGATCTCGTCACAGCCGGGACGAACCCAGTCACGGCCCCTCTAATGGTCAGCACCCAACATAAACGGCGCCAGCTTGCCCGTTCTGATGTCTCATCACAATTGTAGCTCATGGGATTGGTCGCCTGGGCCCTGTGCTATCGTCAAGGACATCCTTGATTTGTACTGAGACAGTGCAGGCGAGAGAGCAATAGCAGCCGATGCTAACTAATCCACGCCTAGTCTAGAGCCTTGCACCATGTCCTTCTGTCAGCACAGATTCGGAACTCTATAGCTCATCACACACTTGCATTTTTTTTTAAAAAAAACTTTCTTAAGGTATACGAAGTTGGGTGTAGTTAATTGTATTGTGTCTGTGTATGGTGCGGGAGGAAAGGTTGGCAGTCAGGGCTGGCACCTCTATCTTGACTGCACCCCATGATGACTGTCAGGTATCCTCCGCAGTATTCCACCTCTCGAAAGCCTTCCTTTCTTAAGAACCAGACCTGGAGTAGCGCCACGCTGAACACACCCGAAGCAGGTGAACAACCCAAATCCGCTGTACTCCGTCCTTCTCCCTGTTTTCCCTTTTTTTTTCCCCCCCCTTCCCTCCATTTCTCAACACCCAACGTTTGCTGACCGTTGCATTATGCCGCCCCAGATGAGGCCGACACGTTGGCGCATGTTGAAGACCAGGGCGCCAGAGTCGCCGGGGTCTGCAAACCGAGCCGGCTGGGCTCCGGCGATGTCAGAAGGGTTCCAAGGCAGAATGGCGCGTTCTATTGTCTGGCTGACGAGTTGGTCTAAAACAATACCACCCTTGCCTGGGTGAACTTCACGGCAATGTCGGACAGAAAACCATTGCTGGGGCGGACAAGTAATTGATGTTTAGTTGAAGTGCAAGGCAGCACGGGCATAAACACTGTTTGTGTGTGTGTATGTAATATAGGCAGGCAGGCTTACCTGTGTAGAAGATGATAGATGCTGTCGATGACGTCCTTTGCACCAGCCTCTGAGAGGCTGCCGGGCAGCACAGCAATCTGCAAGGTCGCCGTGGTCTTGGTCTTGGCCTCGGCAGCATCAGCGGGAGATGGCGGCTGCTCCTCGACCGAGAAGACGCTCAGCATGGTAAACTTGACCTGCTTGTCGTTCAGCAGCGCCACAAGTTGCTGCCGGATGGGACTGGTGACGGGGCCAGAGCCAGAGCCGCTGTCGATGGGGCTGTCGCTCTCCAAGTTCCAGGCGGCGACGAGCTCGTGCTGGTCGGGGGTAATGTTCTGGAGCGTGCGACGGGCTGGACGCGGCCAAAACGAGGCCTCGCGGTTGTCAGTGTGGGTGTTGGCGTTGCTCTTGTCAGCGTTGCTCTTGTCGGCGTTGCTCTTGTCGGCGTTTGCAGCGACGGAACGGTCGTCCGGGGTGCTAGTCACAGTGCCGCTCACCGTGCTCTTGGTGCTCTCGTTGTTCTTGTCGTCGTCCATGTTGCTGGCCAGAGATGATAGAGTCTTGTTTGTCTTGGTTATGATGGGGGGTAGACTGCTTTCGCTTGGGGATGGAGGTGGAGAGAGAAGGGTTGCAAGTGTCTTTGCTTGTTCTTGCTGAGAGCTTTTGTTGTTATCACTTATCAAGACACACAGCACTGACGAAGAGCCGACTGGGTGCACAGCCCAGAGAGTGGTCTGCTGCTTGGACAAGCAAGGGCAAGTTAAGGAAAAGATGGACAGGATGCAATGCTGTGAGTCACTCCTACACACAAGTCACTCCTACACACATGTAGTACTGCACAGGTAGATACCTTGGTACCTTGATACCTTGATACCGGCAGCCAAAGACCACCAGATTCTTGTGCCCCTGTAGGCAATCTGCTTAAATTTCATCCGACTCACAAATCTACCACCTCTTAGCACCTCTTCTACCAGCAACTAATTAGCCTTGAATCTAATAATGGTCAGCCCCCAGCATAAACGGCGCCAACTTGCTGGCTCTAATGTCTCATCACCATTGTAGCGCATCGGATTGGTTGCCTGGGCCCTGAGCTATCTTCAGACTTGACTAGACTGTCGGAAAACCTCCGTCTAAAATATCACAGAGTCAAGGGCATCCCTGATTTGTGTTAGGACGTGTAGCAGTAACGAGACAATTACTTGATCTATATGTAGTCTTGACTCTCGACTTTGAAGCCACCAGTGATATACGAAAGGATGAGCACAGTGCTGCTGGTATGGCTTCGTCACTGAATTTATATGCACCTCAAAAGGATCAGAGAAGATATCTGTAATGCTGTTAAATTAGACGGTCTCTCGGAACTCGGCCGCCAAGGTGCTTAAGTAGGTGGTAGCCTCGCAAACGATAGTGTCGGCGCCCTCAAAGGCTGGTTCTTTGCCCTCTCCTCCCATGTTTAATACTTCGAAAACGCCGAACCTTGGTTGTCTCCTTATGTACCACAATTCTTCCAAATTTTTCCTTCAGGGAAAGGGTTTATAGCAACTCACCTGCTTATACGGTAAAGTATGCTTGAAAGTAAGCTCTCTCTAGAATACACAGGGACAATAACGTACGTGAATTTCACATGGTCTGCCAGCTCAAATGTTAGCCCTCGGGAGAAATTGCCATGACCAGCGCTGTGTGGATTGCGAGGACTAGAAAGAAGTACAAACCACCTGCGTGGACGATGACGGCCTCGCTCGATGCTCTTTTTACACATTGACTACAGGCCAGATGCTACCCAGGTGCTCGCTGAACATCACGGAATTTTAACAAAGGTAACTCGATGGCACATAGATTCTTAAGGAGAGAACTGGAGTTCGATGCCTACCCGCGATCTCATTCATGTCTTTCTATCTTATCCCTAGTATGATCTGGCTTGTAGTCACATCAGATAATAGTGGAAGAATGGCGAGACGTCTATTAAACGGTGTGACTTGCCTTCGACGATGGCCCACTCCGTGTAGCTGATCAAATGCCATGTCACTCACGCTCCATCAGAAGTGATTCACCATTTTCTCTGCTATAAATTCGGCCGTGGAGAGACCTCTTGAACCTCTCTTTTTGCCTTTTCTCCTGTCACCTAAAAGATCCAAACAGGGCACCGAAGTCATAAGGCAACATCGCTTCAATATCTTACAATACTCTGCGATCATCGGTTCAGGTTTTCGAGTGCAGCACGGCTTTCATCGACGACGGTACACCCTTTTCACAACAAAGTCCTTTCCACATCCAGAGAACCACCATCGAACATGTGTTATGAGGAAGTTGCCGACATCCTGTGCCATAAACAGGACTGCGATGCCATTATCTCTAACAATGCCCATGTCGAGTTCGTCTTATGCGAAATTGCCGAAGATAACGGCGGAGACTTTGGTTGGTGTGGCCACAAGGGCAAAAAGCGGGTTGACACTCGAAGAGCAGTGAAACGTAAACACATATGTGATGGGTGCAGGGCAAAGGCAGTTGAGAGACAAAAGAGGATATACGCGAATATCGGGCCACGAGTGGCCAACAACAGAGAGGCCGAGGGGGCGCGCGATGTTGAACGACGTGAAAGGGCGGAGGAACAACGGAGGCAGGAGGAAGCCCACAGTGCCATATGGGCCGAGGAGCAGGCCGCGCTCGTTCCCGGAGCTAGAACGGAGTGGCCTGCTGCTCCGGGCGGCTTTTCTCATGGGACCTCTGGGATGTACGACTATCCCGAAATGGGCGTTGAGAGGTTTCTACAGGAGGTCGAGTGGAAGGTGGACATGGATGAGACAGCAGATCAAGGCTGGAACGACGCTAGCGGGGGTTCCGGTCATGGCTATGACGGTCGGTACACCCATGGGGGCGATCAGGGATACAGACAGTGAGATGGTCAGGAGCTTCAGCGGTTCATCCTAAGGAGAAGTGGGGCTTAACGGCATTTTGGAGTGATTACGAAATGCCGTTGTTCATTTTTGATCAAGTATACTCGGAGGAATTCATTTGGTGTCAGCAGGACCAGATACCAGCTTTCATAGATGGATTTCTGAACACCACAGCAGCTGCCGGTGGGAGAAAGGGTTCTGACGGGCATACAAACTTCTTGCTCTAATATCGATCATACCTATTACCACGCATACCAAGGACGTGTACCCACAACGATGGGCTTTGCCCGGCCCAGTGCCCCTCCGGCTGATTTGCGATTGCATCTCATAGCATCTCCTCTAGCGTTTCATCGAACCACGGTTCCAAGGAATGTGACCAGGCTGTTCTGAACGCTGATGGCAACGCTCGCACAGATTTCTGACAGAAATCCCTCTCATCGATGTCCTGCTCCTCACCGTTCGCAAGCGGGGCTCTGACGCTGACGGAGAATTGCCCGTGGTACCAGGGAACAGACATATGCTTCAGGCGCTCCATCAGCCTCTTCTCTCGGCAGTGCTCCTCATCCCAGAGTCGTACGCGACGTTCATACCTCTCCCACATGAATTTTACCAGGGGATTCTTGGACGCAGAGTCGATAGGGCCTCGTCTGGGCATCCCGTATGTCCCTGGCCTGGCCATCGCGGATGGTACCCTCGCAAGATCGTCGCGCTCGACGTGCATGTCTAGGTTCCCGAATGGTCTCCACCTCTTATACCTGATCAGGCACCTGACGCAGACGCGCTCGCATGTGATCATGTAGATGAAGCGTCCTTGGTGCACGCAGGTTGCGCATGTTTCGTCGTTGAGGGTGATGTAGGCATCGTTGAGGGTGAAACCACATGCCTCGAGGATCAACGCGCCGCGTATGCTAGTCATTATTCAGGTCAGCCTCTTCTTCGCAGTTCCAATACAGTCAGTACGACCTCGGCGCACTTACATTTGCGGTGCTCGGTTCATGATCTGCGCGTACTCAAAGGTCGAGTCGACCATGTGCATGGCTCGCTTTGACACACGACGGAACGTGGTGGTCAGAGAGGGAATGTCCAAGTGCTTAATTATCAACTCCGTCAGCTCTAGCGAAAGTTCAAGGTTGCCGAGGTCCGGACTGTCTGCGCTGAGATCGAAGTCATGTCTGTCGTTGTCGAGCGGGCACAGGGATTCTAGGTCTTGTGAGTCAAGGGTTTTGATCGCTAAATTGTCGTCATTGGCCTCCTGATGCTGTTGGTAGGACATTCTGCTGAGTCGGCGTTGGCCAGTGGAAAAAGTTGAACGAAATTCTGGAAAGCGTTCGAGGATTTGAATCGATTGTGTTCGAAAATTAATCAATTGAGACCACATTCAAAAAGATTCCTTCTCTCCCTCCTAAGAGACAGACTTACTGGACCAATGGTACGCCACGCAGTTCTAGTTCGACTTACTATGCAGTTCCGGCAGGTAGCTAGAAAGATGGTTCATGGTAGCGCCGCGAACCCATCCGGATTGTTGCGAAGATTCATACCTTTGGTTAGCTGCATGTTACATCTAATTAAGAGAGTCTGACGAAGGGCGGTTCGACAAAAAAACATATCGAGCATCGATAACGAAATATCGGCCTGGATTTGACGATGAGTAACAACTTTTTAGGCCTTTGTGGATTACCCTATGACAGCGCTATTATAATAAGGCATATTCTGGTGTGTTTCGAGGCAGTAGTTCGTTGCAAAAACAACTATGTACACGCTGCCACTCTTTTCCCGCCATTAGGAGCTAGCCTCTCCGTCAGTGAGACCAGTGCGCACTAAGAAATAGAGCAACACGCAAGCAAGCAGACACGTGGCTCAGACAGCCCTCCCAGGCACCTCGCCCTCGTAGAACACCTCAATCTTGGTGGTAGTCCGGATCCCCTGTGTCCTCCCACCCATGATCGGCAACTGACTCTCCATACTAGCGGGCGTGTCCAGCGGCCTCCCTTCAATGTCCCATTCGCTAACGCGGTTCCCAGCCACAACCGTTGCCGTGACCTCGCTCTTTTTCAGGCCGTCTGTCGCCGCGCCTCGCACGCTCGGCACGGAAATCGGCTCCATCGCGTAGTCGTCGCTGCCATAGCCAAATTTTGCGTAACCGTCGCGGTGCCGGGACAGGCCCTTTGAAGGGGTTGAGCCGTACGTGACGAGGCCGGACCGGCGCGGCGTCTTTGGGGTCTTGCTGCCTTTACTGCGCCCGTATGTACTCCCGTCGATGAGCCTCGGCGCTACGGAGAGGATGAACTTTCGGAGGGTCGGGAGCATGCCGCACACGATGATCAGATTCGCCTCGATTACTCTGCGCTGGGGTCAGCTTGTCCTGGGTGGATCCCGAGAAAGGTCGACGTACATAAGTAAGCTGGCATAAGATACGTCCCATGTCGGGTCGGTGGAAGTCAGCAGTGACGGAAGCACAGCTGCTCTCAGAATCGAAGTGACGATGGTTCTGTCATACGTCAGATTTTCATGGCGTTCCTAGTTATAAATGGACCCCTCGGCTTACATGGAACCAACGCCAAAGATAAACATCAGGCCTATCTTCTGTTTGAGCGGAACCTGGAGTGTGATGACCATCGGGATTGGCAGAATAAAAAGAATCACATCCGAGATGATGTTCGCAGCCGCAGTCGCGATGTAGAGACCTGCTGAGTTGATACACGAGCCGGTCGTTATGGTGATGTCGAAGCTTCTCTCGATAGGGTCGCATGCAAAGATCAGACTGAAGAATATGCCGGTCGTGTATCCAACGATGAGAGCGAGCGTGGCAAAGATCGAGTAGCGGAACCACCGCTGTGGTGACAGCCGCAAGTAGAAGACGAGTAGAGCTATCTTGGCGAAACTCCCGCTCAGAACATAGATCCAGGCCGCGATATATACAACCTACATATCGTCCTAATTAGTGGATCTCCTCTGGCCAAGTAGATTCCGACAAGTGATCGCTTCGAGGTGATAAGCTTACGAGCAGGTATCGGTTGAAGTCAACGAGTGATATTTCCCAGGTGTGTACTCCACCTATAGCTGACGCGAACATATCTGTATGGACCACATCTATTAGGCACTGTTTTCACAAATGAGGATCGGTCAAAGGCTTACACAAAACTAGGAATTGGGTTGCTATCGAAGTGAGCTGTTCTTGTAAGACTCAAGCCTCTGATTGGAGAGTACTTCACAAAAGCTTACCCAGGCAAGGAATAGTAATACTAGCCACGTGAGATGTCAGTAACAAGACAATGTGACAGTATAATTGATGGTGGCAACGATCTCTGCCTGACGTCAAATGTCACATGTACGTACAATCATCAAGCTGGAACTTTCTGACGACAACATATTTCACGTATACCCTTTGGGCGGTAAACAGCATGGCAAACACAAGTCCGAACCCAGCCAGCCAGTACGTAGGAACGTCAGCTCGTCGCTGAGGATTATCAAAGTTGACGACATAGCCGGGTGGGGGCGGTACAAGGACCAAAACCCCATCAACGATAGGCATGGTAACGATCTCGAGTTTCTTGGAGTCCGAATGGCCGTAGGCGAAGCTGGACTCAGCAACTTCGATGGTTAAAGAACGTTGGCCGGCCAGGCAAATAGAAGATGCGCAACCGATATCGACAGGGCCAGCTGAACAGAAGGGAATGTGTGGTAGGCAGGGCGGGCGGAGGAAAAAGTATTGTGGACCTGCAGGCTCAGCTCCTTTTTGTTGATCAATGGCGGAACCGTGGTAAGGCTATGCCGAGAGCTGGGGCATAGTCAAACTGCGGCAAAGGCTGGGCAACCGTTGCAAGGGAGCTGACACGCGCGCTTAAGATTTAGATGCTCATGAACCGTTGCACGTCTCAGAACAACGACGAGGGATTTGATACCCAGTAACTAGTGATTGAGGAACAGGTAGGCGAAGGGTCTAGGAAGGGTCCGGATGTCCCTTTATCACACAGGGCCCAAGGGTGGACAGGCGACTGCAGGGCAACATTGCCTCCCTGCGAGGCGAGGATCATTTTACGTCCTCGTGCAGCTTTGAGTTCATGAAGGTGGGGGCACGGCAGTCTCGCCGCATTGTGGACTGGGCCAAGGGATTGTCTCGGTAGAGTCGGTAACGATAGCACGAATAAATCTTAAGCCACGGTCAGCCCTGGTCTGTTCGCACGACATGATAGATGACGACTAGGATGCATACGGTAGGCTTATTCAAGTCCCTTGGTTCCTGGATTCTGAAACCATGTCACATTCTACAGACGAAAGCCCACAAGGAATACAAACCCAAGCAGCCCAGGCTTTGACACGTTGACAATTTTTCCGTTGAAAAGCTGTTACATGCGTTCATCTCGGAGGGCAAGTTCCGTCGATACACGTTGCTTGTCGTCTCATGAGGCGGGATCGGCGCTGCGAAACCTTCTCACCATGACCATGTCCCCCTTCTAGATCTTTTCTGTAATTTGCCCAGGCGAGCAGACGATCTAATCTGTGTCAAAAACGTGGGCATACCCTGATGAACTGCCCAGTCCAGCCAAGCGTGGCGTGCCGTGGCCATTGATAACGACATAGCTCGCGATACTAAAAAGCAAAGCGATAAGTCTGGGCCCAGGAAGTAGCGGGGATCACCATTCAAGCTCCGTGTGCAGCCCGGCAGCCCGGTGGTAGACATCTATTTAAGGTTTCCACCGTTGCCGTTCCCGACCACCCACGCTGCAAGCCACGCCGGGCTTCTAGGCTCGTTCCAGAAACCTTGGCCGCAACCGATAGGCCGGTATGGAAGAGGAGAAACTCCGAAGGCATGTTGATCTGATACGCATGAAGCCTTGGGGGCACATCCTGTCCATCTACACTAGCAGCGGTTGTCCGCTGGTGGAGACGCGGGATCGAAGATCAGAGACCGGATTCCACGGTCTCGCCCTGCGTGTGGAACCGCTGTGAGGGGCGACCCATAAGGTTAATTAGACCTACGCTTGGCCGGGGGTTTGGTTCTCTGTTCGGCTTTTTCGGGGCAGGCTGTGTAAGTTGTGTCTTGGCGACATGTTGAACGCCCTCTCCATGCGTACCTTAACTCAGCTCAACTTGGGATCGAAGCCTAAAAACTGCAGAGTTGTTCGACACGTGCGAGAGGATCTGACCATTTCAATTGAAAGCTTGTGGCTTCTTTGTGGTGGCGCGCGGAGCGGGTCGGGCAATGGGAGCTAGAGCGGTTAGAGTTTCCTCTCTCTCATTGGATATGGATCTGAGGACAGGGACGGCCGGCTGGATTCCCCTAATCCTGGGCCGGTCCAACGAAAACCGTTCTTAGCGAGACTAGCTTCAGCAGCTTGGACGACGGGCAACCCTCACCGGTCGATAATGCTTGGATTATCACTTGAACTGCTGGGTCTTGCTTTTTCTCCGCCGAGCTCTTGAACGGTCTCACGTTCGGACAGCCACCCACGTTGAACTTTTACAAGCCAACAGGTTGTTGTTGATACCGTTCTCCAGGGTAACACCAGACCGAAAGCCAATGAGGGGCTCATTTCCAGGTCACCCGACCCCCGCATGGTCTAATCATGCACTGCCTGCAGGAACGGGAGCGGATGTCCTGTCTAATACTGACTCGACATAGGTAGACCACGAACTATTCAAGCAGGTACGTGTCTTGTCCCTCGGCAAGTGACGAGCTCTTATCCCGGAAAGACATGCCGGCCCCTTCCAGATCGCCCAAGTCTCCTCCTCTGGACACCCTCACTCTCCTCCGATGGGACATCCTACGGGAGCAGCTCCAGCCAGGCTAACGATTTCGAGGCATTCCCTCCGGCTGGATCCATCACCCTAGGTTTGAGGTTGACAACACATAACTAAGCAAGCTGCCCTTTGGCCGGTAAACATCCAAGAGGCTATACCCAAAGGTACCCAGCCGTTCCCTTTAAGCCACATCCACTCGTTTTTGGCTACCAAGCTCGCTCTCATGCAATAATGACTTCGTTGCAGCCGGATGCCGTGGGCCGCCCCACGAAGAAGATGGCCGTGTGCGGTGCCTTGACTCTGGCGTCGCTGGTGTCACCAGTCTGCGCGACATCTCCAGCGGAGACATGTGTAAGTGCACCCATTCGCCCATACAGGCCTGCTTCACCCTCCCTCAAAGTTGAGCCTGCTACCGCACCATGATCTGCTGCTAAGCTGCAGCTTGCTTGACACTTTTGACTTTACGTTCACACCACCATTACCACCACCACCACCCAATATGTGTCGCACAGACTGCCCGGCTAATAATACCACCACGTGGATAGTGCTCGGCACTTGTCTCCCAGCCAGGTCTGCAGGCCAAGACCTACTATCCTAACACGACCTTATACACGGACCGCATGTCGACATACTGGTCGTTAAGTGCGGCTCTGGACCCATGGTGTGTAGCCCAGCCTGAGACGGCAGAAGATGTCTCGTCTATCGTCAAGACCCTCGCAGCCAATGACTGCCCCTTTGGAATCCGTGGTGGTGGCCATGGCTTCTTTGCCTTGTCCAACAGTGTGGCCGACGGCGTGACGATCGATTTGGGCTGTAAGTGAGCTTGACAAATATTTGACGTAAACAAGGGCACGGGCACGACGCCCCCTCCCGTTGATTCGTCGGATCATGATTCAGCATGGGTGTACACTTGAGATGATTGAGTTTCACGCATCGACTGACCCAGCGTGGCTGACTCTCTCACCTTGGAACAGACCTCAACACGACCACATACGAAGCCGGGACCAAGATTGCGTCGGTCCAGCCCGGCAGCCACTGGCAACAGGTCTATGACACCCTCTCGCCGCAGGGCGTCACCGTCGCAGGCGGGCGCGCCGGCACGGTGGGCGTGGGCGGGTTCCTGAGCGGAGGAGGCAACAGCTTCTACGCCGCCTCGCACGGCATGGCCTGCGACACGGTGGCCAACTTCGAGGTCGTCCTCGCCGACGGGTGCGTGGTCAACGCCAGCGCGGACGAGAACGAGGACCTCTTCCGCGCGCTCAAGGGCGGCTCGGGCAACCTGGGCGTCGTCACCCGCTTCGACATGTACGCCATCGAGTTCCCCAACGCCACGGACCCGTCCATCTGGGGAGGGATCCTGATCTACGACCTGAGCGCGGGCGACGACCTCATCGACGCCATGGTGCGCTTCACCGAGGCCGCCGCGGGCGACCGCAACACCAGCTCCATCCTGTACTGGGCCTACCTGCCCGCCCTGGGGGGCATGGTCCTCAACGCGGCGCTGGAGAATACCCTGGGCATCGAGAACCCGCCCGCGGCCGAGGTCTACCTCAACGTCAGCGGCATCACCTCCAACACGATGCGCCGCGCCGACCTGACCGTCATCACCAACGAGCTGGGGGCCGGGCAGCCCGCCGGGTTCCGCAACAACTGGCGCACGCTTGGGTTCCAGAACGACGCGCGCGTGATGCGCTTCGCGGTGGCGGCGCACGACCACGCCGTGGCGCAGCTAAACGCCACCATGACGCCCGACAGCGGCTTCAACACGCTGTGCATGTTCCAGCCGCTCAACAACGTGATCGCGCGCCACGGCGTCGAGAAGGGCGGGAATGTCATGGGGCTGGACTACTGGATGGCCGGCGGCGATGGGATCATGTTCCTCGCGACGCTGGCCGTCAACGGCGTCGAGAACGAGGCGAATGCGGCGCCCATCATGAAGAACTGGACTGACTCCGTTGCTGCGTATGCCGATGAGCTCGGCGTGGGTTGGGGGTGGCATTATCTTAACTATGCGTCGCCTGACCAGGACCCGCTTGCCTCCGTCGGGCCGGAGAATATTGCTAGTCTGCAGGCTGCCTCGACCAAGTATGACCCCAATGGTGTCTTCCAGACCCTTCGGACGTCGGGCTTCAAGATCCCGAAAGATGTAGAGTGGCTAGGGTCGGAGTGATGGCATCAGGTCAGGACGAGTGTCACTTACACTTTCGTAGCTTTACACACAAATACACAAGACAGCTAATCATACAATTATAATGCCCTTATTAATGTGCTACCGGACAACAATCTGTCGTATGAGTAAGAGTTTGGAGAAATACAGTAACTTGTTCAACGATTCAAGTGTTGAATGGAGTTCCTGTTGGCAACATGAGAAGTATTATACAGGTGTTTTGCCCAAGATCTGCCTTTCCATGGTCGTCCAGGCCCTGATACCACTGCTCCGGCCTATGCGAGACCTATTGCCACTGTACCTCTTAATCATGGGCTTGCCAAGGATATAACCATCCTCCTATTGATCGTCCTCATCTTCTGCCAGCATTTGCCAGCTTCCCTTCCTTTGTATGCACCGCATTTACCCCTGGTTGACCAAGTTCCAGATGTCTTGCTCGAGGTACTTCGCGTCGCCTTCTCCAGCAGGATGTTCCTCGTCGAACGAGCGGACAAGGTGAACTGTAGTCTTGTTCCGCGGTGAAACGACGACGGAAAAGGGGAGAGGGGAAGCGACCGCACCAGACCCGATCCCAATCTCGGGCTCGACCTCTCGGCCCTGTGCATCACGGCCCTTGGTTATATCAAGCGTAGCAAGGACCTTTGCCGCCGCCACAAATATGGTTGAATCGGCGAGGCGCCGGCCAGGGCAAATCCGACGGCCAAAGCCAAACACAAACCCAGCTGGGTCCGGCTCCTCAAACGGGGCCAGATACCTCTCGGGGAGGAACCTCTCCGGGTCGTGGTATACGACAGGGTCACGCGAGAACCACCACGTCGAAGGGATGAGTATTGCGCCCTTGGGGATGTGGAAGCCGTGGACCTCGTCGTCTGCCTGCGCGGCGTGGGGGATGCCCAGGGGTGCTGATGGTAGCCAACGCAGGGACTCTTTGATCACGGCGTTGACATAAGGAAGGTTGGCACGGTCTTCGAGCCCTGGGAGTCTTGACCGGCCCACGACCTCGTCGATCTCTTTTTGGGCTCTCTTCTGCACTTCTGGATACATCGACATGGCCAGAAAGAAAGTCCGAAGCGTCGACCCTGTTGTGTCGACGCCGGCGCCGTATAGAGTGTTGGCCGTCCACAAGATGTCATCGTCACTGATGGTCTTGTCTTGTTGGCTTGCCCGCAGAACCTCGCCGACGAAGAAAGGTTGTGCTTGAGACCGACCATGCACCTTTCCTGATGCGAGCTGTCTTGAAAACTGGAAGGGAATGTCGGAAGTTGCGGTGACCACCATTCGTGCCTTGCGTGCAAATGACTTGAAGCCGGTTCCTGGCATCCAGTGTGGGAGGTACCTCAGCCATGGGATCATGTCGACGAGCCATGCGCCTGGAACGGTGGCTGAGGCAAAGATGTCTACCATCCGATCGTTAATGCCGACAAGAGGGTCGGGCCTGGCTGACTCGACCTCGTAGCCGTATACCATCTTCAGTAGCATCGAACCAATCATACTACTTCCAGCATCAGTCACCTATGGTCTGATGCGTGTGCAATATCCTTGGGAGAAGGAGAAAGGGGTTGCATAAAATGGACCTGGTACCTGCCTTTTGATAGCGTCTTCGAGGTCAGTACCGGAACTGTCAAGCAAGCGCGCTAGAAACTTCAATGTTGCTATTTCCTGCAGTCCCGTGAACTTCATGACAGCAGCCTGAGACCCCAACTGCGAGATCGCAAGCTTGCGGTGCAAGTCCAGAGTCGGTCCAGGTTGTCGGCTGCCTATGATTTTGTCAAGGCCGCACCTGTTGGGCGGGATTGTTAGCCGATGCTCACTGGTTTGTAGAAAGACATTGACAACAAGGTCAGACCCACATATCCATAGCGAACGTCGCGGCCGGTCTCCCAGAATGGGTTCTTGCCCTCTTTTCCATCAGCTCCAGCGCGGCTTGCTTGTCGTGGAGGATGATGATAGTCTGGCCCAGGGCAGTGACGGAGCTGACCGGGCCGTAAAGCTCCCTGTGCCTGAGCCAATGCTTCCATTCGCCTTCCCCCTTTGGAGGCATGTCTGTGATGTTTCCAAGTATTGGCCATGGTTTTGGTCCAGGCGGTAGAGCCAACTTTTGTCGGCGGTCGAACGTCTTGCGGATCAAGAGCAGTGCCAGTACAGCGATGGTTGCTCCTACGAACACATTATTTAGGGAAGTCATGACGAGCATGGCGGTAGAATGGACAGAGGCGAAGCGTCTCACGCCTTCTTCCTTTCTCAACTCTGGGATCGCGGACATATGCTTATATAAATGCGATTTAATGGTATGCGAACGGCATAATAAGGCGTCCGAATCTCCGAGGTGCATTCTCCGTATCATGGGACAACTTTACAACGTGCACCACCCATCTTCGGCGTCTACGTCGGTGTACGGGCAGCACAATCAGCTCCAGGAGCGTCGTCGGACTACCACCCCACTATCTTATAGCCGAGTCAGATTTATTTCCGAGTGTTTAGGTTTAAAGTTCTGCTTAATGGCTCTCGAAAGTTGTCTGTAACCCGGTCTTAACCTTGCGGCCCATGTGCCACGGGTTTTCGGATATGCTATGCGAGCCCGCTGCGGGTCTTGAATCTGAAGGGGTCATTTGTTACGACTCGAACAACTCGCCTGGGAGCAAAGTGAACCTAGCATCACCCTGTCTCTGACCGTTGCATACGGCAGAGTCCGCATAGGATGCAGAATACTTGCAAAATCGTTGTAGACATTTTGGTGGCCTTGATAGGAGGTATCTTGGTAACACAAGCGTATTGTTCTGACACTTTGTACAAGTAGTATCCAAATGTTAGCAGCCTCATTTCATTGAAGGCACGGTAACAGCATCTTGTTTGTTGTGTGATCAACTGTACCCCTTTGTCAATGTTGTCCAATTTGAGATGGTCGAGAATTGGGTGTGCATATATGCACATACGAGTAGGCACTGCAAGGTACTATTAGTGCAGAATGCAGACCAAAAAACAGTCAAAAAGAGGACGTCTGACCACCCCTACAATATGATCTTGCTCTTGCTCCCAATAACAGCGGGAATGCAATTCCTGGTGATCAAAGGGGTGCTAAGATTAGATGACGGTGTGGAGCAGCTGACGTCCTGTTTGGGTGAGGCCTCGCTTTGTTTGGCGTCGCGCAGGGTACGCGAGGGTGACGTCACCGTAACAATAGCTTCCCCGGAACAGACCCTCCCAAAGCTTGGAAAGCTTGCGACGTTCAAGACGCCAGCCGAGACCTTGGCCCCTTATTTTATATGCCGGCCTCCCACGATGATGGGATCTGCCAGGCCCAAGTGACTACGACAACGTGGTCTTCGAACCCGCTATGACCTCTGCATTCCGTCGACTGCCGTGCCAGCTGGGCAGGCTCGCCACATCGAAACCTATCGTGGCCTCGACTTCGATCTCGACGTCCTCCTACATCTCGACCTCGCTCCACGCCACAAGGGGATCGACGAGGATATCGTCATGCCGCACTAACCTCACCGCCAGCCGGCTTTTCAGCCACTCCTCGGTCATACGAAGAGATGTATCATCCGAACGACCACAATCCTCAGACCCCAAAGGTCTAAATCCTGAAGAGCAGGAGGTCAGGGTCAAGGAGAAGCAGGTCAAGCGGCCATGGCTGCGGGAAGACGCAGACAAGCCCCCGGCGGATCAAGATCCAGACGCCAATCATAACACGAAGGGTAAGTGTCCGACTTGGGCACTGCCAATTGTAAGCATATATTGCAAGCACATCCCGCTGACAGGCCACGAAATCTGAAGGAAAGCTCTTGACAACTCCGACACGACTCCTCAAGCTTATCGTTCCCCTGCCCTTACGCGTTGAGAAAGACAAGGAGAACAATACCAAAGACTATGGCCGCGCCATTTCAGTCAACGACAGCATCCAACCACTCGCCCTCCTCATCCACCCCCAGCAGCCCCTTTCCTATGTCGAGCGACTGATCCAGGCCGAGCTCCCCCCCGTGGTGGAGGACGGCAAGGAGAAGATACCCAACATATACTTCCGCGCCGAAGACTCAGCGGGATCAGAAAACCGCCCCACCACCCGCAAGGAGGCCCGCGCCAAGGATGAGACACAGCGCGGCGAGGAGGGCGAACAGAACGACACCCCCGAGCACGCGCACGTGGCGTCGTACTCCGGCCTGGGCCACGAGGCCGAGGACACGCACGCAGACAAGGACAAGGCCTGGGTGCGGTGGAGCAGCAGCACCGAGATGGGCGACTTCATCCGGGACGCCGCCCGCGGCCGCGAGTTCGCCATCGAGGTCGAGGGCTACAACCTCGAGATGCGCGTGTCGGTCCCCAGCTTCAACGACCGCACATACTACATGCGCATGCGGCTGCGGCGCATGTCGCGCCAGATAGAGGAGCTGGCCGGCATCAAGCGCGAGTGCGACGAGGTCGCCCACCGCTCCGCCCACCGCCTCGCCCAGGGGGGGTTCGCCGCCCTCGCCGGCTGGTGGGGCGTCGTCTACTACGTCACCTTCCAGACCGAGTGGGGGTGGGACCTGGTCGAGCCCGTCACGTACCTCGTCGGCCTGACCACCATCATGGGCGGCTACCTGTGGTTCATGTACATCAGCCGCGACCTGTCCTACAAGGCCGCCATGAACGTCACCGTCAGCAAGCGGCAGAACGCCCTGTACGAGACCCGCGGGTTCGACATGAACCGCTGGGAGCAGCTCGTCGGCGAGGCCAACGGCCTGCGGAGGGAGATCAAGACCATCGCCGCCGAGTACGACGTCGACTGGGACGAGATGAAGGACCTCTCGTACTCTAAGCGCGTCAAGAAAGCCCTTGAGAATGAGAAGCAGAAGCGCGGTAACTCCCGGGATGATGATGAGGCCGACGAGGAGGACTCGGATGCTGAGGAGGAGAAAGTCAAGAGTGAGATGGTTCGGGGTGGCAACGGTGGGGGCAGCGGTGGTGATGGCAAGAAGGGCGAGTGAGTTTGGGGGTACTGGTGGAGTTTCGTCAGGCACCACATGCGATAGAAGGGTGGTGTCAGTGATACCCTTGTTTCAGCATATGATAGAAGGCAAGCATTTATTAATTCATGCAAGATGTTGAACTCACATTTTAGCTTGTTCCAGTGGTGAATCGGCGGCTACCAGTAGCATCAAGCAATTTATCAATGAGATACTTTCAGCCACGCTTTCTGTTTTCTTGTCTCTGGGCATCCATGCAACAGCACGTGGAACATAAAACACACACGCATCTAGTGATCACTTTGTCTGTCACATAAAGAGACTTCAACAGCTATTGTGCTCCTAGGATCACTTCTAACATTGCGTAATCTTCAGATGAGGTGGTTTCCGACATCATGAGTTCCCTGCTCTAATCAGTGTCTTCCTCTTCGTCTTCTTCTTCGCTCTCGCTGTCAGTTTCCCCCTCTTCGTTTTCACTTCCTGCCACGCTCTTGCCCTCATGAGCAGACGGAGCAGCATCTGCATCAGATCCCTCGTCAACCCTCTCGTATTCGTCCAAGTCAACGAACGTGTGCTCCGGATTGTGCATCTCTCCGCTGTGTGGTATGCATTTGAAGCACAAGTATTTGTGGCATGTTGGGCAGATCCAAGTCTGACCCTGACAGACCTGTTCAGCTTCGATGTCAGCAAGTCTATCACTTTAAGAAGGCAATCTCGAGCGGCGTGGCGTTCCATACCGTAAGACAACTTTCACAATCCTTGTAACGAGGGTATTCATTTTTCGTCTCGCGATCTTGCGATATGCGGCTCTTTTCAATACCCTGCGACTCAACGCTCCTTGCTAGGAGCTCGACGTATTCTTCATCCCAGCAGTGCAAAGCGGCTAGCTTGAGCGGTGACCACTGCCCATCCTTGCTCCGAACACCTGCGTCGGCTTTGTACTCGTCGATCAGGACAAGGGCTAGGCGATTCAAGTAGAACCACTGTGACCTGCACGCCCACATCAGTGGTGTCCAGCCATCCACATCAGCAATATTGATATTGGTGACATCTTTCGGGAGCTTCTCTAGGATATACTGTATCAGTCCAAAATCTCCGTATCGAGTAGTCGCGAAGTGTAGTGGTGTGCGGCCAAAGTTGTCGGCGACTGAGAGATCAGCCCCAAATTTGACCAACGTCTTCAAGTTGTACAAATCATCGTGAAGAACCGCCCAATGAACGGCTGTGCGGCCGATGGTGTCCGTATGGTCTGTACGGGCTCCGTGCCGCAGGAGATACTTCAACAAAGATTTCTCCCATCTTTCGCCCACTACCCGCCGTAGAGGACAACCCCATTCTCCGCCGACAGCGTTCACGTCGACGCCGACCTCCTCTACGAGATATCGAATGATCTTTGCCCGTTCCTTCTCGTTGCTGTTTCCAATCGCCGAGTAGAGCACTGATTCGCCGAACGCGGGGTCCACGACGCTGGGCTCGGCACCCGTCTTGACAAGCTGCCTTACCATCTCCAGCGTGGACTTCGCGGCGGCCATGTGTAAGATACTTCCGAACGTTGGGTGATAGATGTTACACTTGACACCTTTCACAGTGGTCAGGTATCGAGCAACGTTGATGTTCCCACACTCGACAGCCCAAGAGAGAGGAGTGTGGCCACGGTCATCGACAGCGTTGACCGGTGCGCCCTCTTCTACCAGGCGCATGACAACGGACAAGGGCGTTTCATCCCTGATTCTGTGGAGAACCGTGCAGCCTTCACTGCCTGACAATTCAAGATTGGGCTTCCGCTTGAGGATCATCGCAACGCCATCCTCGCAATCTCTCGCATTGAAGTCGATGAGCAGACTGAGCGGGAACGCGCCATCGCTTCTTTGGCTGTTGACGTCCGCTCCAGCTTCGAGGAGCATTTTCAGGATGTCTACGTCGTAGAACTCGCAGGCAAGGTGGAGTACTGTAGACTTCAGGTCGGATTTCGAATATATTTCTAGGTCCGCCTTTGGGTTGGTCTGTTTCAAGAGGAATTCCACAGACCGTTTCTCTTTGTATTCCACAGCCAACATGAGCGCGGTCCAGCCGTCGGCCTTAACAGCGTTGATGTCCGCGCCTTTTCGGAGAAGCAAAGACATCGTATCGGTCGAATCGTACGCCGCATGCCAATTAGTCCACGAGCCGTCACTCCTGGCCCAGTCGATTTTTGCGTCATGATTGATCAATGCCTCAACGAAGCGGGAATCGCGAACTAAGGAAATCGCAGTATACAGTGGTGGAAAGGACAGCTTTGCGTCCGGTTTGCTCTCGCATATTAGGTTTGGGTCCGCGCCTCGCTTCAGAAGCAATTCCATGACGTCGTAAAGGTCATTCGCAATGGCACGAGAAAGAGGCGTGTCGTGTTCATCGCTGTTCGGGTCGGCAACATTTATCTTGGCTTCGTGCTCGAGGAGCATTTCAACCATTAGTTTGTTTGCAACTCCAGCGGCTTTTACCAGTGGCACATTTCCGCCGCTGGAGACAGAGACCTCTGTCGTGGACTCGTTCGGGTCTGCTCCCTTATCCAGAAGGACGCGGCATACATCGAGAAAAGGCCCATCGCCTATCGCCTGGTACAAAGCACTTCCCTTCTCGCAGGTAACATTAGGATCAACGCCATTGTCCAAAAGGACGCGTGTGCATTCGACAAAACCACTTGTGACAGCAAGCATCAAAGGGAAGTCAGATTCGTCGAGATGAGAAAATTTGCTGGCCAAGAGGTCGGTTGAAAAGATCTTGGCGTCGATGAGCATCTCCAGAGACTTGTGATTCCCGTAGTTGATGGTGTCGTATAGCAACTTCCCCAATTCTCCGGCCTCGGGACTGGCTCCTGCATCTAAAAGATGTCGTATCGACGCGGCAGTGCCTACATGGGCCGCCAAGGCCAGGGGCGTCTGCCCAACATCGTTCTCGAGTCGGAGGTCCACACGCCCACTATCCAGTAAGATCTTCAGTAAGTTATCTTGGCTGTACCGTACCGCTAAATGAGCAGCGCGGCATGAGTCCGTGCTGTCCCCTTCATTCAAATCGTAACCAGCTTGAACCAGGGCCAGCACAAGATTCTCAAGTCCAGCCACTATTGCGTGTTCAAGGATGTTAGGCGGCCAACTGAAATCTTCAAGCGCTTGCGCCTTGGGGACCAAGCAGTCCAGTGCTTCTGCTTGGCCACATCTGGCTGCCCAATGGACGGCCTCTCGTAGGCCAGCGGAGTCCATGTCGGTGTGTTCGAGGAGCAGGGTCACCGTAGTTGCGTGTCCATTTCGCGCTGCTTCTGCAATCGCTAGCCAGTGATCCTGATTCCATCTATTTTCTCCCTTCCCGTGCTCGATCTGCTTGAGGACGAGGTCATCAAGTCCGAACATTGCCATGTACGGCAGTGAAGATATATACTCTCTCTGCGTCCGAGTAAATGGATTAGAAACGACATATACTGCTTCTGCCCAAGCTGCCCTCTTGGTCATGTCTTGCAGAAGTTCTGTGGCAAGTTCGATTGGCCGATGGTCACCAGCTGCTCGATAGTGGGCTGTCCAGAATCGTAGCGCATATGAGACCAGGCTGTGCCGGGGAAGTGCGATAGGTGACCAGCTCACGTCATCCATGCCCTGTTTATCCACTGACAGATGAGTGAGAATTTCCTGCCCCTCTGTCCCCAACAGGTAACGCAAACAGACAGTAGCCATGTCCGCATGTGGACGGTGAATGTGGTTCTGCTCAGCACAAACTTCGCGGGTGGTTGACACATCATAAAAGGAGTCGTCCGAGAATATGAGGTCACGCCCATCCTTTAAGATGATCCCTCCCATGACTTGCTCCACAAATCTGCTGAACTCTTCAAGATTCTCAATGTACTGTAGCCGTGCTGTCTCCTGTGGCAATGAATATCTGACGGCTTCAGCCAAGATTTCCAAGGTCAGAGGCTCTGAAGCAAATTTGACCCAGTCATAGATATGTATCGCGATTCTTTGCCTCTCCGCCGAAAGCTTGTCAATGGTTGCGTTGAGGAGTGCCTGGTGAGGACTGCTCGATACCTTCTGGACCATGTCGGTGACTTCGTCGGTTGATGAACCGCATTTGTAGTTTGAGAGCCACTCAAAGGCTTTTTCTTGTAGACTGGACAGTTCTTTGAATTGACCGAGTATCTGGGAGAACTGGGGGCCGCTGTGCGTGAATTCAGGCCGTCTGGCTATCAGGCGCTGTATCCTCTCTTCGGTGGCACATTCACGTGGACATACCCTGATTCATGTTAGCTGCATGTCCCCTGGCCTGAAGCGACGGATGAAATTTGTGATATGGGCTGCCCGGCTAGGGATATGTTTGCACGTACAGATAATCGTTCAGTGGTAGAGAACAGTCGTCCAGGTTGATGGTGCTGCCTGGAGGCAAGATGTCACACAGAAATCCCTCGGGTCCGGTCGTGGTTATGAGGAGGTTGAAGTACAGTTCGTTGTCCCTCTGATGCTCTAATACGGCCTGGAGAAATATAGAGCGCTCTTTCTCATCACATTGGTCAATGCGGCCAAGTATAATGGTTAAGTCCTTCATATTCGGAGTCGCCTGTACCTCCAGAAAGACACTTATCATCTGCTTCAGCGACCAGGTGTCAATTGAGCGTGGGTGCGATGGACTTTCGTGAGACTGCAGGCGGCATTCATAGGTGCAGAGGAAAGATACGATCATGGCTTTGATCCCAGCCCGTCTGCTGTCGTGCTGGTCAAAATCGAAATAGAAACAGCCAAAGTCGGGTGTTTGCCACATTTCTCTCTTGGCGAGCTCATACGCATTGTACAGCTGTTGTGACACTAACTTCATGTCAATAACTTCGTGTCTTGAGCTTCCGGCATGAAGATGCAAAGTCCTTGGTCCTATCCTCTGGCAGAGCTGTTTCTGGAGCGCGTCGTGCTCTATTATCCAGGACATTAGAGCGGGCCGGTTTGGGGCCCCGCTGAGGAAGAATCGGAACTTGGTGACTCGTGTCGGTGGCAAGAGTGAGAGGAGCGAGTTCTGATATGACAAATATTTGGGGACGACTCTCAAGTCTATATTTGGTGTTGTGGTCAGTTTTTCTGTCATCCAATCTGTAACTCAGCTTGACTGTTACAGAGAGACCGGGCTTACCGAATCCAAAAGAGTTGTTCCAATGCTTAGAGGGAAACGCGGATCTATCCCACAATTCCGATGGCTCATCCCCCCTCACAAGATCAAGATGATCCGTTCTTACCAGAGGTAATGTATAATAGAGCCCGAGATTATGGACCATAGCGCTGTGGTGAACCGAAAAGATGCGATGCGGCGTTGTCGGAAGGTCAGTGGCAGAGTTTATGACCTGATTATCTGCATTCGTATCCTGCGCCGCCGTTTGAGGTATCATGGTCGCGTTTGCCTGCGTCTCATTCTTCTCTTGCCCAGTGAAATTGATGATATGAGCGCGGTCCATAACGTTGGTCTCTAGAAATTCTAGGTTAATCTTTTCGATTTGACGAGATAGATTAGTAATTTTCCGCAAGGTCTGGGTCTGCACAGGAGGGCCTGGCAGATTCAGTAGGGCAAATAACTGATCCTCCAACTCTTCTTTGGACTCGTTGCCGTGTGGACAGGCGAGGAAAATCTTTTCTAAGTCAGTACTAGGTTCAAAAGCCCATTAAACCCAAAATCAGTGAAGGAACTAAAGCTAAGAGCTTACGATTGCGACCGTGAGTAGTGGCAGCCTCCTGTATATATTGCGTAGCTCCATTGAACGATCAGGGTCGTCTTCCGATTCCGATTCGACTGGTGAATCGAGAACATCCAGTAAATCAAAATCCGGCTGCGTGTGTATGGCATTGTTAAGAGCCTTTAGGCAGACGTTTTAGTAGTAAGCTCCAAAGCTAAGAGAAGTTATTGGACTACTTTACCTGTTTCACAATGCTGCCTCCCAAGTCGTGGCAGATCCATATGATTGGACGGTCTTTTTCGGTCTGCAAGTTCTGCCTTAGTATTTTATTAAGTCAGAGGAAGTGTAATAAGATTCACGTACAGAAGGAAGTTCAGCTCTGTTCTGCGCCAGCTTGTTCAGCAGAGCATTGGCCTCGACGGTGATCCCGTTGGCGCTCGGGTCATAGATACGAGCAGAGTTGCCAGTATCATAGACATAGTCCAACTGTCTAACCGAAAGACCAGAGAACATTTCGCAGAGAATCCAGTTCGAATCGTCATTCCGAGCTGTCCACGCAGTTTGATGATCGTCGCGAGCGCCATGTACAGTGACCACACTGCATCGTGAAACAATCAGCCCAAGTACAACTCGATTTATCCTAGGAAATCGCCTACTCGTAGTCGTCATAGCTCGAGTAACCTTCTCTCCGAGATAGTCCCAATTGTCGCACTGGAAGCGTAACTAGCCCCGGTGTCACAGGCCTAGAAGAGTTGACCGATGCCCTTTCCCAACTCCCTATGCTGTCATTTTCGCAGTCTTCCGCACTGGCGCTGGGCACTGGTAATGAATCAGGGAGGCACTCGCGAGCCTCCTGATGACTGGAGCTGTCGTGGTCCGTATCATCTTCCAATTCCTCGGATGTTGGACTTGGATTTCCGGACATTTCCGGTTGCACAGGATCTAAGACACGATGGTGTTCCGAATGAGGGTTGGCTTGGTGTGTTCCGTGAGTGTCTTCGACTTTGGCTTGTGATGCTTGTGCCACCCCAAAAAAAAAAAATTAAAAAAATTAGTGCACTCACGCACCGAGACTAGATGAACAACGGACTTGAATTGATCATGCAAGTGGTGGAAGCGGGCGAGGCAGGAGACCAAGAATACCTGGGTACGTACCTTTGCAATGTACGCGCGCGGGAAACTAAGGGCCTTGGCAACGGTTCAACTGATGTGCGGCTGGAAGTCCACTGAGTGGCGAGTCATTTAACTGCGTAGGGGTCACTAAGCAAGGGGTATGCTCTATACGCACTGTACGGAACTGGGTTGGTCTTCGCGTCCATGGCGCATTCACGAAGCAGATTGAACGGGGACTCGTCATTGCTTTCAACACAAAAGACAACTAAAAATTCATTTGGATTGATTCAACTCGACATAGTTATTCATTCGGCCTCCTCCTTTCCCTGCTCAGCGTCTCGTATCAAGGTTGTAGGAATAATATTCCCGAGAGCTTGCACATCAATGGCCCCAATGTTATCCGTGTCGTACACCATGAGCCTGTTAGTTGGTTCCCTCTCCGGATTCAATAAGATAGGGTCGTCCTCCGGGACCTTGCCGAAGAAGTTTTCAATTGATGTCCACTTGTCTGCCTTGCACCTGATCGTGGGCATGCATGTGAAAATAGCCTCATCCTGCCGCTGAATGCGCACCGCCACCTGCAGAGAGGCGGGAATGCCGGACTTGAGGGTTCTGTTCTCCAGCAGTGTCCATTTGGCGATTCGATTCGGTGGGATGTTGTCAACGACGAAAGTTCCTCCGCTCACAGTTGTCTTGTCCGATGTCTCCCGAGTTACAGTCCTCTCCCATTTCGCCGTGCCACTAGCAGTGACTATCTGGGTGGCTCCCAGGGTTCCTTGGCCCCCGACGGTTGTGGATTCGCTCTGTTTGCTGGGGAGAATGCTGTAATTGCCATCAAAAGAGATGGCCTCAACCTCTGGGAGTTCATTGGACGAATCCGTGAGACCAAAGAGCAGCTCGAGAGAGGCTTCAGTGATGCGACGCATCCGCTTCTGAGGGTCGAATCGAAACTGCAAGATCATGAGAGTTGCCCAGTATTCGCTGTCTGGACTCATGACACCGTGAACCACATCCAGCACTGAGCAACGGATATCGATGGCACCTGTCCGCTGGATAACCTCTCGTCGTTGGTATGGATCTTTGGGGTTGTTCTTGGTGTGAAAGCCACTGCCCTCACTGCCAGACTCGAACATGGCAACATCGAATACATCGGTTTCCTCGTCTAGCTCCAGTCCTTCGAGGAGTGCATCCGCGTTCTTGTGGTCAGACATGGCTTGCATGAGAGTAGGGTTGATATGAGACGCTGATGAGCCAAACTATAATTATCGAGTGAGCACTTGAGCACTTTGTTCAGTAGCTAAGTGTGACAAGACGAAGTCCCATGCGATGGTTGCTTGGAGGGCGGAGGATTCGAGAAATCCTGAGTCGAAGAGCTTGCGCTGAATAATTAGATACTGCAGATGTGTGCTCCTCATCAGAATCCCGTTTGACATGCACAGTCAACGAGCAGACACAATACACTGTACGGGCCGGCTCATTCCACGAAGGCTGGCGACGAACGACCAACTGGTCTGCACATCCACCAACATCTCGCGGTTCCCGAATGTTGATTCGTGAAAAGCGACTCCAGAGCTGTGGCGTAGCATCCATGGCATCACAATATCAGTGGATCGCAGGAGAGCGATGTCACACTGTTGCCTGCGAGTTGCAAAATTTTTCCGTGATGTTGTCTGTTGGTTCGACCACAAGCGGGCCGGTTGGTTTGTCGGCGGCAACCTCGCATCCCGAATCGCTTGGTGACCCCATGGTCGTGACAAATCGCCGGTACGCAGTTACAAGGGGTGCATGAAAACATTTGAAGGTCTCCTGACTTCAGTAGTATGAACGAATTCAGCGTCCTAGTGAAGAGCAGAAAGTTACCACTCCTCGCAACATACTGATCGCAGTTGATCCGAGAAAACTGTCAAATTCCGCATTTGTTCCGTATCCCCATAAAATCACCGCACCCTGGTATCCATCGCCAACATGTCGGACTCCGAGGAACGAGATGAAAGCGGAAGTGAATATGACGAAGACGAGCACGGCGGAGTCTCTAGCCACCAGCAGAGGTTAACAGCGGCGCAAAAATGGATCAGAAACGCCGTCGAAAAGCCGGAGCGAACGGTCGCCGAGGGCGAGACTAGGAAGACCAAACTCACAGAACAAGATGTGGATCAATTTTTCCGCATGTTTCTGGATCTTACCGACAACAAGAATGACGATACACCAACAGTGCTCAATTCAATCGTCGACCTGGTACTTTCAAACGTGGAAGCAAGCATCGATTCTGCCTCAGTAAAAGCACTGGTGAAAAGGCTGGTCCAGCAGTGCACGCGTTTCCTGTGGATCCCCAATGATGAGCAGCAGAACCCACTCTATGTGGCAATCGCGAAGAAGAAGAAAATATTGGTCGATTGTATGGTAACAAGCTGCCCAGAAGACGACAACGGAAGACAACATCTGGCCGACGCCCTCAAGGACTGTCGCGGAAACGAAAGGCGCAAAAACTGTTTGCATTTGGCCTTCGAGAAGGACCTGAAGCCAACCACACTCAAGCGAATGGTGGAGGACGCCAGCACGGAGGCTCTGGAAGCTGTGGATACAACGGGGAGGCGTCCAATGCACTACGCAGTCCAGTACAAACACTGCAATGTCGAAGTCATCAGCAAGTTCATCGACAGAGACAATGAGTTGCTGAAGGAACACGAGAAAATATCACCAGGACAGCCATTCAACACCTTTCTAGACGTGAACAAAGGGTGCAAGACTTCGGTTTATCAGGAACATGTTTCATCGGCGTCAGCCCACGACCAAGAATGGTTCTCCCAAAAGGCAACAATGGACTACAAAACGAAAAAAGGAGAGGTATCCGCAATGGATGACGATGGGGGCAAGCATGCTCGGAGGCAGATGGAAGAGGCTACCAGAGGGTCCAATCCGACTACGAAGAGTAAGGCTGAGTCCAAACGGGATCCCAAATCCGAGAACAAATCGGCAGCTCGCCTTGAGTCTGCCAATCCTGCTCCTTCTCGCGACCTTAAGGAACGGACTGGAAGACCTCGAGATCGAGATCGAGAGAGGCGAATGGATGATAATGATGATGATGCACTCAATGAGCTACAGAAAGAACGAGAATGGCGAAAACAACAAGAAGCCGAGGCCAGAAGAAAAGAGCTCGAAAGGATCTCGGCAGCCAGAGAGGCAAGCAAAGATCGAAGAAGCCTGGCCCCGTCGGGTCATCGAGACGCTCTTCGCATCCAGACAGCTCTTGGTGCAACCCCAAGCAGTGATGTCGCAGCCAATACTCCAAAGCCGCTAAGACGGGTGCCCACGATGCGGGAAGAAATCGCAGATGGCAAATCGGAGTTGAAGGTGAAGCGGACCGCCACAGTCACTAAAAGGTCCCGGAGACCTGTGGACCATGAGGCTGCTGCTCGCAACTCCAAGACTGTGCTTCGAATGCTCAAGTTGCATTACATGAGGACGAGAAACATCGAAAGAGCTACATCTTGGCTATATGATACTAACCCGCAAGGTAAGATCAATGGAAGGGTGCCCGAACCGAGTATATCAGCATACACATGAGTATTAACTTAAAAGCACAGATGTGCAAACATGCTTCGCACAACCCAGGCTCCCAAGTGAGCTGAAAGATGGTCTCTTCAAAGAAGCCTTCCAAGGAACCAAATTCGACGAAGTCCTCCAATTTGTCCGTTTTCCGAATGTGAAGGTAATTCAGCTTCCGAAGGCCAATTCGAAGAAGAAGCCAAGTGATGGACTCGGCCGATGGGACATGGAATTCTTCTTCGACTTCCTTTACAAGAGGGGAGTTCGTTACATTCTCAAGGTATTCGTCGAAGAAGGCGGACAATCTGTGCATTCGGATGAGGCTATCAAGAGTGCCCTGGATCGGATTGCAGTGGAGCACCTCGACTGGCAGAAGATCGACTGTAGGCATCGCTATCCTCCAATGACCTGTTTTCGAATAACTACTGACCCTGAGGACCAAAGTGGATCCTGAGATTATCTGTGGTATCGGCAGCCAGGCAGAAGACATGCTTGATAGGAATGGTCCTAAGGTCAATTCCAAAAACCAACTTCGGACATTGGACTTACGTTGGAGCGGCAACAGCGCAGTCTTGCGAGCGTGGAGTGAGCCTGAAGGGCTACCGTCGCTTCCGCATCTCAGAACTGTCAACATTTTCGTACCGGACGATGTAGTTGTAAGTGACAATCGTTTCTTGCCTTTTTTTTGTTGGCTTTTTTCTTCCAGAAGTAAATTTCTTATCTTCATTCAAATCATTAATGTTCCCGGTTTCTCTGATAAGGCGTGGGCAATTTCTTGTCGGCCATAAGCTGACCGTTTTAGTTGTACGACTCTACCAAATGGATGGAGGACAAGGCAAAGGAGTTTGAAAGACGCCTCAACAGCTACAGTATCATCGTCAATTCTCCTCAGGACAAGGATCAATCGGCTTCGGCCCTCAGCCAACGCAAGGTCGAGGTCAATTTTGTTGGTCTGAAATCACATGCAGGCCTCGACAAGAAAGGAGCGAAGTTGCTGGGAACCGGGTCAAACCAAGGTCAGACTTCCGGAGTAGTGCATGAGAAAGTATTCAACGCGCACGAGTGGCTGAGATGTATCGACGCATTCGTCAAAAATCTCAACCCGCTGTGGACGACGACGCGAAACGAGTATTTGAAACACACAGGTGTGACTAGTACAGGTTCGGACACAAATACTACTCACAGGCCTGCAAAGCTTCCAGGACCTGAAGATGAGGTCGTTGTGGCACTCATAGACGATGGTGTATCACTGTTGGATCAGAATTTCGTTGGCCGGGTCCTTGGGGGAAAGACATTTGACTACGGTCACGATGTGATAGGACAGTCCTACTACTCTGCACGAGGCCACGGCACCGAGATGGCGAGGTGTATCCTCAGGGCGTGTCCGATGGCCAAAATTTACCCCAGTGAGTTCTTTCGAGACGAGTTCGGGCATGACTTACCGGGCTAACCACAACTTCATAGTCCGGTTGAAAACACAGGATTCGGAGGATAGGACGAAGACTGAGATTAATCTACAGTCAGCTGCAATGGTGAGTTAACCCAGAAGATCGAAAGGCTGCTTTCTCCCGAGGGCTTTCTAGATATACGTGGCCTCTTTTTCGTTCGAACTTACTAACGGAATCAATCAAGGCAATTGAAGCTGCTTTGGAAAAGAATGCCACCATAATCTCCATGTCCTGGACGGTACCCATACCGGAAAACCCCACCGCGGCAAAACAGCTATTTGAGAAAGCTGTGCGTAAAGCTGTTGACCAAAACGTCCTCATGTTCTGCAGCTCGCCAGATGAAGGCGATTTCAAGATTTCCGATTATCCATCAGCGGTCCAGCGTGATAAGGTGTTCCGCATTGGTGCAGCGCACGATTACGGCAAGGCGGCCAACCAGGTGGACAAGGAGGTGGATTTCATCTTTCCCGGTGTAGAGGTTAACACCAGCGCCGCCAGCGCCAGCCCAGCCACAGGATCCAGCATAGCAACAGCTTTGGCCGCGGGCCTGGCTGCGACTGTCATCTATTGTTTCAAGATCTGTGCGCTGGATCTCAAGTCGCAAACCCAGACGATGAGCCAAAAAGATATTGAGCGCCGGAAAACTATGGACGAAAATCTCAAATTGATCTCACAACACGCTGGGATGAAGAGGGCATTTGGTCGCATTGGGCCGGTCAACGATTCGCAATTCATTCAAATATGGGATCAGTTGGATCGGTTGGTGATGAGACTGGAGGACCCTAACTTCGCAGGCCATGACAACATCAAGATCGAACATATTCTGGACTTCTGTACGAAGCTGGTGTAGGGTATATGAAGGCATGGTATGGGTATCATCATGTATCATAATTCAAATTTAGAATCCCCTGGCAAGAAAATCCGTTCGGGTCGAATTTGACCCTTCGTACTTTTGGTCTCGTGGAACCTGCGTGCGCCTTGTCCAAAATGCCCATTTATTATGCCACATGTCTCACTCATGAACACGTCTGGGAATGGTTTCAAGTCTTGTTCTATCACAAACATGTCCAAGGATATCAAGTTTTATACGACCTACAGATGTTCGCAACTCGTGCACGTGTTCATGAGAAGCAAAGAGCTCACAGAGCATGCGCATCGGCAAGTGAAGTCGCTTGGCAAGCACTTGAGCATTCCGCATTAGACATATTCCAGATGTTCTCTGCCTGACGCCGCTGAATCCCAGCGTTTATTGAATTCGATTAGGGTTGGAAAAATTTCTAGACTGGCGCAGGGTTACCCCCAACTACACTTGTAACTCCAGCAAGACGATTTACCAGTACTGATTGATACGAAATGTTCCTCAAGAGGTTTATCAGCTGCCATGAAAATTCTTTTATTTATACCGCGCATTACCCAAGACCAATGAACTTTGTGAGATGTATAAGACAACTCGAAGCTCCTGATATTGACTGCGGCCTAGGACTTTCAAGGTTCCCAGGCCATGGGCAAATTCAATTGTGTAGCGTCGAAAGCCGGGACATTGAAGAGCAGGCTGTGCACCATTCTTATATCCATCAATTTTGGTTTGTTAGACTCGAGGCATAATTTTTCTTCCTTTCTTTCATATATCGTGATCTTTCCAATGAGTAGGACTCGGAACAGACAGTTCAGGTCTCACGCCTGTTTCAGACAGTTGAACCCTAGTTAGCTTGCACACGTACGTCGAATTTTAGCGCTTTTCAGAAAACTTCGGACTGTTTGGTGCTCAATCTAGACCACAACTTTGGTCATGTTGGCATGCAGATTCCTGCAATGTCAAATTCAATGATACTAAAGCCGTCTACGTCAAGACCACACCAGACAAATTTGTGCAAGTCAGCAATTGGGAATGTTGGGCCACTGGGACTGGCACTGGCCATGCAACACTGGGTTCGGGTCCACATTCTGGCTGCAAGGCCTGCAATTGGCCTGAAACAACGGTTGGTTGCTTTGCCCCTTCCTTAGGGAGGCTTCTGGACGGCATCTTGGCCACAGCTGCTTAAACATAGACTTTCTGCAGGAGGCGTCCTTCTGAGAGGTCGCCAATAGGCCCTGTCGCGGCCACATATGTGACCACCTCGGGCAGCTATGGCGACCACGAACGCCATTTGAATCGTTAGCAAAATGAGCAACTTGAAACCACCTCGTAGAATGAGAGGCCCATTTTCTGGTCTGTCTTAACGGCCATGCGGAGGCTCGAATCCGAACGAACACAACCATAAAAGGGCCGAAGTGCATTTAAGTCCCAAGAAGGAAGATTTCAATTAAATGCACCAAGTTCCTAGAATACGTCGAGCAACCTTGAATTAAATCATTCACCACATGCACCTGGCGGGACCACTTACTGACGATCAGACTACAGTACAGAGCTGCACGTCGTTTCCCCCCCTTATTTCTTCTAATTTTGTATCTGCCACGGAACATCTCCACACCATATTTAAAAAAAAAAAGATGAATCGTGCAGTTCCGATGACTTCTCAAATTCCGAAGTCTCGTCCAAAGCCGATCGATAAACTTGTGGCGGAGACGCTGGAAACATGCGAAGTAAATGAAATCACGACACAAAACTGCGAAGGCATGATTGCAAGTTGCGGCAGGGAAGAAAATATGTCAAGGTTGGCCAAGTCCAAAGCCATATCTAAGGTGGATAGAGAAAAAAGGCAACGGCTCTTGGACGTATTTGAGAACAGCATTGAAAAGCACAAATCAGATAAGGAAAAACTCGCCGGATTTGCGAGCATACGTCGGAACATGAGAACGGCTCTGCAGTTGCACCCCTCACAGCAGACCATCGCAGAAAAGAATTGCAGCAGGAATAGTCAGGGCTAGGGGATCCGACAAACACATCCAATGGACTATGCAGCTTTAAACACATATCACCTCGAGACGGATTTAACTACAAGAAGTTTGATATATTGAGAGATTCGACTTTATAGACAGCTAAATGAAGTTTCACGGGCATCAATTCAAGTTGGTTCTTTTCTTATCGTTAAAATGAGACCACTTACATGGAAATATTTCGACTTCTTCTAGTCATACCATTGGTGTTTTAACAGGTCAGGAACGATGAGACCAGTTGATAATAGCAAGCTTCGGGTTTTCTTAAAGGGAGCCGTAGTCATGCTGACAAAAATCTTAGCCACCGCCGTCCCCATTCCCGGTAATTACCTCGGTATGTAGGTACCTCGATTCAGTCCAACGTGAAATGTATCCTCATTTACTACAGTACAAGTATTCTTCTATCCACTTCCGGATCCCAGCAGCGGAGTTTGGTGCGCATCGTCTCTCAAGGAGTTCCAGATGGCTTCCAGGAACATCGATAGTGACATTGGCTTGCGGCCAAGACGGACGCCACTCGTCCTCGTTGCTCGACATACTTGGCGTCGGATACTGTGCGCGCATGAAGAGTTTCGGCAATGCTTCAGGAAGGCGACGTGGCTTGAAGTTTCGGAGCGTCCTAAAATACCCCCCAACCTTTGCCAGGGCCAAGTCGGTACCTCCAACCATTTGCAGCAGACCTCCGTCACGCGACGTGAGAGTCTCAGCTGGCAGCGCGTCCAGCCATTCTGGATGTTGTCTCCCCGCCATATTTATATATGTGTCGATGAGGACTAAGCCCGCAAGCTGGACCTTCTGCTTCTCCTTGGCTTGGTGATCTTCAGACAATTTGCTTGCCACAGCGTGTGCGACTACACCCCCAGCAGAAAAGCCAGCGAGTATGATAGGGCCCGCAAAACGCTCTTGAATCGTGCTCACATGCACAGCAGCAAGTGTCTCAAGGTCCTCAGGCACAGCTAGCCCTTCTGGATGCGGGAGCTCGAAAACGTCCCTCTCCCCCTTCATCTCAGCTGCCAGCGCACTGTAGGCACTTCCCCTAAATCCCTCGGCGACGACAGGCGGGAGGAAAGCCGGGAAAAATATCAGCGGTATAGTCGGATTCGCAGGATCAGAGGGTCCGGTTGCAAGACACTGAGGAGACGCCGCGTAGCTCGCCATATTCTGTCCAAGTTTGAACGTTGGCAGAGCGAGCGAGGAGCAACCCAGTAAATTTGCTCCTGCGTTGTACTGCTGGAGCTGGCACAGCCGCTTGTAAAGGGCAGTCAGCCCTCGGAACACTTCGACATCGACATGATCATCATCATTCTCTGGCTCATGATTCGCCTTGCTGAGCTTGTCTAACCTGCGCCCCTTGTCGCTTTCAGAGGTCGACGACGTGGCCGCGATATCTTCAATGTCGGGGTCCTGCATATGGGCCTTCGCTTCTGGTTCTTCATTGAGCCGAGCAAGGTCCAGTCGGCCAGATAAATATTGGACCATTGCGGGAATAGTCTCGTAATCGAGTGCCAGTGTGACAGGTAGGTCCAATACTCCAGTGGATCTCCTCAATCTATTGCTGAGAAGGACTGAGCTAGAAGAGTCGAAGCCTAGATCTGTGAGTGGCCGTTCTGGAAGATCCTGATCCTGGTAACCAAGCACCGTGGCCACTTCGTCTCTCACAAGCCGCAGCAATTTGTTTTCACGACGATCCAGGGGTATGTTGGAAAGCTGTTTACGCCATGTTCCTCCGCCATGTGCTGCGGATATCCTCGTCTCGGATGCCGTACCCGCTGACATCAGCGGAAATGGTCCCTCGACGAGCAGCGGTGCCACTACCGGCTCCGGCGCTGCCATTCTCTGCATTGCCATGTCAAATAATTGTAGACCCTGCTGGTCTGTAAGTGGCTTCGCATTTCCGAGACGCGTGTTGTGAGCTTTCAACCTGTTGTCGGCCGCCATTCCAACCTCGTTGAGCCAAGGACCCCAAGCCAACGACAAGGCAGGCAACCCTTGGGAACTACGGTAGCGGGCCAGTGCATCCAGGAAAGCGTTGCCTGCTGTGTAGGCGGTCTGGCCCTCATTACCGAGTATTCCGACAAATGATGAGAACAGTACGAAAGACCGTACCGTGGCTGGTGCGAGCTCGTGCAGGCGCCAGGCGGCGTCGACCTTGGGGCGGAGGACACGCGATACTCGTCCTGCGTTTTGCGAGCTCAGGACAGCGTCGTCCACGATACCTGCACAATGAACTATGGCGCTTATGGGCGAAAGACCTCGGTTGCTAATGTTCGCGAACAGTGTGACTAGTTGCTCGCGGTCGCCACAATCGCATGCCTCAATGCGCACCACTGCGTCTGCACTAGATAGGTCGTCATACAGCTGGGCCGCACCCGGTGCCTTCATGCCCGAACGGCTTACCAAGAGCAGATGTCTAGCTCCGTAGGTATGCGCGATATGTCGACTAAGCAAGGCACCGAGTCCTCCTGTTCCGCCGGTGATCAGGACGGTCCCGCTGAAATCGAGCGTTGAAGCGGAAGTCTCCAACGACACGTCCTGAACCGAGGCCAAAGAGACTTTGCTCAATTTTGGAACCATGAGTATGCCCTTCCGCAGGGCAATAGTTTCCTCTTTGGAGGCGATCGCGGGAATCAGAGCCTCTTCGGAGTCGGTTGAGCCGTCCAAGTCGACGAGCACTATGCGTCCACCACTCAATTCTGCCTGCGCTGAGCGCACCAAGCCCCAGACAGCGGCCGCAACAAGATCGGGCTCAGTATCTAGCGACGCCTTCTCGGTGACAATGACGAGGCGGCCCTCAGCGTACGCTTTGTCAGCGCTCCACTTTTGTATCACACCAAGCACCTCGGCAACAGCCTCGTGGACTCTGTTGTCAATCCCGTCTTTCTCAACTGTACTGTCGTCTTGACGAGCACTTCGGACTCGGTATATCTCGTCCTTTTCTCGTGAATACTTATTCGATTCTCGAGCGGTTTTCACCTGAGTAGGTTTGTCCCATTGTAGGCGGTACAGATCGCCAGTGACCGGGCCAGCAGCAGCGGGCCGATGCCAAGTGCGGGTGACGACTTCAGATACCTCTGCAATCAGCGCTCCTGTCGCCTTATCTGTGAGAAGGACGGAGAATCGGTTCTCTCCGAGCTTGCGTATGCATGCAAGCACCGGACCAGAGCCAACCGAGGTACAGATGCGTACGTTTCGGAACAGAAACGGTAGTCGAATGTTGTCAGCAGCTGTTTCTGGTTCTGCGAGCAAGGAGGCATGCAGTGCGGCATCGAGCAGGGCCGGGTGCAGTGCATACATCTGGCTCTGAGTGTGAGGCGGCTCGATGTGTGCTCGCAGTTCGTTCTGGTCCTGGCCGCCGGGTTGTTGGCGCCAGACGGCACGCACGCATTGGAAATATGGCCCATAGTTAATGCCTGCGCTGGCCAAGGCACTGTATGCTCTGGAAATATCGACCATTTTCTTGTCATCCTCTTGTTTCTCGTCTCTAGGAGAGTTTATGACGTTCATGAATACATCGCCGCCGAGCTTGAGCGGTGGGGCCGGCTTGAGGATACCCGTGGCGTGTCGTGTCCAGTCGTGTTGTATCGGGACACCATAGGGCCGAGAATAAACGTTAACAGTCCTTGTTCCGTGCTCCTGTGGCTCCCCTATGATCACCTGGATCTGCAACTCGTCATCTGGCTTTGAAGCCAGAGCCACAGGGGCAAGAAAGGTGAACTCGTCCATCATCATCGGCTCGCTTGTTCCAGTGCATTCCTGGCTGGCTCGCAAGGCTAGCTCTGTGAGTGCCGCAGCAGGAACAATTATCTGCCCATCGACAACATGATCGCCTAGCCAAGGCTGCCTGGCTGTTGATAAGCGTCCAGAGCAGATGATCTTGCTTGTTCCCGGTATCGATGTCGAATGGAATAGTATCCCGTGTCTCAAGTCACTGGCATATTCAATTTGCTGCGCTGCCGACTTGGGTGGATCTAGCCAGTATCTACGCCTCTGGAATGAGTATACGGGCAGATCAACGACATTTGCACCAGTTCCTTGGAAGACAGCCCTCCAGTCAACCTGTACACCTTGAACCCAAAGCTGGCCCAGGGCATCCAGTAGTTTGTTGACTTGGCTTCTTGTAGCTATGGACCCCGGTACATGTGGTGAGAGTACTGCAGACGGCCCGACTTCAACAAAGACCGTGGCTCCGTCCTTTTGTAGCTCGCATATGGCCTCTGCAAAGCGCACAGGCTGGCGTACATGACGAGTCCAGTGCGTCGTGGACCTGAGCTGCGCTGCTTCAACTCGGCTACCCGTAACGCTGGAAACGAGAGAAACTGTCGATTCTTTTTCACCTTCCATCGATGATGCCAGTTCTCTCTCGAGGTCGGCTAACATGGCATCCATCATCGGGGAGTGGAAAGCATGCCTAACGTTCCGCAACGGGGTGACTCTCCGTCCTAAGCCGGCAAGCTTATCTGCAATGATCATGACAGCTTCCTTCGTGCCAGACAAGACGATTGAGTTCTGCGAGTTCACCGCCGCAATGGTGACTGAACCATTCTGGATCTCATGTTTGTGCCACGATAATTCTTTGGTGACTTCGTCCTCGCTGGCGGAGATGCTCACCATGATACCATTGCTAGGCAGAGCGGCCATGAGTTTGCTTCTCGCAGTCACGATGGTAGCGGCTTCGCGAAGGGACAAAGCCCCGGAGGCATGTGCCGCCGCAATCTCACCCAGGGAATGGCCGGTGACGAAGTCCGGGCGGATATTGAACGACTCGAGAAGATGGAACATTGCCACCTCGAACGCGAAGAGCAAAGACTGGGCGAAATCTGTGCGGTCCAGCTGGACATTTCTCTCGCATCCCTCGCCGTTCCCCAAGACGGAAATCAGTGGATACTCCAAGTGTAGAGACAATTCATCGCAAGCCTCCCGAAAGGCATCCGCGAAAACAGGGAAGGCAGCACAAAGCTCGTCCAGTGCAGCTCTACCGGGCAGCCGGGCGCCCTGGCCAGAGAACAAGAATGCCAAGCGAGGTTTAGTAGCACCCGGCTGCCCATTTGAAGATCCCGCCACGGCTTCGGGGTTTTGTTGATCTTGGCCCAGGTTCGCAAGTGCGGTCTCATAGTTGCCTCCGGTAGGGATCACTGCAGCTCTGTATCGAAGAGCAGATCTTGTAGTTGCGAGCGAGAAGGCAACGTCGGCAGGATCCTGGATGAATATTGCCTTTGCCGCCAGCAACTTGCGAGCTTGTGTCCGTAAAGCAGCCTCGTCTGCACCGGATAGAAGCCATGGGAAGGACAGACTTGTCTTTCCCGACGTTGTGGGCGTTGCTGGTGTAGCTGGAGGCGTCAAATTACCAAAGAAGTCTGACGTTCTCCGGTTGTCATGCTCGACTAGCTGCTCCAGGACTACGTGCGCGTTCGTGCCGCCTATACCGAACGACGATACTGCAGCACGCCTTGGCCTTGAGACCTGATTCCTTCCGAACGGGATGATGGGCCATGGCTTGGTCTTGGTGAGAAGTTCCACCCCGCTTCCCGCCCATTCGATATACCGTGAGGGCTCGCTGATGTGCAATGAAGCCGGGGCGATGCCATGTTGAATCGCCTGTACCATCTTAATGATTCCTGCCACGCCTGCCGCGGCTTGAGTGTGACCAATGCTGAAACACAGTACGTCAGTTCCCACGATATTTCTGAAGAATTTGTTGCAGTGCTCCTGCGGAAACTTACTTGGACTTGATCGACCCCAGCAGCAATGGACTCAAAACAGGGCGCTGCGTTTTACCACCGGCATTACCATATGCCGAGACCAAAGCCTGCACCTCTACAGGATCACCCAGAGGCGTTGCAGTTCCGTGGCCTTCAAGCACATCCACATCCGCCGGCGAGAGCCCCGCCTGAGCCAGGGCCGTCTGGATGACCTGCTGCTGCGCAGGTCCGCTCGGGGCCGTGAGCCCATTCGAAGCCCCGTCAGAGTTCACGGCGGAGCCGCGGATCACGCCGAGCACTCGGTGTCCGTTGCGCCTTGCGTCCTGCAGCCGCTCGAGGAGCACGAGCCCCACGCCTTCGGACCAGCCTGTTCCGTCTGCGTCGCTCGAGTACGCTCGGCAGCGCCCATCGGCAGATAGGCCTCGCCTCTTGCTGAAGGAGATGAACGAGTATGGGGTCGCCATGGTCGTTACTCCTCCCGCGACGGCGAGCGAAGACTCTCCACTTCGAAGAGAAGCGGCTGCCAGGTGGATTGCGACCAGAGAGGATGAGCAACCGGTGTGAATACATAGCGATGGACCGTGTAAGCCCTGTCACAATGCATTTTGTTTAGCTATTTTCGTACAGTCACATCCGGGTAGAGAACACTCACGAAGCAGTATGACACGCGCCCGCTGACTACGCTACCGGATGAGCCGAGTCCGACGTATGCTTCCAACTCTGTGCCGTTATTCAGTCAGTGTGCTTGTTCCAATCTTATGAAGTGGATATTTGAGTTACCAGGGTTGTGTTTGCCGTTATCCCCATAATCGCCGTACATGATGCCAACAAAAACGCCAGTCTGGGTCCCACGCAGCGACGAAGGGGCGATGCCACCTCGCTCTGCCAGTTCCCATGTCGTCTCTAGCAACAACCTCTGTTGAGGATCCGTAGCAACAGCCTCGCGTGGAGACATTCCGAACAGTCCGGCGTCAAAGTCAGCCATGTTCTGTAGGAAAGCTCCGCGCCGTGTCGTTGAGGTGCCGGGGTTGTCTGGGTCTGGGTTGTACAAGGTCTCGATGTTCCAACCGCGCTGCGATGATTGTCAGTCGATAGTTCTATTGGCCCAAATTTATAGGGCCACAGGTGACGTTCGTCATATGAAGCTTCTCTGTTGGGGAAAGCAAAGAAATACGAGATACTACTGACATCATCTGGGAACTCAGAGGTCACATCGACCCCATCAGATACGATACGCCAAAGATCCTCGGGCGAAGAAATACCTCCAGGGTACCGGCAGGCCATAGATACAATGGCTATTGGCTCAACCCCATCGTCCACCGCCGGTAATTCTGGCATTGATGACGGCAGGAGAGGTGGTACTTCGGGCATGAACAGGCGTCTGTATAGGTATTCACTCAGCACCTCCGGGGTAGGATGATCAAACACGAGTGTCGTAGGGAGGTCCAATCCAGTGAGGCTGGCAAGGCTATCTCGAAGCACTATACCAGCAAGTGACGTTAAACCTAGCATGGTGAATGGTTGGTCAGAGTGCCGGTCAAGCCATGTTGCGTCGGACCTCTCTGTCCCTGCGCCTATAGCACATGCTCTTGCAGTCTCGGTAAGGACTAAAGCCTCGATCGAGTCTCTCGACAACAACCTGGACCGAGCAGTCAATGGTCTAGTTGTGCACGAGGTCATAGTCGAACGCTTAGGTTTGCCCAAGACGGTTCGAGGCACAGCATCAATCTCATAGAACGCTATGGAATAAATTGTTAGCATTATGTTCGAAATCATCAGGGACTCTCTGGGTGTTTCTCAACGCATGTGTCTGTCGTGCTTTATATAATTGGAGCAATATCAAGAGACCATTTCTTACCTGTCGGGATCTTATAATCAGGTAAGGATTTCCGACACGCAGCGATCAGCGCTGACGGGTCAAGATTGACAGTGTCTCGTTCGGGTGTGGTACTGTGCCTCCCGCAAACAATAAAGGCGGCAGGTGTCTCTCCAAAAAAGCGATGCGGGATTCCAGCCACAACAACATCTGCCACACCAGGACATTGAAGCAGCACCCGCTCCAGCTCATCAGGATGGATGTTTTCACCACCTCGGATGATCACTTCTTTCTTGCGTCCAACGAAGGTGAGATCATTCCCATGTTTAGAGCCACGTGCGATGTCGCCAGTGGGGAACCAGCCTTCTGAGGTAAATGGACTCTCGGCTTCTTTGTAGTAACCAATCATAAGACCTGGACTCCGAATCCAGACCTCGCCTTGCTCGCCGTCATCAACTTCGTTCCCGTCCGGGCCCATCAGTTTTAGCTCCGTGCCTGGAACGGGTGGCGGGATTGTATCTTCGCGGTATAAGTCGCCCGGCTTACTGGCAGCGATCGCTCCACATGCTTCGGTGCACCCATAGTTATTTATAAGCGGAATCCCAAATAGTTCTTGGACTTGAGCGCTTAGAGCTGCTGGAGCTGAAGATCCCCCGACTATGCATGCTCGCAACCTGGGTAGAGCTAGCGAATTTGTCGACGTCGATGCTGCACCGACTATCTCGTGGTAGGACGCAGGTGCACCGACAATTATCGTGGATTTCAGAGCCTGCCCGGTCAAGAGACTTTCGAATACCGTCTCGTTGGGGTCGGGGAGGTAGGCGCTCGCTCCCACGGTCAATGTAGCAATTATGCATAGGGCATGACCAAAGCAATGGAAAAGGGGAAGCGGCCAGAAGATCTGGTCCTCTTCTGTCAGTCCGAAGGCCTGGACAAAGCTGTGAGCCGACCACAGCCAACTCTGCTGACCGGATAATACCCCCTTGGGTGAGCTTGTCGTCCCAGAAGTGTATTGCAGGAAAGCCGCCTCAGCCCCAGTGTCCTCGTCGATGTTGGCGTCCGAGGTCGTGCACTCTTCATCTTCAGCCCAACTTTGATACCGCACAAAAATTGTCTTGCCGTCGACTATGGTCTCGTCTGATGACGACACAAAGATGATAATTTGCCCTGCTCCTTCAGTAGCGGCGCGCACCCGGCTCAAGTGGCGGCTATCGGTAACGATGGCACGCGCGCCGCTGTGGTGCAGAACATTGGCAAGTTCAGCAGGTGGCGAGCGAGGATCCAGCGGGACTCCCACCGCACCTGCTCGCGTGATTGCGAGCACGCTCTCGACTGCTTCGAGGCATCTGCCCAGAACAATGGCAACAAAGTCTCCTCGCCCTAAGCCGGCGCGCACCAAGTGTACTGCTATGCGTCTGGTTCGTTTCTCGAGTTCACCATACGTCTATCGGACACGCCCAGATGATCAGCGATCCATTTTCTTCCAAGTCATCCGGCACGAATCGGCGTGTACGGGAGAATCTCCTCAGCTTCTGCGCAAGGGGCTGATGACTCTTTCTCGCGATCCCTAACAGCAGTGGAATAGAGAACAGTCATGACGCAGAACTTACGATTTCCCGTGTTGGCGCTGAGTAAGCAACTTTTTGGCCGCGCTCTTCTGCATGACGGATGAGGAGTTCTGGAACGGAAGGCAGTTGAGACATCTTTGACCAGAAAGAGCTTTGTATAAGTTGATTGGACCGTAGGCTTTTCCCCTATTGATGTTATAACCCGTCAAACAAAGGGTATCAGACATCAGCCGTGAATCAGCAGGCTCACAGAGCCCAGGATAGGTAGGTGTATTTTATGCTGTTCTGAAAAGGCCCGCACAGCTGCGCAGTTGGAGAGACCACAGATCTATCCTGGAGGTCTCTTTTGCCTGAATGCCATTCTAACCTCTTCTGTTCCACCATAGCTTTTTCCCGCAAAGGTCTAAAACTTTCCCGGGCCCCGTCTAAAAGTGCACCTCTCGATTCCTAGCGGTAAGCGAGCCGTCCCTACACTTGAAGGTCATGCATGCAATGCACGAGTTCTCAGCTGAGTGCGACCACCACTAAACCGTATTTCGTTGACCAAGCCTCTTGACAGGGCCGAGAACCCGCCAAAGTCCTTCCCAGCCGATTTCCCCTCAACTATCCCCCTCAATCGACGTGTTCGCGTTCGACTGTCAAACCAATCTAGGCGAGGGCATCTTTGTAAGTTAGTCAAAATCTCCTTCCGCATCCACTGGCCAAGCTTATCTGTCAATTGACAAGGACATGGTCCGTTTATAAGGTATCCACTCAGATTGACTCTGTGAAATAGTCTGGTGCGGCTGACTCTCCGATCGAACAAAATACTTTCTGGAAGCGGCATTGTCACGTACCGTTGTCACGTCCTAGGAGAGCTTAAACAATTAAGGGCGTCCCCAGGTAACCTTTCAAAGTACCACTGACGCAGTTCCTGCTAGTGCTGACATTTATCGAGCGCACCAGCTCGCGATGGGGTGTCGCGCACCAATCTTATCAAGCCCCAGGTCAGGGTGGTGGCGACGTCGGCCAGTAATTTCTTGCTTCCGTCTTACCAGCTCGGATCTACCAGCTCGGATTTGCCAGCTCGGAATCACTAAGCGCCTTGCATGTGTCAGTGGTCACTTCACACCACGAATTGGTAGTGCCGCGGGAGTGGTTCCAGTGGAAGATTGGGTAGATGCCTAGTAAGTATTCCGTATCTCTCGCCGGGACTAAGTTAGTAGGGGAATTTTGCCCAAGCTAGTACACTAGATTCCCACGTCCTTGTCACGTCATTCACACGTGCCTAGTTTGTTTCACTGGCTAGTAATATGTCGTTTAATGACTACGTTGTAACGTCGTAGTACCTCGGTAGGCTAAAAACCACTTTTTGGGAGAGGGAGCAAAGTGATATCGTGCCAGTCTCCAAGGTGTCGTGATTATGTCAACGCATCCAGGCCCAGCTGGAGCTCGGTCCTCGGCTCCACTCGCATCTTGTAAATGCACGTCTGGCCGCGCCAAGTGGGCCAAGCGGGTCTCGTGTGACGCATCATCAACATGAGCTCCTCGCAAGCACAGCCACCGCCCGGGGTCAACCCCACCAACTTCGCCCGGCGCGCCATTGGCCGCTCCCCGGAGGAGCATGCGGCCCTGGAGAGGGTCCTGGCAGAGCGACGACGGCGCCGCGGGGTCGCAGGTCGCGGAGACGGCAGCAGGGCGAGAAGTCGCTCGCCTGCGGCTGGTCCCAGCCGGGAACGGGCAGACCTGGCACAGCAGCACCGGGAGACCGAAAGGCGGCTGAGGGAGCTCGAACGACAGCAGCAGGAGCATGACCTGGGGCAGCGCAGACGGAGACAGGAACAGCGGCTTGCGGCGCAGGGACGGCGAATCGCGGCTCAGGCGCAGGCTCAACGGGTTACCGGCGGCCTGTCCGGAGTCGGTGATGGCCATGCGCTACTAGCGCTGCCCGTGTCACAGCGCCGCGCAACTTTGTTGACTCCCTTCGGCTCCACTGGTGTCAGGCGCCGGGCTAAGGGGAAGAGCGAGGGCGCGGGCTGGCACAAGCGAGCGAGGATATCGGGACGCTGCTGGCGACATGTGGATCAATGTCAGGATTGGCGAGGAGTGCAACAAAGGGCAGGATGTTTGGGAAGGCGACACACTAACTAGTTGGCTTTGTGCGACAAGTGCAACGTGAGTGCAAACACTTTTGGGTTTGGTCTGCGATAAGGGATTCTATTACTTACTGGATATCACATGGAAGGGTTCCAAGAGGGATCTGACTACGGATACCAGGCGAAACAGGGTGCTCTGGACTGGGACCTGCTCTTCCGCAAGAAGTCTCTTCGCCAGCTTCTCGAGAGCCTTGAAGAGGCTGGGCTGGAAGACGGTGATGTCCTCGTTCGTGACTTGTTTGGTGGCGGAGAGATGGTTTATTATCGACTGTATGATGACGAGGGCACCTATGTGAAGCATGCATGGTAGGTTGTTATTTCAGCGGAGTGTACAATATCAAGAGCTCGGAGGTTCTGAAATATAGGGATGAGCTAGTCTCAATGTGATCTCAACGACTTGTCATACCAGAGCCTCGTGGACCTTGGGTATGAAGGGATCTACCTAACAATTATACCGTCGCGCGAGCGTGGAAATACTGGGCGCAGCGACGTAGCTGGCCGACCGTCCCTGAGATCATGGTGCTGCACAGCGAAGGGGCGCACGATGTATCTCTTCTTATTGTTCGAGACGATTTATATGGATCTAGTCATAGAATTGATCTAGTTCTTCTCTATTGACGTAGAACGAGACAGAACAGGCATACTGCGCAGAGCGTAAGGCAAGGCAAACGAAAGAAAGAACCACAGGAAAAGAAAACAAGTAGTGTTCGGAAGAAAAGTTCTGGTACATAGCCACATGTGTAGAATAAGCACATTCATAGAAAGAACCACTTTCATCCAAAGCTACTTGTCTCGAAATTAGAGGTCCCTAGTTGTTCTGCTTCGTTAGTGATCTGTTATGCAAGGGATAAGTGCTAATTCTCCTCAGAGTTGACCTCATCCCTGCACATCCTAGTTCCGTGTTCATTCACTTGCCACTAAGAATGGCGTAGGGCCTTGGGTTCGATGAGATGTTAGAAAAACCTGTTCAGGCCGCCCTCAGCCAAATAAAGTCAATACTAGGGCTCGTGGTTTCAACCTGGAATAGTAAAGGAAAGTGTTAATACCCACATTCCCCACACATTGAGCTTTATTCCTGTATGTGCTAAAACTCAAGAATTAGCTTACGTGTTACCAGAGAATGAAGAATAGGAAAAGAAAATGAGGGAAAGAGGGCTCAGTTTGAGACCGCCGAGACAGTGCATCGGATGAGGAATTAACAGCTGAGAGTCGCTTACCAGACCAGGAGATATTAACCCGAGCATCAGCATCCCACCACTTCGGGGCGACCTCGTAGCCGACCAGGAGGCCCCCAAGCTTCATGGTGGAGCAGTCGAAAGGCTGAATACCGAATTCCGTATACGCAACCCCGCTCCCTCGAACAAGCTCGCTGGCAATCCAGCGCCCCTGGTAGCCGGCGATGTTCGGGTGGTGAGTCTCGTTCGTGGGGCTGTCGAGCTCGAAGAGCTCCAGCTGAGCACTGTTCACGCTCTCGTCGACCGGCGTGGGCTGAGCACCGTCGATGCGGTAGGACAGCTGGCAGAGGCAATTCCGCTCGTTGATGTAAGCTGGGAATCGGAAGTTCACGTGCGTGTGGAACTGGGACGTAGATGTTTGGATGGCCACGCCGGAGCCATCTGGTGAGATTACCGGCGTGAGAGTTGAGTTGTCAACTGCGAAGGTGCTTTCTGGGTAGACCTCTTCGAAATATGGCGTTCCATGAGACGCAAAGATCGCGTTGCCGTTGACGGGAATGAATGTGTTTCCAAGTGACCAGCCTATCAAGCCCAAGTAGGGCAGTATCATTGAAAGCTTTGCCATGGGAGACGGCGGACAAAAGATTCGGTTGCTCCAGCTAAAAGAGGTTCAGGATGTTTTCGAATAGAGATAGATCTGCTTCGTCGTGCCTTCTCTTGGTGAATTTGTCTGTTCAAACATTCAGCTCTGAATCATATGCCCCCTTTTGATTAGTGCTTATTTGCTTCAGGTTGCTCAGTAAGCCATTACGAGCTGGTTTGTCACTTGATGGGAAACACACTGGCTGGCTCAGCTGACCGGTGTCTTTCGAATCCTACGCGGAGATACATGCCACTTTATTGGCCAGTAGCTCATTCCTTTCAAGCTTCGAAGGTACGATATACCGCACTGTCGCGCAATGGAAACATTTGGAGGGTTACATTTTGAATGTCGACGAGGTTTGCTCATGTATCCGCTCCGCGGCCACAGCATCTACAGTTCTCACTACCCAACCATCATAGGGGGCTCAGCTGCCCAGTGGAATTTTGTTCTTACCTCCTATAGGATAACCTCCTATGGGATTACCTCCTATGGGATAACCTCCTAATAGACAACCTCCCTATGGGACACCCTCCTAGGGGGAAACCTTCGTATAGGCAACCTCTTATAGGATAACCTCTTATGGGAAAACCTCTTATAGGACACCCTCTCATAGGATAACCTTCGAGTAGAAAAACTCCTATAAGATAACCTCTTATGGGATAACCTACTGTGGGACAACCTCCTATAGAGTAACCTCTCTTGGCAAAACCTCTAGTCGGAAAGTCTTCTTTGGAATAAGTTCCTATAGAATTACTACCTGAGATGTAGGCAAGCTACAGGGGCACCACAATGGCGGTTCCGACTTTTTCTTTTTTTAAATGTGGCTGCATTAATGTAAGAAGGTCTTTAAGCGTTTACCACTGTATGAACGGACCGCCTATGTACTGCTTAAGAAGCGCATATATGCGTATTCAAAACGAAACCACTTACTGTGATGATGTATGTGATAGTCTTCACGTCGACAACAGCAACATTGCCTGCTCAACGCATTCGGGAGAGGGTGATCTTGATCAGAAGATCCCTAGTTAGATAGAGATTCTGCGCGAATAGCGGCCAGACCAGTTAAGTGAGAGGAAACACGACACTAGTTCTGGTTTTCTGACTTTGAATATATCCTTTTGTCATCTGGGTTCCCAAAGTTCTGATCGCGGCCGAGTCACCCTCCCCACCAAGGTGCACGGTTCACCTACCATGAAGACGACGGCCGTCCTGCTACTAAATACTTAAAGATTCTGCCCTCGACTGTTTCAATTGACTTGACTGCAGCTCGATCTGAGTCTAATTTACTCGGTTAACCTGTGGGTAGCTAAAGTGTTCTTCACGATGAGCCTTGCCCGAGTGTCCGCTATGCATCCTCGTCATCTGTTGCGAATTTGCACTGAGGCGGCTGAAAGCACTCACTTTCCGAATTAAAGTTACGGATTCATTATCAGGGGATACAACAACATTCCCATAGGATTATTGTGCCGTTAAAGTGATCTACTAAGCTTCACTGTGTTGACGTGACCAGGCGTCTTAAAGGTCTAAATCTTCAGAGTTTGCCCTGAAGAATAAATCCGCGTGGTAGTAAGTGCTGTTCCGTGCGCGTGAGCGAAGAGGTCTTGCTACCTCGAGTTACCTTGCAATTCTGCGCAGCCGGTGGTAACAACATTCCCATAGGGCAGCCTCCCACTGGATAACCACCCATTGGATGCCCTCCTGGAGGTTATCCCTTGATAGGATAGTCGTCGGTAGAAGTACCTCCTCTGGGATAAAATATTAGAGGACAGCCTCTCTATCAGGATTTGGATGACAGCAATCCGGTTGCCGTGGTCATCGTCGATTCGAACTGGTCCATTACGACAAGACTTGTGGGATTCTCTCGCGGTTTGAAATGTTTGAGCGTAAATAGTGCGGTGCAAACAATGTTTAACCAGGGTCTCCGTGCTTTCTGCAGGCAAAATGCTGGAACAAAATCAGACTAGCCTTTGCCGACCGCTAGTCGGATTGCGGTTCGACATTGGAAAAAAAAAAAAAAAACTTGGGTTGGAATTAGTTTTCCCCTCTTGAAACAACAGTAACGAGTTCTTCACTGCTGCGATCATCTTCAACTGAGGGGTTGAGTGAGACACGTCTATGCCGAGCCAACCTGGGAGTGAGGCGGTGGTGGCACAAGTCAGCAATGGTGGCTGGGCCGGCTGGCCGGGTGGGGTCAGTGCGGCGCGGAGCCGTCGCTCTGAACGTAAGTCTCGCCCATTTCCGTTCAGCCATACAATCGACAGTTCAGAATAACAAACATTTCAAGTTGCCGAAAATGTCAGGGATCTTTCAATCAATCAAATTCCGGGTTTGATGGTCCCGCACGGACCATTCCTGGTTGTGGGACCTCAGCTGCGTCGGCTAAGGTTTGAGTGGGCGGGCTGCGCCACATACATAGACCCGCTCACAACCGCTTTTCTCAACAACTGGCCTGGTGGTCTAGCGGTATGATTCGCGCTTCGGGTGTTCAATCCGATACGTTCTAACGTATTTACTGTGCGAGGTCCCGGGTTCAATCCCCGGCCAGGCCCTGAGTCCTTCTGGATTATCTTTTGCTTCATTTTGTTTTGATATTCATTATTTTTGTCACCATGACTGGACCAGCCTGGCTTTGGGCACGTTGTACACCGTGCGTAAGTAGTCTTTTGCACAGCCACACTGTGTGTTTACTCCAGAACTGCTCCCGTTGAGTGCCAGCCCATCTATCCTTTTGTCTACTCGGTATAAGGGATATATCTACCTTTTTCACCAAGCTCTATGTCCCCACACATTAACACAACTGGGGGCATGCTTTCCTGACCTAAAAAGACTGTCTCTCATTGCTCTTTGAAGAAACAGCAACAACAGAATGCTGTTTTCCCTGAGCATCCTATATTTTCATTACATGTTCTCTAAACCCCCCCCCCCTGGAACAAAATAATGCCCTCTAATTGACCCCTCAATCCATAATTCACACACTGATTTACACAGTCTTGAGGTATTCACCCTGTGTCTGTAAGCTGAATGGGCATTCTTTTCATTCCTCAGCTCTATGATCTCATCATATCCACATCATTGACCATCTATATGTTACCACAACCAGGGGTCTTTCAAGCATCATCACCCTGATACCATTGATTAGTACAAACAAGATAGACCATACCTTAAACAAATTCACATTACACACTACAACCGTCCAACATGTCATCTGCAATCCACCTCTACACCCTAATGCAGCTATGAGCATCATCACAAGAGTAACACATCACCTGCTTGGAGACCGACAGAATCTAGTCTCAGACTTTGCTCTAAAAAGGCACTGTAGACCTACTTTAAACTAGACTAGGACACCATAGCCAGCCAGCATAAGACAGGCCAAGGTTGTCCATTTCAGCTGTCAGCCACATCTGTATCTAAACTAATCAATAGTAGCCACATAGTACCTAACACATGTTTATTCCACATAAAAAATGGAGATGATTCCTACAGAGGCACATTTGGTGAAATATAATTTAGCAATATAGGACTACCAAGAGATTAAAGTAGGGGGGCTTGCCGAAAAGAATGATAAAGGGAAGAAGGACAAAGTGACTTCAGGAAAAAGATAATCCAGAAGGACTCAGGGCCTGGCCGGGGATTGAACTCAGGAAGTCACAACACAGCAAGTGATAATATAGAAGATTGTGACATGGAAGGCCATGACATAAAATGCTGTGATACAAAACGTCATGACATAAGAGATGATCAAACAGCCTAAGGAGGCCACTGATAACACATGTTTATATAGGTGATAATGCATCCTGAAATGTTCAGGGTGGTCACATGGTCTGAGTGTGAGTCTGTTTATGGTGAAGCTCTACCGCTGCTCTCTGTGTGTTGACCAATCTATAAATACTAATGGCGTTTTCTGTGTGGAACATGAAGTTCAGCCCTGACAAGACATCTTATGATGAAATCCTGTTGGCAAAAATATCCAAGTTGACAGCACCAGCCCACGTGCATTCGAAAACGTCTCAATCTTCAGAACGTTTTGGCATCGGATGTGGAAGAAGTTGGCTGACCTCAATTTCCAAAGGTCTTCCACGGCGCTGTTCATTCTAAGCCATTCCCCACGAGACGCTCTGGGTGTTTGCTCTGCATTGTCTCATTCGGGCTTCATTTACATAGCGGCGACTGCGAAGGTGACACCATCAGTTGGCTGACACACATAGGATATTGGCGATAAAATTTTTGAAACATTGAAACCCTTTTCCATATCTAGGGTAGTGATGTTGGCGCAAACATTTGCTTGCTTTGGCAGAGTTGTGGAGAATGCGCTTGCCTGTTCTCGGTCGTGAATTTGCGAGACGTCCTTAACAGCAGAGCAAAGGAACTTGGCACAACTCTGTTATCATGTTCACTCGGCCCAACGCCTCGGGGCCCAAGCTCCACAGTCGCCTTCTCCGCTCAGCCAAAACGTATCTCTACTCTTCCGCATTCCCACCTCAACCTTTTCAACCAAACGTCTCAATACCTGCAACCTCTTCAGCCGTGCATCTGCTGCAACAAGCCCAGCGACGTTTACTGCATTGCACTCTTCTCGCAGTGAGCACCAGTCGCCCCATCGCCAAGCTACGGGGTGGCCCGAGCCGAGCATCGAGCACCACGCACCAAGCTGCTGGACCTCGACACGCCCGAGCTCGACCGTCCCCTGGGCCTTGGCCTTGGGGCCAACGCCGTCCCTCTGCCTCTTCGCATTCTCTTCATTTCGAGGACAGGAAGAACCGTATCTCTGGCGGGGCTTCAAGCTCGGACTCGACGCCTTCTTAACGCGTCCAGTCCCTTGATCTTCGGAAGTGGTACCGTTAACCTCCTCTTGGAGACCGAAGCCAGGCAGGACCGCGTTACCGACACGGGACTGGCTGCTAAATTGGTGTCACTGGAACTGACTGTTATCAGATCTAGCGCTCGGGGCTTCTTTACCTGCACGCCACTTCAGTTCTGTCTACATTGAGCCCTGTCCTGCTCGGACCCTCGCTTCCTAACCCGCACACCCTGTTCGACCCGTCGCTCCATATTCGACCCCCAGGCGATTTCACTCACACGGAGTTGAGGCTACTCCTAGCTACTATCGCTGCCCAAAAGCCAGGGAGTGCAGGAATCCTGCGTGTGCTTGTGTCCTCAGACGCTCGTTTCACGCAGGGGAATCCCTTCAGAGAAGCTTGCCTTGCGGAGTCGACAGAAGCCCATTGTCGAATACTCCTACCTTGTGCCACTGTTTGATAGACCAATACTTACTAATGCGAGACTCATTTCTTCAATAGTACCAGCCATGGCAGCCGCGCCGTCTGTCACTGAACATCCGAAGACAGGTTATCGTCGGCCCGCGGGGAGACGATGCCCTCGAACCAGAACACCTCGAACCCGGTTCTTGTTCCTTCCACTCGTCGATGACCGTATTCTTCGATTCGTCCTCCAAAACAGCCTTCTTCAAGCTTCAGTCGCCCGTTATCTTGCTGGTTCCATCCTCGCAGACCGACCACTTTGATACCGTGAGGTCCAACGTGCATCTGTGCATCCGCCCCGAACATATCATCTCGCTTGTGCATGACCGACCGGAATTGCCAGAAAGCCTTGCTCCACTAGATAAGAAGATTGAAGGCCAAGAAACAATACGTCTAAAATTGAAACTCTCTAAGCCTCCAGAATGGATCGTTCCAAGTTTCGAGACTTTGATGCCTAAGACGCATGAAGATTCCCACCTGCGAGGTGCTGGATTTATTTGGGGAAAAAGCCGATCATATGGTCAGTCGCCTAGAAGCCGTGATACTAAAGCCGAGAAGAAGGAGGCTCTGCTCAAAGAAAGGATAGCCGAGGCAGACCAGAGGCAGGTCCAGCTGGCTGAGGCCACGGCCGAGGTCGAGGAGTTACAGTTAGAGCAGCTTAAGCAGTATGTAGATGACCGTCTCGAACGGACGCGTGTAGAGATCCGTGAGCTCATTGACGAGCATTTCGACGAGCTAAGCGTCGACGTCGTCCTCACATCCGAGATGGAAGAGTACGTTGATGAGGCGATCAGGGCAGCCGAAGACGATCTACGGGAAATGTTGAGTGGTATTGGAGTCAGAATGATATTTAACGACTCGATGAGAAATGATATCCGTCTCGACGCTTCTTGTACTCGGAGCATTCTTGCTCAAAGCCGCGTGGTTGGCGACGCCGACGAATGCCTTCGTGCGCGCTGGTTGGTGTTTCCTCCAGTCCCCAAGCGAGCATATCAATGATAATAGGCTGCAGGTAGGACCGCCACTATCTCATCCGAGCCTACGTACAAACTTGATGAACTACAACACCAGACCCCAAAAATATCCACGTAGACCTTTCAACAGATGGATCCTCCTGACCAGCCTCCAAGCCTCGAGAACTCGCTGCCAAGCGATGCCTGCGCAGTATGCGCGAAATTGCGAAGGATGTTTTCAGATTGCGACGAATCCTGTGGAAGTGAAACAGTTGACGGGTCATTCGAGACATTTTTCGAAGCTACATGTTTGGGCCATGGTCCTTTATTTAAGAATTTTCGAAACGACTTTATGGAGGAACTCTCCAAGCACTGTGAGACGCATGAGGATAACACGACAAACAATGGCGGTGCCGACGCCGCGCAGAGTAGAATTGGCGAGCACTCTGTGAGGATAGAAGCCAGTGAGGGCGATGAGAGGAAAGAAAGCCAAAGGAATGGACTAGACCAGAAGCCCGGCTTCATAACCTGCCAATTCGAAGTCTGGTTCACTTCGGATAATACCGATGGTCCACCCACCCCAGTGATCATTGTACACTTTCTCTGCCGACCGAGGTTTTTGAGGATGTGGAAAGTCTTGATCGCTAGATCCTGCGATGAGCCTCAGACGCCTGGCTTTGGGAGAGCTATTGACCCAGAATGGGTGGATTTGGGGCTGGCGAGGCGATGGAAAAGAGACTGTCTTACACAGCACAAAGACAAGTGCCGGAACCCTTTCACAATCAACGCTGTATCCCCGGCTTGGGTGATTGACACAGCGTTGAAATGTATCGTTCCCGGTGTCAACATCTCAGAATATGTCGCGCTGAGTTACAGATGGAGTGGTTCGGCTGGCTTTCGCACGACCCGCCACCTGCTGAAGGATCTTCAGAAACCAGGAGCATTATCGCAAGGGTCGAGGCTCGGCAACTCTATGGCCCCCATCCTCCGGCATGCGATTGAGCTCACACAAGCCATCGACGAACGCTACCTCTGGGTGGATGCAGTCTGCATAGTTCAGGACGACGAGACACACCTGCTCACACAGCTCGGATTGATGGGTGCCATCTACGCCACGGCAAAGCTGACAATCGTGTCCTGCGATGGCGATGCAGTCGACGGAATTTTGGGCCTCAAGGGAATATCACCTCCGCGACGGGTCGATCAGAGATTGACACCCGTGTTTGAGCGTGAAAAGGTCATTTTCCACCGCCGCCCTGATTTTGAGACCGGGGCTTCGCCCTACTTCGATCGCGGCTGGACATTCCAGGAGTTTTTCCTCTCCCAAAGACGTCTTATATTTGCAGGCGGTCAGATACATTGGCATTGCTCGTGTGCTTACTGGATGGAGGAGCTCATCCCGTCAGAGAACACCTACACTGATCGATGGGCCGTTGATGCTCATCTTTCCTACCTGCTCAAAGGGGTGCCATACCTTGGTTCTTTGAATGTGATTTTGTCTCAATACAACGCTCGGAACCTCTCATTCCCTGAGGACGCTCTGCCCGGAATAAGCGGCCTGCTCTCTCTTCTTAGCCGTACTTCCGAGGGCGGGTTTCTCTTTGGGCTGCCGGAAACCGCTTTCGATTCTGCGCTAATGTGGCATTCATCACTGGGACGCTTTGCAGAAATGACAAAGCGTGAGGATTCTGGGAGAACAGATCGTCCCGCCCTAGCGTCTCGGTTACCTTCATGGTCGTGGGTCAGTTGGAGGACCCCTAATTTGTGCGTCTCCGACGAGGAAACATTCAAAGTTAGGGACCGCAGGGACTCCTGGACGATTCCCATCACCCAATGGTTCACCCAAGAGACCCCAGAGGCTATTGAGGTGCGACCCATACAATCTCACTGGTTCCGTTTCCGTGACAAATTCATCAACACCAATTGTGACCTCCCTCAAGGCTGGACAAGGGAGAAGCCCGAAGAGATTCTCGGCGCAGATTGGCGCGAGTATGGCTATTACAAACCCCCACCGCATGGTCTTGGGAAGTACATCTACCAACACGCCGCCGCATTGGATGACGAGTACTTCTGGTTGCCAGTGCCGATCGCCACCGGTAGCCAGGAAACTGATTCCCCCGGTCCATTACAAACACCGTACATCTCTTGCAACACTAAGCATGGGTGGTTCTCCGCCGCTCTGTTCCCCAAAACCTATTTCTCGGACAGTCAACTAAGTAGATGCCCGGAATATCTTACTGCTGTTGGGCTGTTGAATGCTCGTGGTGAATACTGCGGACGACTGTATCTCCAGGGGCCAGACGACATCTTGCGCTTTCCAGAAGCTAGTTCTGGCCGCGCCTTTGAGGTCGAGCTTGTTGCGATCTGTTTTAGGCGGGAAATCACAACTGATTTTAATAGCTGGCGACCCTACAGCGAAGACGAAGAAGAAATACTGGATAACGTCTTTAAAGACGTCTATGGTGTTCTTTGGGTAGAGTGGATCGATAGAATTATATATCGGAGGGCCTCGGGCGTTGTTGGCAAGGATAAATGGGAGAAGCATAATCTCGAAGATGTTCACTTAGTCATGGGCTGACCAGTAAAACAAGACAGTAGCAGCATCCCAAGTCGTAATGTTGCCGAACAGAATGAATGAGAGCAACATTCCATACATTGTTGCGCGACACAATGAGGGTGTAGTTCTAGATATGGTCGGAGATGATTACCTGCCAATTATGGAATGGGAAATGGCAGGAGATACATGCACTCAAGCTTTCGGTCAATTTTTGAAGCTGAGTTCTGGCCAGTAAACTTTGAAAGTGACTCTGCAATCCCAGAAAAAGGCACCAAACCGGTTTTGTAGAGAAGGATGTACAACGGGGCTGGCGGTTGAGGCATGGAATTATGGGCCAGACGCTACGAGTTGTCAAAACACCCTCGAGTCACTCTGTGATAATTACAAGATCGTCGCTCAGGTGTCTTGATCCTGGTCGGGTTGCACTACTGGTCGGGGGTTGGAGATTGTTATTTGTGAGAACAAGCTTTGCTCGGGTGTCCGCTCGCAGCCCCACATAGGACAACCTCCTATAGAATAGCCTCTCTAAGGAGAACCTCCTATAGGATAACCTGCCATAATAAAACCTCTTGTAGAATAGCCTCCTATAGGAAGGCCTCCTATAGGATAACCTCCTGCAGGCTACAGGTAACCAGGTAGATGGGAATCAAGCCACAGGTAGCTCCACAATGACGCGTTGCGACTTTTGAAGACGTGGCGGTGTCACGGTAATAATGTATTTGATGTGAGTTACTGAGTTGTTGGTCATCACAGTGTCTGGAAATTATCTTGTGCGCAATAAGCAGTCGTTCCAGCAGGAGGTGGCCAATCTATTGTTCCTGAAGAAAAGGTGGGCCAAATTGAAGCTTATACCCATACAGGGAGCTTCAAGTTATGCTGCGTGCTGACTTGCTCGGCCGAGTGCCCGATCCACGAATGTAGCAGCCCCTTCAGGTCGTCGTATTCCAAGGTTCAGATTCAGGAGGAAATTTGTGTCTGGCTAATAGGCAATAGCTAGCCCGCTGTCTACACTGGGGCCTGGATTCATAGTATGGAGATTTCGGAGAGAGGTTGCTGAAAATGATTAGCTTGGGTGGTTCTGATTGAAAGATGAGTGGGTAAGTACGTGTGGTTGTGGATGGACGGTCTAACTAGCCCGTCAATGAATCAATCGGCCGGAACTATTTCGTAGAGACTGGGAAACCCCGGTTCATTCTCGACCCATGCCGGACCATGTTGTCCTCTTTTGGACAACCACGGGAACCCAATGTCCGTCAAAGAAGCCAAAGAGGGCATCTGAAACAACTTCCCGTGGAGGATTGACTCAGGGGAACAGTCATCAATACTGATTCTTCAACTCAGTGTTCTACTGCTTCCAAACGTTGAAAAGGCTCAATGTGACTCTGGTACAGGATTGAGAAGTCCCGGAGCTAGCTGTTGCATCGGCAATTGGGCGAATCTGGTATGCAAAACATGCTGCACCCCTCGCCTAGCGTCAGACCGAGTCGAATCATTTTCCTCGCTTGCCGCAGTTGAAAGCACGATAGTGGGAATCTGGGTGGATGTTTCGAGGAGTAGTCCCCACCAAAGTGGCCTTAATTCTACTCCTTAACTTTAAATGGATGTTAGTTTCAAACAACCCGTTCTCCGCTTTACATGTCCAGCGGCACTGCCGAGGGCCGAACACGACCAAAAGTGGCAGAAAATACAAATGTTACAGGGAGCCGAGAGCAGGCGGATAGTGCCCGTCACTTGGGCTTGACAGCACGGCACAATTTCTCATTGGTGGACAAGGCAAAATTCCCGACCAGGAGAAGGCCACTTGCTTGGTCTTCTAGAACGACAGGCCTTTTGCGTGGGCCCACGATCGTAAACAATGTCTCTCGAGGTCGGTCGGCCGGCCGGGAAGATAAAATGCCTGGCAGCCCCCAACAGGTTGTTAAAGTTTGCTCTCGGCATCATTCATTTCACTCCTGAGCTCCAAGCAACATACATCTTCACTCCTTAAACGTCTCTCGTTAACTCACCATTCATTATGCATTACTCAGGAGTCTTCCAGGCGGCTGTTGCCGCTGCCATGCTCGGCGTGTCCCAAGCCGACAATTGGGGAGGGTCCGTCTCTCTTGGCCCAACCACCTCGACCATCATCAAGGCCGTCACAACCCTCGTCCCCGGCGAAGCTCCTTCCAGCCAGAACGGCGTCCTATTCCTGTGGCCCGGCATGTCCAACGGCACCGGCGACCTTGTCCAGACGACTCTCGAGTCCTGGGCCGACAACTCGTGGTGTGGCGCCGTCAAGGGCCAGTGGTGCGTGCGGGCCTCGCTCTTCGGTTCCTTCGGCCAGCTGGATGGCACCGCGAGCCCCGTGTCCGGCACCCAGAAGGTCAAGATCGTCTACGAGCTGCTCGAGGATAACGACACCTGGCGCCAGACCGTCAGCGATGCCGACAGCGGCAAGGAGCTCAGCTCGTTCGAGCACAAGTCTGGGCCCTTCATGCGCGGCTACGGCACCGGCACTGAGTGCAACAACGGCTGCAGCCCTACTGTTGCCGAGCAGAGGTACATCGACACTGAGATTACTCTCGCCGGATCTGACGTCGACTTTGGAAAGACCATTTCCACCGCGCAGAAGTCGACCTACTCGGGTCTGTCGAGCAGCCAGAATGGCAAGGTCTGGTCTATCAAGGAGATTGTTGTCCCCAAGATGGTGTAGAGAAACCAACTCGCTACTGGGAATGGGCATATCACATACTTTAAAGCGATATAATTCACTGTATATATGAATGCATATGGACTTGCAAATAAGAACCTAAAATTATTCATCATTTGAGATCAGGAGGATATTTCTATTCGTTGAACATTGATACGAGCCACCTCTACAACGAGCCATCGTGAAGACATCTCCATCTCGGCCTGACATCAACGTCATCCCTAGTAAGATAAATGTACTTGCTAATATCCTTGTCAAAAAGTACATCTTGACAGCCCGAAGCCCGTAACTTTGAAATATGAGCCGTGAATAAGAGGCACCTCAGAATATGGAGGGGTAGTAGGGGTTCCGATTCTCACCCTCAAACTTTGCCAGCCACGTTGAGGAACTAGGTGATCCAATTGGATGAGTGCGTGTGTTCTCGCCTGAATATTCAACTCCTCAGCAGGTCAAAGTACCCACTATGGAAATTCTCAGGACGAAGAATAACGCTTTTAGCTTCCTTCATCGCCAGCTGCTAACGCTCCGCAAATAACGCCGCCAGCACGCTATTTTCTAACCACAATCTGTCCTTCTCCCACCCTTTCAGAACCAAATCCCTTCCGATTGTTAATGCAGAGAGGACTTTCTCCATCGGCGCCGACAAAGGAAGGTTTGGGTTACGCCTGATGTGCCAGCATATCAAGTGGACGCCGGCGTGAATGGCGGTCCGAAAAGCCATCTCGTCACTTATCCGTCCGTAGCCATCTGCGAATCCTTTCATAGCTGGAAGGACAGCATCGCTATCCTTAAAATGATTCCGTTCGTAAAGGTCGGCCAGCATTCCACCGATATCGATAGCCCGGTGGCCGAACTGAGCCAGCTCCCAGTCAATCACGAACAGCCGGTTGGGCGCATGGCCAGGGGATCGACTCTCTTGCCATTTGGCATTCGGAACTAGAACACTGATACGTGCGACGCAATTAGTTGTTTTCCCCAGACCGATTTTACTTAATTTCGACGACTTACTTGCCCGACCAGAAATCGCCGTGTATGAGCCCCCAGCTGCCGTCGTCTCCCATTGGTGGCTCATTAAGCTCGAACTCTGCTGTCATTGCAACCTTTATGCTTTTTAACGCATCCAAGTGTCCTTCGATAAGCCCTGGGTAGGTTTCAAGTATTTCAAGAAAACTGTCGTAGGTGATCTCGCGTTTCAACCTTCGCGCCTCTGTGTTCTGCCCGATAGTTGCTCGCAGTCGAGCTTGCCCTGGCTCTGACGTCCAATGGTGATAGGAACGGAGCCAGGACCCTACGTCATAGCCCACCGATTCAGGACTGCTGCCCGGCAGAATTTCTTTTACCATGGATGATGTCAATATCATCTTCAGGTCTGTCGTATCTGAGCAATCTTCCAGGACCTGTGTGTTTGTCTTTCGGTCAAACAAGTAAAGACGTGGTGACCTCACAACCGTTTGTGCGGAACGAGTAGTGCACGAGAAATCTGCGAGTGCTTGAAGCATAGACTCTTCAAAAACCTAGAGAAAACAGGGGAGGTCAGAACCCGTGCTGACATGACTATCGGACATAGGTGTAATCATTACACAGCGTGTGATATCGAGCAGGAAATCCCGATTGCCAGGCGAGAAGCCTTCGGAATGCTTGACGACCACCGTTTCCGTGGCTGATTCCGCCGCTCCATCCGGTAGGTCTAGAGGCTTGAGCAATCTACCACGGTACAGAAAGTTTGCTGTCCCGCCGTTCAGCTTCGTGAGATCAGAGCAGGCATACCGCGTCTGCGATAACTCCTTCAGGAGTGTTTGGGCCATCAAGTCCTCATCCGCCATGGCGACTTTTCTGGGGCAATATGTTGAGACGGTGAGGTTGGTATTGTTGAGCCTAAGTTTGAGAAGATAAGGTGACTCATCGGGCGTGAGGCGGGGTATATGGGACTGCGGTGAGACGAAATTGCACCATCATATACACATCAGGCCGTAACCTGAATGGACTGATGACCATGACACTCTCAGCTGGATGCTTGTCATTCATGAGCTATGTGGTCAGCAGCAATCTTACGCTTACTATGGAGAGTGGCCCTGGCTTCAATGCTAGTGAACTATATATCCAGCAGCGAAGGGCTGTAAGGTGAGAAGACCCAATGTTCACCGTGCGACATCAACTAAATCTTCCTAAGGTCTTGCCAACTCATCAGGGTTTGGTTCTCGGCCCTGCGGTGGTGGAATTACCAAGAGAGTGAGGTGCAGAGAAGAGTTGGTCCAGAGTTGATGTTGATCAGATTGTCCGATATGGATGCAGTAGTTGGGAGCTGTAGGGGTGGTGCCATCTTGTACTTGACTGCCCGGCAGAATCCTCTAACGGAGGGCAACACCAAGTAGTACCAGATCGTGAGTGCCCGATTGTAAATGCTTGTTGTTATTTTTATGTCCCAAATGTGATCCCAAACCAACCTAACGCAGGATTCTTTTCGGGCCAGCCCGCAGGTCAGTGTTGCTGTTTCGGTGCAGGGTCACATTCCCGCAGGCTTGGCCAAGCTGAGAAGCGGTTTGGCAGGTGCACACTGCGTCGAAGCGAGCCACTGGCCGATCACTGTGGCCGTCCCCTGACCCGTAAAGCGTGCGACGGTCCACAGTTTCCCATAATTCTTCCCACATATCTGTGACCGTAATTGAAGAGCTGAAAAGCCCTGAGTAAGTGACAATTAGTACACAATGGGGGGCTGAAACGCCCACAATGTAGCACCCATTCAGATAACGTCACCGTAGAGATTTCTATACAGCCGGCTTTACCATACGAGTCACAACCCGGTATATCTTACAATAGAATACACCGCGTATAATTGCATAAAATCTGGCGTCCACTGATTTGCATCACTTAACACACAAAGTCAGAGCACCCTGCTTCCTGAAAGTTAAACGTGCATATGCAGGAGGCGTGTTTGGGAAGCGGCCAGGGTGGCGCCCCACGTCAACCAACTTCACACCCGCTGTCTCGTACTCCTTCTGGGATGGAATGCACCCCTTGCACTCCATATAGGATGGAATAACCCCCATCTCCTGATAGATGTGTTCTTGACAGTTGTCTCATTTATATACTTTCCTCTCCATTAGCAAATCTCTGCAAGTTCCAAATTCCCAATAGTTGTCGTCCGCGAATAGCTGCAAGGCTACGTTTTCATGCCCGTTCTGCCCGAGCCTTGTGAAGCAGTACAACATGGCGGACCATAAGGTAGAACCCTTTCATGCAAGGTAGCATGCCTCAAGCTAATACATGACCATCTGCCAGCCGTCCCGAATTCATCAATTTTTCTCGGGGATGTTTCATTCCCGTTCTCGCTCGAAGTCTCCACATCCCAAAGATCATGAGCAGGCCGATGACAATACCATTCAGAAGACGGACTCGGCCGTTTTACTAGAAGATAACTGTCTGCCAAATTCCGCCATACCAGCACACAAAGATCCCTCATCGCAGGCTCCGCATGTTTTGCCTGTCGAGGATCACGAAAAGATTGAGATCGAGCCCCCTGCTATCCAAGAGGAGGCTCATGCACCGGGCAGCAAATGCGATATCGTTAGACTTCCAGACCATGAGTCCAAAATGGTCCATTCCCCTGATACCAAGGTCTCAGGCACTGCATATGACGAGGCTTGGTCGCGGCTGAGCGATGACGAGAGGGCGAATCTGTCCAACGAGACCTCGGTCAGAATACTGTTCGAGAAGCTTGACGAGACTGACCAGCAGCATCAGTCAAACTCTTGGCTCAAGAGGGGCAAAATGGCCGCCGGCCTGCAGTACGTGAGCAGCATCTGCAGCTGGATCGATCTCGTGGCTGCTTGGATCCCCGAGCCAAGCCTGGGTGCTGTATTGGGCCTCATCAAAGGCGTTGTTGCGGTAAGATATTTCCACGGTGGCTGCCTCGTTGATAGCCGCAGTTTAACTAAACATGTGCAAACGACATAGATGGCTGTAGGCATATGTGGAGCCTATGACAACTTGACCGGCCACATTCGAGAATTTCTGGACCACGTACCGGTCATTGAACGGTGCAACACAGTTCTTTGGGCCAATAGCGCTTCATTTGACATCCACAACGTACGTTAGCTCGCACCTTGCTCTGTTGCCCATTTCATGAGATATGAGAGTTGATGATCCGCAAGATTCTGGTCGCGTGCTATTCGACCCTACTCGCTTTCTATAGCAAGGTGATGGCCTTCTTGCAGGAGGAAAGTCGTATGAGACGGATGCTAGAAACTTTTCACTCCGAGATCCCTGGGCTCGTCACCGATTTCAATGGTCACGCCGACAAATTGTCCAGGATGATGGAAGTCGAGACCCTTGTGACTGTGAAAAAGATATTGGATCAACAGACTGAGAACTTCGGTGCGTAGACCTCATACGAGGCTGTTCGCAATCTTGGTACAGCAAATACTCTATATCTTACCATCATTACTGACTCATTCTATCTCTAGTTGATGACAACTTGTATAATCAACACCATATCGGCAACCACAGCACCGATGAAGATGATAGATCGGATGAAGCTTGCTGTTGGATCATTTCCGAGGAGAACTTCGACGACTGGGCATATGGGCCTCATGGTGTCTTGACCATGTATGGAGTCGTGGGATGTGGCAAGACATCGACGGCTGCATACGTTACGAAGTATCTACGAGAACAAGCAAGAGCGCCAGTCTTGACCTATTACTGCACGCAGCAGGAAGACGACGAGCTCCGACTCATCCTCTGCAGCCTAACGTACCAGCTGCTACAGGCAAAGACGGGACTGAAGGAGAAGTTCAAAGATTGGTCCGAGAAGCGACAGGCCGTCACCCTAGATAAGCCGTCCAACAAGCCTGGCATGCTTTCAGAATTCCTCTGCAGCTCCCTCCAAGATTCTAGAGATCAGGTATTCATCGTCCTCGACGGCCTCGATGAGTGCGAGGAGGATGTTAGGAGCGCTCTCCTTGTTCTGTTCAGGAACCTCATCTCCAACGGTGCCCTTGTCAAGGTATTCGTGTCTTCGCGACAGCGAGACGACATTCTACAGACCTTGACCAGCTCTGGGACGACAGAGAAAGGGGCCGTGACTGAGCCAGCGCACAGGATACCCCTTTTCCATATCGACATGAAACCCACCGAGGAGCGCGATCGCGTCCTGGCTAAGCACCTGGCAGCCAAGCCTCTTCGACAGATCGAAGACAACACGGTGCGAGAGAAAGCCATAGAGCAGCTAGCTAAGCAAGCCCGGGGCTCCGCCATCTGGCTGCACATGGCAATGGCTTCTCTGGCAGGCGCCAAGAACGAGCATCGAATCGAGAAATGTCTGGAGTTCCTCCAGACCGATCCGAAGTTGGTTGACTGGTATGAACAGCTCTTTACAGACGCCGAATCAGCCACATGCAATGATCGGGAGATCTTGGAGCGGGCCCTGGAGACCCTCGCAGTGGCCCGGAGGCCCATGACCATCGATGAGCTCGCGAGGGCAGCAAACATAGACGATGCCGAGAATGGTGAGAGCTTGGTTCTTTTGAATGAGGCGGCGGAGGAAATAGACTTCCTCAGTCTCATTCGCCCGTTCGTGGCAACGTTGGATGAGTCGGCGAATGGGAAAACTTTGAGGGTGCGCCTTGTGCACCAGTCGCTGCTGGAGCTGCTTCTCACGGCCCGGCCGTCTGAGTGGGGGAATATGGCAGCAGCCAAGAAGAACAAAAGAGTCACAGACAAGGAGAAGGAGCAGCGCCGCCGCGAGCTGAATGAGCAGCTCATGGGGAGGTGTGTCAAGTATCTCCTCCTGGGCGATTTGGAGGACAGGCTATCCGACGATGATGTGAACACGCCTGCAGATATTGATGCAGACGCTTCTCAAGAAGATGACGAGCCATGGGATGGTTTTGGTTTCGCTGATATGTTCGCGGAGCCTGTGACCCAAAAGAGGACGCGAACCCGGGCTCAGATCTCGCATCTACACTTCTACGAATACGCCGCCTCGCACTGGTTCAGCCATTTTGCCGCGTGCGAGAAAGAAGTCGCGGGAAACCTTAGAGAGAATGCGAAGAGGCTTCTAGATTGCTCCGCCAACGAGTGCACCGACTGGGTGTCGTTCGTTCGGACGGAAAAGGAGGCCCAGGGGGAGATATTCCCGAGTTCCTCTGAGCCTGCCACCCTGGCAGCCTATTTCGGGCTCGGGGAGACCCTCGCTGGCATCATAGCAGGCAACAGCACGATCTCTCAACTGACACTCAACGAGGCACTCTTCTGGGCGTCCCGCGGAGGCTACGAGGGCATCGTCAAGCTCCTTCTCGAACATGACGCGGACCCCAACCGGCACATCGCCGACGAGCACACAGCTCTGACAGTTGCCGCACACCGCGGGCATCTCGGCTGCGTCCAGGCCCTGCTCGCCGACCAGCGGACAGACATCAACATGGAGGGGACCAGGAGCCGCACCGCGCTCTCGTTCGCCGCCTGCAACGGCCACGAGGAGATCTGCGCGGCCCTCGCACAGCGCGAGGACTGCAGGCTGGACGACACGGACTGGAAGGGGATGACGCCGCTCTTCTACGCGGCCGGCTCCGAGCACGTGCTCATCGTCAAGGCCCTGACCGCACTCCCTGGTGTCAATGTCAACCACCAAGAAAACGCTGGCCGCACGACCCTGAGCCGCGCCGCCGAGGGGGGTGGGATCGCACCCCTCAAGCAGCTCCTCGACACGGAGGGCGTCGATGTCAACCTGCCGGACAATGATGGGAAGACGCCGCTCATGTGGGCGGCCATCATGGGCAATGTAGCCGGTGCTGATGCGCTGCTGCGGCACGCGGGGATCGACAAGGCCGCCGTGAACTTCAAGGATAAGAAGAGTGCTATCCATTTCGCATGCCAGGCGGGCACGCACGAGGTGCTGCTGTGCCTCCTGCACCACGACTGCCCCGGGATCGACGACCCCGACGTCGACGGCTGGACGCCGATGATGTGGGCTATCCAGTGGGGCCCGGAGTGCGTCTCGACGCTGCTCGCGACGGGCCAGGTCGGGATCGAGCGCCGTGATAACGAGGGCAGGACCGCGCTGTCCCAGGCGGTGCAGTGGGGCAGCTCGGTCGAGGTCATCAGGATCCTGCTGCATCACGGCGCCGATCCGGGGGCGACGGATAACAACGGGCAGACGCCGCTGGACGTGGCGATGAAGAGGGGACACCCTGTGGGGTTTATGATGGCGGACGAGCTGTCTGCGTGGATCAATAAGAAGCGAGGCGAGCACAACCAACCCCTCCAGAGCACTTGATAGCTAGCAACAATTGCACCGTGTAGTATAGATGTAACAGCTAAGGGTAGTGCGAGGTTCAATTTTGGTGCTATATTTCTGCAGCAGTGTTTTGTTTGGTGTAGTGTCGATCCGCCGTGATAGAAAACGACTCTTGGAGATTCGGCAAAATAGGACTTAAGCTGGCTGATAGTCCGAGCCTGGGCGCTGCTATCCAACTCGCTCCACGCGCTGTCCAGTTGGACGCCGCCCAGTCTCTCCATAAGAAACCAGCTGACCTCGTCTTCATCTTTGCCCAGTTGTACCTCAATAACATATGGTACAGGTATCGATGTATGTTGCTGCACATATCTCATGGCCTCGACCTCTCTTTGGATGCGGTAATTGGCGTTTCGTTTGCGAACCGTCTCAGATTTGATCTCGATCCAGGGTTCACGAGCTGTCTCCAGCTTCTCCTTGCTTCTCGAGTGGCTCATTGTGGAAGAGTTCGTCTGTCAATACCGTACCCCACCCACCTTCCGACTCACCTACCTTCCGGCCACACAAACCCACCCAAAGTGAGGGCATTCGACTTACACCCATTTGGTCAATTCTGCAGCTATCGTGGTGTTTTTATAGTCAATCAATAGGTCTTTAATAGCTCTACTCGTTTTATGTGTCAAACGGTGTTTTGTAAGGGCTGGTGGCGGTGTAGACTGGCAGAATCCTCCACTATTGGTGCACCTTCTACAACGGGTTATCATCATGAATTGATCCTCTTCTCTGCTACATAACCAACCCAATTACCCACCATGGCGCCCAAAAAGAAGCCAATTAGAAGACCTGTAGACTATTTGAAGTCTCAGATGACTGAAGCACTAAATGCCATACAAGATGACGATGTTTTGCCCTATTTAGCGGCCCAGCAATATGGAGTGCCTAAGTCTACACTTTTTGACCAAATGAAGGGCTCTAAAGCGTTTGATGAGCAGATCCAGCCTGCCTAACGACTATCTAGGTCTTAAGAAGAGGGTATTGTTACTTGGATACTACGCCAAGAGAAGCTGGGCTATGCCCCAACTAGTTCCTTTGTCCGGTCTCTTGTTATATCGATCCTCAAGAAGAACGGCGATGTACGGCTTCTCGGCAAGAATTGGCTTGCCTCCTTTAAGAAGAGGAATCTACAAATAGCCTCTAAGCTGGGTTGGAAGCAGGAAGCCGAGAGATTTACCGCATTTACTCCTAAGGCGGTCAACTAGTACTTTAATCGACTGGAGGACTTTGATTGGGTGGAACCCGAGTTAATAGTCAACATAGATGAAGGAGGTGTTATGAAAGGAAATAGTATATATGCTTCCCTTGGTTTTATTTAGAGATACTCAGTATACTAATAAGGCTATAGGCTACGATAAGTTTGTTCTCGGAAGCTTAGAAGGTCGGTCTACGGCAGTTAAAGCCAATACTGCTCAAGCCTTAGTTATGGTGATAGACTTAGCTACCGCTAAGGGTATTCATTTGCCCCCGGGCATTATTTTTAAGGGCCAAAAGCTTTAATGGCAATAGTTTACCGAGCAATTTAAAGGAATTGTACCTCTGGAGTAGGGTTTTGAAGTCTCTGAGAACGGCTGGACGAGCAACTATATTGCGGTAAAGTAGCTACGGGATATCTTTCTCTCTGCAATTAACAAAATACGTCAAAACGACAAGTTACATGCCGTGCTTTTAGTCCTCAATGGCCACAATAGTTACCAAAGCATCGATTTCATAACTATGTGCTATAGGCATAACATCAATCCATACTGGCTTCCAGCATATACTTCTTACGGCTTGCAGCTACTTAACAATGGAGTCTTTAGTGTTTTTAAAGGGGCATTTGACAAGGCCATGGAAGAGATAAATAGTTACACAGATTTGAGTCCTCTCGGCAAGATTAACTTTATCAAATATCTTGTAGAAGCAAGAAAGGCCGTTACCAAGCGTACTATCAAAGGCGCTTTCAGATATACGGGAATATACCCTATATCTTGCCAGAAAGCACTAGAGCATCCAGAGATTTGACCAGAGGGTATTGAGGAACCAGAAAACCAAGTTTCTAAACCGGGATCCAGCAACAATAAAGCTAGCAAAGAGTCCTCTATTGAGGAGGTTAGTAAGGACTTCATAACCAGAGACTACGTCATAAGTCTGGTCCCACAAGAGAACAGATCGGCTAGATACAAAGCCAGAAACGTTGCCGACAAGATTAACAACTTAAGGGCACAAGTCGCCCTACTCAAGCGAGAAAACTTTGGCCTCAAGCAAGAAAAGGAGGTCCGGGAGAAGACAAAGCGCAGAAAGGATATACCCAACCCCAACGCCAAATTCATGACTATGTTTGAGATAGGCGACAAAGACCTCACCAGAGAAGCCCTAGATGCACTCCCACGGCCTCAAAAGCGTCAAAAGGTTGTTGTGGTTAAGAATAAGGATGAGCCAGAAGAAGAAATTAAAGATGAGGATGAGCCGGAGGTTTTGGAAGAGAGAATCAGACGAGGAGGGCGCAAAATCCGACGCCCGGCAAGATACAATGATTGAGTGACTTCTCACAATCATTTTGATACTATCATTAGCCGTGCACCATACAAATTGATTGATTTGTGGCCATCTAAATAACCTCACTTTATGTGGCGTTGCCGTATTTTGTGTGGCCGGAAGGTAGGTGAGTCGGAAGGTGGGTGGGGTACGGTATCCACCACTTGAAAGGGCTTAACGATTACAGGCTTGGGCTGGATGTGTCGCGTGTAGTATATATTGTGCTGGGCCCGGTCCTCGCGTGCAAGGTAGAGAACTTGCTCGTCCGTATTGGGAAATTCAGGGCACGGAGTCGGACGGTGACAAAGGTGCAGAGAACTGAGCCGAAGGTTGACAAATCTCATGAGGCTTGACCACTGCGGATAGATGAGGTGGGCTGTGAAGCATACTTAATTAAGTAAGCAATGAGTTGGACCGGGTCAGTCCATGCTTCATCAACGCCGCACGTTGGTCCATCTCACGCTCCACGACTCCCACCACTCGCCTTCTAAAAATGGTGCTGTGCCGGAGGTCAAGCATGCTCCATCAATTAACTCAGACGCAAATTTCATTGATTACAAAATTGAGACTAAGCATGAGTTATGGTAATGGAGATTGTGGATAGATGGCTAAGAGGGAGTGAATACTGTTACTGTTTCCTTCATCACATCATATGATTTGAAATCTAGAGATAATCCCTTCGTTTCATTAACGAGTGTCACCGTAAGCAGTGTGGTGCATCTCGGTCTCTATGGTCGCCCAAACATGGTCTAGTTTCTACCTCAATGAGAGCATCTACCAACTGTGAAAAAAGGACAATCCATCACGTACAGTCTTTCCCAACTGCCTTTCACGCGGCAGAAGCACAGGGAGTTCCCCTCCCTATCCTCGTTGGCTGGTCCCCCGCGCGTACTATGGGCTTTCCACTCAAGTCCCGGACCATGAGCTTGTCCTTGTCCTCGGCGTGCACTCTCTTCCACATCTCCACTTCGCCTCCACCCCTGATTACGCCGACCCGCATCGTGCTCAGGAGGTTGTGTGCGGCATTGGAGTGCAGATAAACCCCACCGTTGAAGATCGCCGTGGCGTCCTTGCCGATGGCCGAAGAGATAAGTGCCTTGCCGCCGGGGTGCTCCTTGATGAAGTCTGTGACATCGTGGACAACACCGGCGATTGTGACGAGGGCTCTCTTCTCAGCGCCTTCGCCCTTGGACTGAGCGACGAAATCGTCCCACTCGATTATAGGCAGCTGGTCAAGGGGCACGCCCCAGTCCAGCTTGGATCGCTTCTGGTCGAGCTTCTTCTGCAGCTGTTGGACCCTGCCCTTCTCGATCTCGTTTTGTCGGAACTGCTTCAGATCATAGGCCAGCCCGACCTTCTTCCACAGCCAGATCATCCACTTCGTAGGGTCGTACTGGTACCATTCGATGGCATTACGGTAGTCCGAGGGGAATTCGTGGTGGAAGTTGTGGTAGCCCTCGCCCAGCGTCACCAGTGCCGTGATCCAGTTGTCGCGAGGGGAGTTGCGGTCATCGAAGGGCTGGTCACCGAGCCAGTGGGCGAGAGAGTTGATACAAAACGTCGCCTGCTGTACAAAGGTGGCACGGAGAACACCAGCGTAGATGAAACCGCCGACTGGGGATTAAGATGTCAGCAAGAGGTTATTTCGATCTCCGGGGAAAAACACTTACACCAATCGCCCCATCCCAAGCCACAGACCAAAGTGGGGAAGATCAAGGCCATGAAGACAACACATTTCTAAGAACTCATCGTCAGCAAAAGTTGGAGTAGAGAGTTGGTTGTACCTCGACGAGGATCATGCATGTCGGGGTCGCGCGTACCAGGTAGTTCACATGCTGCCAAACAACAATGGGGTCCTCGTTCAGGTCGGTGATGTCGGAGCGGCCGATGCGCTTCGGGTTCTGCTTCATGACAATCCAGCCGATGTGCGCGTAGATGAAACCCTTCCGGACAGAGTACGGGTCCTTGGCGGTGTCTGTGTACCGGTGGTGCGCGCGGTGGCCCTTCGACCACCACCTGATTGAGCCCTCAGCTGCCCCAACACCAACTGCTGCCAGGTAGATCTGTAGGGGTAATGTGGCCTTGTATGAAGTGTGCGCCCAGAGACGGTGATATCCTGCAGTAATTGCCAGGTTAGCTTTTAGGTCTCAAGCAGACATGCAAATGCAACTGGGGTCATGCGTACCAGCTGTGATACCCAGGCCGGTGTTGAAGTAGTAGATGACGCTGAACAGAGCTGTCCAGCGGTTCAGTGGGCAGTAATACGCTGCCGCGAATCCGATTATTGGCACGCCAAATATGAAGAATGTGTTCAGCCAGTTGACGTGGCGATACCAGTTTGACCAGGTAATGGGGGTCTCTGTGATGTGAAGTTTCTTGAGGTCATATTGTTTCGACCTTAGGGGCTGATAATCTTTTGTGCCATCGTTGACTATGTCACCTTGCACAGCGCCGTTTGTGCCAGACTCGTGCATCTGGGATGCTCCAGTCCGACGGGCTGTCGACGAATCCATCTTCGAGGCCGCCTTCAATAATTCCAGAGCGCCACGAAATAACTTTTGGAAGAACCCAATTTTAATACCGCAAAGAATTGAACTGAGAAGCTGGTTTCAAGTCTCCTCTTGCGCAAAATGGGCGGGAGGCGTGGATGTTATCTAACTCCCACAACGCGGCTGACTGCGTACCGAGGTCAACAATACCAAGTTTATCTCCTGACAGCCATAGGTTGGGACTTGAATCACGTGGTAAACCAGGTCTGCTTTAGTGCACGCTGTTGGGAACGTCATTCCTAGTTTTTGTTGGGATATCTAGGCTTACCTGCCTCAATGGACATTTGCGGGTGGGTCGTACGATCTAGCGGCCAAATCTGCCAAAAATCAGATGTTTCAGCAGATCCAGGCTGCATTGACCACTTGCAAACTGGCACTGCAATCGAATGATCACTCCCATTCAGTCTTTGCCCCGAAATTTGTCAAATCCCGGCACAGGCAGGCGAATAATAATTAGAAAGATGGACCATGGGAAGTCTTGAGGTGGATCAACATCCTTCACAGCCAAATTCAATCAGGAGTAAGCCAAATGCCACCTTACCCAAGAATTTTCAACCCCTGCTGCTACTTCAGTGCGGTCTGCAATTTACCACTGGTTGTACTGATCATTTGATTTCTAGGATGAGAGCACCTAGACTCACCGTAACAAGTTTCATTACAAAGCGGCAGCGTCTCAAGCAAAGCAAATACGGAACTATTCTACCGCTCGATATGTCAATGGGCAGTCCTCGGCACCCCCAGACGTCGCCAAAATAGCTGTTAAGCCATACTCTGTGTTCTGATCCAACTATTCTCGTGAGCCACACAAGGCATGAATCACATGCATCGGCCCAGTGGATGTCATGCGTGTCACGATAGTTACCTAGGTATCACTCTGCTTAGCCCGGTCCGGGGGGTGGAGGGTTGTCTCCACATAAATTATTGTTGAAGATTTGGATTGTTCTTTGAATCAAATCGACGGAGTGGAACATAGTACATACCATCCAGTTATTAACTATGATCACTAGCTTCTTCTACTTCATTAGCCAAATACGACTTGCCCCGTCGAAGCCGAACGAAGACCCGCTTAGATGCGTCTTCCAACTCAGCAGCCGTCAACAAATGCCCTTCGGCTTCTTTTCCGACGTCAAATCCCGCCTGAGCCTCCAATGGTTCCCCATCAGCCCCCTCGAAGAGGGATCTGTAGTATAATAAAGGCAGGAGGTTGCCTTTCCAAGGCATTTCTTCGTTACGATGTCGAATGCTTCTATATAGCATCCACCCCAGCAAGAAGGCATCTACGACGAGGAGAAGCGCAGGAAGGAGAAACCACTGCCACCGGAAAATGGTGTAACCAACTTGCTCCAAAGCAACGCCGTAGACCTTATCGGTACTGTTGACCCGCCGTCCAACACCAAGCCGGAACTGATTGGTCGTCGCGTCTGCGATGGCACTGAAGCGGTCTTTGACGGATTGTACAGAAGCCGTCTTGGCCTCCCAGAATTGGGCCAGCCACCAGCTTTCTGAGCACTCAATCTCAAATCTTTGCCGTAGGTCCCATGAACAGTTACCATTTAGGAGATGTTCGCCGTAGAATGGACTGAGGAGATAATAGCTTGAGCTGTTGATACGAAACATGCACTCATCCGGTGCCATGGTACTTGGGTAAACAGGTGCATTGTTCGGATCCAGAATCCGAACAGGCGCTGCGCCGGTCGCACTAGACATGTTTTCTGTCGTGAATATCGTGTTGTTAACGCGACAGGGAGACTGGATTGCAGCAAGGTTGATTTCGCTTTGTGGTACAAGGGGAATGCTGTAGCTGATTTGTGAATAGACGTCGGAACCGTTGTAAGCACCAAGATCGGGGTACAATGGGGTGGAATGCAATTCTTTCTCCAGCAGTCGCCCGTTGCGTATTGAGGCCGAGTACGTACGTAGGCAAGGGTATAACGAGCAGGTAACGGCCACGGGAACTGATGGACGCATCACAGCATCGGTCTTGTCCTGGTCAGCTGCGGGACCCATGGTGAGGACGGTGGTGTTGCTAAAGCTCCAGCGCATTTGGGCGGCTATGTCGACCGGTATGACACTTTCCGCCCAGCTCAAATCGTTGTCCGATTTGACGTTGAGCCATGGAGAGCTATCCCATGTAGCGATCTCCATATCGTTGGGAAGACCATATATGTCTAAACCGGAATCCATCAGCACCGAGACCAGTGAGCTCATGTCGTGGCAGCGAGAACACATGGCAACCGACGCATGTGTCACGTCGCACCCTGGTTCCGAATCACCCTGCGATCCCCAACTGGGAAAATCACAATTCCCTGTGGGACAGTCGACTGGAATAGCAGAGTCGTTACTGCTCGGGTTCACGACTGCTGAAAACAGAGTGCGTCTAACACTCGCTGTCAGACTCCACCAAATCATACCTGTATCAAGTCGTGCCCCGAAGTAGAAGTTTTCTGGGGAACCAGAAAATGAATAAGATACGGGAAGTGAAGCGGTGCCCGTTTCTGTTGCGCGATAGCCTGTGTTGATCGATTGCTGAGCGAATGGACCCACGGCCAGGGATAGAATAATCACAACCAGTGCCAGGAGAGATGTGAGGGAGCTTTTGGCAACCAGAGGCACCAGTTTGAGAGCGCCAAGTAAGCCCCGACTGCCGGCTTCAAAGTACTGCATGTGCCGGAGGGGCCTGGCTGGTGATGCCGTTGACCATAACCATATCCATTTCTCCTGATTGACGACTTCAACGGCAACATACGCCAGCAGTGCACGGTAAACAGTGGAAAGCGTGTTGACTAACGCACTGAGTGTGATGGGCAGATCCCAGTTCTGCTCTGGTCGGTTGCTTGCTTGACCAAGGATAACGGTCATCGCTACCAGGAGCCCTAGAGCAATGAATAGAGATGTCGTCTCCCATATCCATGGTGACAAACACAATCTGTACAGGCCATGAGACCTTGTGCGACCGTTCAGCTCTTTTGGGGAGTTTGAAATGCAGACAGAAGAGTCGGATTCCTGGAGTAATGCATTTTCCGCTGTAGATGCTACCAAAAAGTCATCAGGGGCTGGCTCTGATGCAGGCAATGACCGGGCAGCCGGGGCCGAAGCCTGTGCCGGGGCCGGCGATGGGCTCGGTGATGGATCCAGTGAATGGAGGACAGGTGACGGGGGAGCTGGCGAATCGGAAGCTGGTGACAAAGAATGTGGTGATTGAGAAACTCGTGACGGGGAGTGTCTGGAAGAAGCCACGTCAGACACTTCAAAATCTTCAGCAGTGGCAAGCTGAGAATGGGTCAGAGACATCTTGAAATTTCTGTTCGAACGGAACACCGGAGTATAACAGACAAAATAGAACGCATTTGAACTGAAGAGTCAAATGCAATGGATCACGCGAGATGGCTCTCCAAGGCTGGCGTGCTGGGACTAATAATCATATGCAAAACGGCCCCCGGCCCCCGGCCCCCAACGTCACTGAGGGTGTCCTAATTAGAAAAGTCACAGTCGCACAAGGCATTGTCATCCAATTGGAGCTTTCTGCGCCAGAGCTGTGCCGCGCCGTCGCCTTTCTCCTCTATAGAACACTGCCTCTCTTGGATCTCGAGGGTGTTCGCCCTATTGGCGCAGTGTCGCACGGTGAGAGGCAGTGGCATATTGTGGAACCCAGCTGCGAGGGCGCGCCACAGGATGTTACGCTACAAGCTGTCTAAGAAAGGAGAAACGCATATGTATATAGTTATTGTCCTTTTCTAACACAATTCAGTTAATCGTTATAGACTAACGGGAATGGTACCGTGATCGCTGGGTTGAGAAGGTACCCAATTCACGGCGTGGCGCGGATCGACTTGATGTTACGTTGAGAGCCATAACTTATGAATGCGGATATTCGCGCACCCTCGATCGGATGCCGCGCACCTTTTGCTTAGTAAGCATCCCTGCAGCCAATCAGAACGCTCTATTTACAATCGTTCACCACCCCAACAGAGTGTGTTTTGCAGCCTCACCAATATGCCCAGCCAAACCTCCTTTGCCCACCAACACTAAACCACCCACCCACCATCAACACATCGTGCTATCGATTAAATACTTCGTGGAATCGATTAATTCGACGTCAAAGACATACTTTAGCTATTCAGATATCTAATTTGGGTCGTTGCAGCGATGGGACACGTACCTGACTACTCGGACCTTGAGGCGCAGTGGCTGACCGACTGTCACAAATGGAACACTAACATCACCACCATAAATCGTCGTCAACCAGCACTTTCCAACCCTCCTGACTTTCCGAAACTCTTTACTGATGGATACGATACCTATGAGGATCTAAAGGCCGAGTTAGACGAGGCCACGAGCGCTGCTGGCTGGCTGACGGTGTCTTATAGCACGAAGCCCAATAGGCGGATGTTGGCATGTACCCGCGGTGCCCAGCGACCCTCGGCCGCCACGAAGAAGAACGCCACCACGATCAAAGCTGGCTGTATATGGCGAGGAATGGCCCATACGACTAAATACACGTCTAATCGATGGAAGCTTCTTATCCAGGAAGGCAGACATACCCATCACGGCCCTCAAGAAGTCCCTGAAGCCGAGCGTGGCTGGGTGAAGCTATCGAAAGCACATACCGACTTCCTTGCCCGGGCGGCACGTGACCCGACGAACGCCACGCCGAAGCGGCTTAAACGACTGCTTCGTCAACAGTACCCTGAGGTTCACCTGGGGCCGAATACCCTCAAGAACTGGCTGCAGAGCTTTCGGAGGGAGAAGCAGGGTATCTACACACCGTCCCAAGCAACGCTAGACTGGCTTGAAGAGAAGGGTTGCTGGTACCGCTTTACTCAAGACGACGAGAACAACTTTGCTTTATTTGGGTGCCCACGGAAACAACAACAACAAACGTTTGCTTCCGTGGGCGCCGTAAGTATGTGGGAATAGTGGCATGGTGCAGTATGTTTGTTGATGTTAGCACATTAATTTTTTGTATGGCAGACCCATAGTGTTTTTTAATTTGGGCACACGGGGCCGCATGATTAGTCATGAAAAGGTGCGCGGAATCCATTTGGCGGTGCGCGAATATCCGCATTCTAACTTATTGAGTAATTATCTCGTAGAGGAGGCATTCCAGCCTCATTCATTACGATCGATCGATGACGCCAGCAGGCTGCTTGTTGATCCTTGACACTCAGGCATCGAGATCTCTCTAGTACAGAGGCTTATCACGTTGATCTGTAGCAATTGGGGAGGCACTGTGCATCATGCGACAGGACTGTTAAGCCTACAGTCGAAGCTCAACTCCCTTGGTGATCAATTTTCGGTATTACCGCACAATTTCCGTCTTGCATATTTCACCCACTACATTACGGATCTCGAGGATTCTTGCCCGAACTGGTATACAACTCGCATGCGTTTCCTACAAGCTGAAATTTAGTGCAGTCAGGGGAATCCGCGGGTGTGGTGACGCTACTGCGTAGTCCTTTTTGTCACGCATAGTTAGCGTACCCCGCTCAGGGGCATCGAACGGCGTGACGAGCTAAGAAAGCCACGATAGTAATGACAAGAGTCTTTGTTATTGGAATAATGACAGCAATATAACCATCACATTGTTTGAGTCTTGATCAGAAAAAAATGGAGTTGAAGTGGTCTTTGAGAACTTTGGAAGTTTGATGATCATGCCGCTACCTAGATAGTCACGGCTCAGACCATGCTTTGCATGGTCGAAAGGTTTCACCACTCGTACTGGACAATCGCCCTATGAGGACTCTGGATATAGCATGGGCAAAGGAGTTGGAGAATTTTGTGATAGCCGAGGGCGGATGCTCCGTGCCAAGGCACACCGGTTGAATGTGGCTTCTTGTTGGGTCTCAGTGCTCTGGCAGCACCGTGCCAGGCGTAGACTAAACACTTAAGCTGAATGTCGCTCGGATTCCGCCCAGGAACCCGCTGTTTGTACTTTCTGCCGCAGTGTGCTTCCACAGGGAATTCAGGCAGCCTCATGGCAGCCGCACAGACGAGGCTAGTCGAGATCAGCTTCTAGTGGCACCATAGACCGTCGATACAAGTACCACTATCCCAGGGCTAACCTGCCACTGCATAATGATGAGATCAAGACCCTGAGATCTGGGAAATCTGGTCCAAACTCAGATCGTTCTCCAGGCATGTCTTGCAACGAATGGAGATGTATTCCACAAGGGTGCGACTGATGTGAGGAGTATTTCGCTGCCATACTTAAGGGACTCAAGCGCCTGTCGATAGCACCGGCTTCCTCCGTTCCAGCCATCTGTACATCACTATCTTGATCTTGGGCTTGGTAACTCAAGTTCTCAAAAACATATGAGCCACTTGAGCGACTTTTCATCTGATATATTATATCAAAATTGTCTAGCGAGGATATGGCGTCTCTGCTCAATGCTCCTGCCGGAATTCCACCCCCTGGGATCACCGCCCAGCTTGACAACCCTCCGAACGAGAGGATTACCAGCAACGTCTTGCCTATTCTATCTATCGTCTTGGCGACTCTTCTTGTTGCCATGCGTGTATACACTTCCGCCTTCATAACTCGACGGATTGGTATTGCAGATTGTTAGTCTCCAAACTACATCAAGCTTTCAGCCATTGATCTGACTTGTGTAATAGATTTGCTACTTATATTTCTTGTTTGTTCGCCATATCATACAGCCTCTGCATGAGCATGTGTGCTAAAGCTTTCCAGGCGTTATTCATCCCCTTCTCCATTCTTCTTCTTCTCGCCAGCAATATTGCACCTCATCTACACATATGGGACATGCGCGTGGGGGACCTGCTATCCTATTTTTACGTGAGTCCCCAGGACACGTCTATTTTTATTCTGTTCCCCAACGCCGTCAAGAATAGTGCTAACTATTGCCCGTCAAAAATCAGTATGGTCGCTTCACTACATGTCTCTACGGACCGACCATCTTCTTTATCAAACTATCGATCCTCGTCCAATATATCCAGGTCTTCATGCCAAACAAACGGCCCCGCCTTCTGTATTGGGCAACAGTCCTCATTATAGGGTTCAATTTCTGCGCCTATACGATTATTTTGGGGCTGCGAATCTGGTCTTGTAATCCTATGAGAAAAACATGGGATTTCCTCGTGACTGATGGCTATTGCCTCGATACGAGGGCTGTCGCAGTCAGCACTAGTGCTGTTAATGTTATATCGGATACTTTCATATTTCTGCTGCCACAGGCTGTTATATGGCGCCTCAATATAACGACCAAACAGAAGGTCGCTGTTTCCTTACTGTTCTTCATTGCTATCTTGTAGGTGTTGTTGTCCCGGTCTCATGCGAATTACACTCCCTCTCTAATCATGGCTTTCAACCTTTTAGGGCGATTGTCTCCGCGTCAATTCGCGCATACTATACCGTGAAGCTCACCCAAACCACTGACGATACCTGGATCCTCTGGATGATGGGAATGTGGACACTGGGTGAGATGAACTTTGGAATTATGGTGGCTTGTCTTCCTGCTGCAGGCGCATTCTGTCGAAATTTGAGTCAAAGCAGTCTCTTCTCTGCTCTCTCAACCTATGTCAGAGGAATTATCATATGGCGAAAAATAAGTCCGCGCCAGGATACAGCAGGTTACGGCCCATCTCTAGGGAGCAAAGAGAAACCGGAGACTACCAGGGTGGTATCGTGGGTCAGGTCCTATGGGGTCGCTGGATTGGATACTCTGACTTCTGTGAATGAGCCCCAGACAGATCAGAATGCTGCTTTGCGGCAGAGTGTTTAGAGGCTCGGACGGCGACAACGAGTAGTCCATCGGTTTCCAGCATGTCTACGAGAGGACGGATGGGATCCCGAATTTTCTAGTATGGACGAGCTGATTTACAAAGCGGGCTCCCGATCTGAGTCTTGGGCTTTTCCGGAGGGCATGGGTAGACGGTATGCTTGGGATAAGATACGGCTGAATTTTGCATGCGTGGAGGTCGGGGCTCAGATTGCTAGTAGACCATGGTGGCTCTCATACAGTAGATTGAGCAGCTGGGGTCCGAAGGGCGAAAGTTACTGCCTTGGTTGCATTTTCCCGTCTCACTGGCCTAAGACTTGCTTCCCAGAAGGTTGACCCAGTTCATAGTTTGCCGTATGTTTCAGCGGATCAGTCATCTTTGCCTCCTCCCATGCCTGGGCCACGCACTCGGCCTTTTCCCGAGACCTCGCCTGGAGGTCAAAGAGAAACGGCTTTGGTTGTGTGTTGAAACCTGGGGTGTAGTTGTACTCGGGCGGAATGATTTCGTTACCTTGAGAATCCTTCTTCCGGCTAATCCGACAAGCCCAGGCGACGCGTGCGGTGAAGATGTAAAGGGAGCGCTCGGCAACGTTCATCCCGGGGCAGATCCTACGGCCAAACCCAAACGCCGAGTAGTTCAGCAGGCTTGGGAACTTGGTCAGCGGCTCCCTGTAGGTGGGGTACTCGGGCAGCAGCCAGCGGTCCGGATTGAAAGCTTCCGGGTCGGGGTATAGCTCCGGATCGCGGTGGATTGCCCTGGCGAGACATGAGGTCAGAGAGTGCCAACAACGGACAGCAAGACATGGGCATAATCTTATACCGGGTACCTTACTTACCATTGATTGGCATGAACGTTGGTCCCCTTCTTGAAGAAGAATCCGTTGTAAACGTCGTCCTTTGTTAACTGGTGAGGCACGCCTTGATCCCTCATCCGTAAGCTCCCTCTCTACGCTTGCCGCAAAATGGCAAAGGGACCTGTGTAAGGCGCTTACCTCCGGCTGTAACTGGTCTCCAACGGAGAACCTCTTTGATGACAGCACGGCATACCGGAAGATTGGGTACGTCGTCAAACTCGGGCATTCTATCCCCACACACGCGGTCAATCTCCTCCCACAAGCGCTAAGAATGATCAGCTTCCTGCAGAGCCCGAGAAGGAAAAGTCGAATGGGAGGCTGTAATCACCTCTTGCCATTGTGGATAGAGAGTCATGACCAACATAAAGGACATCATGGCCGAGGCTGTTGTGCCACTTCCCGCCTCGAACAGCGTTCCGATCACGTATGCGGCCTCGTCCTCTGTCAGTCCATAGGCGTCCTGTTCTTCGAGCCAAGTGTTGGTAAAGGACGGTGCCGCCACGTTAGCTTCTCTATCAGCCCGAACGTCGTTGATCAGCGTCCGAAAGAATTTGAGCTCAGCCTCGTGAAGTTGGCGGCCCTCTTTCTTGAACGGTGCCATCCATTCTGGGAGATATTGTAGAATGGGTATGGTGTCGACAAGATAGGATCCAGGAGACGCGATCCGTTCCACACTGTGGACAACGTGGAGGGCCTTCCTCACGTGGGCTTCCTCGCCGGTCACGATGGTCTTGCCATATCCAATCCGAAATATCAAGCCGCCGGCATACCGCTCGAACCACAGCTCATATCTGGATGGGTCCCGGATCAGGTCGTAGAGCATCCGCTTTGACTCGATGCTCTGAGAAGGCTGGTATGAGTTCGCCATCTTTTCCATGGTCAACTGATGCATGAGTTTTCGGCCACGCCGCCAGCGTTCTGCGCAAAACGTCCACGTCAGACCAGCTTATTCCCGAGACTCGTGCGCGCCACGAGCTGCGACCTCCAACAGCCATGGAGTAAGAAATGCCTTACCATCGTAGCCCAGCAGTAAGGGCCGAAGGTTATCCGAGAGCATGTCGCTCGCCATGACGAGGTGTTCGCGGGACGAGTACAGTGTTCCCCTCTCGCGCAGCAGGTCGTTGGCCGCTCGCTCGGTTGAAAGAACAACGTTTTCTCTGCCCAGGATGGTGAAGCGTATGATGCGGCCATACTGGTCCGCCCATTCCTTGAATTTCAACCAAGAATGATGAGGCGGGATCTGGAGCATGTTCCCCAGAATAGGAACGCCATCCGGACCTGGAGGTATTTTGGTACCGGGTGGGCAACGGCGTTTCTCTTCCAGGTGACGTCGAACAAACGCCGTGATAAGAATGACAAGTCCCGCTACGGGAAGCATTGGTAGTAAGAGTGCCATCTTGCTAGACTTGCTTCGACTATTGTCCTGGTGGTGGTGTGTTCTAGAGGCTCAGGTGTTGGGACGCGAAAAGAGATGAATGGGCTGGAGAAGAAGATTGCTTGTATGAGCCGAGAATCCCGCAAAGCCGCCCATGTTGCGAAAGCTTATCTAAATGCGATGCTGCTGTCGGTAACAAGCCTTCATTCTATACCGTGAGCTCGGCCTTGGCTGTGTCCCTGGCATCAGGAAAGGTGGGGAAGCGTCATCCTCCACACCTGTGTCAGAAATTAGCAGGACACCTAGACGGAGGGGTTGGGATGTTTGGAAGTAGTGGCTGATTAAGCACCGGTAGTGAAGGTTTCTACGTTCCTCGATCCACTGATTTTAATTATGTACTCGTCTTTTATGATTATTTAATTGTTCTTTTAATCACATCTTATCTTGGCTTTCTGCGTAAATTCTATTGTCTGGGAGGCTTTATGAAGGAAGGGGATTCTCTTCAGTGCTCTCTCTTGGTGCCTTTGAATAATTACCACCTCTGCTCAGGAACCGGCACCATGTTGTCGCTGTTGTGATGGAGAAGAAGTGGAAAGGTTATGGACCCTGCGGTTTGCCTGTCGCATCGCAGGCTGCTGGTAGCAGGCCAACGGGTCATACAATTTACTGCGTTCAGGATCCACCCTAATTCCCAGCGCCTCTCATGTCCACGAGGTAGCTCCTCTTACTGAGGAGCTACGTAGCCCAAGCCTGGAACTAAATGACTCTGTGGGCTGTGAAATATGGTTGTTTGTCTTGGGCCACAAACGTAGACAGCCTCGTGGCAGCCACGAAAACCAAGCTAGTCCAGACCAGCCTCCAGCGGTGCTATAGACTAGACCCATCGACACAAGTAGCCCAAGGTAGGTTCATGCAATCAGTCACATGGTGAAAAATAATATGGTCTCTTGACATGATCCCTCTATAAAAAATAAAGTCCATAGCTGTAGTCCCGGCTGACATTCGTATCCCTTCCAATTCACATCCGCACACACTCATACAAGCTCCCAAGAAAGCCCTCGCCACAGTAAGCCTCCAGAGACCACAGCGAGCATTCGTTTACACAGCTTCTAACTTCAATAGACTATTCAAACAACAGTGCCAGACATACCGTCATTTCATCTATCCAATCCAATATTCTCGCTGCCTTGAGGCTAATTCCATGGCGCCCGCGCTGGACGAACTGATCGAGAAATTCTGGTACTGGACCGGCGTCATAGTTCTTTGGTTGTTTGCCATAGCTCTTATGGCAGCCGTGGGCCTTGGTGTTTTCATGCTTCTGGCGCTCTGCCTGTCAGTTTGTCATCAGAAGCTGGGGGCTCCAAGACAAGGAGACCAAAGCCAGGGCCATGAACTCGACGTCTTGCCCACCTCCAATCGTCGGATCTCGGGCGAATCCCATTCCGACAACGCCGCCAGGCCGAGCAGCAGCGACACACTTGTACCGTCCGAGCAGTGACGGTCCTGTCTCTCAACTCAAACCCGGCTTTGTTTAGCCCAAATCGGGATATTCGAATCCAGCCACAGGGATCGCTGCTAGCGATGCGACTGGTGTCTCGGAAACTCACAGAACTGCAGAAGGCACTTGGCGTCCTGATGCAGCTATTCAACCTTTGGGCCCTCTTCAATACCCAACAACGGCCCTAACTATACGGTCGGAATTGTGTCTGCCTACACAGCTCAGGAACGCGTGGTTCGACGAAGTTTACAAGTTTTGACAAAGGCGAACCAGGGTGCTGGGTTTCGCATTCATTGGTTGAGATTGTCGCTGATGGATTTTCCTCTTCTAAACATAGTTTTTAGATGCCGGGGGGCATCCATGTGCCATAGTTAATCGTATTTGAACCACCGTTAGACTGCGCCACAGGTATTACAAACATTGGTGATAGCCTTACCATGCACTGATAGACACATTGATCCGATGTGAGGCTTCAACAGGTGTGCAAATCAGGACGCAGCTGGCATCAGCAGATCAAGAAACATTTCTCTCAGTCAATGTATAGCTTGGCAATCCTGTCAGAGATGTTTCACGTGCCTTTCACTGCGTGGCTCATCACATGAAAAGAATTGAATTAAATATACAGTGAAAAGTGGTAAGTTATGCTTATGCAATTTGCCCAATTGAGACCATGAGACTCCTCATTAAGCCAACCCAGTTGACTTGCGAGCAGCATCAACAATGATGTTGTTGTAGTCTCCACCAGCCTCCCAGACAGCCCAGCCCTTGAGCCCCGTGTTCATAATGTACTCGCCCTTGACAGTGATAGACTCCGCATCATCGTAGGACACGTAGACGTTGCTGGTGGCGTTCCAGAGGAAAGGCGTTTGGCTGCAGTTGTCCCAGGTGTACTGGATGCCGGGCAGCGGCTTGGCGGTCTCGTCCAGGAAGCCGGCCTCGGTGATGAGACTCCACAGTGGGTAGGTGCCGGACGGGGGCTGGGCGTTTCCGCAGTCGTCGATGGGCGGGTCGTCGTCCCAGCTGCTGCCCTGGAAGCGGTCGCTCGAGTTCTGGGCCGGGTAGAGCTGCAGGGTGCCGTTGGGGCTCATCGCGGACGTCTCGTTGACGCGGAAGCCGTGGCCGTAGGCGGCGAGGCCCAGGACCAGCTTGTCGGCGGGCACGCCGGCGTCGAGCCAGGCCTGCACGCCCATGTTGCCCGAGCCCATGATGTTGCGTGCGTCGCAGGCCGAGTCGAGCGGGGCGTTGGGGCCGGCGGTCGAGGCCCAGGCGCCGTAGATGTCGTAGTTCATGATCATCATGTAGTCGAGCGCCTCGGCGAAGCCGCTCAGGTCGGTTGAGCGGCTGCCAGTGGCGTCGTTCCAGGGGAACAGGGAGGTGGCGGCCGTCAGGGTGAGGTTTGGTGCCTGCTGGCGGAGCTCCTGAAGGAATGTGAGGAAGTTGGCCGTATCGTTGACGTTGATGGCGTTGCAGCCGAGGCCTTGCTTGTTGGGGTATTCCCAGTCGAAGTCTAGGCCGTCCAGTTGGTATTGGCTGACGAGATCCAGGCTGTTCTTGATAAATGCCGTTCTGTTCTCTGCGGAACCGACGCTTGATGAAAAGAATCTGCTTCCTGTCCAACCGCCGATTGACACTAGTGCCTTCACGCCCTATTCGCTATGTCAGTGCATGCCACGTGAGATGATCGTGTGAAATAAACAAACATTTTTCTTGGCGTCTGAAACGAAAACAGGAAGCTGGTCAGGGGCAGACTTGGTCAGGTTCAAGCTGCCGTCTGCGCTGGTCTCACTGTGCGGGCTGTCAGTTCATGCCACGTACTTGTGGGGGTATGCACGCCGTTGGGTAGACTTACGCAAAGGCATATTTGATCTCTGTGTACTTGTCCCACGGAATCGAAGACACTGGGAAACCTCTGTTTGCGTGGTAGCCGGCAAAGTATGTCGCGGCGACGAGACCGCTCGATGAGTTTGTGGCACGCTTGTTGCAAGGCTTAGCGGCACTGACGAAAGGAGCTGACGCCCCCAGAATGAGCGCAGCCAATGATGTTGACAAGACCATATTGAACAAGAAATACTAGTGTAAAAGAACGAGAGAAACTAGTGGTGTTACAGAATGGTCTCTCAGATCCACAGACAACGAGGTGGAAATGCAGCAGCTAATAAACGTTTGTCGGACTCGAGCCAAGTCCGCAGCATAGCCTTGTGTGCGGTCCCAAATAAAGCGTTGCATCCATAATTAATCTCGGGAGTCGCCAAGGCTAGGGGGTTGACGAACCTTATTCCATGGGTGTTGAATCACGCACACGCCCACCGCGGCAAGATCGGTCGTCTGTAGTCAGGCACAGCCGCCGGAGCGGCCAGTGCGGCTTTGCTCGCCGCAGGGAAACAGATAGAGTAACCAAGAAAATAACTCTGGGCTTGTTTGCTTTGGGCGCAGCTTGCTCATTGTGACTTTGCGCTTGCCCGATGTCATCTGCCACCAGACGAACCTAAATTCTGTCTTGTCTGATCACCCCCACCAACCATTTCAACGGTCTGGTGGCCAACTATAATTCTCAATGGGGAAACGATGTTTCGCCCAGGTGCGAGGAGGCTCAATTCCGGGGATACGATTCGTGGGCCATGCGAGCTGGACCAGAACCTTCTTGCCGGGTAAAAAGAGGTCTCAAATGTTATCCGTCTATACGTATTGCGCGTACGACGCAGTCTCTGGGCGGCATTGTCGGTTGCTCTCGGCGCCCTCTGCATTGCCCTTGATGATCGCCACATGGACCTTCGCCCAGTGGGCCCCTTTTCTTTCCCGCGCGTCAGGCTAGGTGATCCATGCCATGAGCATGCTTGGCATAAAAACGCTCTATTTGTTGGTTACCTCCTGGTGAAACATGCCACCGGCACGGTAGTGGCAATACTAGAACCTTCAGTGCCGTCCGTGCCGGACAAACGCCCTCCCGGGATGATTGGACGAGCCGCCGAATAACATGAACCTTCCAAGCTCTTTACCCCTTGACCGTTAGTAAGTAACAGGCCAACCAGGTAATGACAGCCGTTCGGCAGCGCCGTGCTACTGGGAGGTCTCTCAGCGACATTGCATTGTTCACAGAGAATGTGGATTTCCTGACGACAACCTGCCATGCGTATCGTCACTACTTACTTGGACATTGGACCTTGTGCATGCGTTTATTGGGACTGATCTTATTCTCGCGGGCAACTGTGCGGCATCCGGGCGATCCGTACATTTCAATCTGATGGGTTCGTTGAAGATGGACTAGACAAGTTCACGATTTGGTCGGGACAGTCAAAGTGGATGCACGGATGAGATGCCGTCTTACGCAGTGATTTGGTAGACATCAAAGATATTGTCTCCAAATCTTTCATGGCGCCATCAAGCATTGACTTTCTGCAAAGTCTTCCGGCCCCAGTCAGGGCCTCGCCTGTCCAGAGCCAGTACAAACTCAAGTGATGCAGCGTTCATTGCGGGTTGCACCAACCAAGTAGACGAACAACCGCCATCCTCAAACAAGCTTGCGATCACCCCAGTCAATGGCTCCGTGGGTAGCAATGAGACAGACAAAGTTCTGAGGTGAATGGGAAAAGAGAGATGACGAGGTTCAAGGTCCGCATTTCATACGTCAACGAGCCGAGCAGCTGATGGTTCCGAGAAGCAAAACTGCATTGCAAATAGCCCTATTCGTTTGATTCGCAATAATGGAGACAAATCGTCAATAGAAACTGGGGACATTAGTCGAGGATGTCAAGTCATGACGCCGACTGCGGGCACCGCAAGGCCGAGGTGTATCGAGTGGATAAGAGCACACATGCCACAAAAAAGACCTCGTGGTGATATGGGTAGCCGATCTGTGTGATCGCAAGCTTATTTGTATGAGCAAATTTGTTCATTGGACCAAGACTCTCGGTCATGGCCTTGGCATTTGTGACTGCACATGTGACACTTGAATCGACCAGCGGAAGCAATTGTAGCAAAAGAGTTCGACATCCAGGTAACTGGACAACCCCCGTCTGTTCTTCCTACCAGAATCATTTCCTGACTGTGACGCTATATCTTGAGTTCTGACAGGAAAAGTAGTTGCTCGTCGGGCAGTTTGGCGGTGCGCAGCTGGTACTGTGACGACGCACGACAGGAGTCGCACAGCCTCTCAGTGCCTGCATTGCCCTCTCTCACAGTGACTCTAGCTTAACCTTGCAGATTCCTCAAAGAATAAAATCAGTCTAACCTTTATAAATACCAGATTTGATCTCTAATACAGTTCTGGTACCCATTGAAGTGGGCTGCCTTCATCCTGCGCCTCCCATTAAGTAAGCGGTGACTTGGCTCTTCTTCTCCGGTCAGGTAGCACAGTCCCAAGAGGCACATATTACACGACTTTGTTATAAAGCTGTTGGAAAGGTAGTATAAATTCCCAAATACGGACCAGTCTGTTCCGGGCTATCTCTGACTTTGTTATCGCAGTGCCATCGTGCATTGCCAGTGTGCTCTCCGGTGACCAGACCAGAGAACACACCGCGCTGAAAAGCCTGAAAACTTGTCATCTAGACGAGAGCACAAAACAATCGTGGAGAGAAATGATTTCAATAGACTAGGTCCGTTGTTCGGTTCTCGATAGCAATTGCCAAGCCAGGCGGGAAATCGACGACGGCGTCTTGGTAGGTAGGTAACACAGGCGCGGCGCAAAGACAAAGAATATGGAAGAGCAAATGAACCATGTCCTATCGGGCAGAATACCACAAGTTGTCGGCACGGTATTGTTTTGAATGGCGAGACTCATTGAAAATATCATCCTGAATCTGGATCATGAATCTGGTTGCTCTTTGGTCTTTTGAGCCGACATGCCGCAATACCTCGGTTGTTCAGCCCATTTACCGCCTTCCAACATTCCTCTTTCGGCACCCGCACACACCACAGAAGATGTCGATTCTCTACCTAGTGAATGGTGTAGCTTTCCAGTCTGAATCTGCGCCACTGGATGAATGAATATCCACCCTTGCCCCTTGAAGTAGCATCGTTATTGCACAGTCACAGCTGATCCGTTCCCTTCTGTGCTTTCTCACAAGGGGATGATTGTTTTGCCCGTTCACCTTCCCAATTAGTCTGTCTCCTGCCAACATGATTACGCGTATTTTTGAAGTCCATTTCCCCAGGTTTCATTGAAACCGCCCCACTGATCTTAATACTCTATTAAGACTACTACTGTTGGTGCCACATGTGAACATCAGAATGCCTATATAAATCCAGGTGTGTAGCTTTTGCCAATGTTCATGGAAGTCGCAGGCCAGTTTCTCTCCATCTACAACAATCAATGTCCAGTGCAATATCCGCGATCATGTTTCCCGTTTCGATGTCTAGCGTTTTGTCAGGGCTCTGCTTCTTAGCCACCGTCCAAGGAGCTCTTGTCCAGGTCACCGGCTTCGGTAGCAACCCATCCGGATTGGACATGTACATTGACTTGCCCGAGAATCTCACCTCAAACGCACCGGTCATCCTCGCAGTAAGCTCTACTCTCACTTGATAATTTGAAGTTTTCCTTCTAACTATGCTGTCCTTCTCAGCTTCACGGATGTGGCGGCTCTGCCCAGAGATACTATGGGCAAAATAACCTTGCGGCCGTGGGCAAGTCCAGAGGCGCCATCATGATCTACCCATCCGCCACGGACAGCACACATTGTTGGGACGCCGGCACACCGAAGAGCCTGACCCGTGACGGTGGGGGTGATACCCAGAGTCTCGTGCAGATGGTAGGCCTCGCGCAAGTCCCGGCTCCGGCCTACATTTTCGCAGTACTCACATGTATCTCCACATAGGTCCAGTACACCCTGAACGAGTACAACGCCGACCCGGCCAAGGTCTTTGCCGTTGGGAGGTCATCAGGGGCCATGATGAGCAACGCTCTCGCCGCAGTCTACCCGGACGTCTTTGCAGCAACATCAGTCTACTCGGGCGTCGCCGCTGGCTGTATGGCAGTGCCAGAAGGCGTCCCCGCCAACCCAATGGAGACGTGCGCCAAAGGAAACGTTACCAAGACCGCTCAACAGTGGGGCGAAACTGTCCGCTCGTACAATCCCGGCTACGAGGGACCCTACCCACGCATGCAAATCTGGCACGGCACATCCGATGTCGTGGTTGTGTATCACAACTTTGTCGAAGAGCTCAAGGAGTGGTCTGCTGTTCTTGGGGTTCCGTTTACACGCAATGTCACTAGCACACCCGAGGCTAATTATACACAAATGATCTATGGGGATGGGTCTCGATTGGTCGGATACAGCGCACTGGGTGTTGGTCATGTTGTGCCGGAGCATGAGACTGATGCAATGGCATGGTTTGGTATTTGATCGCTGGTTCTAGGTATGCTATATCCACATGAGGCTCAGATCCTAGTCACTTTTCTTCCCTTACACGACACAGTTTACCAAAATTCAATGGAGAGTATTGCAACGTTGGGAAGAGGTACTGAACTTGTTCGAAGATATTTGATATTTATCAGCGCCGAAAATATGAGCACACGTAACTGCTTTTCTTTCGGACGTGTTAGTCGAGATGCTCGAATGCGGTGTTTGTGTCTCTTGCAAGACAGTCGCTTAAAAGACCTGTCCTGGCACAACATTCAGTACTCAAGTAGATCAATGATGTACTTCAGCATACAACTCTGTCGCCTTACCTGGCAAATCAGTCACGTTATGAGCTTCTCATTGTGAAAAGCCACTGCATATCCTTGGGAAGCTCCTCAAGAGCTCTCTAACTCCATTGCTAGCGTTTTGTTTCCTCGTTAGGAATTTTTATGAATGCAGAGGCAGTAGAGGAGTCGAGAAGTTTATCATACATGGTCAAGTTCGAGGCGGCAGTGAAGAAATAAGTGTAAGTCAAGCCTGGCATTAAATGTGGCTGGGCACGTTCAAAATTGGGTATATTGGGGTCCTCACGACTGACCGTCTTATCGCCATGGCCTTTGGTAAAATGTTGAATGAAGCTGTTAAGCCTTCGTGCACGACAACATTGAATGAGGGCTAACGGCATCGCCATACGAGGGGAAAACACTACATCACCAAAGATAATCTAATCAGCGTGCGATAATCTTTGGAAAAGCATTCTGGAGGATCTTGATAGCAAGACACTGAGCTACACCGATTTCCATTTCTTCAATATGCAGACTGACGATGCCTTTCCTTGAGGGACTTTTGCTTGAAGGGGACTGACCGACCTGATACTCCTTCCATAAATCCCAACGGCCGAACCTGACCACAGAAGCATAGAGATTATGCAAGATTCACTTCCACTGTCAGGCAGTTGCATCTTCACACTACTATTTTACTTCATGGATCCCACTTGCTATGTCCAGGCTCCATTATCTCGATGGGCAGAATTTGAGTGCCGTTTCTCGAACCACTGCATATTCCTATTTCCTCACTGTCGTCGCATGATTACCATGGTCATATCTATATCAAAACTGCAACTAGATTGAATAATACTTCCTTAGTTCCGCACATTTTGACTTGAAATTCAACCGCACCAACCATCCAGAAGAGTATCCTGGGGTATACCGCCAGCCTTTGCAAGGCTGTAATCCTGCCTCCCGGCTGTAGACCTTGAGACTGACTTTTGCCTCAAAGTTGTTTAATCCCAACCACGCCTTTGCTTTACTTGCACGAATACGTACAAATGACGCACAAACTAAATATAGTGGTTCTTTTGAGATGAATAAGTACTATCTTTAGACACGATGCACGTCCATTTGATACCGTGACACTCGGGGAGGCTTAGTAACTTGCTACCTGCCACGTTCACCCAATATCTCGGGATGATCATCAGCACAGCCACAGCGTCAAAAGTCAAAAGCGTAAGCCAGACTTGACCGGCGGCCGGATAGGGCGGCAATTTAGAACACACATCTCGGCTGCTTTGCTCGTTACGGCCAGTCAACCACCAGTCGACCCCCTCCCACTCGGCTTATCTGATGGCGCGCGGAAAGCGATGCAGCCTTCCGGCATGGGTCAAGATATGGATTTACATGCAACCCGTCCTGCAGGGCATGTGTGAAAGGGGCGCGCAGGCTGTGACCGGCCTGTCCAGATGTCCGGCCTCCGTCACAGAACATTCAGTTACTACCGGCCAACTACACCCAAGGCCAAGGCGATCGACACGCGCACACGGTGGTCAGTACTCCACCGAACCCTCAGGTTGGATCTATCACCCTGTCTGTGAGTCGTATGGGGGCCAGTCGGAGTCATTCCTGCGGCGCAGGAACGTCGTACAGGAGCAAACGGGAGCGGATTCTGTGCACCGGGATTTGGTTCGGCCCTGTTTTTACACCAGGTCGGCGCCCACCCCGGGGCGCAAATTTAAAAGAATTGACGGAAGAGATAGCATACATGGATGGCTGTCAGGCAGACGGGAGTTTAGTTTGCTCCTTCTATGTAACTATCCACCCTGCCCTCGCCCTGGGTGATTCTGCTGTGATGTATCGGTACATGAGGTGCAAAGTACCGGCCTGTTGCAGCCTAGCCCGCGGCGGGCCGAGGAGTTGTCATGTCATAGTCAGACGGGAATTATCTCGCTGCCCCCCCTCGCAACCTTACCCCTTCAAGTACGACCGAGATACGCTACGCTTACTACGGAGGGAGGGGTTGAATGATTGATTTTGGGGGCCGAAGGATGAGCGGGCAGATCGTTGCATGCAAGATGGATATAGCCTGAGCTTGACGTGTGAGCATTTGAGTCGATCATGTTGTGCCTCCAGCGCAGCATTTTTTCTCGTAGAACAGAAGGAATGGGGGCGATGGATTGATGAAATGGAACCCGTGGGTCGAGCGCTGACCAACGAGTCCTCGGCACATGGGGGCTAGGGTCCATCATGCCATCATATCATCGCCGTAGGCTCCAGCGGGTTTGAATCCTTCGGGCAGTTTGGGTGCGGGTCGGGCGCTCATTGCCTACGGCCGTTGGATTCTGGAGAGGGCCCTGCGTCTGTGCCATGTCAGATGATTGCGGGATTTCGTGCCCGACCCGACTTTGAGCGGTGAAAGTTGTACTTTTGATATCCTGGTCCAAAGACCCATTTGCTCAAACACTTGGCCTTGCTTACTGTATATTGCCTCGGTATATCGCTGTCGTGAAACAATCCTTCCGAGATCATCAATTCAGCCCCTGCTGAGGAACCCCATCAACACCTTCATGTGGGTCTTCGCTTCGGAAGCAATGTTATAGACAGGTCGCAAATATGAGAAATAATGGTGGACCAGGTCCCGCTGCTCTATATGTTTCCACTGATGCCTGCCGACGTGAAGTGTGTTAGGTGTCACTGATACTGCAGAGTGCAAAATAACCGTGCGAAGGATTCCAGCCCATGTTGGCATTGTCAGCAGGGTTAGGTGAGAAAAGCAGCATCAAGAAAATAAAAATCCCTTTGGCGCGAAGGATCCGATTGTGGGTGCTGGACCATTCAGATAGTGTAGATCGAATGTGTCATTACCCTTCAAGGCTGGAAAGGAGGGGGCAAGGCAACGAGGTAAGCAGCCTCATTTGCCTGAAGGGGCTGATGTTCCGAGCACATGTGCGCTGAAAAATGGCAACAAATCTGTCAAGGTCAATGAGGGGCAGTGATCAGATGCGTCTCTCATTTACTCTTGTACTATGACATGTGTACCATAATATAGTAGCGATTGTGACTGATGATGCGTCTGATTCACATGTGAACCTCATCAGTCTTTTTCATTGTCTCTCCAACAGGTAGTCATTCCTTTACGTGTCATCCGCAGATAGAACTGAACTCATGCGATCATCCAAGGCTGCAAGATGCGTCCCATTGGCCAGCATTGTACATGTACCACACAGTTCCCAAGGCTGTCATAAGTCAACATGACAAGAATTGAGTGGCAAGGAGAAGATACATCAAATAATTGCCATGTCTGTGGGATTCATTTTCCAAGACTGTACCATCACAATTCCTTCTCTGAAAGGGCATTTAGACAAGGCAGAATACAAATTCGTCATTTCAATGAGCCGACAAGCCTACCACGATCGGTCATTGCCTCTCTTACTCTCGTATTTCCGAAGATACAGCTCATATATCACATCTCCGCACAAGAGCCAACAACCTCGTCGCTGCAGCTTCTGCGGCACATCATAAACTACTACTCACTCAGTACACAGGTAGTGTCTACAGACCGAGGGCCCAAAGAATGGCCCCTAGCCTCGCCCAGGATACTACGTTCAACGTCGTCACACAAAAAGCAAAACGGAACGAGACAAGGCAGAAGGAGGGTCCAAAGGATTCGACCCCACATCACCGTTTATAACCACGGGACCGTTTTCCTCTGAGAGAGCCCCCGGGACCCACCCACAGATATACACACAGGGAGAAAGACAGGTTTCCCACCGAGCCTCAAAGAGGCTAGAGAGGGATTCAGCCTACTCGATCAAGCTTACGGGCCATCCCATCCCATCAGAGGGGTTCGTTCGAGTCAGGACGATACATACGTACGTGACATGGCATACCGTAGCGGCATGCGAGAAAGCGGCGCAGGGGCAGGGCAGGAGGGAGAGAAATAAAACGTCAACGACAAGAAGACGGACTAACTTCCCTTTTCCCTCAGGGATAAAATGCTAGCGCACAGCTGCAACACGCCCCCCCCCCCCCAGCCGCTGCGTCTCTGCATAGTTATGAAAAAAAAAAAAAAACGTCAGAAGTGCCTCGCAGGGCTGCGATCCACCCGCGATGGCAACCTAGAACTGAGCCAGGGGTGCCCCGGGGGTGGTTGAGGCGCCGGGCGCTGACCCGACCTGACCTGTTGGCCGCCAACGCCATGCGCCCCACCCCTGGGCGGGAGGATGGGAAGCGAAACCTAGCCAGGCAGCCCAGGTGACTGTCTGTCTTCAAATGTTCTTGATCCAGGAGGGAAAGTACCGGTAGTGCCCCGCATGTAGACTACAAGAAAAAAACCGTTGCTGTACTGTTGCTGTTCGCCGAGCATTGGGGGGAGAACTACTGCAGGTGTGCGGCGAGGCCGTCCCCTCCCCGTCCCATCCGCCGATGATCAGATCACCACCCAAGAGAAAAAGAACCAACAGGGCAGGACCCGGTGCTCTCCCCGCCTTTTTTCTTCTTTCTTGTTTTACCTGTACTGTCTCTCTCCGGGATCTGGGAAAATGGGATTTTGTTGCTTATGTACTTGGCAGGGCCGGTGGTTTCGTTCGTCTGTGATGACATACGGATAGTTAATCATCACCGTCATTGGTGTTTAACTACAGAGTGCCTTGCGAACGTTACCACAGTAGAAACACATCGGGGACCGACAATATGGAAAGCATAAGCCGACGGGGATTGGTCATGTCGTAAAAAGGCAAACCACCAACCAACAGCTACATACATACGTACGTATGCTTTTTGACTACTACCTTGGCAGGAAAGTTCCACATCCGATGAGAGGGGTGAAGTCTCAATTCTAATCCCGTCATCATATGTACACTCACTACCTGAACACTAGGCTGATTGATCACCATGGGCCCGGGGCCCCGAGCCCCATGCTCAATGCTACATACACCTCGGCATCGTGGCCACCTGCTCGGACTGCCCAAGCCCGCCCCAGCCGGGGCCAGGCAGGGAATAAAGAGCACAACAACCAACAGGCACAGAAGCCCCGAGCTTGCTGGCATGCGAGGATGCGGCGCAGTACAAACAAGGTGGTAGTAAACCCACATACACAGTTAAGTAGTCTACTCTTTCTAGTGTAATATGCATAGTTAGTCTATGAGCCCCCTCCCCCATGCATTTCTGCCGTTTTTCTTTTCAATGTCCTGTCCCCATCGTGGGCCCCATCCCACGCATGTACAGTGCTCCAGGCATCATGACTCTGGCTCGCATGCGTGTTTTTGTCCCTCCTGCCCACTTTATCTATCACGTACATAACATGGCGCCCGCACCGCATGCATGCAGGCGGCCGCCGGGGCGGGTAAAACAAAAAAGGAGGAACCACCACGTTCATTCTTGGCAAGCCCATCATACCCCCAGTGAAGTGTCTTGTCCACCAACAAGTTTGTCAGACCAACAAAGTCATTTTCTGCGCGTGTTGGTCTGTATTGTGATATCTGCACCTGTTGGCAAGGCAGGCAGGCAGATGCGGCACAAGCCATCTGGTGCTGCTCTGACCCCACCACGGAACCTGCCATCGCATCTGGGGAGGGGGAGGAAATGCGAAGGCTAGGAGCGGCGAAGTGGGTGGAGTGGAGGGGTGGGTCCCGATGTAAAGAGAGCCCGAAGTTGTGCCTCGCAGGGCTGGACTGAGCAAGGTCGGCCTAGGCAGTCTGTGTATGCCTGGGTTGGTTGGACTAGCCTGGCCGGCCGCATCCCCTGCCTCCCTAGTAATGTACTGTTCACGTCTTGTCTTGCGACACACAGTCTGATTTTCTATCAGGGGCAGGACAGGCCGATCACACACCCACAGTCAGCCTGGTCTGGTTCCGGTCTAGAGGTTGTTCTGCCTCCTCCCAGGCGGCATACGGATCCCCAGCGCCGCAGCCCGGGCAGAGGCGGCCGCGTCCCCATCACCAGCTCCCTGTTGGTTGTTGTGCGGCGGGGGGCCCTGCGTCCTCGGCACCCTGGTCTCGTCGACCTTGCTCGCCTGGAGGGAGAACGCCGGGCAGACCCACTCGCCGCAGCTGCACTTGAACCCCTGCCAGGCGTACCGCCCGATGTTGGCTCCGCACCGAGCCCCGCCGCCGCTGCCCCCAGCTCCGCCTCCGCCTCCGCCCCCGGGGCACATCAGCCGGCCGTCCAGTAGGCCCTCCTCCAGCACGTCGCGCATCCACGACAGCGGCTCGATGAAGTGGTGTGGGCACGGGGGTTTGCCCCCTGGGCCTGCGGCTGCGGACTGCTGCTGGTGCGGGATGATGAACCGTGAGGTGGCCAGGACGCGCCTGCACTTCTTGCAGCGGAGCTCACTAATCGTTGTCTTCGTCCTGTCATCGTCGGCGTCCCTTTCGGGCTTCGGGAGCTTCTCCTCGTCGGCGTGGTCGTCCTCGAAGCGGATCCACTCGGGGGCCTTGCCGATCTTGGCGCTCTCCTCGACCTCGCGCTCCCACAGCCAGCGCTGGTAGATCGGGTGGTCCTCGACGGCGGCGTCGCCGCCCTCCGTGGGCATCTTCATCATGACCCACATCCCGAGCTGCTGCATGAAGCCCGGGTTCGGCTCGGCGATCTCGCGCGTCTTGCGCACCCAGTCCAGGGCGGCCTGGACGGCCGTGCGCGCCGTGTCGGCGTCGGGCCCGCTGCGACTGTGCGGGTCCAGCATGGAAGGGGTGAGGCCGTAGCGGTGGGGGTACTTCCACAGCAGGTAGGCCAGGACGGCGGTGACGGAGCGTGACTTGCCCATAGCGCAGTGGACGAAGACGGCGCCTGGTTTGGAGGGGTCAGTAGGCGCGGGCGCGTGCTCCTGCAGTGACATGTTGCGCATCTGTGCCTCGGGTAACGACTCTGTCCTGGGCTTCTCCCGCTCGCCATCCTTTTCCGCGAAACCGTCCTGCTCGCCTTCCCCCCCTCTCCGCCTCGTCCCGGGCAGAGCAGTGCCGCTCGGCCAGGGGCCCTCCCCGCCGTGCAGGCCCCTGTCGACAAACCTCACGGCGCGGGGCAGGTGCACCAGCAGGTCCTCGTCGTCGACGTCGTCAACGTCGATGCTGAGGTGGACGTAGTGGTCCTCGAAGCCCTGCAAGTCGGCAAAGCTGTACTTGATCATGCTGAGGATGTGGGTGATGGCTTTCCCCTCCATGGCGCCGGGCCTGCGCAGGGCAAAGACGCCGCCAACGTAGAGGTCGTCGGGACCGTCGACGCGGTTGAGGGCCATGGCTTTCTTCTCGATGTACTGCAGGTGGGCGTGGTCGGCGCCCTCGAAGGCGGAGCGCGGGCCGTGGCAGCGGTGTTTTGGCGGGTCACGGTCCGCGGGAGGCGTTGTAGCAGCAGAGCTGTGTCTGTTGTGGGCGGCCAGCTCCCGCTTGATCTCGTTGATATCCAGTCCTGTCAGGGCGGCAAAGCGCGAGCAGCAGCCCGGGGACAGCGAGGTGACGTCGTGGGCGGTGCTATCGCTGTCGTAGTCCTGGCCGTCTCCGTCTGCTCCTTCTCCCTCGCCGTCGGTGTCGCTGCCGTCAACGCAGGCAAAGTCGTCGATGTTTATACTAGTGCTAGTGCTTTCCTTGGGCACGGAGTCGTTGTTGGTGGTGCAGGTTGATGTGTTGTTGTTTTTGGTGGTGGTTGTGGATGAGATATTTGCTGCGCGGTCTGACTCATCAATCGATGGCATAGTCTCGATTCTGTGCTGTCTGTCTTAACAGTGATTCGCCCTAGTTGGTGATCATTTCTGGTCCCTTGTTCTCCAGCTCAAACGGCGTCGTGTCGTGTCCAGTCCGGAGAGGCAGGGTGGATGCGGTGCATGTGCATGTCAGTGAGTGTTTTGATGGGGATCGAGGTGACATTGACGACCAGGGGCGACAAAGGCGAAGGGCGGTTGGTCGATCAGATGCAAGAAAACTGGAACTTGCCACTTGCCACTTGCAGCTGCCAAACAGTCGCCGTCGACGTCAAATGTTCTGGAGCGCGGGGGTCCGATGCGCTCCACACCACTGGCCTTCTTTGCACCGAGACAAATGACAAGAAAAAAGAGAGAAGCGGGCTGCCCCGCCTTTCTGGCCCCCACGCCGAGCTGTTGCCCCACATCCTTGCTTAGCGCGGGGCAACTTCTCGCCACTCACACCCGTTGAATCCAGCCCGCTCGCTACTGATGGATTGATTGATTTGATTGATTAGTCTGCCCGTTGCCGTATTGCACGCACGTGTGCTCACCTCAACTCACCTTCTCTCCACTCTCCACAGTCCACAGTCCACACCTAGCACACCGAGTCTCTACAACTAAATGCACCCAGCCTTGCCTTCCTGGGCCTGCAAGGGTAAGGGGTAACCCGGAATCGCTAGGACGGATGGGATGGCTGGTGATCCTAGTCTTTGAACACAGCCGCCAGCCCTACGGATTCCAGCCCACACAGACACAGTAGTCTGCCCAGAAGCCATCCAGGACCAAAAGAACCAAGATGTGGTCACTGGTACCTAGATAGGGCTGAACAGGAAACAAGTTCCTGCCTGCTCAATACCGTACCGTACAGCAAAAATAAATTTAGATATTCCCCGGTAGACATCAACACCATCACCACCAACCAGCTGACCATGACAACCGGCACAGACCGACTGATCACCAAACCTCAAACCCACAATGCGACACGCACACTAAATCCTTCGGCCACGCACGCACACATCCCACACTCCCCACCCCCTCCACCCCCCCATCAAGCAAATTAGCAGGTACCGCGGTTCAGCCCAGCCCGGCACTTAGCATTATGGACAGTAATAAAACCAGCCAGCCAGCCAGCCAGCCAGCCCTTGTTGCAACATCACCTCGTCTGAGACGCATCACATCACATCACACCCTAGGCAGGCGGGCAGGCAGGTAGGCAGGCAGTAACTAATAATTAGTAGCCTACCTAGTCACAGTACTTGACCGCCCTGCATGTGTTCAATCTGCCGAGTGCTGTACATTCAGCTTGGTTCCCCCCTTACTTGCCCACGAGGGGAATCCCACGGTCTGCCCGTCAAGCAACGCCCAGGTGCCGACGGCGGTATGATAGCCACCCACCCCAAGCAAGAACAAGAAAACAAATCATGATCAAACTACCCAAAACCGCCAGGCCAGGGTTGCCTAGATTACTGTTGGAATCGAGGAGGTCACATATGAGGGCCAAACCATAGTGCAGAGGGTGGGCGCATCCATTTTCCCTCTGCAGCCTAGTTTGCTATCGAGGAGCAGGACCGACCGCAAAGAGGGCACGGGCACCACAGCGTGGCCGGAGGCAGGCGACATCAGCTGGCTACTCATTCATTCATCCATTCCTTCCTTCATCCCTCCAGTCCTCCCTCTCCTTCATCAAACACATAATTGTAAATCTACAATCTATTTCTCTTAGTCGCAATCACAATCACCACAAGTGGGGACACTATACACCTGAATATCCAAAGACAGAATGTCATTTATGGTCTGGTTCCTTGGTTCCGGGAGAAAGTTGGGAGAAAGAGAAAAAGCCCTGGCGCTCATGCTGATTGAATCCCTTCAATACAGCCTCGCAACCACCCAAGACCGGCCCGCCAGCCAGGGTGTGGCAGCGCGTAAAGAGGTAATAAGAAAGAAGAAGAAGAGGTATCAGAAGAAAAGAAAAGAAAAATAGTCGTACATCTGATAGATGAGTCCTTTAAGCAACGCAATGCCTTCTGTCGCCGTTCAATACCCCCGTTATTCCGTCCATCTACTAGTACCACGTAGACCTCAAGTTGAGTAGATCCGCGGTAAAAAAAAAAAAGGTCAAAAAGCTCAGCCCCAAAATACCCTCCAAGTATCCGTACGTGACCCCCTTCGCGCAAATCTCCTCGCCTCCGCCGAGGCTGTCGCCAAAATAACAAGCGCGCAATGTACTGCTTGAATCCCCTCCGCAGCCCGTCATGCCCTCGAGTCGCTGCACTCCAGACAACAGAGTCAACAACACCGACAGACAGGTAGGGGCAGGATCAGAGAACCGCACCCTGGGCATCCTCCCAAAAAAAGCGAGGCCGGCCTGCCCGATTGTGCGACTCCTTAGAATCCTCCCCTCCTGAAAAACGTATACTCACTTTCCAGAAAAGTCTGAGCTGAGTGATGATGATGAAGCTGCAAATGAGGGCCCCCAAGGGATCGGGACCACCATGCAAGAACGTGTATTGCCACAAAGTAAAAAAAGAAAACGAAAGCGAACAACGGCACCCAATCGTGCGTTTTCGCTACTTTTCGCTGACATGGGGGTCGCGTTACGAACCATCGGTTGCGAAACATGGCGACGAGAAGCCGAAGCTCTTGAATTTGCCCCAATGAGCTTCCCAGGTACACCTCGCGAATGGTTTCTGGTCCCGGCCCGCGCGTCCACAGCGCTGTTGTGCTGTGGGGCCCTGACAAATGGTCTGGGCTGATCGAGCTGCCGGCAAACAACAGGCAATCAAAGCCAACCAAGCCCTGCAAGCCCGGGCTCTCCGGCGTCGTTCGTACAGTGAGCCATGCAGGCACCGGAATCCTTCAACCCCTTCTGCAGACCTCGCCATGACCACCTCCTTGTTTCGCCAAATCGAAGGGCCAAGGGGGGGCCGGTAGGCCTTTGTCTGCACTGGACTGGCAGCTGCTTTTTCAGGGGGGTCGGCTGCCACGCCATCTCGGTCGGCTATGGCTCCCAGCTTCCCACAATTGTCCCAGTTACTCGTCCAAGACGACAGTATCGCGCATCGGCCCGGACACCTGCTTGCAAGGCGGTCCTTCACCCGCATGTCTCTTGAGGTCTCCATTCGCCACGATGAAGCAGGCGTTGCCGAACTGCCGACAGAGTGTCGTCGGGAATTCGTAGAGCGTCACAACGTGGGGATCATGTCCGCCTAGCTCGGCTTAGGTATGCTGTGGGCCGTGCGAGGCGTCGAACTACTGTATGTCTTGGATCGCAAGGCAGCAGGAATATGGACCACTAGCCTAGTCTGCAGTATTCAAGGATGCAGCCCTGCGGCACAGTCCCGGGCGACAGGTTGTGGCGGTAAGGATCGACCAGACTATCCAGAAACCGCTTGACCAGGGGACATGAGAGTCGGTCGGGTCGCACAGACGGCAACATATGGAGCGGTCCGCATTATGTGAGCAGCATCCCGGGATTCCAGTCCCATGAATCGGACTTATCGCATCTCGTCTTGACAATCCAGCCGAGCCATCGTAAAGGCAGGCGAGAGATGCTTCATGGTTCCAGAGACATCAGGGGCAGGACGTTGTGAGCATTCCTCTCATCAGAAAGCGTACCTTGCGCCCAGGCCACTAAACGGCCCTGAAAGATGCCGAATCGCGCGGCAGAAGATGACACTGCAGATGAGAGGGCAGATCAAGTTGCGGTATGGCGACCCGTATGTGTAGATTGCATCTGCCGTGGTCAGGCCAGCCGACCTGGCCAGCCGGTGGGTTCAAACTTCAGCACCACGCGGGGGGTGAGATCCTTCGACTATCCAAATGATGCCATGTCCGTGCTACAATGAAAAGAAAGCTCGTGGCGTGAACTGAAAGCCTTGCGTCGATTCGACAAGCCTGCCTGCCAGTAAAGTATGCGCCAACGCTTCCTGCAGGCGGGCTTGTCCAGTGGTGGCCCACTCGAATCCTTCGCGCAGTCTTGCCAACTTCAAACCGCCCGTGGGGAGTGGGGAATGGTCACAGCGGATCTCAAGGGTGCTGGAGATTTGGGTTTCGGCTCTTCTTTTCTTCACTGGCGCCTGCTCGAATTGATAGCAGGCCTCTTAACCTCTGACGTGCTAGGAGGGTTGGGACGTTGGGAATCGTTTTCTGCATTTGTCGCGATGCCAGCCACCAATGTCTGACTGCATTCGGCTTTAACGTATAGAATAATTATATCAGTGCACCTGTACGGCGTACTTCTTGTGTTGTCAGGCGTCCCGCATGGCAGCGTACTGTTTCGAGACGTCTGAGTTCCCAGCCCTACTGCTGACGCTTAAGCCAGCCCACTCTCAGACCGTGTGAATGTTGCCCGCAAATTCGAGCGCCCCAAGCGTCGCCTTGGCCCGCGTGCAGCTCGCCTGAATATCCCGGACAGGTCGTACACATCTGACGTCGCGGAGTCGCGCGGTCTTCCCCCCCATTGACCAAGGCCGGCTCGCGGCCACAAGAGAGTGATTGGTCGTATTCGGGGTCTAAAGCCCAGCTTGTTGGTGTTTACAGCCTCTCGCCCTCGCGAGGCCTCACCAAGTCCCGTATTTTTGCGCCCTGCTGTTTCACCTATGCGCGCATCACAGCCCGGCCGCCTCCGGCTGGAATATCTCAGTCCTCCACTCTCGAGAGCTCGCCTCACCTCCCGGGTGGTAGCGGTGGCTCCTCTTCCATCATGCATGCGTTTTCCAGCATATTGGTCCACTTGCCACTTGTTCCTGCGTGGCTGTGCTTGAGGTGTTGTCGGAAATGATCGGCCCTGAAGAACTTCTTGGAACTGTTGCACTCGCGGAACTTGTGGTGATCTTGCAAGTGGCGCACGCGCTCGTCCCAATCCTGTTCGGTGACATGCCGCACGTGCCCCGCCGGGCTCAGACCCGATCGGGCGAACTCCTCACCACAGTATCCGCAGGTGTCGGCCTCACCAGGCCGTGTGGTTGATTCGTGAAACGCCCTGTCGTAGGTGGCAAGCGCCGAGCAAGACCAAGAATGCCGTCGTACGTGCAGCGAATTTTGATGTCGCTCAGCCTCATTCTTGTTCTTGAACCGGTTTCCACAGTAGGCACACTCATATTGTTTCTCAGACTCGTGAGCGCTGTTTGGTGGGACACGATCTCGTCAGCCAGGCACTCCCGACGGCATATGCATCACAAGGTGATGTGTTTCACTTACCCTAGTTCTTCACGAGTGTCGAATTTCTTCGGTTTCTTGGGACAGCAGTCACACATGTAGAATCCTTGGATCTTCCCAACGCCATTGTTTGTTCGCAAGGGCGGCTCGGCCAGCTTCCTTGGGCTTACCATGTTCCTCTGATCGCTTGGCCCCCTCTGATGCAAACCAGTCCGAGGCACGATCGTTGTCCTCGGACTGAGCGTCAACGAGTTCGGTGTGGCGAAGGGTGAGCTTGCCACATCTGTTGGCGACAGTCCGCTTGGCGACAACCCTATGGGCGACCTCCGGCCGAAAGACAGCGAGGAGGTCATGCTGGTCGCTGTGCTCAACCCTCCAAGGCTTCCACTTCGGTCACCTGACGACACGGAAGAGATACTACCATGGGGCGGGTTAACCGACAGCCGGGGCGCTGGACTACCCCTTGAGATACCCTCACGGCGGCGAAGGAGATCGCTGTGGCTGGATGCGTTCCTTAGGGCAGGCTCTTCAACAGGCGGGCTGGAGGCCCGTCGCTTGAGACTTTGGCACTGGGTATCAAAGCTGTTGACGCGGGAGTGCTGGCCTTCGTCCAGGTGAATGTGGCGCAAGCGGTTCGTCTCGTCCATCGGAAACTCCATCTCGTGATCGTATGTATCCGCCGGCGTCAGATCCCCTGGAAATGCGCCCGAATTCTGTCTCCGGGACCTCGAAAACGGGCTTCGGTCGAAGTCAATCGCTGATGGTGGCTCGATCGGTGAGCGGTAGTCATGCGACCGAGCCAACTGCGCAAAAGGGGTACTTCGAGGAGACACCGCCGAGTTCAGAGGTGTCTCGTAAGGCGTGGATTCGAGAATTGGCGCAGGCTTGGAGCGGGTCGGAAGCGAGAGTTGAGGGAGTTGGATATGGGGCCGGTCGGAGGAGGGCCATGTGGGAGACGGGCCGTCCTGGAGCGAGCGCATGGATGCGCTCAACGCAGATCCGCGGGACGGCAGACTATTGTCTAGGCCTTTCTTTGCGTCCAACTTCTTGAGCTGTTGGCTATCGTACGAGTCGCCGGAGGGGAATTTGTACTGGTCGTGTACGCGGAAACTGGGGCCTTTGTCTCGTGACCTAGAAGCACGTTAGTTGAGAGCCGTCCGGCCAGAGAGCGCCTCGGGGACTTGTGTAAGAAAGAGGCGGAAAGACGTACGTCGAGGAGGCATAACTTGACAAACTCGAGTAGCCTTCATCCTTGCCCGTCAGGGTTGTGTTGCTTTCTCTCCTGCGATAGTCGGAAAACTCGTCTGGTGTAGCCCTCGACTTCCAGCTGCCATATCCGCTCTCGCTCCTCCCCCCGAAAAAGCTGTCATTGTATGATTCCTTGCGCTGCCGCTCGAAGAAGTCGTTGTGATGTGCTTGTGGCCCGTCGACCGGCACGAAACGTGGTGGAGGCAGGGCAGGTGGTGCGTTTTCGTGGGAGGGCGCATTTGGTATTCCCATTCCACCGGGGGAGAAGGTTCGATCAAAACTGGGGTTGAAAGGGCCGTGTGAGCCAAAGGCTCTCTGGCTTGAGCCATATCGGTCATCGTCGTATATCGATATGGTGGGAGGACCCGGTGGTCGCGCGCCGCGGATGTCCATCTTGGGCAGGGCTCCGGTCCTGAACCTGATCTGGCTGGAGGAGAGGTTGTGGGTTTCGCGAGGATATGGTTGCTCCGAGGTTTAAACCCGCAAAGATGCTGGGTTGCGACGCAGGGTCGGGTTGGGTTCACCTGGTACAGACACCGTCAGGAAGAGTCAGGAGAAAAAGAAGCGGCGGCCTATGGCCCCCAAGGTGGTACTGGACCCACGTCAGAGAGTCAAGAGATGACGTTGAGAGTGCGAGTCAACAGTAGATCTGCTGCTGTTGCTGGGCCTAAATGCGGCGAGGTCTGGGGCTGTTTGCAGTGTCGGGAGCCGGGTGCATTTGTTTCGAGGTGTCTGGTAATTCGGGGGGGGGGGGGCCAGTTGGTCTGGACTCAATGCGCCATGGGAGGTCGGGGGTGGATTGAGTCGTGTGCAACGGGGCCGGACCAGGTAAATATTGGGGGTGCGCCACGGAAAGCCGCCGGTACTGCAAAGGGACCGTTGGGCGGTCGAGAGACGATGGATGCTGAAGTTGCACTGGTGCGGTCGCTGGTGCTGATGCTGATGCTGATGCTGGACTCGGTTCTGGCCGAGGATGCTGGAGTCGGTGATATTTATTTACAGTACGGTACGTATTGGAAGGTATCACCGGCAGTAACAGTGGTCAGACAAACAACAGCCAGGATGCGCTCCGACCTTGTCAGTCTGGGGAAAAGGTGGGCGAAGTAAAAAGGTCGCAAGTAAACAAGGCGTAGCCGGCAGTGTCCCAATGAAAGAAGACGCTTGTGTGTATGACAGCAGCAGCAGCAGAGAACCGAACCGGTCAACCAAGAAATAGAGGTGGCGGAGTTGCGCGGGAGGACTCCAAGTCAAGGGCCCGAAGAGGTCGAGTCAAGTCGAATCGGGTCGTGTCGTGTCGAAAGTCGAAGTCGAGTGACGGCAGGTCGAGGACGACAAGCAGGAGCAACAATGCAAGTGAGTGCAAGCAGGCAATATTTCAAGAAGGAGGGTGTGTGGAGGGGAAGGTAGAGGTTGGCCGCGGATATGTGCCTTCCTTAAGTTTGTTCAAGTCTTGGGCCCAGTCTAGGTAAGAGCAGGGTAGGGGTGGACTCAAGAGGAGGAAGGAGGTAGGCAGAATAAGGAAGGGAAAGCACGTATGGACGGGTGTACGTAGGTATGTATGTGCGTGTGTATGTATGTATGTATCATGTCACATACTTTTAAGGCAAGGTGGAGAGGTCTCACTCATTTCATTGAGCAGTTCTCTCTCTCTCTTGCCCTGTGTGTGTGTGTGCGTGTGTGTGCTCGTGGGTGAGAGAGCTGCTTGCTTGCTTGCTCCTGCTGCTGGGCCTTGCTCCCTGCTCCTCGTTCCTTGCTCCTTGCTCGAGTACCGGTACCGGTATGGTCCCTGGTACCGGTACTAGGGCAGGGTACGGGGTACCTGGGTACCTGACATCCAGGGTGGGGCCCCGAAATGGTCTAGGGCGAGGGTAGTGCAGGCTAGTAGCCCATGCTTGGGGCGGGAAGCAGGGGTCCACAGGTCGGGCAGGCTGGCAGGCCCGGCAGGGTCGAAGAGTCCATCCAAGTCGAAGTGACCCAGACAGAACTGGACTGACCAGACCAGACTGACCCTACCCACAGTACGGTACCTATTCCCAGACTCCGTAAGCAAGAACGAGCAAAGACACTCTCACCCACACATGGAGAGTCGAATACAAGACGTCGTGCCTCCTCTGCTCTTTCTCCTGTGTTCCGTTGCCAGGGTCTCTCCCCCCCACCGTTGGAGCTCTCTGCCTTGCCCACCAGCCCTGCAAACCTGCGAGTTACCGTTCTCAGGACTGTAAGAGTAACACTGTTAGATAGATTCCTCTGTGCCTGCTGTTGTGCCTGTGCGCCTGTGCGCCCGTGCGCCTGTGTGCCTGTGTGCCTGTGTGCCTGTGCGCAGAGTGAGCCACTGCATCATTGTACCGGCGTACCGGTGTATTGAGTAAACGGTGCTGCCATATCCGGTAAGTGTTTCGCTCTTTCCTTTTCGTGCCGAGACAAATTACCAGTTCAGTTTCCGTGAACTCTGAACTGTAATCGCTGCAGTCTGCTTGTCTGCCTGCCTGCGTCCGTGCAAAGCGTGCAGCACCATCACAGAAATATGCCTCTTTCAGAATGTCAACCCGTTCCTTGCCGTTCTCATCTTCATCCTGTGTTGCTGTTGCTGTTGTCGGCCGTCTCTATCCGTCAGAAGGCCCAATCAATGATCAATGCAGGTTTCTAAAATAAGAGCAGCAGCATGTAACATGTAGGCTATCATGTATGTATGTGCACATGTATGTGTGGCATGGCATGGCAAGGCATGGCACGGCACGGCAAGGCGTGGGCGTGGCAAGGTGCAAGGCAAGGAAACGGTGTTGCAACGCATCGCATCGCATGGCGTGTGGGCAGTGCGGCAATAATACCATGAAGCAAGCACAAGCCATCAACCAAGACTGCCACTGGTGGATGCTCCTCTCCGGCTGTCAGTCCAGTCACCAGTCCCAGTCATCCGACGTGCATCAAGAAAAGATGGAGGTAGGTCAGATCGGCAATGGGGACGCTCGTGGTACGGAGTACGTACTCCATGTCTTGCGTAGATACTACCGGTGGTACGGAGTCTACCGTGTTGTTAACACCTATCACCGCGACGGTCCCGATAGCTGATGTAGAGGAACAGCTGTGGTACTCACGCTGTACATGCTATGTCACTACTTTAATATGTGTGAAGGTGTACCCAGATTGTGTCATGCTACTAAGTTATTTGCTGCTGCCTTGGGGAAGCTGCATCTGTCCCTGCCTCCCAGGGCTGGATCGTTCCCCGTCTCTCCCTCCTGCCGCCCTGTCCTGCCCTGCCCTGCCCTGCCCTACCCTTACCGTTTCCTCCTCCTCGTAGGGCAGAGTGCAGTAACGTTAACAGCCAGACCACTGCTCCGTTACCGTGTGCTGTGATGTGGTGCGCCCATGGTGCGCCCACGCGGATACCTCGCCTGCACTTTGTCTCTGCCTCGCTCTCTCCCTCCTACTGTGGCCGCCCCTCGTGTGTATTTGGGCACCCACATATCCACTCGTCCACTCGTCCACTCACTCGTCCATCCATCCACCTGCCGGCTGCCCGTCCTCTTGTCCAGTGTCCGCTCGCCCTCGTCCACCCAAGCCCACATGCCACATCCACTTCGAGGCCCCACGGCCCAAGTCCTGCGTGTCTCTGCAACACACAACACAACACAACACAACGGTAAATAACCGACGACTTGGGGCTGGCTTGGCTTGGCCTGGGCCTGGTCTGACAGCCACGCCAGCCACGACGGTCGCGACAATCTTGACAATCAATGACAATCACCGACAGACCACCCTGCCACCCCCCAGCCCGGCGGGACGGAACAAGCTAGGACAGGTCAGGTCAGGGACGGTGACGGTGAACAGGAGGCGTGCTTCTTCCCATCGCTAGGGTCCTCCCATGCTCGGCTCCGGGGTCTTTTCATCTGGCTGGGAATTAGGAGCACCCCCCCCCCCAAGCCTCTTCTGACTGGACCCCATCCCATGCCTGGCCTGGCCTGCCTGCCCGTCGCCCGGCTGTCGTCTCGCATTTCTGCATTCCCATTCCAATCCAGCAAAATAAGGCCCGTCGATAAAAGTACCAACACCCATTGCACCACGCCATTGCACATGGGATGGTCCCAAACCCATGCCCACGCCATGCCGCGCTATGCTGTGTCCTGCGAGCCCGTGCCGTGCCCATGCCATCCCATTCAGAAATGTCCATTCCATTATCTCCTGGTTTGCCCGGCCAAGGAGGCCTGACGGACAGACAAACACACAGACGGACAGACAGCCCCAGGCCCACGACGCGACGACACGGGCGGGCTCATCAGGCTCCTCTTTCGACAGACACTTGGGACCTGGCTCTGCTCTGCTCCTGTGTGTGGAACACTTACGGACCTACAGTACATACACTAGACTTCATCGTTGCCTTCGTGGCGGTGTCCTCACCTCACCCGTCGAACCTGTCAGAGGCCCCATGTGCCCACGCTGACAGACGGTGCAAGGTTCCCAAAAGGTCGCTAATCTGAGAGTGGGTGATTCCCCAGCCCTACATGGCAAGAAAAAGCAAATAGCCAACAGACGCCGTCCACCCCCCCTGTCTGCCCGTCTGCATGTCTGTTGCCTCACTGTGGAGTCCGTCCACCCTCTCTTGGCCCTCCTCCGCTCCACTTCAGTCCAATCTTCAGACCCATGCTCAATCCTTTTGATTAAACGGAGCGGATTGCTTGGCAAACGCTGCAAACTGCAAGGTGTGAGGACAGGCCCCGACCTCGAGCCCATCTCATCCATCTCACCCATCGCCCAGCACCAATGCTGCGAGGGGAGAGGGGCACGGGCGGGAGACACTACGCGGGTACTATTATCTGGCCGCGCATGCTCGCTCTTCAGTGGTCATCTCTCGGTTAATTGATGGCCCCGCTGCCAGGAGCCGAGGTCGAAGGGGCGTGTTCAACCCTCCGCCTTCCTGTCTGAACTGTGCTGGTGAAATCAGGCCGCAAGCTTCGTTCGTTTGGGGGGGGGGGTCCGACTTATTACCTGGGCGAGGTCATGTACAATGCGCAGCACAGCAGACTGCGCGACCCCAAAAGGCACACCATTGCTTCTGCAGAGATCGGCGGACTGGTCGTGTCCCTGACTCTGCCTATGCTCTCAACCTCTCTGTGGGCTACAGCCTCCAGCACCTCAGGCTTGTCAGACTCACGACAGCTAGCAGTCAGCCATCAGAGTGCAGGTGCCATCTACTCATCCCGGCCCCTTCTCACATAGCGAGCTTGCCAGCACCGGAGGACCTGATGGGGTTGGATAACCAGCACACCCCTGGTCCCGACAGATCGGAGCTGGTGGCTGACATGCTCAGGCGGCCTGGGCTATGCTTCCAGGGCCACGCCTGGCATCTCTGCGGCTGCGCACAACCAACATGCTAACTTTGGTGTTCATCATGCCTGACGGTACTTTCAACATCTCAAATTGCCATCTCGTTTCCTCGTCAGAGCAATACCAATGAATGGCGAGACACCATTCCCGTCTGCCCGGGCAGGATTCTCGCCCGAGTCCCATGCAAGTGCCCGTCATCGCTTCGTATGCGCAGGGTCAGTGCGGCAAGCTGACGACTAGCTATTGCGCGCCAGTGCCGACACCAACAAGATGACAACTTCTCCCAATGGGTCTTTCAGCTCGACACCTGTCTTCCCGTGCGTCTGATACAGGTCAAGCCTTCGCCCCCGCTGACCCCTCCCCTTCCCGCCTGAAGTATCTATCGATAAAGTATTCTTTGCCAACCCCCAACCTGACCGCCATTTTGCTGAGGGCTGATGGCTCTCTCCGCCCAGGCTGTCCACGCGAGATGAGCCTGTCGTGCATCGTGGCGACGACACGAGATGACGAGAGCCTCAGACCCCGACTTGTCCCGATCTTACTCAACATGCTGGACAAGAGCCAAACGGTCCTGCCCGCTGGCCCTCACCGTCCTCTCAGGCCCAGGATCAAGTCTAAATCCTCAGTATCAATGCAGGAATTCCTTCGGCTATCGCTGACATTCTACCGCACGGTACCTGTGACCAGACACATCCAGTGGTCTGCATCCAGTCATCGGGCAAAGAACGGCGAACCAGCCTTTTTTGACATGATAGTTGCATCATCCTCGCCATCTCACCTGCCAGTCATGCGACTAATTCCCGGTTCTTTGGAACCAAGAGCGCCTGAGAAGCGGTGTCGGCCGTTTTCCCATCCACACCTGATGGTACGGACCGGGACCATTGCTTAACCAGCCTGTTTCCCTTGACCGCGCCCGCTGCAGCGGATTTGTGTATGCATTGCCCATCCAACCACGTTCATGGAGGTGGTCGAGCCTTGAAGCCCACATGACACTGATCTTGGCTTGAACCGTGTCCACTGTCGCCGTTCGTGAGGCCCAGCTGGCTTGCTTTGCGGCTGTCGCCCACCACGACACCAGGTTTGCTTTGATGGTGTGCAGCTGCTGCCTTGGGTCCCTCAGCGCTCATTCAGCCTCTTAGTCACAGCCCAACGCAGACATGCCCTGGTCATCGCGCCAGCAACGGATATCACGGCGTGGGAAAGGGCGCTAACTTCCGAACGATCGTCACGACCGGCTCGGCCATTTTAATGAAGTCGGTGGCCTCGTGGCCAGGCTGCCGGGGCTCACAAGGCCCTTGCAGGGGAAGCTGCCCGCCGGTCGCGATTTAGCTTCAGTCACTGCGCAGAGCTACCAGATACCTGGGCCTGCCCCGGAGGTGAGTATGGCCCTGAAATCCCTGCCTAACAGCTCCCACCTAGCCCTACAAGGTGAACTGCTCCGGGGCGAGCTAAGCTGGAACGTTTCACCCGTCGGGCAACGGACACCGCCCGCTGCACTAGGCTCACCACTGCCAGCAACACCGCCATAAACCACGTTTTGATAGCTCCCGAGACGAACACAAGAAAAGGCATTTGTGACCACGCTTCCTATGAAAAGATCTTGGGGCCCTTGGACCGGAAACTTGGGACGTGGGACTGGCAACAGACTCAGCCAACCGGGCTTATGTACTGTACTCCGGCTCGAGATCCCCCGCCATCGAAGCGCCATGTCTCATCATTCGTTGTCCCGGTCAGCAAAAGCAGGCGTGTTTTTCGAAACGGAGCGCAAGACGCCGCACTCAGAAAGGCCGACACCAACGCATCCTTCTCAGCCCTACGAATACCCGCCAAGGCTGGACTGAGGGGTGATGGAGCAACGCTAGGGATGGGCTCATCAGGAAGGAATATCCCTGCTGGGCGAGACAGCTCGTCTGCCTTGCAGGGTGCGGGGTCTCTGCCCTCTGACTGACTGATTCTTTGTGGGACGACCGGCCACCACTGACTCGGGAAAAGGCACATGCCGTCAGTGATGGCATCAATGACTTGCTGGTCAGGCGTTGATGGCATCAATGAGGCTCCGCTGCTGACCTGCCCCAACCGGAGAGAGCAGTAACGATGGTGCATCTGCCGGGCAGGGTCATGCAGAGTCATGAGATACCCGAATCCTCCGACTCATTCATCGATGATTAGGAACCAATGGTCGAGGGAAAGTCGGCTGTCAGGTACAGGTACAGGTGAATGCGCCACATCATCATCACCTCGAACCTGCCACAGAAGAAGTCGCGCTCTAGTGTCTTACATCGTTTTCTTTGATCTCTCTCAACCTGCCAGACGCAGGGGCATCCGCTGTCCCCATACCCCTCGGATGATGCTACGCGGTAAATTACTCGACGCAAGACCAGAGTGCATACCCACGTTCTCACGCAGTCCCTCGCATAAGCGCCCATGTCATGTGCACCCATGGCAACGCATTCCTCTCCGACGGCCTGCACATGAGGCGCAGAAATGAGACGCTCCAAGGGCGGCAATGGCAGGCCCAAAGAGATCATGAGATGGGCTCTCAGATCCCGTACGTACAGCCCCATACCCCACGTTGTGAGACATCGACGTCCGGTGGCACTGCCGGCCGGCCAGCACAGACTCTTGCCAGCATCCCAATGCACCATGCGGGCGGGCGTACTGTACATGCGTGTACGTACGGACGATAAGACATCAGCTCATCGTCGAGAGGGTCAAAGAGCATTCAATATCAAACCGGCTACTGTGGGGCTGCCCTCGATCACATAAACATGAGGTTTCGGCAACGAAACATTCCGGAGGCAGAGGTACGGGGTCCACGCAGCACGGTGGTGGTCCCCCGGAGGTATGGATCTGTCGATTTGCAGCGCTAGTTCGAACGTCGAACGTCGAACGTCGAACGTCGATCAGAGCTCCAAGAATAGGAACTAGATTAGACGATCGTCGCGGGCCTAGGCATGCAAAACTTAAATCCAGAGCAGCTTGGACGGATCCGTCTTTCTGTGCAGTAGGCCCGGGAGGGGGTTTGGCTCGCTGACTGGCTGACTGGCTGGTCCGGCTGGTTGGCTAGCCAGCTCGGTCTCCATTCTTCTGGAAGAAGCCGAAGAACGAGAAGCGGGACGAGTGCTCAGCGCTTCTGGTGCTTACGGCTCGGCATGCCTCGACTGACAGATATTGTGAGGGCAGACTTTCAACCCGCTGGCGCTGGCGCCGGCGGCAATACTTGAATTCCCGTGTCGCACATGCCCATCAGTCCGTCGAACCATGGCGGCACGAGCAAACGTGGGCACGCAGATCTGATCTCAAACCCTCGGCGCCACAAAGGCTCTGCATACATGTCAGATCCCGAGGGACAGCTCTAATCCAGTGGTCCGGCCGCCATTCGGACGGGGGTGGCAAGCGACAGATCTCCCCCGGCGCACCATCCCCCATCAATCGATGTCGCAGTCAAGCCCAGGGGCACGCACGCACGATTTGTGCCGTGCCTGCACGCTTGAGCCACCTGGCAGCCTGGCAGAGGAATGGATGGTCAGGGGCAGCTTGCCCAATACCACAGTAAACTGTGGCTTCCCTGTCGTGCCGCCGTGCTCGATATCCAAAGTCAAGTCAGCAGCGGACCTGCGGCGCGTACCGTATTGTCAATTCGGCGGGGATAGGCCAGCAAGCGTTCACAGGGCTGTAGGCTGGGGTTCCGGCTGTTGCGGTCTGCAGATTGGCGCGATATGAACAGCGGTCCCTGCTAGCCCGTCTTGCCTGTCGACCGCTTTGGTAACGACGTGGAGGTGCTGATCACGCACGCCAGCCACAATGGACTCCCCAGTCTGCCAGTGGAAGGCACTGCTGCATCGCGGACGTTGGACGTCCCGTCGTCGCAAACTTGAGGCCATGACACATCAGACTGCCACTCTGCGCCGCCGGCGAGGAGCCCCGACCCTCCAGTGTACTAAGCGCAGCACGGCTAATGTATGAGGGCGGGCTCCAGCGTCCGAGGACCCGCCCTAGGATTTTAACAGCATGCTGTGTGATTTTCTATTGCTCGATCCCACCGCCATGGGCGCGACGCGACACAACACGGAATGGCCAAGGGAAGCTACTGTGTATCAACCTCTGTGTTCCTGTGCTTGACGCTTCGGTACCCATACACAACCAGCAATGGCGGGGCGGAACGTCTTAGTCTGGCCGAGCCATCCATGCAGCATGCTTGACCTCTGGTCGCTTGGACCTAGCGGTCTAGGAATTTAAAATTGGGGAATGGACGTTTTATAAAACCTATGGAACAGTATGGCGTAAGTATGATGGGATTGTGACGTCTATACGCGAGCCTGGGGAGGTAGCGAGAGACACTCCAGCCCAATTAGCGTGGCATCTGGAATAGGGCTCCATCGCCTGAACAGCCCTAGCTGCCTAGCTAAGAAAACACTGGAGACCCGGAGCCGCCTCGGTGAAAATAATCGGAGGACCAAACCGAAAACGACCAGATCGTGAATGGCTACCTCAATCAAGCATGGTACGTTGCCTTTTAACAACGACGCCCCCCCCCCCTCCTTCCATCGGATAACCGGGGGGGACGGTCTAGATACGTATGTCAATGAGATCCGAAAACGTGCCAAAGTCTCCAAGGTCTGGATCCGATAACGATCGGACCGCCCTACAAGGCGACGGCGCCTGACAATCGAACATGGCAGCATTATCACACTTTGCATGTACACAGTACAAACGCTCAGCCCCCTTTGATCGACACAAATGCCATTGTGTGCCATGTTCTCGGCACAATGACACTTGTGCCCCGGCAGGATTGGCTTCCTGCACTGGCGGGCTTGCTAGCAGGCTCCCAGGACCAAGGAGCTGGGTGGATTTTTGACGGCGCTCCTTCAGCCCTTTGGCGTCGAGAGCCGGGCCCAAAGCCACCTGCTCGGAGGCCTAATCTACCCGCCGAATGAAACAAGCGATGCGAGCTAGTGGGAAGAGGCCAAGAGAAAGGGAGCGAGAGAGATGGAGATGGACAGAGAGGACCAGGCGGATGGGTCGTCAACCCACAGGGGTTTCTGAGGCAGAGACAGGCCCTGAATGTCCCCAGTGCCCCGGCGCGAGAGTCAGAAAGCGAGAAGAGCGAGAGTAGTGATGGGGTGGGAAGACGAAGAAAGATAGAGAGCGTAACGCTGGACCCTTGGCCCCTTCATCTCCGTGGTTGCAGTCGCTTAGGGGGGCACGGGGGGGAAGGGTAGGGAAGAGGGGGATCATGGGCCCCAGGGACCTGCACCACCCCCCAGCGTCGACCACGACCGTGCAACTGTCCCGCAGGCTTGTTCCCTCCACCCCGGCACGGGTTCCGAGACCCCGTCGCCTGGCCATCGTCAGTGGGGGACCCCTTCCCAGGTCCCGCAAATGCCGGCCGCGATCTTTCGTGCCCTCTCTCCCCCTCTGCGCCACTCTGCAACCCCTCCCCCTCCCAGTCAGTCAGTCAATATGTCAATCCAGGTCCTTTCCCACTGCGACGGCACACGGGGCGGAAAACGTGACAAGGCTGCAGCTAGGAAAGTTTCGCGCCTGGTGTGGATGGTCATCGGTGGCGTTGCGGACCACCACCACCACCTCCTCCACCACCCGCCCAAAGCACCCAACGGTGCTGGTTGGGTTTGGGGGAAGGGGTGGGTGAAGCTCCAAGTCTGCAGCCACGCGCGACCACAGGGCACAGCCCAATCTCCGCGACAAGGTTTCGACCACTGATAAGCTGTCTGTTGCCCTGGTCTACCCCATGTGTTCGGGGTGTCGAATGTTATTTTTAACATTTTCTTCGCCTTTTCTTCCTTGTGGCTGCATGTGTCACACGGAGGAAACCAAACTTGTTATGTGTGTGTGTGTGTGTGTGTGTGTGTGTGTGTGTGTGTGGTGATGAAATATTGAAACATGCCACCCTTATACGCACGTGTGAGTGCGTGGGTAGCAGGGTAGTAGGTAGTTGTGTGTGTGTGTGTGTGTAAGTGTACCGCCCCGTCGCAGGGCGGACCTGATACGCATTGTTCGAACGCTCCGGCTAACTATGCATGGGGGCATGGCCATCGTCACCCTGCCTCCCTGGAGAGCTGGGCAGCCGGTGCCATGTAGATTGCAATCTTGTTTCTGCCTGGTCTCATCAGAAACGAACCGGAACGCTAAAAATGACGGTTTTGTCGGACGAAGGGTTTGTGTGTGTGTGTGTGTGTGTGTGTGTGTGTGTGGTGCTGTGTGGTTCACGAGCGGGCGGACAGGGCGGGCCCAACGAACCACGACCTGCTTCCAGAAGTCTTCTCCCGCCGGCCGTTGACAGGAAATTAACAGTTCGAGTTGCTTGCTATATCGTGAGGTTTTTAGTGTACCAGAGTATCGAGGCACCTTGATGAACCTGCCACCCCTGCCTCGATGCCACGCTGCCAGGAACTTTTCTGCGTGGGTGGCAGCCTGACTGGCGTATTGGTATTTGTGCACTTACATCGTGCACAATACCTATAGCCACAATAGCAAGCAGGCGTAGGCTGAATAGTCGATTGGGTGCTCGCGACGTGCATTCGCTATTCGGAAAGAATCGTGAGTTTCCAAGGCCCCACAGTGCAAGGTGACACCACCAGACCTGAAGAGTGATTGATGTCACCGTTTCGCACGGTAGCAGTTCGAATAACATCCCTGCCCCTAGTCATCCCTTCTTCCTCGTCGACATGGCAGCGAACCAATTGATGCCATTCCGCGCCTTCAGCCCTTTTTTTTAATGTGGTAATTCCTGTCTCGTCTCGTCGTTGATGTGGTATTTTGAGGTTGCACGGAGTTACCCAACGCGTGGCAAAGCCCTGCATCTTTGCAACCCTTCCCCTTCCACTCGCCTTTACTTGCCCTTTTCTCGTACTGTTTCCCCCGATTACAGCCTCAATCTCGGGACTGTCACGATCTCCGTTGTTCCTGTCCAACTGCAAGTGTTTGTTCTCTGCACCCTTCCCTTTCCCGATATAAACCCCCCGGTCCCCGGTCATTTACGCTTTTTCCCCTGCGCGCCCTATCAGGTCGGGCAGTTATAGGCTGGTTGCATAACAAACCCTCGTCCAACCTTGGTTCGATATACCACAGTACCAACCACACGTACTGAACACTGATTTACAGTTCCGCCGGCTCCGCAACTTCCCTGCCTCTTTTCCCTGCCCAGAGGTTTGGGGGCGAACACACTGTCAGAGCTTCGGATCGTTCCCCCCCAGTCCCAGCCCTTTCTCTCGCTCCCTTTTCTTGCACAGCCCCGGGTACCTGATCCCGGACTCCCTTTCCCGTCCTCCTCCTCCTCTCCCCGTTCGTGCGTGCTTCCCGTGGGGAAGAGACGGGTGCATGGGCCCACCCGGCAGCTGCTGCCCCTCGCTGGCATGTGATGCGATGCGATGCGATGCGATGCGATGCGAATTGCATTGCCTTCCACCCTGCGCAGCCTGCCCCAAGCCCGCCCAAGCCCGCCCGTATGCCAGGCGCCCGCTGCAGGCATGCCGTCTCGTCGGCGCTATTGTATGGATCGGGAGGTTTATGCGAGGAGGAGTGGAGGAGGTGATGATGATGGGGGGCAGTACTACACTACCGAGTGGACTTGTTTTGATGTGTTTTACATGATTAGTCTTTCTTCCCCTTTTGAGGCTCGCGCTTTCCTGCACCGCAATGCATTTCAATGTATTCGATGAACTAGAAGCCAAGCCCGCAAGGTTGAACGACGATGACCTTGAGAGTTTTCCGTCCGAGTCATTACCCGCGTCGAGTGTAGCCCTTATTTCCCCGTCCTTGGGCCGTCCACCTGTTGTTGGTCGACGACGGCCCCGGGGAAAGCCCTACACGCGCAGGCGGGATGATAGACTACGGAGGACGTGCAGGCAGCATATTCATTTTTTTTCGTGCGTGTGCGTGTGCGTTACAGCCCGTGCGTATGTGTGTGTGTGCGTGCAGTCCATCAAGGCACACACGCGAGGCGTACATGTCCATCCCATGTCTAGTTTGCATATTTTACTCCTTGGGTATATGGCGGGGAGCCTTGCGCAAAACCACCACCCCAGTGCCCATCCCCGCCCAGGGGGGAGGAGGCGCAAGGGCGGTAGTCGTCGTCGTGGCTGTCGTCGCAGCCCCAGAGATCGCCCCGGGGGCGTGATACGTCCGTTATGTCCATCCGTCTGTCCGCGCTGCGCTGCGCCCGCCAGCCTGCCAGCCAGCCCGCCACCCCTCCCTCCGCGGGAGAACACACACCTGTTTAAAAAGCCCTCCTTGATGCTACAGCGTAGGTTTTGCTCCGTTGCAAGACAAGGCTGGCGATTATTATTAAGGGTATGGCACATATAGGGGAGGGTATGGGTGTGAGAGAGCCGGTGCAAGGTTGAGGGGCCCCCCCCTCGGCAGGAAGCCCGTAGGGCAGAGGAAGCTCTTGTTTCTGGTCGCGCCAGAGAAGGTTTTGCCCTGGCCTGGCTGGGGCGTCAGCAGCATCGCCCCTTGCCAGGTGGGGGATGCATGCATGCGAGATCTAAGCAGGAGGGAAGGGGGGGTTAGAAGGCGTGGTCGTTGGTTGGCCCTGGGGTATACTAGTTGTGGTACATAACATGCATCAGTAGGTATATATGCTGTGTTAGCATTAGAGTTTGGCGGGGGGCTGTGCAAAGACATTACAGGGCGAGAATTGCCTGCCCGCAGCCACAGTTTCCGGCTTCTGCGATGAGCAGGTTTTCTTTTGTAACCTGCTTTTGATATTCCTTGTTTCAATATCACACCTACATCCGGGGAGGACCACCTCTGGTTGGCGGGTGGTGTATCATGGCACAGGCTCCGCTTGGATGAATCGGATACCGCACACGCAACTAACATTAAGTCAGGCAGGGCAGGTGGGTAGACGTGCCGGTCGGGGTGGCAGCGGCAAGCAGGCCATGCCCTCCATACGATGTTGCAGTGTGAGGGTGGGGGGGGGAGGAAGGGGGCATGAGTTCCAGACAGGAAGAAGCCGTGAGACAAAATCTTCACTGCCACACGGATGGGTGCAGGCGAGTACGGGAACCCGGGGTTGGGGCCAAAGTGGTTTCTCTTTGTGCGCCCCGTTGTTGTGGGGACTGCCGCTTGGGTGTGGTGATACCCGGGGGAAGACACGGGAGATCGATCGATGTTTCCCGAGGGGGCAATCTGGGAGAAGCAGGGCTGGGCAGGGCGGGTTGTCGGCAAGATATCGCCCCCATCCCATCGTTGGCATCGCCCGCCGGCAACGAGAGAAAGGCCGTGGACGTGATGGCACCACCTCTCGAGCGGGCAGGGCACCGCAGAGCTGCAGGTGCAGCTGCATAGTCATGACTCACTTGGTGTCAGATGGCCGTTGCAGAAACACAAGGCGGCCCTGAGATTTGTTGGTCGGCCGTGAGAGTCGACACGTCTGGTCCGGCACGCGGTTGACGGATGATCCCAGGAAGCTCTCGACGTAGGCGGACAATGGAACAATGGCAGCATCAACCACAACACATGGCACTTGGGGTGGCCTCTTGACGTGCCATGCTATGCTGGCTGGATGGTGTCTGTGTTTCGGGCAGCTGACTGAATCAGGGACCTTGTGGACATGTGCAGTGTGCTCGACTGATGCAGGAGGAGGATCATCGAGTCGAGTCAATGCGAGTTGATCTTACGCAAAGACGTCAACGAAGATCATGTTCGTCTCTTCGTATCACATCTTCTCAAGAGTGTAGAACAGCACTATAGGCCGTGGTAGTCCGACAGAGAAACGCGTACGCGCGCCTACAAGCTTACATCTGATACAGTAGACCACAAGCTTGGATTGGGCTCAGCCAGCCCTAGCCAGCCCTACCTGGCCTCCCTAACCAGCCTAGGCGAGAAGCGAACCGCCACTGCTGGCGTGTCTGGTCTTCCAAGGCCGTAGGCTCAGGGGCTGGGTGCCGAGACTTTCAGCTCTCCGCGGGCGGCTCAGGGGGCTCCACACACATCCACACGACCACACACAAACGGCCTTAACTCTGTGTGTGTGTGCTTGTTTGTGTCTCAATCCCTGGCATCGCAGGACCCACTCTCAACTTCACTTCTACCCTCAGGGAGGAACACGAGAATTGTACAAGTTGACGAGTGCCACCGAGCGAGTGAGTGATTTATCGTTCCCAGCCATCCAGCCCAGGCACCACACATAACCAATCACTTACACACAACTGGCTGACACGTTACTCGGGCCTACTATGTATAGACGTACAAGCCCTGGGCATGTGTGCACCGTCATGGGCATATCTCGGCTGGAGGCAAACATCTGGGGGACTACCCACTCAGGGGCACACCAACCACCTGAGTAACACAACGGTGTTTCTCAGATCGTGTCCCACGGAAGCAGGTCATACCAAGACAGCCTCAGAGGGCTGTACAACCGGGAACGTGCATAAGAGTCCATCCAGTATCGCTTCTCCGGCTTTTACCCTCCGACTCGACCAGGGCTGAGGAACATCTTCTCCCTATGAGGCAACACCCGTGACACCAGCTCCAGAGATTGGACCCAGGCCATCGAGGAGGCGCCAGTGCCTGGTCATCCTACGGCTTCCATCGGCCAGCCGCGTCCGCCGGCTCACACGTGAAGTATATGTTGTGGATGTGTGTAGCATGTTCCATCCACCAGGTCACTCAGGCAGTGGGGTCCCGTGGTATCAAAGACCCACCCGGGCCAGGGGGCCAGATGGAAGGGGCAGCAATGCGCGCTTCCGTTCTGGGCGCCGCGATGGAGAAGAAATTGGGGCTCGTGTCACGCCGCACGGCATTCGACGTCGACCATGTCCTTGTGCGTCTGTGTGTGTGTTTTTTGTTTGTGTTTGTGTATGTGTATGTGTAGTATGTGGATGTGTGTGTGTGTCTGAGCCGGCCTAATCGCCGGGGCTTCTCTTCTTCCACGGCCCTTGAGGACCAGGCCAAGTGGGTTGCCATCTCGTCGGCCCTGCCCAATTGGAGGCGCGAGGCAAGGGATTACGGCCGAGATGTTCCCAGCTTAGGCGCCCCCATTCGCCTTGGGGCTGTCTCGTAGGGCCGACTCAGACACGCTTACTGCCGACCTCATAGGTCGTGCTGCCGTATGCAGGTTTTGAGTCTGGAGATCTCGTGCGACGCGTCCTGCCCGCGGCACTGACGGGTCCAAGCCGGCCTGATGGTTCCGGGGGCCAGGCAGGACGTTCGGGCCTTTGGATCTTGAAGGGACGGGGCCCCGGAGAACTGGTGCTCAAGAGCTTCTGGACGCACAATAATCTCGGCGCCAACTTGTGCCCAATGGCCATTCTGCTTGCACGGATGTGATGACCTCGCTCCGGCCTGTTCTCGAGCCTTGTTGCTACTCTACTGACTCGACAGGCGCTGACCTAATGGGATTGGTTGGATTGGTTGGACATGATCCAGGTTGCTCCATATGTAGGACACCTCTTTACCCGGACATTTCACCGAACCGGGAGTGGGTGGCACCGCGGCAATGCTGGATGATCAACCGCTCTGCTCGAGCAAACATCCAATGTCAGCACGAAAAAACAGCCGAGCCCTCGTCTCGAGCACCAACCAAGAGCAAGACTTGAATTTTGACGTCGTGCCGTCGTGTGCCTCTTACGTTACGGCCCCACTGAGGGGCGGGCAATAGTGTCTTCTGGCATGGTTTGGCACTCTGAGATCTTCCATTTGGCAGAAGCTTCATCTCCGGGAATAAGAGATCTTCGCCGAGAGAGTGGCGGCAAAGTGGGTCAGTCGCCCGGCAGCATCCCACCTCCCCATCCCCTCAGCCCCTTCTCTCCGGACATGTCCAATGTACGCCATCGCTGGTACCCGAGAGGACACCACTACCTCCCGTCGATCACAGGCTGAGTAAGCTGTCAGTCAGTCAGGCGGGTCAGAAATAGCTCAACGGTTGAGCCTCAATCTGGACCACGCAGTCAGCCGACGACCAGACCATGGCACCGGAGCAAGAACGAGCGCTACTAGTACCGTCTGGACGGGCAGGCAGACAAGCAGACAGGCAGACGGACTGACTGACAGACTGACAGACAATTTGCCAGAGACACAGGCATACGTGCTGGCCTGGCCACTTGTGGCTTGCGGTGGCTGCCGCCGGTCAGACGTCGCGCCGCGTGCCCACCATGGCCTCATTTGATGGCTGCCATCGAGACGGGAGGAATATGCGATCACCGATCACGTTGACGATCCCTTCATGCACATGGCGCAGCTGGAGCCATGCGCGTGATGCCCCTTCCTCCCAGGGCTGGCGGCAGCACCTGCGGCCTTGACAGGCGAGTCCGAGGCTTGGGAATGCATACATACAGAACTCCCCCTGTGTGTCTGTCTTGCTGCGGCCAGTCCCTCTCTGGGCTGGGCCGCAGGAAGCCGGGGAAGGGAGCTTCATCTGGCACGAGGGGCCGGTGGACCGGTCTCCGAGACTGACGTTGCTTTGCCTTTTTTTTTTTTTGGTCTGTCTCTTTTACCCTTCGGGATATCTCGACGCGGGGGAGGGTTGAAGGCCCGGCCGTTCTTGCATGGCAGTGAACCTGTTCTCCGTTGGTACCGAAGTCTATGGGGACGGCAGAGGTAAGCATGTCATTTCGGTTCGACCAGGCCGACACAGCCATGATATCTAACCCTCAGTGCTGACACAGGCGCGCGCACCCACACTCCCACACACACCTATATGTCAGGTTGTGCCTCCCTTCTGCAGCTGCCCCTGCATGTATCGTACAGGGCCTGATATCAAGAGTGCGAGGTTGTTTTTCCGAGCCTCCCGCATGGATGCTGCTGCTCACCACCATTGTCACCAGGGGAAAAATGAAGCACCTGTTTCCTTGATGGCGACGGGGCTGCATTGCATTGCATCCGCTCGAGTTCGTGTCATCTGTCTCCCGAGCACAGATAATATCCCGGCGCAAATGCAATGCGAGGAACTTTCACAACAACAGACCACACTTGCCCGCTCACGTTCTCACACATGCATTGCATGGCAGCAAAGCAAAGCCAAAAAGCAGCAGACAGGAGACACGCACACAAGGTAAAGTAAAGTACTGTGTGCGTAGACACGGGGCGGCATGACCGACCGACCCAACAAGGAGAGACCGGCCGCCGTCATCGGACTGCCGATCCGGATCTGCCCTGCGGGAAACCAAACGTCCCAGAAACGTCTCCCCACAGGGCTGACACAGGGCCCCGGATTTTCCCTCCCTGCAGGAGAGAGAGTGTCACGGTGTAGTGTACCCCGGCCATCGCTCTGGCAGACCGACCCAACATCAGCTGGCTGACAGACGGCGGTACGGGGCGGTACGGTGCGGTACGGTACTGAGGAAAAAGAGGCGCCGTGTGACGTGTCGGGGCTTGCTTCTGCATGCGCTCTCGTGCGTAAGGCTGCAAACAAGGGCTGACCACGAAACGAATCACCTGATGGCACTCGACCGAGAGTTGGTAGGTCCTGGACGCAGGGCGTGCCGCGGCGTCTTGCATCCCGAAGGGTAAGGAAAAAGAGATTGATGATGATGCATACTATAGTGTGCCTATGCAGGGAATGCATCGCCCGGGGCGTTCGCTGCTCACCCAAAGCCACTGGTGGCGAACCATTTCACTCGGTTGCACTCGGCGATCTAGACTAGCCGCCCGTGTTTAATTTGCGTAGTTCTCACCATCGAACCCAATCCCCCCTCACATAATCACTGGTCCACACAGGCGCGCGACAAAGCACCTCGCAGCCCTCCCTCCCGCCATCTCGCTATTCTAGTCGCCCACCCGGCGCCTCACCTGCTCGGCCCTTGGTGTGAGTGAGGGTCAGTGAAGTGTGCTTTGCTGACGCCTCCCCCCCACCCCGCGGGCCCCAGGTTCCTGATTGAAGCGGCTGGAGGCGCAACCGTAACACAACCAATCAAGCCTGGTGGAGATTATGCAGAGCATCGGCTGGCCTCCTCTGTTGCTGAGAAAGAGCGGATTCCCCACTCTCGGACCGGGTGTGTGGCTGCACACACAAGTTCCTGACAGTTTGGTCCCGCCTCACGGTTTCGAACGTGGTGGTATTTTTGATCGGTCTCGTGACTGGATATTTCGGGGGCCGAAAGGGCCGGTCCGTGAGATGGTTTTGGCTCCACGCGCTGGGACGGGGTACTGCTACTTTCGGAGGGTTTGTCATCTAGTCGGTCCCCAGTTGCGATATAATATCCGGATGTAATATAACCCAGTTTAAGCCCGAGGCGTGGCGTGTGCAACGTAGTTTAGTCGTGATTGCGATGGCTGGCGCGGTGATGATATCCCATCACGGTCCCGGATATTGATTGCGCATCTCAGCCAGCCAGCCGTAACCCCAATGCGTGCTGATGAAGGTCCGGATCGGTACCGGAGAAGATCAATGGTCGCGGCTTACTTTAGTAGAGGCGATCACCATTCACTTGGCCGTGATGGCCGTTAGCATGGTCACCTCCTCCAAATCCAAATGACCACTTTCCTTTGGTGGCCGAAAGGGATCGGGGATCTCTCAGGAGTCATGGAGACGGCGCGATGGTACCCAACGCCAGCTGGGGCGACTCACTGCTCCACCGCTACCACGCAATATCACCAGACTACCAGTAGTGTATAGCAGATGCTGCACGCACATTGACCATCACCAACAAGCAGACGGATGTAACGGAAGACGCAAGAATTCAGTATGGCGGCTGATGATGATCAGACTCTGGATGTGCCAGCGGTGGCCGGCAATGGCCAGTTGAGATCGACACGGCTGCGCATGGCTGCCATGGGGCACGCCCTACCAACTTGCCAGCCAAGCCCCTTTCGCAACTCCAATTGCTTCCGCCAGCCCGACTGGGTGGATACCCGAGCGGTAGGCCAGACGCAGCGGGCTTGTCGTCGGCTGCGAGGTGCGTCGTCGGGAGGCACTACGGTGGATTTGTCGTGCCGATCCCCCTGAAGACGAGCCGACAGCAGTCGACCAACATGGATGGCATCACTCACCAAAGCCAGCCACGAGGAGGTAGTAACAAAAAAAACTTGCTGGTGCGCGTGCCTGCATATCCCATCCGCGGAAACAAGTTCTTCAGCTGTGCTAGTCGACGCCTCCTTCGCCACGCCAGCGACAGGAACAGAAATTGTATGCGCGGCTGAAGCTGTGGCGAACACAGTACATGTAAGCAAGAGTTCGAGCCGCCCCTCATCTGGCGTGGGCGGTGTGGTTATTGGGCGTGAAAACTGCCCACTGCCAAGAGCGACCATTCTGGGCAGAGCTTACAACCGTAGTAGTGCACTGCTGTGCCCTATGGCAGAACAGTCTGACTAAAAACAGCGTTGTGCAAGGCAAAAGTTTGTTTCCAGAAGCTTTCTAGAAGGTTTCTAGCGCCATGCAAGGGATTATTCCTGATCCATGACCGCCGCACCTCACTCGCCCGCTCACTGCGAGGCCGAAACATCAGCTAATTTACCCGAGGGAGCCGACCCTAGGCCACCTCTGGTGGGAGGTTGCGCCCGAAACTACAGCCAACTTCATCTCCGGCCCCAAACGTCCGGTATTCGCTCCCATTTGATATCACGATCGTGACATTGCCCATTGGGAAAACGAGACGACGGGGATGATACCTGCCCTAGGGCTAATCAACGCTAATTGGAATCTTGAAAATCGTCACCATATTTCGATTAATCTTACTGCTTTTGGTGTAGCCCGCCCCAAGTTACGGAGCAGACCACGCGACATGCCAGGCATGGCCCATGGCCCATGGCCCATGGCATCCCAGGCAGCCAGAAATGACGAAGAAGGAAGCGCAGATCTCCAGCCTGAGGCCGTGCGCATCTCCGCCGGGTTTCTGAATGACAGCTCGAGCTTGAGCCCACGCAGGCAGGGCAAGGCACTGGCAGGGCAAATCACGTCGATCACCGCGTGTCGCTCCTGCACATCCTCTCCATCAATCTCCAGCAATGTCTAGCTTTGCCCCCAAGGCAGCCCAGGCAGCCCAGGCAACCCCTCTGGAACGACACGTTACAGCTGGGACGGGTCGTCTCAACTTTATCTGGCGTTAAAAGTCCCCAATCAATACCCCTTCCCGACAAATTACACCGAGACGGACCGGGGCGGCAGGCCTGGGGTTGGTCCGGCAGTCCGCGAGTGCATGTCGTAGATAGAACCCTCAAACACATACCGATGCTTGCCCCGTGTACGCGAAGGGGAGGGGGGGCAACGCAGCCCTGAATCCTCCGCGCTGCCGGCACGATGAGGCAGGCGATGGCACCTCGTCTAACAGTCCCAGTACCCTCATCCACCGCCATCCGGCTCGCCTGGCAAAATATACTGGATACACGTATTACGTGCTACGTGGAGTGGGTACACATACTTAAAGCTGTTTCAATATATGTTTTTTTTTTTTGGTTCCGCAGGTATCTGCCACGCGGAGCAGTGATGTTAAAGGTACCTGGAGGCTGAGAGTCCACTTTGATGCCGAGCTGGCAAGATTATACCGGGCATAGGTTAGAGAGACGACCCAAGCGACGTCTTCCGGAGGCCCGTCCCAGACGGCCAAGACCCCGAACAGCGAACAATTGCAAAGGGGGCAAGGGGAGACAGTAAGGGGGATCATGATGAACCCTCATCATCAGCAGCCCCTCCAGTCTGGCCACTCACTGGCAACTCAGTCTGTCCTGTGGGTACAGACCGTGTCTCTTCTTTGCTGCTGGCTGGCTGCTGTGCATTTCCTCATCTCGGACTGGGTCCTGCCCTTTCAACACGCACCCACGGACGGGACCATTACCCGGGCGTTCACCGAGTCAGTTCTCGTCGTGTGGGTACACCCTCTCCTCTTTGACAGCAAACCCAAGTGTACGGAGTAATGCCCCCCCCCTGATCTGCCACGAGTGCCTCCCTCGCTGCCCAGCACACACAAACGCACTGGCACATGTCCCAAAAGCACGTTAGCCCACTATGCCTACTCCCAGACTCCCCACCCAACAACCGTTCCCTCATGCTCCCTCGCCTGCGCCCCAAAGTCCCCGCCCTGGCCTTGTGAATTTCCCAGTGGGGCAGCACCCAAACCTGCCGACGCGTCCCACTCCCTGGCCCTCCCGTCCCCATTGTAGTGTACGTACCCTTTTTACAAGGCTGAAAAGGAAAAAAACCACATGCGTCTTGACAAGGGTGTTCCAGTCGACGTACCGGTACCTGAGGGGGGTGGGGGCATGTCGAAGCATGGGTGTTACTTCCTACGGTACAACGTCTGCCATGCGATTCGCCAGCGTCAAACTCTTGCGGGTGGGGAAGTGTGAAAGGGCTCCACTGCGGATTTCTCTCCGAGCCGGGGCGCGGAAACGGAAAAAAAAAAAAGACAGACAGAAGGACTGGCGTTTGGTTCTTTCTCACTGTGGGCTGGCTGGCTAGAACGAAATGGCTGGCTGCTTGCTGCTGTCGTGACGCCCCCTGTGGATTTCATGTGCCTCGGCAGTGCAAGCGAGCTTCCTCCAGCCAGAACGGACCTGGGTCCCCCCATCGACGTAAGGCTGACTCGGGGCTAAGGATTTTTTTTCGTGTGCGGCTGCCTGGCTGATGAGTATCCATATCGTCAGGATCAAAATTCGGCGCGACTTGGGAATTGGGATGGGCACTAGGGACGCGTAGCGCGAGGTTCTTTTGTCAGACCGTCTCTTTAGCCTTGGCTGTGTTAGTTTAGCGGCGGGGAATCTTTTGGTGACTTGTGTCATCGCGCACGCCCGAGTCCGGTGCGACGGGCAGATGCGTGTAAGCTCCACAAGGTTTGTTTTTTTTACCGGCCTGGACGAAGAGGCTTGTTCTATAGTCTCGGCCTGCGGCGAGCTCACATGGCCTCTGCAGCCTGTCACGGCGGCTCGGGCGCGGTTGTGCTCCATGCCGGAACACAGCTGCTCTGGCCAAAGCGAAGAGGGAAGCAATCCGGCTCAGCCCAGATGTTGGATGCAGGACAGGGTCTCGATCCCAGCCGGTCACAATTGTTGATTTATATAGAAATGTACAAGGATTCGCTGTTGATTGAAAAGTTCCAATACTATTCTACTCTATCTGGGCTGTGCCGAAGCTCAGCAGCAGTGCGGCACAGTCTCGAGACGATTTGGCTTGCATCTGCATGGCATACATAGCATCAGCCTGTCACATCCCGCTATAACGCAACACAATTCGATTTGAAAACACCATTCGTATGATTTTCTGTTAGCATGTGTTACCCCATTCGTCACCAAGGCATGAGTTCCGTCGGCCGCAGGTGGAATGCCCAGAGACTTCGACCGCGGGGCCGTGGCACCTTGTCAGCTGCCTCTGATATTTCATAAAAGTCCTAGAGGACAGTGAAGAATGCATGACTACATCACCATCTTGATATGAATGGTCTCAGTTCGAATGAGCGTTAGCTCCTCTGCGTCCTGGCCCCGCCGAGGACTTGTTATCTTTCCGTGCTACTTGTTAGCCTGCAATACTCAGGGGCCTAGGGCCGGAAAAGTTGAGCTTCAACACCAATTATTGCGTATATCTGAGCTTCTCTAAGGCAGCCACTCCAAATAAGCCTCTATTCAAAGCTTTGGTGACCGCAAAACAGCCACGCGACACCGTGGCGGGCGGGTTGCATGGACACTGCCCACCCCAGGCATGCCCCAGGCAACGCTGAGAAGGAGGTGTGACGTTGTGATACATATAGTACATCAATGAAGACTATACCTGTCTTTCACTCAAGGAGTTTGATACTGGACAATTGTTGATGAAAAATATTAGTGAACTGGGCCAAACGCAGATGGCTCCTCGGCCTTAGCATGACCTGAGACTTAATTGAGTTGCCCTAACAAGTTCTTTTTCGCCCAGATTACCAACCTAGGTCTCACAAGCGCAGGACGGACTAACCCCTAGCTGGTGCGAGAAGGTGATGACCGATAATGATATTGGCGACAAGAAGTCAGGTGATATACGCGACCATTCTAGAGTAGCCACCGAAAGGCGAATTTCTCCCGACTCTGAGTCGTGGCACGATTTAGTCGTCCGAATGGTAAAGAAAAGTAGTTGCACATGGTTCAGTTTAACTGGATCATTAGCCTTGTAGCAAATAACCGGTTCGAAATCTGTCTCTTCTTGAATTGGAGTATTCCAATCACAGTGACCACACATTGCAACTATACTAGTAAAATAAGTTTTATACGCACGACTAGTATTTGTGAGCCCACAAAAAGCATGAAAATTAAAGCTTAAAAAGGTCATCCTTTCTATAGGGTACATGTATAAATTTGGGAGAAATGGGCACTTGCTACCACACTAGAGCCTTCGTGACATATCGGCTGGGCCTAGTTACTTACAAAAGATCGTGGATATTGAATGCTAACTTGTCAAGGCGCTGCATAGATTTTCGACTATAAATACCTGCGGCTGTATCAATTTCCTGTCCTCTCCAGTAGACCAGTTCCCCATTTACACTCCCTTCATCACATCCTTCTTCAACGTCAAACCCGACTTCAACCACACTGCGACAATGCTGTCCCCTCTGGAATGGACCACATGGGCCTTGGCTGTTTCCCACTTAATGACCGAGACTTCTGCCAGCCATGTCTCATGGGAAGATCTCATGATTGCTACGAGCAAATTTCCTCGGTTCTTTGGCTCCCCCGCCATAATCGCCCGGACTGACCCACCAAAGGTTACTGGTGTCTCATTTTACAATGATGTCCTGCCGCTGCACTGTTCATCCGACTCGGGAAATTTCTCATGTGCAGCGGATTGTAAAACCATAAATTGTGGCCATGGAGCACCCTCTGATGACGCCATTCCAGCTTTCAGCGCGCTCCAAGAGAGACGTTCCTCCTTGTCTCATCATCTGGACGGCCTCGAATTTGCCTTTGACCAGAACCTGTATGATTATTGTCTTGACAACCACACTCGCCAGAGCAGTTTCTTTTCACAGATCTTGGATGGGCTTATACCTGTCGATAACACCCTGGTTGTACTTGGCTTGGTAAGTCAATGACCTGAATTACCACAACTGGCGCGCGTGGTCGAACCACTCAAACCGTATTGCTTGACGCTCGTCTACGATCGTCATGGAGAGCTGAGGTCGGTCGAGCGCATTTGGCGATATGGACTGACAATTAGGAATGAAGAATAGGTGGGATGTCAACGGCTCCCTTTGGTTCGCACCCGAAGTTGATCGACATGTGGTTTACACCGGCGAGTTTGACCGTGGTCCGACGGATACGGAGTCGCTCTGCAGCAAGTTCTACGCAAGAGACACCGCGGCCCTAGTTGCGCTGGACCAGCCGTTCTGGTACGCCGTGGACCCAGAACGCATGGAGGCCAACACCGTCTACACCGTGCAGGACGGGCGTCTCTACCTGACCTGGCGCCTCAAGTTCAACCTCGTGGAGGAGGTCGGTGACGACTTCTTCGTCTGGGTCAACGCCAGGAACTGCTCGCACGTCGTCGCCGCCGCCCCTTCCAAGATGGACCCTTGGCTGGGCAGCCTGGAAGACTTCCAGAAGGAGCAGAAGCGGCTGTTCAAGGAGGAACGGGGGATAGACTTGCAGGGCTCCTCCCTGCTGGTGTGAAGCAAGCCACCTCTCTGGAGGAACCTCGAAGAGACTTTCGGTATGGGTATGGAGCGATAAAGTTACCTGGGGGCTCTTATGAATACGAGAAGGGGCCTTTCTTGAGTTGGGGGTGGGAGAGCGACGGGGTTGCAATAAGTTGGCTCGCCTTCTTTCTTCATTAAAGTTCTGCAACACCGCAATCAAGTTCTAGTCCAAAAATACTCAATAGTTATTGTGGGGCAATTAGTCCTGAACAGCGCCTTGACCCTCTTGCAATGACATTTTGTACTTGGCAAAGAAACCGCTATTATTTTGCATGCTATATTAATGCCAGCAGAGCACGGAGTTGACTGGCAAAATAATGACTTCTTGTCTGTGACCAGAACATGTGACCTTAAAGTCTTCCCTATTATGGTAATAGAGTCGCGCTGTCTTCATCAAGGACTCGGAGCCCTGGAGCCCTTGAGTCCCCACGTGTCTCCCTATGTCTCCCTATCCAAATAACTCACATACAGTAAGTACCTGGAATCAAGTAACCGTCTAGATACGCTCTGCGTTTAGTTTCCAACCACCTTGACGTAACCACAACAGGCTGCTCGTCGACCCAGGACGCATCATTGTCCGACTTGCTAAGACACGGCCGACTTTCGCAACACGCCATCGAACGGCACAGGGACTCCGTTTTTACGGATTTTAGAACGAGACCGAGATTATCCACCGGTCGGGGGCCGGGAGTGGGACATGGGGGCCGAATTCAAGACAGGTCTGCGTCGGCCCCCAAGTGGCACTCACACATAGCCTATCAATCCTCCCGCCCTCGCCTCGCGTGCCTGCCCTCTTGAGCCATTGGGTAGCATCCTCAAGCGATTCACCCGCTTACTCATAGCGAGTCAGACGCGCGACACGAAGGTAGGTAGTAGTAGACCCCCCGATGGGGGCGGGTCATTACAAGTTCCCACGGATTGGAGGAGGTGTGTGGCAGCGCGGCTTACGGCCTCCGCGCAGGAGGGCTCGACGCACGTAAGATATGCACATAATACACGCGGAGCATCTTGGTGGGATCGAGCAGGAAAAGAGGGCCCCCGCCAGCTTGCTTTTTGATGCTCGCCTTAGCCTCTGTTACCTACCTTCCTGTTGTGTCCCCCCCCCGCCCCGGCGGAATAATATCTCGTCAGCCCGTCGCTTAATGTCGGGCCAGCCACCCCTGCGCAGCCAGTCCTTTGGGGATCGCGGGAACCGTGGCACTACAGCCCTACGCAGGTTGACCTGTCATATTTTCCTGTGTCACGAGGAGTACGTGCTTTGCATGCATTGATCTCCATGGGTTGATGACGCCGGCTCATCTAAACGTTGCCCGGCCTCATTGGCCCGTACCTGCCCCCCCCTCTCCTCCAAGGCGTTCTCAAACTCTGGTGGTACCGCTATCTTGGAAATTGGGAGGCGCTATCTAAGGCATGCCCACGAGGCGTATTTGAGTGTGCCACCTGGGCATGGGCTGAGGGCGGCTCGGGAGTGGTTGGGGCGATCGCTTAAATGCAGAACACGTGGCTTACTGGCGAGGTGTTGCGAGCATCATGAGACCCGGCGCAGAATGCATACGGCTAAAATACACATGGGCTGGATGGCCCGATCTTGTCTTGTCGAACTGGCCCTCGCGGTGCTGCAGATGGGGGCTAAGTATTATGCCCACCTATCCGTTCCCCGGCACACCGGTCACATTATGGCTTCGAGGCTGCTGTTGGTCGGTGTCCTAACTTGTAGGACCTTGCTTCTGTGGCATTTTAATCTGCATCGTGGGTATGACTATGTCTGGTTGTATGGCTGAGCCTATGCACTGTGATAGACTAACAACAGCTCCTGCGACCGGAGTCTCTCTTGGTGACGTGGAAAGTGTAGATATTCGGGTCTAGTGGACCACGCTAACGGACTGCAATCCAGCTACGCCTTTCACCATCCCATCCCGAGTCCAGAAAGACCGGTTTAACCTTTCACAAAGCCCCCAGGCTCCTTCACCCGGTAGACTTAGACAGGTGTCAGTTCATCTGAGTGGCTGCTATAATGCATCATGGGGTGTATCTTCAACAAATCAGGGCGGAAACCCAACAAATCAGGGCGGAAACCCACCAAGCTTTGACGCATCTCCCTGTCACGAAACGGCAAACTAAATTTCAGTGCTGCGCCGCTGGAGAAAGCGGGGTCGTCGTCGAAATAACATCATTCCCTTCCCTCTGGTAATAAGGGCGTGGGTGGGTGTGACGAAGCCGGCCCCGGGGAACCATGGGTGGCACAGCGAGGTAAGCACTTGGTCCGAAAGGGGCAATGCGTATCTGGAATCAGCTCCCAGCCAACGGCAAGATCTTGATCGACAGATAGCGGCCGATGGCGGCGGGCGCCCTAGGGGGGGGAGTTGGGGCGCGCCCGACGTGCCCACTCGAGAGTCAAGGAGCTGCACCCGCCATTCGGCGTGATGCAAACCAACGCACCAGCACAAGCCGCGCTGTCATCGAGTGGCGCTGCGGTGAGAGGGGGGCAGAGGGAAGGGGGAAATGAAAATGTGTCAGCCTCGTTGGAGGAGGTTCTGGTGACATTCGGTGATGCGAATACGGCCCGCGCGACATAAAAACATTACATGCACACTGCACGGGCTTTTGGCCTCTCGCATCCGGCTAGCCAGGCGCCCCAAGGTTCAGAGATCCCAGGGCCGAGTCACGGACAAGGGGGTGGGCTTGCGTTCATGTAAGATTTTGGGAGGACGGGGCGTCGTAGGGCGGACTGGGTCAGGGCTGGTACTTTGATATGACGGTATGTGAGACCCGGCAGATGTATTGCGTGACTTGCGCAGTACAATGACGACGAGGAACCTAGGGTACCGTGACGCAAAGGTCGCGGCCGTTTTGTCAATACCTCATTACCGAAAGTCCCTCCCTCTATCATCGGCGTGGTGCACACCTGTCCCCACAGCCCGGCACCTCGACGCCACTCCGGCCGTTGCCCTTCCGGGACATATTTTGCGATGCTGACATGGCCCCGACGACTCCTCCTCAGGGGCCGATCCACGATGCGGTGCATGTATGCATGATCCACTCAAATAATATCCTCATCTGGCTTACAGATGGCCCAGACCGCCTCCTCCCAACCAGAGTCACAGGGGCATAATCTACTTTTCAAGCTCCGTCAAGGATTTCCCTTGGGCACGGATGGGAAGAAATTGGGGCTCTGGATCCGTTCTCGGTTCCGTTTGGCCATCTCAGCCTGCCGTTTCTGGTATACTCGGTTCTGGTGGAAGGTCCTGCAAGAGTGTGTCAGGTGTTATGTCCTGTTAAGTGTGGATAGCCACTACTATTGGAGGGAAACTGAGCAGACCTGTGCAAGGCAAAGACGCGAGGCTCTTCCTCCGCTGGTGGCTCTTCCTCAGCCTTCTGTAGGGATTATGTCAACTTCCCACGTTATATCCAGACTTGCTGAGCCAAGTGGCAGGATAGAGTAACGCACCTTGTCGGCCTCGGACTCATCGGTCTTCTTGTCGTCAGACTTCTTGTCATCAGACTTCTTGTCGTCCCCTTGCTTGTCCTTGTCCTTGTCCTTGTCTTTGGACTTCTCACTCTCTTCCTTCTTCTTGCGCTGGCGCTCCTCATACTCCTTTCTCACCTTCTCAACCTCTGCCTCCATGTCCTTCTTCCTCTTGGCATCGATCGCGGCCTGATCAACTATGGGCGTGCAGAACCCACGGTCCTTGAGGTGGCTCGCGCAAACAAAGAAGAAGTCCTATCGCGAGGCTGGGGTTAGGGATGTGTCCCTACATATGTAACGACATTGTAAAATCATAAGGGGGCCATGCTCTGCAGCTGATATACCAGAGAGAAGGGGGCACGGCTCCGAGATGCAAGGGCGATGAGTGAGAGGCTGCCCCTGTCACTGTGAGCTGATAGTGAGACGAACCTGCTTGTCGGGCGTCACCAGCACGCTCGTGCTGGGCTTGAAGCAGATCTCACATCGTTTTGATGCTGCTTCCGCCACCTTTCGGTGTGTGTAGACATTGGGGAAGGAGGCCATTGCCGCGTTGCGTCGTTGATCAGCTGGGCTGCATTGGCGCCGTTCGGTCGAAGATGTAGTGAGAGCCCTGGTGGGGCCGACAGTGTTAGAACACTTTGATACGGACTTTGTACTGTACGTTTTAGTCATGAGGTCACGTGGCTCCTCCCGAGAAGACGAGACCGAACTTGCTATTATTATTCGCAAGTGAATGGTCGCCCACCTTCGGAATCGAGCCTTTTACTGGATAAAATACGTTCTCCAATGGGTATCAGTATCAAAGATGTGGCGCTTTAGTGTTTTCCGGAGGATGTTGTACTCAATGACGGTGCCTCGAGGCAGAAAAACAAGACCATGCGTTATCGCTATTGTGAGACCAGGAATGAGATAGTTCCCGAGGACGAAATATGGAAGGAAGAGTATGCAAAATCAGCTCTGAATTCGGGTGGAGAAAGGCGAATGGCAGTCTGAAGCTGCCTGCAGCGATGGCAGAAACGGGAGTGAATGAGGGCATTCGCACAGCTCTGCCAAAGCAAGTGAACTTTTGCACCGACATCACTCCCCAGACATGAAATATATTTCCAATGTTTCAGAACTCCGCGGCTCATCGCATTGGAGCTTCAGCCGCTTTTTTTTTTTTTTTTTTTTTTTTTTGGTTAATTAATTATGTATCTACCTACTATCTACTTGGGTTTCTAACTACTCATCAGCCCCAAGGATATATATAGAGTCAATACTAGCTCTATATATATCTACTATAACAGTACAGCTCTTATATACTACTGGGGTCCACGTGCCACAGACAATCATATTCTAAACCTACTGTTATCAGCATTTTTTTTTTTTACACTGGGTGTTTAATCGTTTACCACTGTATGAAGGGACCGTCTACATACTGCCTAAGAAGCATATTTACACGGATTAAAAAACGAAACCACTTATTGCAATTTTACCCAAGTATATACTACTTAGTTCTAACTATTTCCAGGTGACAACTGCATTTAATACTACTCCGCGTCCATTGTGAACAAAGAAGCATACTTGTGTCTTGGCAGGACAGCTGCTATACACTTATCTCGCCTCTTATGGACCGGTGGGTAGTCTTTAATTAAGTTGATAGATAGCGATGAAAGGGAAAAGGCAGGCTCAAGCATTAGGAATATTGCAATTCTGAGCAGCTGCCGCCACTTTATATGAGAGGGCTGCAGTTTGTTGGTGGTGCTCCCTCTTTGGAACCCATGCCTGCATGCACATAACCCCATGCGGGCTAGGATGCATACAGAGAATCAGAGAATAGGATTTAATATGGTATGTTGGTACTGTGGATGAATTTAGGCAGCCTCATGAGGCAGGTGGGTGCCAGTGCATCACCGAACATGGTCTTTAATTCAGTACATGTGTTTGTCGTCACTGTCCTTGATTGCGTTGTCGGCAGGCATCGGCAGGTGTCGGCAGGCATGCCATGGACCAGCGCCTTGGGCAAGGTGGTCCGTGACCGATAAGGCATGTCGGCGCGATAGGGACATTGCTTCACCGAGCTCGTCGTACGTCATGTCCTCGGTCTGTTGTCTCTCGAGTCTTTGCTTCCCTTCTCTCCATCCTCCATCCTCCATCCACCCGACACAAGCAACGACGACGGGTCGTGTATTGCAGAACAAACACACACAGCCTTCAAAGCACTCATTCGCTCACCCCCTCGGTCACCATGTCTGACAACACGCCACAGCTCCCCCAGCTCGCCGTGCTTGGCTTTTCTGACCAGCCTGGCCCTGTCGGCAATCTCGGTGTCGGCAACCTTGGTGGCAGCAACAACGGTCCCTCCGCCATTCACCAGCGCTGGTTTGTCTTCCGTGATGGCCAGTTCCACCCTACAGCCCCCACCGCGGGCACCAATCTTGATTCTGATTCCGATTCCGATTCCGATCCCAACCGTCAGCCCAACATCTGTTTCATCACCGTCGCTCTTCTTTCTGGACCCGCTATAGCCCACCACACCGAGCAACTTGACGCATGTATCAACATCAGCGACATGGATCAGTTTGCCAGCAAGGTGGCCGAGATCGCTCCCGGCAAGGTGGCCGAGATCGTTTTCAGCAAGGTGGCCGAGATCGCCTCCGGCGCTCTTGTCAACGACGCAACCGGCGTCGGCGTCGGCACCAACGCTATTGTCCTGCAGCCCCAGCAGCCCTTGGCCTCCTCCTAGGACGGGGTCGCCAAGGTTGTCAGGGAGCTCTCGCCCCTCAGCGGCCACAACCTATACATTGCCCACATCGACGGCTCTCTGCTGATCTATACTGACGGCAATGGCAATGGCACTGGAACTGGCCACGAGGCCTTCCTGCACGCCCTAGACCGCTCCGCCGACCGCGCCATCGCCCAGTCTCTCCAGCAATGCACCGGCGCCATCACCATCCTGGCCGTCACCTTTGTCGTCTGGCTCACCATGGCCGCCGCCATGAGACGACAGCGTGGCTAGTCTAATACCAGTCAGTCCGCCGCCTGCCACGCCTGCCTAGAGAAACTCGAGACTGTAAGTTGCTCCCCCACCTGCCTGCTTGCCTCGTCGTGTGTGCGCGCCCCGCCCGTCTGACCGCCCGTCTGCAGCTTCTGTCACAATGCCAAAGGCGCCGCCGCCGCCACCGCCGCCACCACCACTACCGACCCTCTTTTCGATCATCAGGCCGACCTCCCCTCCAATCTAAGTGGTCAAGTCGTCGGGATGCACGGAACAAACAGTCGGCGTCAACAGCCAGGTCGTTAGATGTTAGTGGTTTTTAGAGTACAGGGCAGAGGGAGCACGAGGAGCAGGAGCAGACGGGGATTAGGCATAATAGACGGGTTGGTACTCTAGCAAGAACGGTGGAAAAGATCACACACACACACACACGTACGCACGCATGCCAGAGGTGAACTATTATCATGTGAACTGTAAGCAAAGAAACCACTGTCGCCAAGTACCCCGGATTCCATTGTTTTTTCTTGGGCAAAAAACGCTATGGTGGGCGAAAAAAGAAATGTCTGGAACAAAATGCTGAGGCTTTTCGCCCTGGGCGACAACAGCCCCGGCCTCGTCTGGCGCTGCCAAAAAACGCCTGCCCGTTCAGGGCATCTGGCGGAATTATCTGAAGGTGTGTGAGGCTGGAGGTGGTGGAGGTCGCTCTATCTTAGGTCGTCGAGCTCCGTTCAGACCGGACAATGTTGTATAATTATATTTCTAATATTTCTTTTTTTTTTTTTTTTTAAAAAAAAAACGGCAAGTGTTTAAGCGTTTACCACTATATAAAGGGACCGCCTATATACTTCTTAGTGTATATATACAGATTAAAAACGAAACCACCTAAAAATGAAACTACTTTGTTCTTGAGCAAGGTTATGTCTGTTGAAACGACAGTCAAGATGATTCGAAAGAATGGCATAACAGCAAAGGAAACGTAAGCAGAAAAACACGCCTACGGAATCATGCTCCCCTTTCTGTGATTTATTCAACGATTTAATCATTCGCGAATGTTGGATTGCGTGACAACAGAAGTCTAATGAAAAAGGTGGGTGTGCGCTTAGCCCGTACCCATCCAAAAAGTTGAGTTTTTGAAGCACATGAACGTGCCCACACCCCGCCTATTGGACGAATCTTGACCTTCTGTGTAATTGGGCAGGATTGGAATCTGCCTTCCAGTTGTTCCATTTGTCTGGTCACCCTTGGGAAGACGACCATGTTGTCAGCACCACAGGCTCCGTGTTAACCTGCCAAACTAGCAGCAATGAGGCCTACCCGATCCGCCACGATCAAATCCACCCCCGCCTCGGCCTGAAGCTATTTCAAAAGGTTAGCATAGCAAAATTCTTCAAGTTTTTTTCAAGGAGAAAGGGCTTGATACCTTTACGTTATCGGGCTGGTTATTTTGCTCTCCATATGTCCCGCAAACCAACCCCCTCACCCTGACGAGGCCGACCAGTCGTGGACACAGCAAGAGCGAGTCGCAAGCGAAAACCACTCCGGCGAGCCCCCAGCGTTCCGCGAAGTGCACCGCCCCTTGTACGTCTGCGGCGCGGACCTCCATGTCACTCATTGGCGCCTTGCCGGCGTTGGTGATGAAAAGCACGGGGTAGGCCCTCTGCTTGATTGCAAGCAGGATGCAGACCTCGGACGTAAAAGATGAGAGCATGATCGGGCGGGCGCCAGCGTTGTGATGGAGCTGCTCGAGGACGACATCAACAAACTTGTTGAGTTCAATTGCGATAGGGGCGACGCCGGCCTCGACAGACTCGTGAAGGCGAGGATATTCTGCATTAAAAAACATCGTATGTCAGTCATATGAAGCCCCCTCGCCGATTTCAACCGCTACTATGCAAAGGAAAACAAGGAAATAATCCAAGGGGACGAACTGATCTCGATATCACACCCAATATCCTGCGGTAGCTTGAGGAGTATCTCCTGAAGCGTTGCAAACGAGTCCTGTACAAAGTCGCCTCGCGTGTTTGGCTTAAAGCCTTTATTCTGAAAGTCGACTGTGTGCTTCAGCCTGTCTCGAACCTGGACCGCCCCAGCCTCAAATTGGCGTCCGAGCGAGCGAGAGCGGGACCTTCCTGGCTCCTCCCGGGAGTGGGCTGTCCCAAGCACTGCAGGAGGATTACCACGAGGTGATTGTACGTTGCTGGCATGCAGGAACTGGTCCAGTGTCACGTCGTGTATGGGAATGTCTGTTCCGGACTCGCTGAGGGAGAAGTCGTGGAAAGCAACTGCTTGCAGGTCGCGTGTAACCTGGACGTCGAATTCGACAAAAGAAGCGCCGAGTCTGGTAGCGGAGAGAAAAGACGCAACTGTGTTTTCCCCGACCTGGAGATGTCTTCGTGTCTTTACGTTTTGCCCAGCCCCCCTGTGGCCGACGAGAAGCGGAGTGGCTGAGGAATTCCCAACCAGGCCATCTGGCAGCCTGGGTGATTGAAGATGCGAGAAGGGGCGCACGACTAGCGGCGTAAAGGTCACAACCCCTGCCATCCGCATTGTGTCTGTTTCCAGGATGGAGACTGTCTGTTCTCGAACGAGACTCTGTCGATCGGTCCCGAATTGCCGGTGGTCGCCAGCCAACAATGCCGTCCCACTGGCGGCTAGCATCTCCTTCCCAGGAGATCCCGTCAGACGAATGACGTCGAAGCGCAAGCGTAGCTCCACGGCACTCGGGACGACAAAGACGAACGGGTCGTTGATTTGATCCTCGAGGATGGGCAATGGAACACGTCGCCGCTCCGAAACACCCGGCGCGGAGACCTCCAGCACGAAAGACGCGGTTTCGTAATTCCCTGGGGTGTAAGCTGAGGAGCAGAACGAGAGGTTGACCCCGGCGACAGGCCGGTCACTGCTGGTGGTCCCCCAGGTGGCGATGACGACACTCTGGTCATGACCGCAGCGGACTCTGCTGGCACTGACCTTGGCGTGTGGAAGGGGGTTGGCGGGGCCACCAGCAGTCAAGACGTCGACGCCGGAGGAGGCTTCAAACAGGTCAGCTACGGCCAGGTGGCCTCTGTAGGCCGCGACCTCCTTCGCAGTCCAGCCGAGACGGTCTTGTTGTCCCTGGCTTGATCCCGCCTCGACCAACAGGCGAGCAATGTCGGCGTTGCCGTCGGCACAGGCAAAGAACAGCGGGGTCCAGGCCCGAGAATTATCCGGCACGTCGAAGATCGCGCCTTGCTCGCGCATCACTTGTACGATGAGGGTCACGTAGTCGAGGCGCCCCATCTGGACGGCCACGTGGAGGGCGGTTTCGCCACGGCCAGAAGGGCGACAAAGACACGCATGGCCGGCGCTCGAGAGGCAGCGGACAATGTCGTCGTTTTGGGTTCTGAGGGCTATGGAAAGAACGTCACTCATGATGACGGCGGCAGTAGGCGCCACCCCATCTGCATGTAGTAGCGAGTCAATCATGTCCAATGCTGCTTGGGTGTGGGTTCCAATGACGGCAAGATGAAGCGGTGTAAACCCATCGTCATCGGTCAACAGAATCGTTTTGTCAGCTGTAGCCCTGCTAATACGAGACAGAACGGCGTTCTCGGCCAAGGGGAGTGTGGCGATGGTAGTTTGAGATGCCGAGTCGAGTTGAGCCTTCCATGTCGAATGCAATGTCTGCCATCGAGCCTGGAGACCTTGGTAAGATGGGTTCTCGGCTTGGCCATGTCTGGCAAGCTTGGCGAGGATACGCCTCACTGCGCGGGTGTTGATCTCTAGGAACCACTGGAGCTTTTTCGAGTCTAGCGCTGTGTTGACGATGACCAGACGATCAAGAAGTCGTCGCAAGAAGTCGTCCAGAGCAGAGATGCCGGTATCCAGGCACCGATAGGCTTCTGTGTCATTTTCAGTAGGAGAGAGGGAGGGGAGCCGGAGTGGAGGGGAGCCGGAGGGGGAGGGGAGTCGGAGGGGATGGGGGTTATTCATACCGGGCATCTTCGACAGCTTGATGAAGCATTTCAAGAGGTTGTAGTCGATGTAGTGCTGACTCCACTCTGGCACCAAGTGCCTATGCAAACCGTGGCCGAACCTCATGGCCAGGGGGAGCAAGTCGACGAACCTGATTCTTTTGACGTTGTTGTAGTGGCAGATCTCATGTGGATCTTTATGGGTTTCGATGCTACTTCAGCTCAGGCAAAGCAGGCGGCCCGAGTAGTCAAGCTTTAGAGTGACACATGCACGGTCTAGGAGCGAGTGAATGAGTGAGTGAGTGATGAGGCGTTCCAGGTAGTGAATATGATGGTTGAGGCAAGTAACAGCTGTTCTAGCTACTTTACAGGAGCTGATAGTAACAAGCGGTGCCTTCTGCCTCGTAGCACCGAGGACATCGAGGTACCAAGTACTAGTAGGTGGTAACTGTTTGCCCGCCTATTTTCTTTGTCCCTCGGATCCCTGTCTGCAAACGCTTTTCCTGATGGATCCGCTGTCTGTTGCAGATAGTGTCATCGTGGTCGCTGGCCTCACCGGACCAACATACAAGGCGATTTCCGACCTGCGGGCACTCTGCAAAGGCCTCCCGGGACGGCTGTGTGCACTCACCAACGGGGTGGCGGACCTGGAACTTGTCCTGAGCCAGATCACAGCTCTGTTGAAAGAGCGACCCCAATGCAATCCCGCACCTGCTGGCCCAGGCAAGAAACAACCTCAAGGAACTTTCCTCTGTTATTGGCCACCTGCGTGCCGCATCTAAAAGCCCCAAGCTTCCTCTTCTGGGAGCCAAGGCCTGGCACAACGAGCGTGGTCGCTTGCAATCCCTCCAGGACCATCTCCGGGCGGTCAAGTAAAGCCTGAACATTCTCGCGGCGTCTACTTGGTACGTGCAACACACGCACACACACACACACATACCCTTGACCCAAGAAGCCCCCTGAAGGTCAAAATGTTGACTAATCGGCCAGTTGAAAAACACAGCCAGGATATGATGAGAATTCGTCTCGACATGGAACAGGTCTCTACAATTGCTCTCCAAACAGCACAACAAAGCACGCAACAACATTCGGACCTTGGCCAGATTCTGTTGGAAAGTATGGCCAAGATCGACGAGCGTGTCGCCCGAGTTGAAGACCTCGTGCAAGCTCAGTCTGAGCGGCTTCGCGCCAGAGAGTTCGCCCAAGTCGGCCCTCTTTACCGCAGAAGGGCCGCACCGAACCCACCCGGGATTCCGCAGGTACAAGATACCATCCGTCTTCGCGTCCGACCGCACGTCACAACCTGCCACCCTGGCTGTCCGTGCTCCTGTCATATACCACAACGATCCGCATCTCCCTCTCTCCTGAACAGCATCTTGGGACGCCTCTTTATCAACTACTCTGGGTTGCCCGCGATCGGGCCCAAGTGCGACGATGATGACTGCAGGGGGGCTCGAGCCAGCCAAGTCAGCGTCGAGTACTGGTTTCCTGCGAGCATCTGGTCCGCCGCGGTTCGTCTTCAGGTGGGAGTGGCCATGAGCGGAGCGCCCTCCATGTCCCTGGAGGCCCTGAGACGAGTGCCCGACGCCTCCCAGTGTGTCATCTTCGCCCAGACTGGGAACATCGACGGACTAAAGTACCTTTTCCGACACGGACTCGCCTCCCCCAGAGACGTAAGCAACAGCCGCGGTTACACCTTGCTTCGCTGGGCTCTGTATGCCAAGCAGTATGAGGCGGTCGAATTTCTTGTGCATGCAGGGGCAGATGCCGACTACCGACCCATCGCCGCCTCGGACAACAGCCCCCGTATCAAGGCATGTCACTTCTTGCTGGAAGGTGGGCTGTCGGAAAGGGCTACTGGTGCGATGAGAACACTTACAAAGGGGAGCGAATACCTTGACGACTTTATCGATAGTGCAAGATTCACAAAGATTCACAGGATCGTCTTGGGGCTGTTGTTGCAGAACTTGGAACAAGAGCTTCTGCTGAACCCTGATGAACTGAATGCACAAGACGCCATGGGCCGTACGCCGTTGGCCTGGGCAGCCGCTAGAGGAGACATTCAGGCCGTTGCGGCCTTGCTCACCCACGGAGCTGATCCCAATGTCATGGATGTCCAACTCTCGGGACCGCTATCCAACGCAGCAGCCCAAGGTCACACCGCTTGCGTCGAGCTCCTTCTAGAATCAGGGGCGGATCCTGACCCACTCCCTCCCCGGGGCATTAAAAAGGGGAGCCCTCTCAGCGTCGCGACCAGAAACGGCAAACATGCAACGCTGCTCAAAAGACTCCTCGATTTTGGCGCAGACCCTAACTCCCTCACAGCCGAGGACCAGACCCCTCTCTTCCACGCCACAAGGATTGACAACGCAAGCTTCGCCATCCTTCTCCTCGAACACGGCGCCGACATCAACGCCTTGGCGTCCACAGGCGAGACTCCACTTACAACGGCAATAAAGTGCAACAGCCACAGCATCCTGCGCCTATTTCTTGACCGATGGCACGAATACACCGTCTGCCCTCGACTCAAGGGACCCAATCTGCTCGAGCTTGCGGCCCTCTACGGTGATTGCGAGACGCTAGCCATTCTGGCCGGCACTGACCATCTCCACTCTGCCCAAGACAGGGACTACACCGTCGCCGATTTCAAAAGTCTCCTTCGCCAGCGGGTTGACGTGACTGAGAAGATGCTTGTAGCGTTCGACAGGTTGCTCCATGTCATCAACATGGCGCCAGATCCTGCGTCGGTTGAGATTGGCAAGCGCGAGTCTAACTTCCCCACCTGTCTTGCGCCATGGTCTCGTGCCAGAGATGACTTCTATGCTGAGCGGGACGACCTTGACGACGAACGAGATGATGACTTCCATGACGCTCTGGAAACGCTCGAGGTGTTGTGAATGACTCAGCAGGCTTCTTGTGGGGGAAGGAGTTGGGTTTTTGTGACGGTACGGAGATTATAACTACTAAGTAATTCTAATTGGAGATTGGAAATTCTGGTCTTTTGGCCAGGACATCTATGCTGCTAGCAGTGTGTAGTCCGTCTCAGTTTTCTTTTCCTCATAGTGTCAGTCTTTGGGCAGATGGTTTGCAACCGTCTATCTTACTTTCTTATCTCTTGGCTGCTTGAGCAATTGCAAGAGCAAGTAAAGTATGGAGCAAGTTAAGTTTAAGTAAAACTCTATAAAGGTTTACAATTATAGTATATTACTCTAGACATGTTATATATTATATCGATAAGCCTTTAAAAAGATATCTACGAAATATTTATTATAAGCTATATTTAAGTATATATATACTAATTTTAATAAGGGTTAAAATAATTAAACAATTTAATTAATATCTAATAGGCTTTTATAAAGCTTCTACCAAGCGTTTAGAAAGTAGAAAAGAAAACTATTTATAGCTTTATAGATATAAAAACATAGCGTGGCCGAAGCCGTCTGTATTTGACCTAACCTTAGTTTCTTGATAATCCTCGAGAATCCTCTCACATCACGTCTTGCCTGTCTCGAAGAGAGTGCGAGGAGCAACATAGTGTACGGCTGCACTGGATCCTCGACGACTCCGGTTGAGTTCATTGGTACTTAAGTCTAGGCTACGGCTCTGTGTTTGAATCGCTTCATAGACAAGTAATCATACACAACACGCACAGGCGCTGCGTAGACGAACGAAGACTTTATAATTGCGGCCAGCACTAGGTCTGCCAGGAGTCCAGGAGCTGTCAACTGCTTTCGAATGCACGTTCACACCTCCCGCCCGGAATTGATCTTGAGCAGTAAAGTATCTTTGCTATTGCAAAAGTCAAGGACTGTGACTGTTGAGTGATAAACAACAATCCTTCAGTGCCAAAACCTGCTGTGTGTTTTGTAATGTTTAGTTCTGCTTGCCAGAAGCACCACTTGACCTGCACTACCATCTCTCCGGCCTGTAGGGAACTGCAAAGGTCAAAGCTGCTTGAAAAACTCTCAAACAAAATTTCCAAGCTGGCTGCAAAGCCCCCCCCCTCAACCTGAGGCAAGCACTGGCAGCGCACCATCTGCTTCACCCTGTGCCATTGCAACTGCACAACTCGGCCATCCAGAAACACCATCAACCTCTACATCAAGTCATCAAAGATGGCTTCATCATCGTCTACCCCTGATTCTCCAGGCGTTCTTGTCACGACAATGATCGTCGGCGCCAAGGATGGCGGCATCGCATTCCTGATGGGAAAGCGACAGGTTGGCCCAGAGGAAGGTAAGCTCCCAGCTTGTGTCAAGGCACCACCACTCTATGGAAGCTGCTGACCTTGGACTCTGTCCTAAAAGGCACCTGGTTCTTTCCCAGCGACGAGCTAGAGCCCGGCGAGAAGGTGGAGGATTGCGTTCAACGGGTCCTGGAGTCGGTCGGCTGGACGCTGCCCGACAGGGTCTCCCCGTGTAACAAGATACTCGACCAGCTTCCCGCTCAGACCCTGGTTTCCATGGACGATACTCTCCCTGAGACGATGGATGAGGATCAGTGCAAGTTGTCGACGGTGTTTGCCTACTGCCTAATTGTCGATGTTCTGGACGAGGTGGAGCCAGACACCAAGTATGGTGGATCCGAGGTAGGTTTGTGATTCTTTCCTGGCAGCTCCGTTAGGAAGCCTGTGACGACTGGTTTGCTGACGAAGCGTTATGCGTGTCTTGCGTGCAGGATGAGGAGACTCAAAAGATGGACAGGCTCGCCTACTTCAACTGGTATGAGATTGAGGACATGTGCAAGCGCGAGAAATCCAGGGTACCTTTCACCGCCTTGCGCAACTTCATTCGCAAGTGGCACAACGTGGACTGGGACCGAAACCCTTGGGGCGCCAGTATCTGAACCCGGACCGAGTCGACTGTGGGCGCGGTCTTGCCAGCTTGATGTGCCCGAGAATCTGCTGTGGCGGATGTTTGATCGGTTGGGCTAGGCGGTCTTTCACTGGAAATCATACCCACAAAGTTCAGTGTTCATGATTACAGGAGGGGGGTATCAGCTCATCAGGACCAAGGCGGTACCATCATTTGCTAGGGTACGGTTCCAGGCGAGAAGGGTTTTCACAAGAGGAGAAGCATCCAAAGGACCAAGAGGTTCCTTGCGACAGCGATGTCTTCACCGAGAACAAGTCAGTTGGTTTCCGTCGTTCAAGAGGCGGTGTTCAAGGTGCTATTGCGCTCCTCCAGCCCGGTGCATATACGCATGTTTCGAATGAAGCAAACATCACGTATTCAGTGTTCTCGTGCTGTCAGGACTGGACTCCGACAAGTGCTGTGCGCTGTGCGCTGCTAGTAACGGCGCTTGTGACACGCGATCCTATGTGACGGGAATGGCCTCAACGCCGTTCCAAGTGGACTGGTAACTATGTGCGGCTGCTTCCCCTACTACTGCCATAGACCACTGCCTCCCTAGATCTCTCGGGCCGTCACCCTTTTGGGCTCTTGGCGTAGTTGGTTTCGCACAAACCACCATTCTGAGGACGGAAGTCGAACGCAAAGATCTGCACGGCACGGCTCTTCCATGCCCGCGCAGACTTGAGCCAAGAACACTGTCCTGAATTCCAAGCTGCGTGCGACTATATCTGTGCCCACCGCTCATGCCAGTACACTTTACCGAAGATCATATCGCTTGTATGTTTCAACGATAATGGACGAGTCGGAAATTTCGAGGCCGAGCCCTTTCGAGGTCGACGATGATAAGAGAAATGGGGGACCCGGGACAGACTCAGCTGTTGTGGTTTTCACGTCCAAGAAGCTACAGTGGACAGCGTTCGCTTTGTAAGCACTGATATCTCCGACAGGCAGCCTGGGTACTCTGTATGGTGATCTCGATAGAACTGATACAAAATACAGGATCCTGTTCGCCAGATTCATCGTGCTTCTCGTCGACGGAGTCGTCCTCAATCTGACTCCACATGTCATGTCCAATTTCTCCGAGTCCGCCCACAGTGTCCTTTCGGTCTTACCCATGGTCCTCGGAATATCGAGCGGCGTCCTCAGGCTCCCGATGGCCAAGATCATCGACAAACATGGTCGTAAAAGTGGCTTTCATCTGGCGTGGCTTATCTGGAACCTGGGTCTGCTGTTTCTGACAGGCGCTCAATCCCTAGCAGCAACAGTCGTCGGCCAGATATTCTACGGAATCGGTTCGAGCTTGCTAGACTTCGTCTTGACTGTCATTCTGGCAGACATGACCTCGCTCAAGAACAGAGGTATGATCTTTTGCTGCCCAACTTCCACGGAAGCACGTCACAACAACCACCCTCTGTCCTCCAGATTGCCTACCATCTCTTCAGCACTTGCTCTGAGACTTTACTGACTGAACGTTGTAATAGCTCTAATTTATGGGATCTATGTAACCCCGGTCATCTTGACCACCTTCGCCGCGCCATACCTTGCACAGCTGCTCGACTGGCGATCGACCTTTGGTGTCTGCGATATTATCATTATTCTCCCTCTTGGCCTCCTTTCTCCTGTACTCTCCATTTCCCGGGCCAGGCTCTTGGAAAAAGACGAAGAGAGCGGCGCCACGACCACAAAACAAAAGCCAAGGCTCCACAGCCGTCTGGGGCGGTTCTTGGTTGAGCTCGATGTTCCAGGTGTCGGCCTTGCTATTGCCGGGATCTCCCTGATGCTTCTTGCCCCCAGCCATCTCCCGGGGACCCAAGAGGGTTGGCTAGAGAGGTCCTTCTGGTTCATGCCCATTCTTGGGGCCATAAGCCTAGCGTTTCTTTTCATCTGGGAGAACGGTCTGGCTCCCGCCACTACTTGCTTCCCTTGGCACCTGATGATGAGCGACAAGAGCTTATTTAACGGGTGCTTGGCGGTCTTGTTTTCAGCTGCATCCACCGCCTGCTGGGGCTCCTATTACAGCTCATACCTTCAAGTGGTCCATGACCAAACAAGCATTGCTGCCGGTCGTATCATCAACACCCGTATTCTCGCCTCCGCGATCTCGGCCCCAGTTCTTGGACTGTAAGCTATCCCTGCGGCTTCATAATACCAAATGAGATCGTACTCGACATCTATTAACAGATCCCCAGCCTACTTCGGCAGACAGGAGATCACAAACTCCCGGCCTTGTTTGGCGGAGGACTCTTGGGAACCCTCACCGGGTTTCTGTTGGTTTTTCGCGAACCAGAGGTCCCTGGCAGTATCCTCCAGATGTTCCAGGCGGGCCTGGGTGTCGGAGAGAGAGTCCTCATCGCATGCAGCCAAATGGCAGTTGTGGCCAACGTCGAGCACAAACACGTCGCCATGGCCCTCGGTATCTGGGGCACATTCCTCTCAATAGGAGTGGCCATCGGCTCTACCACCGCCACGGCTATATGGACGAATGCTCTGCCACGCATCCTAAATGACAATCTCCCCCTCCCAGCCGGCGCCGCCAGGAATAATCTCACCAGCGAGCTGCTCGGCTCTTTGGAGAAGCAGAAGGAGTATCCAGTGGGGAGTCCTATCCGGGATGCTGTGGTAGCGGCCTATTGGGCAGCTCAGGACTATGTGGTCTTCCCGGCTGCATGCATTGTGGCCGTGGCTTTCTCATGTATCTTTATGTGGAAGAACATCGATCTGAGGAAGCGCAACGATGTGCAAGGGGCCAGGGCGAAAGGTGTGTTATGGTAACGAAAGGCGCTGCAATAGCTGAGTCAAAGTTTTGCGCTGTCTTCATTTTTCAGTCACGTTATGAGGCAATCGCATTTGGCTACCGATTTCGAGCCATGAATAGGCATGGATCTTTATGAACAATGTCAGAACGATCTTAAAGAATGTTTCAAAGGAGGGTCCCTGTTAAAATCACAGATTCGTTTCCGTGCTGTCAAGCCACAATTTGCAAGCATTCCTCAGTAACAGGCCGACTTCGTGTCCAGGTGGATTAGCATCCATCTACCGCGAACATCACTATGTCTGGGAAGCATATTCGCAACTTTGATATCGAAACCCTAGTCCCACTCGGACTTGAGTCCATTCACGCCTTCAGGTACCTCGGCCAGGGTCGTGATGCGGAACCCCTGACGCAAACCCTCACCGTCATCACTCACGTCGTAGTCAGAGATGGCCGTGTGCGCCGTGACGCGGTTGTCCCACAGCGCCACAGTCCGGTCATCCCACTTGACGCGCGCCTGGATGTCCTGGCTCTGGGCGATATGCTGGCGGCACGACGGCGTCAGCAAAGTCCTCCGAATATACCTAGGTAGGGACACAGTTGTCCTGAAAACACGCACCTTGTATAGCAGTTGCAATATCGAGTCCGACTCCTCGTCCTTTAGCCCTACTATGCGCCTGGTGAAGCCGGGGTTGACAAAGAGAACCTTCTGCTTCGTGACGGGGTGCACACGGACGATGGGGTGGTAGCTCTTGACGGGCTCGCGGCGGACAAAGTGGCCGTCCCGGCGGGCGTTTTCCGCCTGCTGGAACCCGCTGTGCTCGGCCCTCAGACCCTCCAGGAAGGCCTTGAGGGGCTCCGAGAGCCGGTCGTAGGCTGCCGCCTGGGACGTCCAGCCGGTGTCGCCGCCGGTCTCCGGGACCTCGAGGAGGGTCAGGAGGGTGATGCCGGGCGTCTGGTGCTCATATGAGACGTCCGAGTGGTAGCCGGTGGTGGTGAGCCTGCTTGTGCTGCGGCCCAGCCGGTACAGGTTGTCCTTCCCGAGGTAGATTGAGTGGAACTCTATGTGGTCCTTGACGTGCGCACCGGTGGGCTGGCGGATGGTGAGCAAGTCGGTATCCCGAAGGAGGAATGATTTGGACATACGTGGACATGGAGGCGGCCGAAATATTGACCAAATTCCTTTTGCTTCTCGGGGCCAATGTCCTTGAAGTCTTGGTCGCGGAAGACTACAACACCGCGCTCGGCTATCAACAATGCGAGCTCATTCTTCTGGGCGTCCGTCAACTGCGAGAGCTGGAGGCCGGTGATCTCAGTGCCGACACGCGGTGTCAGCTTGGTAACTTTCAGGTTAGAGTTCTCCTCGGATAGAAGGTTTGGCTTTGCCGGGTCCGCGTCGAGACCACGGTCCTTGAAGTCGAACACTTCGGTGGGCGGAAACTTGGTGGTCGTGTCATAGACGGGGAGGTACGCCGCATATTTGGACTATCTATCACATTAGAATGACATCTGAAATATGTAATTGCTAATTATGGAAGACTTACTCCATTGTGGGCATTGTCGTCGTACGCCACGGCGAGTTTGATGGGCTTGCCGTCGGCGTTGGCGGACTCCAAGGTTTGAGTGACTGTAGCCATATTGTGTTCCCGGCCAGACTTTGGATCATGGCATTATCCATTTTGCGTGATTTCGAGCTCCTTTTATATCTTTACTTCAAGTCCCCGTCGTCGTCATGAGTGTGCTGGAACATGTGCGGTCCCAAACGCCAACCGCCCAAAGCACGACATCGCGCCCCCGCATTGCAAGCAACCTTAGAACGCCTTGGATGAAGGCGCAATGATAGAATGCCGCTATCATTAGCCACAGCCGAGAGCCGAAATCAAGTTCCTCAGATAGGTGCAGTGTTGATTCCGGCAATCGCTTAAGTCGCTCAGTGATGTAAGTGGGATGATGGCGACGGGTTGCTGGGCTTGGATACCCCGGGTAGGAAGATCCCAACCAAATGCAGCATGGCAGAAATGATGAAGGAATTGCACCGGATGCTGAAGTCCGCCATCATGTGTGAAATTAGTGCGACAATTATTACAGATGATTATGCTAGGCGAGCATCAAGGGGGGGGGGTATGTACTAGAGTCTAAATATTGACGAGGATGATTTCCTGAGGGTAAGCTCCAAGCCTGAGGTCCATTCTCGCTTCAAGCTTTTATCTCGCTTAATTAATAATACCTTTGATACAGTTGATACATGCACCTCTTCTCACAGGCTAACCTCAATCAGCGGACCGCGGAATTGCCTTTTCCCCCACACGATGTAGTAGAATATAGCAAACAAGGCTGTTCCTCCAAAGACCAGACTGCTCCAGTTCATGCTAGCCAATGTGACGGGGAGGGCTGGAGGGAAGAAGCCAAATGTCCAGATGAGAATCAGATAGCAGCACGACAGGATGTTGTTGGCGATACCGAGAGCGCCCGGGACGTGCCACGGCCCCCACACGAGGACGTACTCGTCAGTCGCTTGGTCCTTGTACGCAGGGCTGGCGTCCGTGGAGGGGTCGAACGCATGAATGGTTGTTGTTAGGCGGCGGTACAGGAGCATGGTGCAGGACATGAAATAGGTGCTGTAAAAGCCTACGAGGGCGAGGGAGGTGACACCATTGAAGACGACGGTCGACCCGATGTTGGTCAGAAAAAGCAGGCACGGGATGACGGCGGCGAGTATGACGGCGTACGTGGGGATCGTGGTTCGCGGTGAGATCTTGGAACAAATGTCAGCGTACTATCTTTCGACCACACGGAACAAAACTACCTACGTGGCAGAGCATTTTTGAGAATGGCAGGCCGCGGTCACGCGCGAATGACCAGATGATACGGGAGGCAGTAGCCATGAAACCGATGGTGCAGGAGAAGGCGAGTGCGATGATGATGGACGTCATGCCTGTTGCGCCTCCGACAGACTGCGTGGCGGACCAGAAGACTTCGATAAAGGGGAAGCCGATGGTCGCCTGAGCCTCAAGTGCGGCCTCCGGGTCGCCCAGGCAGAAGATGATGGCCATGAGCATGCCAAAGCCCAATGAGCCATTGATGAGGATGCTAGCCACGATAGATCGAGGCACGTTAATTGCGGCATTTGATATCTCTTCCGACATCTGGAACAGGAATCAGCAATTTGTTCCCCTCATAAAGTCGAGGCACTCGTGGATACTTACGTGTACTGCGGCATCTGCTCCCACGAACGAGAATGCCGCGCCAAGCGTGCCGACCAAAAACGATGTGCCGTAGCTGTTCCACATACCAGCGTTCTGATAGGAAGTCGCGGAGCTAAAGACTTCGGCAGCGGTCGCCTTCGGGGCATAGTAGACCAGAGGAATCAAGATGGCAAAAAAGCCGAGGATGTGCAGCATCATGAAGCTTCCCTCCACCTTGGGCAGCAAGCTTCCGACCACGGTGTTGAAGAAAACGCAGACCAGGACGAAGGCCGAGGAGATGAGCGTGCCTTGCCAGCCGGCATATACGTTGGCATAGTCGGGATAGTTGATCAGACAAAGCGCCTGGGTCATGGAGGCAGACAAGAATGCACCGGTGGCGATGCTCGCAACCCACGCGAGGACCGTCATCCACCCCGTGATGTAGCTGAGGAAATTCCGCGTCGATTTCGGCGACAGCATGTGGACCCAGTGATACTGGCCTCCTGCCGTGGGCGCCATCGAGGCCAGCTCGCCAATGGTCACAAAGGTGCTCAGGGTGCCGCCCCAGACGAGGAGGAACTGCCAGACGAGGCCTGCCGTTCCGCCGTTTATGAAGCCTGTTGCAAAGAGACTGCCAGAATAGTCAGCGATGCGTGCCGGAAAAAAAGGGCCTTGTTTCGATTTCACGTACACGAGGACACCTTCCCATGTCACGAGGACGGTGCAGCTAAAGCTCATCATGGATAGGAATCCAAAGTTGCGCTGTTGTTCTTGGTCAACTTGTATTCAAGAAGCGCGGCTGAGCACGACCAACCTTCAGCACCTGCTTCTTCCCCAGACGAGCCAGCATCATCTCGTCCTGGCTCCCCCCATGTATCACGGCACGGTTGACGTGCGGGACTTTGGAGTCCGGCCGGACTTGTCGCATCTCGACGTCCATCGTGGTGGATTCGCAAGCCCGTGGATGAGATCGATCAATGCTGGGTAGATGTCGTTGGTGTTGTACAAAGTAGTGTGGTAAAAGAAATGGAGGGAAATAATGGATGTGCAGAGGTCGAGCTCACAACCGGTGCCGTCTGAAGAGAGATCAGGGCGCACAAGTCTTTCCACGTGGTCCCAGCTAATGCGGTACCTTGGATGGGATGCCGCAAAACCCAGCCGAACTTTCGGAAAACCGGCTAAATTTGGCGGATGGCCTTGGTTCCTCTTCTGTTCACGGAGAGGGCGACTTCCTGGCTCAGATTTGTTCAAGCCCCTTGCTTTGATAATCAGGGTGCTTCATAACATGAACAACACAGTGTTAGGAGTTCAGAGTGTAATGACAGAAGACCTTTGTACACTGGTTACAAAGACAACAGTGTTAGAGTATGTTTTCTTTCTAGAGTAAAGAACTAATGAAAATAAATGAGAATTTTCAGTTATTTTCAATCATTACTTTCATAGACACATATTCACATTATGATCTTGTTATAATATCTTTTAAAAAATATATATCATTAGAGAATCATAGGTAAAAATCAGTAGATATTTCACTGCCATGAGAAAGTGACATGTGAAATCCCTTGGAGAACCGATCGCGCACTGTACCACACAGTAAGCGCCAGTAACGTGGGGGGATTAGCGCCTGCAGGGAGGGCATAAGTGCGGGTGGACCCCGGCATTGAGCTGAAGGAATCAGCACTACGGCCTTAGCTCACATGGCCAAGCCAATAATGGTAGGGGACACTCATGTATACCACGTACTTTTGCCCTGCCGTAAGCCGCGGAACAGGAAGTTCCTTAATCGGGCAAATATGATTCGTACCGGGTCTGCACAGCTGGCTGTCGTGTAACCACCTCTTTCGAGACCGGCCTTTCGATCTTCATGCTCCAACTTCAGTAGAACACAGAGCGTATCGCAACGCAACCCCCTCCTGCAGCTGGAATCCTTCACATGCTCATGCACCACTGGGGGGCTAACTTTAGGGTGGCACGGTGGTCAGCTGGGTGACACTAGGCAGCCAGGAGGTCTGCAGTGAGGGAACCCGGTGAGCCGGCGACCTCGGAAGGAGAGCAGTCCGGAATCCTCCAACTGCTGCTGTTGCAATATTGCCCAACGAGGGGGATCATAATCCTCCGAATTTTGAGCGTCCTGCTGCGACCCTGAGACGAGAAGCGAGATGAATATGTGGCGAACTGATAGATGGTAGTATGGGATGGCATGAAGCGAGTCCGACTTGTGCAGGCAGGGACTTGCGTGCCCCCCATCTCCAAGATCATGGAGCTGCAGAGGACGGCATTTTGCTCATGGCAACAGTGAACAGAGACGGACGAAGATACGATGGGGACCATGGGACGTTCAGATACAGTAGAATACTCTATAGCTATGTTCATTAAATACAGTGACGCTTCGTGAAGCCTCATAAGTCATTACATACTGTCTCGAGAGAACCACCCAAGGGCCAGGGAGTAGCAAAACAAATAGACAAGGGCCCGAAGATATCCTCCTGTCAAAATTCAGACATCCGACCGCACCTCGAACGTGGTCGTCGCACGGATGATGCGCGAGTCGGACCGCTGCGACTCGCGATCCGTGTCCTCCAGCGCCCTAACAGCCGAAGCCGACCGCATGCCAGCGCTGACATGTGTCCAGTTCTGAAGCGGGTAGAGGTGACTGCCCGTGCTGTTCTTGCTGCTCTGCTTACCACTGCTGCCGCCGGACCCCTTGCCCGCCTTCTTGAAGTAATACCCGCCCGTTACGCTGCGGCCCTCGCGGCGGCGCGTGTCGTCCATGCGGATCATGCCGGACTCGAGGGCGCCGAAGAAGGGCTTGAGGTAAGGGACGCACGCGAAGATGATGCTGAGGGCTTGCACGGCCACCTGGCAGACCACGGCGGGCCAGGCGCCAAAGGTGTGGTCCGCCGACCTGTCCGCGCGGACGCGGAAGACGAGCTCGGGGACGATGGCTCCCACGACGAAGATGCGGAGGGCAAAGACTATGACGATGACGGTCTTCTTGGCCTGCGGGATTTGCACCTTGCGCATGATGATGGCTGGGATCACGACGAGGCAGACCTCGGTGATGATGTTGAGGACTCCGAAGTATATCCAGAAAGATGACTGCGCCCGGTGGTCAGCCTGATATCACGGTTTCGCATGGGGGGTTGGAAGTTCTGACCTTGTTGATGCAAGTGCCCGTCACGACCGCCCACCTTTGAGGCGTGGAACACTGGAATGCTACGGTGAAAATGCCAGATATCGCCCACAGCGCCAACAGGCCCGCGGCAGCATATGTTAGAAGCTGGTGAGTTCTGAAGGGCGTGAGCGCTCGGAAGAGCACGAGGACCGAGGACTTGGAAAAAAACAGAGTCGTGATGTAGAGAAACTCGGTGGCATAAACGCTCTGTTCGCCGTCAGCTTTCAGACCTGGCATCTCTTTCCCGTTTGAAAAACAACTCACCTTTTCAAAAGTATCGAGTTGCGACTCGGATAGCGAGCTCTCTCTTTTGCCGAGTCCGTTCTGCCCCTGTATGGAGACTGTGACGACCATTCCGATGCTGAATACCAGCGCGATGAGGATTGCGGCATCGTCGATCGCAAATTTGCGCGTCATGGACAGCTTGGTGATGATTTTTGTCGCGACGAAGAGCACCGTGGAGACGCCCATGAACCAGCTGATAATACTCGGTATCGACGAGTAATCGTCCGGCGTCACCACCGGCTGGTAAGAGGAAGCCATGTTCGTTGAAGATGCCTCCCAGCGCGGTCTCGCGATGGTAGGCAATCCCAAAGATGTGGATTTTGTAATATAGAGACAAGAACAGAGGTCGAAGCCAGCAACCAACGACGCCACAAGTGCTAGGACGCAGCTGTCAGATCCGGTCTGCCGGCGGAAGGGTTCATGGGGTTCAGTCTGATGGTGGGCAGTATTACATCAGCCCATTTTTTCTGCAGTGCAACTGTGGCATTAGGCAACCCCCAGGGATTACTTTACCCAGGGATTATTTATCATTTTGCTTCGCCACGGTGTCTGCAGCTGTCAGGGTGATGGTGCAGAGAACCTTGTGTACTGTGGTATCTGCGAGTCCCGTGCATGTGGCCTACCCTCTGTCTGGTGATTCTTATCGGAATCGGGGAGAAGGTTAACTTGGATCCTTCTAGCCCTTGAGCTTGGCAAAAGCCATCCCCAAAGTCCCGCGCTTCTCTCCATCTAGCTGCGAGGATTCGGGGCATGCCGACGCTCGCACAGACAGAGAGCTATCAAATAGCACGCGGCCACGCCGTCAACGGCAGTCGGATCGAGAGAGGGAGGGAGCTACCAGCAGACCGTGTGCGCAATGCCGTCTTAGTTGCAGATCAGCCGGGCTAGTGGGCGAGTGAGGGTGGGGGCCGAAAAATAAAAGGCGCTTACATGATGTAGCGGTACATCACAACCAAGGTGAGCTTATCTACACATGCTCATATATATTCTCAAAGCACGGTGTCGATTTCACCTTGGCCCCCCGCCTTTGCTGTGAACTCTCAAATTTCTCATCAGACCTGCAGTCTAGCAATATCATATCTTGAATCTCAACAACAAGGAGTGCAGAAGGTCCGCCTGAACCCATTCCAGTCGTGTATTGCTCAATGACTAACATGTTCGGTCTCAGACCACCATGCATTTTTCCAAGTTGATTGCCCTCGCTCTTACGGGCTTTTGGGCGAGCGCACTTGCTGCCCCTACCGCTGATGCCAGTGCCGAGGAGCCTGGCCCGGGCTATGGACTGAAACGCAGTGCAGAAGAGCCCGGTCCCGGCTACGGCCTGAGGCGGAGTGCAGAAGAGCCCGGCCCCGGCTACGGCCTGAGGCGTAGTGCTGAGGAGCCAGGCCCAGGATATGGATTGAAGCGAAGTGCTGAGGAGCCAGGCCCGGGCTATGGATTGAAGCGTGATGCCGAGGCCTCTGCGGAGGAGCCCGGCCCAGGGTACGGCTTGTGAGCTATGGGAGCAAAGGATGGCTGGTGTTGATGTGGTAATATCAGGCCTAGAAGTCGTGTTGATAGTGATTCAGTGTTATGAAGTTGACGATATATATTTATGCCAAATACTGTGTTCTGCCTCTCGTCTTCGTCCCATGTTGAGGCTGCTCATTGCTTCTCCCACGGCAGCAGTCCCTTGCCCGGCTCATACTTGCCTCCCACGGGGCGATGCATAGGCCACCACTCGAAGGGGGTGAGCATCTCCTCCAACTCCTTCTTCCTTGGAGTATCCTTGAACTGCGACATATCAAACTGCCGCTTCTCGCCCTCGACAAAGCCATACGCCCGGTAGAGGTTCATACCGATGGCCGTGGCATCGATAAAGGCCTCATACCCGCGCTCGTCGGCCTGCTGGACACCCCAGTCCATCAGGAGCTTCCCCACACCTCTCCGGCGCGCATCGGGGTGCGTGAAGCATATGTCAAGGACTGGCGCTACGATTAGCCTCGATTTATGCGATCCTTCCCGCGCCGCATCAGCGCACCATCATGGGACGAGGCATTAGCTCACAGATGTGCGGCTTGCGCATGTAGGTCATCCGCGGGGTGAGGAACTGGCCCATGAGCGCGTTGCCTATATCGCGCTCCTCGCCCTTGGGGAACCAGTCGCACTCCTCGTCCGACTCGACCGCGTAAGGGTCCGCCTCGTAGACGTGCCAACACGCGGCGCCCAGGAGCTTGTCGCTGTCGTCAGTGTCGATGACCTTGAGCCAGTACGACGTAGGGTCGCCGCGGTGCCACGCCGTCTGGCGCTGTCTGGCCTCCTGGATGGTCGCCTCCCGGGTGGCCTGAGGGGGGAAGAAGAGCTCCTTGAGCTTGCAGGGAGGTGTCTCGTAGGCGACGAATTCACAGCGCACGATGGCGTCGAACTCGTCGTCAGACTCGACGTGGACAAGCTTCAGAGGCATAGTGGGGGTGGCGGGTGGGGATGACGGACTGCTTCTACAGAGAGTGCTTGAGTTGGGTCTCACTTGAGGTCGTTGGCGGTTGAAGGAGTTCGGAGTTTCCTACGATGTTGAACCGGCCGAGACACTCACGAAACATCTCAAGAGACCCCTCTCACTCCCTTCGCTTTCGTCCAGTGTTGGCCAGTGTTGGCTGCCTTCTGGCTTCCAAAGTCCGTGCCTTGCACTGTGTACTTGTGACCACCTTCCACATTTAGGTAAGGGCCGTAAGGCAGACAAGGTATCGAGATAGAAGTGTCTGTGGGTCTTCGTTCCCGCACTCCCCGTCCCCGCGTCCCGCGTCCCCGGCCCTCTCGTTTCCGCCATTCGGCCCCCACTGGCCCAGACTCACAGAGAAGTACCCACTCCTACTGCCTAATAAGACCCTGCCATGATGAAGTTACATGCGTCAAAGACACTGAGCCATCAACCTCCTTGGGACGATTGTGGTATGAACATCAACAGCCACTAGGATGTGCAGTAATAGGCGCTGCATGATTCTGCAGGATCTTGACGGATCCGAGCTTGCTGATCCTTCCCTTTTGGAGCTTCAGTACGACCCTGGGCAGCCCTGCGATAGGACGAAGTCTGTGCCACGTCGTGGTGGAGGGCTGACATGGTGTACACACCAAACGACAATACCATGGTAGGTATCAGTTACTACTTCGTCGTGATATCGCGGACGTGAAGGTGGAATGATGAAGGGTCAGTAGGTCAGATCACAATCAGCTCACCGCTTGGTGTCGTCAGCGTCGAGGCAGAGCGATGGCGAGCTGAGCGATCAACGGTCGGTAGTTGATGGTCGAGAATCTTGCCATGGAGGACTCCGACCGATGCCCGAGACCGAGGTCGAAGGGCAGAAACTGAGTGTGATATTTGCCTACCTCTGTCTTCCTCTCGCCGCGAGTCCTCCGAGCACAATGCCCATGCCAGCAAGCTCATGATGATGGACGACTCCGAACGCAGCAGCACCTCCTCCCAGCCTCTCTTGACTGAGAAGGATGACGATGGCTTCGTCTACCGCCAACCCACGCCACGTCGCTGGTATGGACTTTTTACCAGCACGGTGGTCCTCTTCTTTCTCTCCCTCACCGCCAACATCTACCTACTGCTCCGGCCAGTATCCAATTCTTCCTCCCCGTACGCCTCCCTCGAACCGACCCTACAGGTCCCCTTCGAGTGGTCCACGGAATATGCAGACCCCAACATGACGGCAGCCGGTGCCCTCTGGGACGCAATCGACTTCGACGTCGGCTTCGTGGCCCTGGACAATGACTGGTCCGCCGAGCACGACCTGATGCCGGCGCAGCCCTTCCCATGGGACGACAGCAAGGGCATGTACGTCCTCAACGGCTTCCACGCCCTCCACTGCCTCAAGAACATCCACCGGGCCGTCCGGGAGTACGAGCAAGGGCTGCCGCAGTCCCTCTCCCTCATGCACATCACGCACTGCCTCGACAGCCTGCGCGGGGACATCCTGTGCCAGGCCGACGACACCCCGCGCTACACCACCATCACCAAGAGCCCCGAGAGCGCGGTCGGCCAGCTGCGCCAGTGCAGGGACTGGGCCGCCCTGGAGAGGTGGGCTGAGGAGCGGACGAGCTGTTACCACTATATTAGCCACGAGGCCGACTTCATCAACCAGTTCGAGCGGTTCAAGTACTGTCCCAAGGATAGCCCGTACTGGCCGGCGCTGAGGAAGCACTTCGGAAAGCCGGACGGCTGGTTCGGTGAAGGGTGCACGAAGGGAAAGCTGGGAGTGGAGTGTTAGGGGTTGAAGCGGTTCTGTGGAGTTTATAGGCCGTCGCTTGTGCACGCGTAACATGAGTTCTGGAGCTGTTGGTTGGATATCTGCACATGTCTTTGGCGGTTAATGTGGCTGGGCGGACATTGGACTGTTACATAGTCTTATAAACAGGTGCCTTGGCTGCATATTTCTTCACCAGATTTGAGTTCATCTTAGAGTGTTGTCCTCCCTGAATGTGCTGTGTATCCACAATACGTCGACGAATTAAAGATATATCAGCCTCAAAAAAGCAATTCAATGTTCCCTTTCAAAGAATCTTCGGCAATAGTAAACATAGGCATGAAGCTACAACCTTGACCGTCAACATGCTCCCCCATCCCGCCCCCCCCCACCACGTCCCGCCCAACTCACGACAGCCCTCCCCTTGGCAGCCCATCATCACCCCCATCATCAAAATTCCACCAAATCTCACCCTCAGGCCTAGGATTAATATGATCCTTCCACTGCGCATTTCTCGCACTCGCCCAGTCCCTTAGCGCATCCCAGCTCCGGCACATCTTGGTCTGCTGCACCCCGGCATCATGGTGACCGGTGCTGTAGAGCAGCGTGTCGTCGGCGTGGCACATGACGTGTTGGCGCAGGCTGTCGAAGCAGTGCACGTCGTGCTCGAGGGGCCAGTCGCCCAGCCGTGGCCAGCCCCCCGCGCCCTCGAACTTGTGCGCGTGGTACATGCGCACGTAGTGGTCGCGCAGGACTTTTAGGCAGTGCATCGCGTGGTATGCGTCGATTATGTAGACAGAATGGTCCTGCTTGAAGGGGTGGGCAAAGGAAGGGGGGAGGCCGAGGGCTGATGCCTCGGCTGGGGTGAGAAGCACATCGCCGTGCCCGGCCTCTATGGAGTCCCAGGCGGCGTCGGCGATGTCATCTGATGGAGAGTCGAAGGCGGAGTGGTTATTGGCGAGGAGGGGGACATTGTACTCAAGGGAGAGGCCGGCTGTAGAGAATGTTAGTAAAGGCTGAAGAGGATGAGTATCGGACAAAGACGAACTATGAGGGTGGACCAGACGTCGCTGGAGCTTCAGCAAGAGCCAGGTCTCGATGGTGGTGACAGCGAGGAGGAAGATGCAGATTGTGGTGAGGGCTATATTCGATATGGAGATCCGTCGATGCCATGGCCGCGACGGTGGTGAGGCATGGTGGCCCTGAATTGCGCCGTCGTCGTCTGAGAATGAGCTCTGATCACGTAGAGGCTGATAATGACCCTTCTCGGAAGCCATGATGCTATTTACATTGGGTATCGAGATATTTCCCAGAGCTTCCAGAGCAGTTGAGAGATGGGAGAGGCTCGATGAGCCAAAATTGATACCGGATCAAGTGGTTGCGCCGTACAGTGCAAACCGGTTGCTACCAAGCAATGATGAATGACTGCAGCATGTACCATGCGCCTAGGTATGTACCACAGCATACACAGTAAGCCCGGATGTGATCAGAGGTCCGATGTGGCACAACAGGGTCCTCAAAAATACCGCAAGCATAATCCATGCAAAACTTATTGGGGTAGGGACATGGGTCGCGCAAAGCGGCTAAGGCTGGCGATTTACATGGCATGTACTTGTACATATCGACCCCAACCGTGCAGAGGGTTTGGGGGCTGAGAATTTGAGTTTGAAGGGATCCGGATGGCAAGTTGACAGGCGGGGACGGAAAAGTTGAGCCGACCAACAGTCGGTTGGTCGTTCGATGTTCCAGACACCGAAATGGCACCGAATGGTAAAGTGACAGCGGGGGATGAAGGGCGCTGTGCAACCTCGAGATCACTACTGAATGCGAGGTGGGTGACAGTCAAATCCTTCTTATTGCTGAGCCACTTTCAACGACGTTGTGCGACGATAGTCTCTCATTTCGAGACCAACAAAAGAACGACGTGTGGGTAAATTTGGAACTATTGGGCGACCCAGGGACAACCACACGATGGCAGCCAACAAAGATGACGGTTACGTATTCCAGCGCAACTCTAACGCGAGTTCGAGGTGAGCTTCGAGCCGGAGGATCTTGGTGCCGTGCCAGACAAGCTGACGACGACCCCATCATAGGCTTCACTATCAGTATTACCTCTGGCAGGACACCTATCGGTTCCACCTGCACCCGGCCATCCCACCACTGGCCCCTGATGCGCGCATTGCAGACGTCGCAACAGGCACCGGGTAAGGGGAACCATCTATCTGACCTGATATGGCTTGTCTGTCTGTCGTGACACCGTCTGACCAGACCGCAGGATCTGGCTCTCCGACCTCTCCCGCCAGCTCCCTTCAACCACGCAGCTACACGGGCTAGACATCAGCCTCGAGCAGCTCCCCCCCAGGAACCTCACCCCTCCCAACGCCACCTACCACCAATGGGACTTCTTCACCCCGCCGCCGGCTGAGCTGCGCGGCACATTTGACGTGGTGCACATGCGCCTCGTCGCCGTGGTGGTCAAGGACGGCCAGCCCGCCCGCATCCTGGCCAACGTCGCCCAGCTGCTTAAACCCGGCGGCTACCTGCAGTGGGAGGAGCACTACACCGCCGACGCGAGGGTCGTGCAAGGCTCCGACTGGGCCACGGTCCCGACCGCGGACGAGTTCCCCGGCGTGCAGCGCCTGTGCAGCCTCATGGCCGACCCGCTGAGCACGTCGGACGGGTCGAAGCTGCTGCTGGGCTCCCGGGACTGGCTGGCCTCGCTGGACCGGACTATGGAGGACGAAGGGTTCGAGGAGGTCCAGAGGTTCGTGTACCCCGACGCGCCGGTCATGGGCATGTTCTGGAATGATGTCTATGTGGCGTCGGTCGAGGAGTTCGCGCTGCAGATGTTGGAGGTGGATCCGAAGCTGGGGAAGGAGCTCCAGGAGATGATTGAGCGGGTTGGAAAGGAGAAGCGGCAGGGGGCGTGGCTGTCGAACCCTAAGGGTGTCTTCCTTGGTAAGCGAAAGGCGTAGAAGTCGCTCGAGATCATTGGGCGATATAATCAGACAGATTCGCGCTGGGATGAGTTCATTCTGTTAAGACAAGCGCAAGTATTGATACCTAGGTAAACAGTGTATGTGGGATCCACCTGCCTAGGTGACTGAACCTGCTCTTCTGCTGTCTGTGAGACGACATTCGTGTAGGCCTCAAGCACAGCAAGGCTCGGCTGTCTCTGATCGAATACCGTACATTCAGCTCTGCGCCCTCAGCTAGAATTTCGGCTGTGAAGAAATGGGTAGGCAGGACAACGATCACCAAATTCAAGGGGGAAAAGATATACATGATGTTTAGATCGTGTAACAAAACCACCCAGCTCATTTATCGCCAGTAAGGCGGAGCAGTGGCCTTCGCAACAAGCCAGGCCCTATCCAGAGCCTCCACAACATCCTCAGGCAACGGACCCTTCTCAAAGTCCCTCAGATTACCCTCCAGCTGCTGGAAGTTGCTCACGCCAACGACAACACCGTCATTACCGCCTTTGGCTCTGGTCTTTAGAGCCGAGTGGTGAATGACCCAGCGCATCGCAGTCTCCAGCAGTGTCAAGTTGTGTTTTTGCGTGGCCTCTTCGACAATCTTCAGGGCCTCCATGTTAGCCTTCTTCAGGAACCGGTCGCGATACACCTTCCCGTATCTATAAGACTCGGAGAACCGCCCGTCAGCAGGCGCAAGCTCCGCGGACTTGATCTTTCCCGAGAACAAGCCACCTGCCAAGGGGTTATAGACCACGATGTCCATGCCAAATTTACGACAGCACGGGATAAGCTCAGACTCAATATCGCGAGCTAGCTTTGTCGTTAATCCTGGGGTATTTGACAGGGTGGCATCGCACTTACTGATCGCGTTGTACATTGCCTGGTAGATACTAGGTCTCACCCAGCCTCGCTCTTTAGCAATCGTGCAAATCTCAGCAACTTCCCACGCTGCGTAGTTCGACAGGCCAAGCTGCTTGAATTTCCCCTCCTGGTAGAACTTGTTCACCTCGGCCAGCGTGTCCTCGTATGGGACCGAACGGTCCGGCGCATGCAGGTAGAAGATATCCACCGAGTCGGAGCCGAGCTCATTCAACGAACTTGTAATTAGCTCGCGTAGCCGGGCGGGCTCGTGCATGCCGGGCTCCTCGGGGTAGATCTTGGTTGCCAAAGCCAAGCCGCGATCCTTCCATCTGGCATCGCGGGTCCAGGCCTCCTGCTTGCCGCCTACGTACATCCTTGCGGTGTCGAGCTCATTGTAGCCTTGCTTCTGGAAGTAGTCTAGGTGTATTTTGAACTCTTCGAGCTCAAGGATGCTGGCTCCTGCCTTTTCATCCGGGCCTGATCTCCCGTAAGCGTGAGTGCCGGTGAAACAGTTGGACAACAATGGACCTACCATAGGTCATCAACCCAAGAATGACGCGCTCTTTCGGGGCTTGCGAAGTTGACGACATTGTGTATCAGCCTCAGAGATGCATGGAAAATAGCCCTCGAGTGATCTTTCGATCGGGGTGATGATCGGGGTGAACTGTGAGTTTAATATCGGCTGTCGGGAAAGCTTCCGGCGTTCAATCGACACGGAAGCATCGCAATCGCAATCGGATGGAGTGCCGAATGGCGGGGGCGATACTTGGAGACCCGAGATCGGTATTCGGATGGGCTTCCGGAAGTTTAGTGATTCCTCTCTGGTAATGCAACAATTAGACGAATGATTGTCGGCAGTGATCTCGATGTTATTGTGGTTTGAGGAGCGGGGGATTCGACGTGTGTCGGGAGAATATCACACATTTAACGCCCAACCCCACGTTTCTCGCCGGTAGCAAGGACCGAGAACGACAACCAACATTGCAACAAAAATGGCCGGAAAGTTTCAAGACCAAGTCGTACTCATCACTGGTGCTGCCAGTGGAATCGGGTACGTGGAACCGAGTCTGCCTTCTTGTCTGCCGGATTGTCTACAATGAACAGCATCACTAATTCTCTCACACAGCCGCGCAACCACGCTCAAGTTAGCAGCCCTCGGCGCTTCTCTCGCCCTTTGCGACATCAACACGACCGCCCTCGCGACCTTGGCCTCGGAACTCCCGAACGCCTCGCTTCTCACGCAAAAGGTTGACGTGAGCTCCGAGTCAGATGTGCAATCGTTTGTCTCCGCCATCTTGGAGAAATTCGGCAGGCTGGACCATGTATTCAACTGTGCGGGCATCAATCCGACCAATATCCCATTCGCGGAGACGACGCTTGAGTACTGGGATAAGCAGTGCAACACGAACTTGAAGGGGGTTTTCCTCGTTACTCGAGAGAGCTTGCCTCACTTGAAGAGGGGCTCGAGCATCGTCACTGTCTCCAGCATGAGCGGCACCCGTGGCACACCCTTGCAATCTGTTTACAGGTATCTACTCAATATCTACCTCTTCAGGAGGAAATTTTTACTGACACCACCACAGTAAGTTTGCTGAATTAGGGAATAGGTAACCTCAGCATCGTCGCATTATCAAAGTGCCAGATAACAACTCCTTCCCTTGCCTAATGTCTCGCGAGCGCAGTTTTCACCACCGAGACAGTATTGCTATTTCTAAAGAAATTACTAACCAGGGTTTCGATAGACACAACCAAACACGGAGTTATCGGAATGATGAAAAGTCTTGCCCAGGAGGTTGGCCCCCAGGGGATCCGCGCCAACTGCGTAGCCCCAGGCTACATCAACACTCCTACGAACTCCGGCATTGTACGCGGGGGAGATGTCGTAGAGAAATGGGCCAAGGCGTATGTCATCCAATTCAAACTTGAAAAGAAACCATGCTGACGGAAACAGTTGCGCTTTGGAGAGGTGGGGCACCCCGGAGGATGTTGCGGATGTCGTGGTTTTCTTGTTCTCGGACGAATCGAGGTATGTGAGCGGGTCTGTCTACGAGGTTGACGGTGCGGTTAGATGGTAAGACACAACAAACAAAATATCCTAGCTCATTCGGTGCCACCCTTAATTGTTTCATTCATATTGTAATCGGCTCCAGTATCTTCGACCACCTGAACACCGAGAGCTGCAAATGTCACCACTCTCTGCTCAGGTTCCTAGCTACTGTTACCTCGGAGGACGTCCCGAGAGAGGGCGTGCTGGAAATAACGTCAGAGCTTAATTAAGACCGCTTTACAGTACTAAAAGCCCAGAGGATCTGGTGTGCCTGAAAGAAATAGGTGCAGGGGAACATCGTGATCACTAACCGCCGATTCTCCTTTGATTATACTCAAGCATCTGCATCCATGATAAGCGCAGGTGACCCTGTCTGAGATAAAGTGCCTGGCTGACCACTTCCGAGATAAAACGGGCTACCGACTGGCAGCTATCTGGGAAGCTATATTCTGACAGGCCACACGTGGTATCTGAAAGGGCAGGTGTAGAAATATGGTAATTACCTGAGTGCTGGCTGCGTTGCTGAAATAGCAAATGAAACAAAATAATTCCACATGCACATCCTACGAGCCAAAATCACTGCTGACGGCTGACCTGCGGGCCAATTGATCTCAGTGAAGTTGAAATGTTTTCAGGTGTCTGTTTTTGGAAATCAGAATGAAGGAGCTGAGGCTTCGCCTCGCACCTATTGGTCGCGGCCATTGGCGTTGCTTACCACAGATGAACCAATCGATCTATTTTGGTTATGTCTGACAACGTTGTCGCAAATATCTCAGATCTCCTACGCGATGTAACTCAGATCGTTCACGAAGTGCATTCCTGAGATATCATAAATATTTAACACGCCAACTAGCCTCCACCCTTCATCGTTGTGGACTCTTTGTTTTCAGTCGATAATCCTAATTCGTACGAACTCCTGTCTACCGGAAACAAAAAAACAAACCATGTCTACACCAGCCGTACAGCCTCAGGGCTTCCCTCAGCCTTCTTCGGCCGGGTATGTTGCAATGTCACCAATGCATCGAATAGAAGCGACAACGACGACGAACAATAACGAGCCGTTGTGGACCCAATACATGGACTCGTGCATCACCGTGGCGACTTACAATACCGACAAAAGCCTCCGGTCCCTCTGTCATCTTCCAGGTGGCCAGTACGAGAGCCTCATCCCCCAGCTGGCTGGGATCATCGACGAGAGCACCCTGGTGATCTTCACCAACGGCACCAGTGGCTCTAAGGACTGGCTGGAGACCATGAAAGATAACATCATGGGGGCTATTGAGGCCCGTCTCCACGAGAGTGGGAAAGAAGGGGGTGTTTACAGGGTTTATTACACGGACCCAAACCAGGACGCTTCTAACGGACTGGTGGCCGGGACTTTTGTGCTCCAGCCGGATGGTAGCTATGGGCGGATCCGGGCACAACAGCAACCGGCGCAGGGACAGAGCTCCTCTCGAGGATTGCCTGGGGGAGATGCTCGGAAATCTAAGGGAAAGGATCGGGTCAAGACAAAGAAGAGAGGGTTCTGGAGGAAGATGTTTTGTTGCTGTTTTAAATAACTAAGGCTTCGATATATTTAGCACAGACAGGTTGTAGTCAATCATTTTAGAAATATGAAGGTAATTGAGCGGTACAGCTACGTCCTTGAGGTTTCATATAAGATGCTCCAAGCTTGATCAACGTGTGGGAAACCACGTCAAATTTGAGATACTAGTAGGTTTTCAGCAATGGGTGCTTCTATCCACTACGATTCCTCTGAAGCCCAGTGCCTGTGAAACTCACATTAAGGGTACTTAACCAGGTTTCAAAAGACGTCGATTTCACACAGCGAATTGTGTCATATGGAGCCTGACATAACAACATACGCGATTTAACAGTGAAATATAAAAGCAATTTTGACTTCATCCATCCCGAGAATTAAACCCAGACGAAAGAACCAGGTTGGGTACCGGCTACTAGTCTTAGCAATTGGGCCGACGTATCTCAATGTAGCGGGCCAAGACTCAGCCTCGGCATTCATTCTCTTCGTGGGACCTTTACCCTTGTAGCCATTCTGCAATGCTTTGATATGGGCATAATCGAAACTGTCCTCGCCGAAACTCTAAGCCATGATGCCACCCAGTTGCAATGGAACCACGATATCAGTGAACTTCTGAGCAATGCTTTCTGGCGTATCCCAAGTCCAGAACGTATTCGTCTGTTGGTCAATATACCACTGCCCGCCGTTGGCATCGTCCTTACGGTCGCTTGGTAGACTCGCTGGAACGTTTCGGTCGTGACAGGCGCCTCGCACTTCCCATAGCCTGTGAGACAGCCGCTTCCGCAATAATTTCCGGTGCGGATGGTGACTCATTTCATCAGCATCTCATGGATCTCTGAGCCTGTCGAAGAGGCATCACTTTAGACTTGCCAGTACATTGAAGAACTACAGCAAGCTCCGTCTGGTCATTTCAAAATGCTTGCCGTCGACGACTCCGCACTTTCCGTTGGCGCGCATAAAGGTACCCCTCCGCCGCAGACACACCTATGTTGCCATTTTAGAACGCCTACTTCAAACGACTCAGAACTGGATAATTCTGAAATATTCTAAGCTTCAGTAGACCCCTTATATAGCCAGCTATAGAATGTTATCGTGATCATTGCTGTAGTCAGGTTAATAACCCAATTTGGAAAACTGAGGTCTATGTAATCGCTAACCTTACACTTGGAGCGTGCCTTTCTTTGGATCGACTGTTTGAGGCATAAGAGGAAGAAACTAAGTTTTTTGTCTAATGTAAGATTTTGTGTAGGATTGTGCACCAGTGGGTTGGGATGGTAGATACGTGCAAACAATTGTTAGAAGAGTAAATATTGTACAGTTCAGAGCATACAGTAAACAGCTTCCTCCTTTCCAAGATCCATCCAGCACTAATAGACGGTCTCAATGAAAGTTTTATATCATGGATTAATGACAAAGATAAATTGTTGGCTGGTATACAAGAAAACACTGATACTGTGGGTTTGGTGACCGTTGAAGGGACCGCATGCCCGGCCCGGCTGTGGCCAATCAGAAGGGCCGGTCTGGCTTAGTCAGCAGCGGGCTGGCCACTACACCAAGTGCTTCGGCGCCCACGATGGCGATAGCTTCTTTCTTCCTTCTGTAGCAAGAATCGAACCCGTACCCAAACAGTACGGCTTTTGCTCGCCCCTATTTGCACGTGCAAAGACCCCTGACCCTTGGCAGTCAGGGCCGTACCAACACTGATCAGTGGTTGACTACCCCGTCAATCCCTGACAGCTAGGTCCGAAGAGGTAGATCCATCGCCAGACCTTCGCCGACCTTGTCAGCCAGCGAGCAGTCAACAGCCGACGAAGCAGACCGCGATATCTACGCTACACGATCGAAAGGAAGCAGCCACCACTGACCGGTAACCAGACCAGGCAGTCGTCGTTGCTAGTACCCCAGGAGATCCAGCCGTTGAAGACCAGAAGTTCCTTCCTGGCGTTGCTTCCGGAAAAGAAGATCCGGGCCCTCCGCTACGAAGTATCACGAGAAGCAACCGTCGCCCTCACAAACCCGCTTGTGCCGCCGACGACCTCCTACGTGAAGGACCGACTGTTTAGCGGTACGCACCACCGCGCCTTCCCATCGCCACCCCTTCCCAAGCAAAGAACACCCTCCCCGACCTCGTTCTTCGCCCCTTCCCCTTCTTCAAAAAGGGCTTCTCACCAGACGGTGGCCTTCTTGCCACCTAAACGACTGCCGGCGGGGCAGGTGCTGACCTCAAGCACTTACCCTACCGTTTACGCACAAACCTCTTGCCCGGGCCCCCTTACGCTCCCTTGGCCGCTTAGCACAGCCGCCCGGAACGCCCAAAACCGTGCCCGGAACGCCAAAACCCTCACCTACCCCTCTTTTGTTGCGTTTAGCGGTGTATGACCAAGATAACCACTCGAAAGGGCAACTCTACCCGTCAGACTACGCAGTAATAGGTGCCGTTTGCCGATAACCACCACCTGCGGGTGAATGGTTCTTGTGCCGGTCATAAGCCGTAGCAGTGAGTGTCACGATACCCTCTTTTCTGCAGATCCGAGGCCACCGGGAAGGCTACGGCTACCTCGTCGCTGCTGACGACGACGCCCCTGCCCCGGCACCATTACCGCTGTTCGGTGGCAGCGGGCAACGGTGTCTCTCTCTCTTTCTCTCTCTCATCCAGATCTCTTCGCCGCTTGCCATTGCGGCGGTGTGCTGGTTCTCGTCACCACCACCGCTTGCCTGGTCGCCGCAGACGACGGCGCCCCTGCCTTCCGTCGGCACCACCATCGCCGCTTGCCTGGTTGCCGCGGACGACGGCGTGCCGGCTCTCGTCGCCACCACTCGCGTCAAAGCCGACGTCGCCAACTACGGCGGCGGCGGCCCCTCGTCAAAGCCGACGTCGCCAACTACGGCGGCGGCGGCCCCTCCGCCTTCTTCGCCTTCGGCTTGTTCGCCTTCGCCTTCTCCTCCTTCTTCTGGTCTCCCGGAAGTAAACAAACAAACCACCTGCTGAAGAAGCGCGAATATCGTGGCGGCTGGTCCTCCTCCTCCTTCTTCTGCTGGTCCTTCTTCTGGTGGTCCTCCTCCTTCGGTAGGCCGAAATAGCCATCCTCAACCACAACAGGAACTACACCCACGGTGGTTGGTCCCCTTTCTTCTTCGCGCTCAGAAGACGAGACCTTCCTCAACCACAACAGGAACTACACCCACGGTGGCTGGTCCTCCCCCTTCTCCTTCGCCTGACCCACGGGAAGGACGACCGCGAAGACTCGAGTCAAATCAGTCAGACTCTCCTCTTCCCCTTCCTTTCCTTTGAACCGTGGGAAGGGCGACCACGAAGACACGAGTTAGATCAGTCAGTCAGTATCCTGGATTCAGATTTTCACGGCTGGCCCGTGAATAATAGGCAATGGCCGAGACCGCTTCTTTTTCGTCGACCACTATGCCCCCGGCAGCAGGCACCACCCCAGCTGGGGAGTGGGACTACGCAGACCTCCTTAAGGCCCACCTCGATACCCTTCACCAACGATACGCAGTCCCAGCAATAAGCTGGGCCCGTGTTGACCGCTCCCGATGGGAAGCCCCGAGCGACCCTTCGAACCGAAACCCTACCCGGATGACGACATACCTGCTTAGGGCACTAGACGAGCTACGGGAAATTCACGCTGTTGACGACGAACTTCTCGGCGAGTACCAAACCTACTTCGAGGGGTGGACTCTCGATAGCTTCAAAGTCACCGAGGGCCGCTGGCGATCAGAGCTCCGGCGCTTCCTCCGGGCCCACGGCATCTACACCGGCAACGTAAGGAGCACCCGTGTTGCCGACCAACTATTTGCCCTCCTTGAAGAAGACTATTGCCCCGAGTGGCCAGAAGACGAAGCCCGTGAGGTTGAATTCGCGCCCAAGTCGAAAATGGCACGACGATTTCAAAGACCGCCCGGAAGGGATATACGAACGCCCGTTCCTTCCGCCCCAGGCGGTGCCTCTTTCCCTGCCACTATCGTCGAGTCGATAGAACGACCGACCCGGCTGCCCCCAACTACACCGGGCCCGGCGGTCGCCTGGCAAAACGTTACTCCAGGCCCGGCAAGCCGACAGGCATCACGTGCCCCGGGGACCCCATACACCCGGAACGACCTTCTTCAGCCCGAAGCTCCGTACAACCCCCGGGAGGAATACCCGGCCCAGACGCCGATGCCATACCGCCATCAGCCCCGACCATGGAACGACTACCAGGGCCTCCCTCCTCGCCACGTGCCCAACGTTCGAATAGAGCCAGAACAGATAGCTCGCTTTCTTAAGAGCTGGGACCCAGCGCAGAAGTGGAGTGGTGACCCGTACGACCTCTTAGACGACAAAATCAAGGTGTTTTTGAACATCTGCTACTTTAATGAGGTCGACCCTGGCCAATTCCACGCCCTACTTCCCCGTATTCTCACCGGCCGTGCCGAGAAGTACCATCTCACATACGTCAGTGTCGACGATAGCTTCGCCCAGGCGTACGCCAAGCTAAAGACCCATTTCGACACCGATACCAACCGCCAGCAATACTTCAGCGATTGGACCGGCCTGACCTTCTCTAACATGCGCGAAGACCCCGAAAACGCTGAGAAGAACCCACGGGAAGTGCTACAAGCCCTACTGGACAAGCTTCAGCTATGCCAACGGGCACTTGGCCACGGCTACGAGGGTGACGATACTCTCAGAATGACCGTTCTTCGCGCCTGCGAGGGCGTGCCAGACTTCGAATATGCACTATTTACGCCCTCGGCCCCATGCGAGAAGCTATTTCAAGACCTCCGCACCTCTCTTGATCTAAGTCTGAAGCGTAAGCAGCCTTCCCAGCGCTTTCTTACTGGTCCCGGCCTATCTGCCGCTGAAGGCGACGACGAGACTTACTATCTCGATCGCCGCTACACCAACAATAAGCAGAGCGGCCGCGGTGCCCCCAGAAGGGCCACCACGCGCCCACTACCACAGCAGGGAGCCCCTCGACTACTAGACCCAGCTAAGAAACGTTGCTTCGTGTGTAACAAAGAAGGTTGTTGGTCTACCAACCATACAACCGAAGAACGCCAGCGTGCCCGTCGCCAGTTCCTAATGGCCTACGAGCATGCCCAAGAGGCTGCCCATAGCGGCGAAGTCGATGCCTTCTTGGCTGGTATAGAGGACGCTGAAGGCACGCCTACCGGCCAAGTGACCACTGCCGAAGAAGACGACGATAGTGGCTACATGGCCCACCACTTCCTGATGGATTCGGCCTTCCTCCATTATCTTGACCCCTCGCCAGCAGAGGAGCCCGAGGATGGCGACGAGACCGTCGCCGGCGTCTTCCTTCTCGAAGACCGCTACTCTCGCCACAAATTTCAAGGTATTATGCCCGATACGGGCGCGGCCGAATACTCTACGGTAGGCTACGACCAGTACTTGGCCCTCCGGCGAGAAGACCCGAAAGTCAGCCTGGATTCGTCACGTGCCGACGAAGCCACCGTAAGGTTCGGCAAAGGGCCACATTCCTCGTCAAAAGGCACAACCACCATTGCAACGCCGCTCGGGGATATCACGTTTCACGTGATAGATGCCTCGACCCCTTTCCTATTCTCGATTACGGATATGGACGCTCTTGGTGTGTTCCTTCGAAACACCACCAACGAGCTGGTACAACGCCGGCCCGACGGCACCGAGATAGTCGTCCCGGTGACGAGAAAGTGGGGCCACCCGTGGTTTTCCCCCTTTGGGCACGGTCCCGCTTCCATAGCTACTTTCTTCACCGAAATAGAGCTTCGACGACTACACCGCCGGTTTGGGCACCCTTCGGTTGACCGGCTAAACCGTCTCCTGGCCAACGCTGGCCACCCTACGGAGACAGCGGCTCTGGAAGCCGTATCTAAGTTTTGCCACCTTTGCCAGCTAAACGCCGACGCCCCTAAACGGTTCAAATTCACGCTGAAAGACGACGTCAACTTCAACTATGAACTACTGGTTGACGTCATGTACCTGAAGGGTCGCCCAACGCTACACGCAGTAGACTCGGGTACTTCTTTTCAAGCCGCTCGCTTCCTCGAATCCCTTTCCGCCAAAGATACGTGGGAGGCACTCCGGATGATGTGGATAGACAGCTATTTGGGACCCCCTGATTGGCTGGTCCACGATGCCGGCACCAACTTCGCCTCCGCAGAGCTTAGAAACGAGGCCAGGCTAATGGGCATCACCTGTAAGCAGGTCCCTACGGAAGCCCATTGGTCGGTAGGTAAGGTGGAGAGGTATCACCGCCCGTTACGCCGTGCCTTTGAGATCCTCTACGCCGAGCTATCCGGATCGTTTACCGACGACGCTATCCTTCAGATGGCCGTGAAGGCCGTCAACGATACAGCCGGGCCAGACGGGCTGGTGCCTACACTGCTCGTTTTTGGTGCTTTTCCCCGGATAAACACCGATTCGCCCCCTTCCCAGTCAACTCTGAAGAGGGCTGAAGCTATCGCTAAAGCCACAAAAGCGCTTCGGAAGGCCTCGGCGGAGCGGCAACTCAACACCGCACTTCACAGCCGCAACGGACCTGACGTCACCCACCAGCTAACGTTGCCACTGCAAAGCAACGTTCGGGTATGGCGGGAAAAGGAAGGCTGGCAAGGGCCGTTTAAACTGCTAGCCACGGAAGGGCACGACGTTACGGTCGACCTGCCCAACGGCCCCGTGAAATTCCGGTCGACGGCCGTTCAGCCATACTATCGTGAAGAGCCCGGCCCAGGGCCAGAACCCACGGACGACGCCGCCGACGGCCACGCCACGCACCCGGCAGGCACCCTGGGAAGCCATCCTGCAGAAGATGGCACAATTCACGTTCGGGGCGACGCCCCTACGGCACCCCGCCGCCGCGGCCGCCCACGGCGCCTTACTGCCAGCCCATATGCTATGATGTCACAAAAAGAAGAGAACGACTTCGAGCTGGCGACGAAGCTACGATTGGATGGCATTATCACGACGCCCGGCGCCCCGTTCGAAGAATCCGACGCTTCCGAGATAGACAATCTGGTGGCACGTGACGTCTTCAACTTTGAACGCTTCAACCCCATTACCCATAGGGCTATTCGGCTATTTAAGTCCCGTATGGTACGTGAAGTCAAGAACAAGACCACTAAACCGTACGAGAAGTCACGCCTAGTAGTTCAAGGGTACAACGATGTAGGCAAGAAGGATATCCTCACCCAATCGCCGACAATTCAACGGGTCAGCCAGCGGCTGATTACGGCGCTGGCCCCGTCCCTCTTACAAAGAGGAATGGTGGTTGAACTTCGCGATATCACCCAGGCCTACCCTCAGTCAAAATCGAGGCTATTCCGGCCGATTCTGGCCCAGTTACCCACAGAGCTAAGGCCACGATACCCTCCGGGCACGATCATGAGGGTGATAAAACCCCTATACGGCATCGCCGAGGCGGGCGTACACTGGTGGGCAACGTACCATCGCCACCATCGTGAACAGTTAAAGATGAGGATGTCGACTTTTGACCCGTGCCTTCTCGTCACGGAAGGCCCGGCAGAATCGTTTGGGCTAGTGGGAATGCAAACCGACGATACCCTCATTCTCGGTACCCCGGCTTTTTCGGCTAAAGAAGAGAAGAAGATCCAGAAAGCTAAGATCGTCTGCAAGCCGAAAACGACCCTCACGCCTACCAGCCCCATCGACTACAATGGCACCCGGCTATCGCTTCACGAGGATGGATCTCTTGACGTCAACCAGAAGGGCCAGGCAGAGAAGATCGCGATAATCGACCGGAAGTCACCTGACCGGGCACAACGCTACCTTGAACAAAGGGCCCGTGGGGCGTATATAGCCTCTATCTGCCAACCGGAAGCCACGTTTGACCTCTCCGTCGCCGCTCAAGCCCAATTGCCCATAGACGAGGACTGTACCAAGCTGAATAAGCGACTTGGGTGGCAAATCGACAACCTCGCTCGTGGGCTCCGATACGTACCCCTCGACCTAACTATCGCCAAGCTAATCGTCTTCGTCGACGGGTCGTTTGCTAATAACCGGGATCTGAGCTCGCAAATCGGCTTCGTACTCGCGTTGGCTACCGAGGAGCCGAACGGCAATGGAACCCAGCAGAGGATACGTGGTAACATCTTGCACTGGTCCTCGACGAAGTGCAAAAGGGTGACCCGGAGCGTGCTAGCGTCAGAGATATACGGCATGGCCAGTGGTTTTGACAGCGCCGCCGTGGTATCCGCCACGCTTCACCTCATTACCGACCAACTGGAGCTTCCCCGGGTGCCCCTCGTCGTCTGTACCGACTCGTACTCGCTATACGAGTGCCTGGTCAAGCTCGGAACCACCAAAGAGAAGAGGCTGATGGTAGATATTCTCGCCCTCCGCCAGTCGTACGAGAGGAGGGAGATTAGCGAGATCCGGTGGATCCACGGCGACGATAACCCGGCAGACGCCCTGACGAAGTCATCACCAAACAAGGCGCTGGAACGCTTTGTGTCAACAAACGAGCTGACGGTGCGTATAGAAGGGTTTGTGGACCGCCCTCACTTGGCCGGCAGGGACAGCCAATAGGAGGGCGCCTACGGGATCGTTGGGGCACGCCGGAAGGGCCCAACGATCATTTGAGTGTTTGGGGCTTTGTGGGCTTTTTAGCCGGTTACGGCGTTCTTTTGGGCATGCTTCTTTTTAAACGTTTAAAAGACTGCCAGTGTGGGTTTGGTGACCGTTGAAGGGACCGCATGCCCGGCCCGGCTGTGGCCAATCAGAAGGGCCGGTCTGGCTTAGTCAGCAGCGGGCTGGCCACTACACCAAGTGCTTCGGCGCCCACGATGGCGATAGCTTCTTTCTTCCTTCTGTAGCAAGAATCGAACCCGTACCCAAACAGTACGGCTTTTGCTCGCCCCTATTTGCACGTGCAAAGACCCCTGACCCTTGGCAGTCAGGGCCGTACCAACAGATACATAAATCGCATATCCAATATGAGATCCCTCCGCATTCACGTCAAGACCCTGGAAAAACCACGTGGGAAAACCAGACCCGAGGGATGAAGAAACTAAACATTACATACAGGGTACAATGGAAACAAGATACCGTAAAATCGATCCCCAACAGTCTGGATCGAGTCAGCCGATGAAACAGCTCAACTTGTAGTGAGACAAAGAAGAGATGAAAGATGAAGTCTGCCGCACGGGAAATTTATTCCGGTAGCTTTTCTAGGTCGGCCAGGCTTTCCCTAAGACTCGATGCGGTATGAACAAGGCTGTCGCGGCGCCGAATCTGCTGCTCGGTCTCGGATCCGATTCGGATGAGTTCTTCATCTGATAGAAGGGAGACCGAGTTTGGACAGAATGAACGAGAAAGGGGTGACATAAGATGGCGTTCGATGACTTGTCTCGCAACGTTGTCGATAAAAGTCTTCATCGCGACCTGAACTCAGTTAGAAACGTCATGTCCCATTAGCTTTGCAGCCTTTAGGCGCGTACCTTGTAGTATGCATGTAGCTGTATCAATGCCTCCTTGCAGGCTTGCTCGTCCATGTCCACTGTGATTCTTGATTCGATGGCTGAGATAAACCTATTAATGTCGTCTGAATGATTGCTGATATGTAGTTTACCATTCCAATCATGTTCCGTCACGACATCAATAGCCTCTCTTACCGCGACCTTTTGATTCTGTAACCTGTTCTTTTGGACATTATCTGTGTAGTAGTGATTGTAGGTCAGCGGGCTCCGTTGCTCATCGTCAATCAGCTTATCGAGTTCCCCGAGTGCGAGCTTCTTGGCCTGGTCGAGCCATATGTTCAGGTTGCTCCCAATATCGCGACGTAGCCTTGCTTCAGTGATCAGCCTTTGGGTCGCCTGGTGTACCCATTTCGAAGTGAGTTTCATGACCTCGGAAACATGAGACTGGCTGATATGGCGCCACCGTTGAGATTGTTCCTGAAAAAGCTCGGAAAGAAGTGCCGAGTTGTAATTTCCTGGCAGTTCTTTACCGCGGGTGCGAAAGTACGCCTAGGCTCTTGTCAGCATAACAATAGAGCCAGGGCTGGTACTGCCAAACGGAGGACAATTGAACAAACCTGCTTCACCCAATCTCTCATCTCTTCTTGGCTTACTACGAGCTGGGCTGTTTCATCGGCTGACTCGGATGCTGAAGTTGGAGAGCCAACTTTCCGTCTTTCTCCATTCTCCCGCATGCAGCTTGCAAATTTTGTGTTTTCTGCCTGAATCTGAGCCCGAAGGCGGCACACATCATTTCCCGAAAAAAACTCAGCGTCAGTACTGTGATAACTACCATCCAGTGCCGCCTGGGTTAGTTCGTAGAAGTTCATGCTCAGATTCGTCAGAAAGGCTCGAATCTGTCCCACGGCTGGGCGCGCTTCCCCGAGAGATTTCAGTTCCGACTCGTTCACGTCCAGCTTTTTTCTGATCTCCTCGGCAACTTTTGGAAGCTCCCGTTCTATGTGAGTATCCAACAGCCCTTGCAAGAACCCTCGAAGCCTTTCTGCGCCAAGCCGGTTTGGATCAAGGCCTTGGGCTGCCCAGACAGGGCTCGAGAAGAAGCGAAGCTCACGGCTGGCTCGTGTCTCCATTGTGATGCCGTCATTAATTTCTGATGGTGTTGGGTTCTTGAGGAGAAAAAATCCCAATTTCAATTTGATAACGTCCTGGTTCTTCGCAACAAGGGCAAGCTTGGCCTCAGCACCTTCGTTGATCAAATCTGGCTTTGTGATGATTCCCACGGTTCGCTCGCCATCGGGGTCGTATTCCCGCGCAAGCTTGATGATGGGTTGATTTGCCATGTCGTTGCCAGCTTGCAGGACCGCCAGGATGATCGTCCGGGAGCTATGCAGATACGTCCTGACCATGTCATGGACTGAATCCACATCCTCCTGCGTCTGCTCCTCATTGGGAACTGAAATTAGGCCCGGCAAGTCCACAATACTTAGATGGAGGCCGATAGGACCGGTGATCTCAATGCGTAGCGCGTCGGACGCAAAAGCAAGGCCCCCATCATTTGTCGTGTATCCCCGAAGTTGCAACAGTCTTGAAACATCATCGATGATTATTGGCAACTCGGACATGTTTTGGACAGTCTTTCGATATGCTGATAGCGTCCGCATCTCTTCTTGGCCGCGGGAGGCATGAGGTCGAATGCTGGCCGCTATAGTCGGTGAATCGAAAGTCTCAGAATGCCGAAGAATGATCTCGGTAGGAAATCGTGTGCACAGCCCCTCTTTTCTAGGGAACGGAATTCCCGTGATAGCCTCCAAGACCGAGCTTTTCCCCGTTGACTGGTCGCCGCAAACGACCAGCTGAGGCAAAGCCACCAGGTCTCCCACTCCGTTGGCCCTGACCTTTTCGATCTGGTTGAGACGAAAAGTGGATGTAGAAGTCTGGAGGTGGTGGAACATATTTTCTGGTGGCTTCATGTCGCTCTGTGCAGAGATGGTCATGGTTAAAACGGGCAGGACGTGAACACGAGTTGGGGTCAATCGGGTTGAGTTAAATGGGATGACTTTCAATATCTCATATTCGACAGACTCGCTATGCTTCTGATCTTATATAAATTATTTGGATCGCCAATTATCCGCTTTGGCCTCTTTGCATGGACACCAGCCGCTCGCAAGCATCTTAGTTGGCTTCGTCAAAGCGTATGAGATAGAACGTTAGCTTAGAGTGGTAAAAGCACTCGGTAGTTGTATCACTCGTCCCAAGCATGCAGCAGTGCTTAGGAACCAATCTCACTATTTTGCGTTTATTTCAGTACTCTCAAGTTCGTTTCTGACCTGAATTTTATGTCGCTATAACCCTTTAAAGAGTCCTGCCTGAACGAAGACTTCAAGGGTTCCCTATAAGCAGCGGGGGACATCGCATGTCTTGCCTAGCAGTGAGGTCGAGCGCGTTATGTGTACTCATACATTTTTTGGAACACATTATCTTATTGAAGACGTATGAAACAAAGAATGGACTATTTATATTCTTTGAGTTCCTCTACTAAGCTGGAACGGCAATAAGTGTCCTATAATGACAAGGAACAATGTGTCTTATCGACGATAACAGTGAGATTCGCTATGCAAGGCTTTAAACAGTGACTTTCCAATCTACTTCTGCAAACCAGTAATCTGTTAGATGTCACTATTTCGCTATAAGTCTTAGTGTTGAGCCGGGCCTAGTCTCCGCCGCTATTCGCGCCGGCGCGGTTGACAAGGCCTCTCAACCTATGAAACAAAGGATTAGGTACTGTTTGTGATGTATATCCCTACATTGCTGGACAAAGGCTCATTTCCTCGGGACAAAGAGTTGATTTGAATTTGGGAAAGCTTGCTAAACACACAAAGAAAAAGATAGGTCGAAAATTCCTAGCTCGTAAGATGAAATGACTAGGTGGCCGCCAAGACGAACGATCTGATAATCGCTTTTGGCGATAAAAGAGTCAGACTTAGCGTCAATGCTTAGAACGATCTGCGCGTCAATGTGACACTGAGCAGATTGGTCGTGCTCGACCACATAGTTCGCACGGGGCGAAATTTGGTGGCTGGGACCAGATTGTGTTACCGCTGACATGGAATCCGGAGGATGTCGGTATGCTCCTAGAAGCGGTCAAGACCAGACGAAAGCGCAAGAGCTGGAGGATGAAGGTCAGCGACTATGCGACCCGGCTTCAAGAGCTGGAGGCGGGAGAGCAGCGAGAGAAGAGGATCGGTCGCTTTCGAGCACCACCGGATGGTTTCTTGTCTAAACTTAAGGTGAGATCGTCCACATGATCTCTCAAAATAATGGACATGTAGTACGAATGGCAGGCAAGTTATCTAGCGTAGGGATACGTCTCCCTCTCTGTTGAGTGGAGACGACACCTGCGGCCTGAGAACTTCTTACCGAATAACGGAGCAGCAGACCTGCCCTGCCTAGTTGATGCAGTCGGCGCCCGGTTTGTCTCATTGAGTTTAGTTCCGCTCTCGTTACTCCCACCTTATAGCATTTCTAGGCTCTGAGTTGCAAATAACTCAATGGAAAACCGGATTTTAAACTAAACGTTTTTGTGTGATAGCTGAGTCATCTCAAGGGGTGAATCTAGCTGGAAAGGTTGAGTGTTGCTGTAGTGCCTACCTGTTGGTGTGAGGGAGTGATATATTATTGATTAAGTACTGTGTTTGCAGAGGGCTGTGTAATAATCTATTACCGATTATACTGTAGGCCTAAACGATGCAGGTATTAGAACTTGCACAATCGGACCTTGTATCCGTGCCAAATTTCTGCAAATGCTCGTTTTGCACTATTATTTTTGCACTTCTGAAAGCAAGTCTGGGATGCTCCTGGCACAAACTTGATCTATCCCCTGACCGTTGACCGGAAATAGCCTCCGTACCGCTGACTAACTGGGCAAGGGACCTGCTTTACGTTGAGAGGCCCACCATTCTTTACCGACTGCCCGAGCAAATATTCAAAGGTTGCGAGGTTCACCTGAAGGTGGGGATTGCACCCACATCTGGCCTACCCTGCTCAACACAGTAATTCTTAAAAAAAAAAAAAAAAAGACTAGCCAGACCAAGCTCATACATTCCTGGGCTCATTTGGATTAGTATGGTCAGGAACCCGTTCCATGGGTGCGAGATTATAAATACTTTTGGGTAGCTAGGGTAGCAGCTGAAAACCGGCGTACAATTTCAACAGCACAGCTTTGTCACAACAAATACCCCACGAGCCGAATACTTTTGCGACACCCATTGTGTCTTTTACGGCACACTGTAACTACAGCCAAGGAAATAATCACTCCTGTAAAATAATCCTGATTTCATGTCATCGCTTGTCCTCGGGCCTCAACCTCGCACCGTAGAGAGCGCCCCCAGCCGCAGCACAAGCCAGGCACACCTCACCTCGGCCGTACACTCGGGTAGCCTAGTGCAGTTGTTGGCATGAGGATGATTCGAAGCGCCTGGGGCTTCCTCGACGGCTTCACCTTTTGGTGGACCTGGAGCTCATTGCAGGCAGGTGGATAACAGAGAGGGCCTTGAAGACGCTGCTTGCAGGAGGTACAGTACGGCTGGCTGAAAGCACAGAACGGCACGTTCTAAATTCTGCTGGATCATGGCCAGAAGAAACCCGTGGTCAGCAAAGGATCAGGCATACACCACACAACGGCAACACAGAAAAAATGCGTAGGTACGAGATGGGCAAAGTGGAGGAAGCGTTGGAAGTGGTCCGAGAGGAGTCAGCAGTAGGGGCTGGTAGAAACAAAAGAGTAAAAGCCGTGGATACTCTAACGATGGAAATGATCACAGCCGTCACCAAGGCTCACGATGCCGCTAGGAAAGCCAAAGAAAATGCCATAAAAGCCTATAATACCGTTTCTTGGCGGACTGCAGGATTTGGTGACACATTTGGTCCAGCGGCAAGACTATGCTGGCTATCTTGTTGTTATGCCGGGACGATACCTCGAGCCCGCCAAGCACATGAGTTATCGACAGAAGAGCGTGAATGAGAGGCGTCGGTAAGCATGGAGAATACATGCCTCAACTCTGCCATGAGGTCTTGACGCACTGCGCATAATAGACTATATAAGGATGCCACAACTTCCAAGTGTTAACCTTCGCACCTATAGGTATTTATTTACCCTAGGTAGAGAGCCTATCTCTTAGAAGTCAAAGCATAAAAGCACTATAGCATTATTAATGCTAGAGGCTAAGTAAAGGCCGGCGGTATACAATGGTATAGCAATTAAAACGGCTTCGACGTATTGCAGCAGAGGGCAAGAGGTCGGTTACGCTGTTGCAAGTTACGCTGGGTGTCTGATCCAGAACAGGAGGATGACTTATGTATTTCGGCTTAAAGAAAGACATGAGCTTCCGTAGATATTGACTTTTAAAGCTAGGATTTCTTTTCATACCTCATTATGGGTCACGCTATATCCTTCAAATCAATTGGCACTATCCGGATGTTGTTTTCTGCTGAAAGTCAGGAAGGTGGAAATGTGAGTTGAAATAGTCCATTCAGCCGACAAGACATGACCGCTTGTAGCTGTTCGTGCTCTTTGCATGGGTTGCTCGTTTGGGGCCCTGCCATTCCTCTCCGGGCACACAATTTGCGCACCCCTGTAGATTTGGGGTGCATTCCAGGGGGCTGAGATCCATCGCTGCCAGAGTGCGGCGCTGCCAAGTTCAGCTCACGGCCGAGCTCAAATACACTGATAGGCTGCCTCCTGCATACTGTATGTGAGTGCCCCCCTTTTTTTACGTCTTACTTTCTGCGCGTCTATCAAAGTATCCGTAGCGAAACAGCCACTGTTCTCGAAGCTGGAACGTCTACACACAATCAATGGCATGGATTGTTAATTGGTAGCTGATACCATACAACCATACAGCGTCAAAGTTTTGGTACCTCACGGTTGTGCTTGCTTATGCAAGAGAAGACAAAGGGCAGCCCGGGACAATGTTCTGGCACGGGCCGGCACGGATCGGTTCAAGTCAGGATGGCCCGGTAGCAGAAGACCCACACGAGTTCCGGGCACTCGGCAGCTCAACAACAATCCGCCTCATCAAGATCTCCCCGGAAAAGGTGAATGGCTGCATAGCCTGCAGAGTCTATCATTTCGATGAAAAGCAGCAAGGGGCCATCAAATATCACGCGCTGTCATACCTCTGGGGAGATTCAAAGCCAACGAGGCAGATCTACTTGCAAGACGGGAGCAAAGAATGGCGCCCATTCCCACTGCACGAAAACCTTTGGCAGTTTCTCGACTACGCACGGCGCCAGAAGTTATTTGACCGGCTGTTCTGGACAGACCACCTATGCCTCAACCAGAAGGGCCATGGAGAGATCTCGCAGCAGGTACCGCGCATGCACGCCATATACCGCGGCGCAGAGCTTGTTGTGATATGGCTGCAGCTGAGGAAGCAGGAGCAGCAGGGCCTGCGCAGGGTCGTGAGATCTCATGAGCGGCCCAAGCTCATGCCGAAGGCCTTGCACGGATTATTGCAGAAGCGACTGTCATCGTATCGGGATGCCATATGGGGCGCGATGGAGAACCCCTACTGGGAGCGGGTCTGGATAGTCCAGGAGGTCGTGGTGGCGAAGAAGGTGTGCGTTGCGTTCGGGGATATTTCCATCGATCTCGACGAGCTGCGGGCATTGGTCAACCCATTCCGACTGGCCAGATTCCCAGCCGGAAAGCCTTCGATGTGGGTGCTATGCGACATGCGCGCCGCGGGCGGGAAGATTCCGCTGTGGAGGATGCTGAGGGACTTCACGGGGTACCAAAGCAGCCGGCCTGTCGACCGTGTGTATGGATTGCTCGGCATGGTCGAGGACCACGGCGACGGCAGCTCGCCTGTCGAGCATATCCAGGTCGACTACGACAAACCGATAATGCATGTCTTGCTAGACGCCATGTTTGAGTCGACACCCCCGTTGACGGAGTACAAGCTGGCCACCTCATGCCTCGGTCCTTGGAACACCTATGATGGCCTCTCACTCTTGGAGGGATACATAACGAGCAGCACGACGATGCAGAGACACAGAGATTTCGCGAGGTTTGCGCTGCAATGCTTCGAAGCTTTCAACATCATCAAATCCGTTCCGGGGGCTCCTAACCCATACCTCATGAGTGATGTGATAGACGACCTTATCTCATCAGCTGCTATGACGGGTTGGAAACCTACTTGGCGCGAAAGCGCAGCGCTTATCGGTCTTCTCCTCGCGAAGTGGAGCATGGGACCTCTGGATCACTGGAAAGCTCATCGCCGGCGCAGGGGACAGGCGTCATCTCCTTGGCGATGTGCGGTCCACCAGTCTTCCAATGGAGGTCGTGGGGCTTCAGAGTCCTATGGGGTAACCGCTGGAGTCACAACGATGGCGGTCTGGAGCCTTAAAGGCGTTGTTGATGCGTGCGAAGGACAATCTCGAAGCTGTGACGGGTCGACCATGACTTGCGAGATCCCTCAGATTGGGCTCCGTCTTTCGCTTGAGTCTGACATCAATCACGGGATTGTACACATTTTGAGCCTTCGTCGTATCGTGCCCAAGACTTGGCTAGAGGCCTAGCTTGGAATGATGCATCCCGACATAGGAGCGGAAGAATAATATGGAAAATGAAGTCCCCCGGGAGAGGTGATATAATGACACGGAGCCATATCATTTCGGCGAGGGAAAATATACGTCAATTGTGAGGGCGTTGACTCTCATTCCTCGCCCCTGGATTTACTCTAGTCTCAGACTCATACCGGCTCCGACCTCATCAACACGATATCAAACGGCGGGTAATGCAACTCAACACCACCCCAATCCTTCTCCACCAACGCGACCTGGCTAACCGGCCACCCATTTTGGTCAGTATACCCACCAAAGTCAAACCAATCACACTGGTCCAGCTCTGGTATCGTCCGCCAGATGGTCACCCCCTCGCCCAGCTGCGCGGCGTCGCCGGCGGCCTCGGAGGGGTTGAGCCCAGACCCGACCCCCTTCACGCCGAAGAACCTGCCGCCCTCGGTCGCGTTGGCCTTCCAGCCCAGCTTGTCGATGCCCTCGAGGGCGTCCGTGCCGTTGACCATCAGCGCGCGGAGGAACATGCTCCCGCCTTGGACCTCGATCAGCGCGTAGGACTGCGGGCCCGCGTCTGCTCCTGCTGCGGGGTTTGTTGTGGCGACCTCGTCTGGGGTGAGGCCCGAGTCGATGGCCACGGTGTAGTTCCCCGCGAAGCGCCGGGCCATGATGTTGGACAGGGCCGTTTCGAACGCCGGGATGAGGATCTCGTGGACGGAGTCCCAGATGGAGGAGGGATAGATTCTGGTCTTGTTTGGCTCGCCCGACTCCTGGGCCAGGACGACGAGACCGTAGCCCAGGTTCGGGAGGACGTCGATCCAGGCGTGGTTGCCTGCCGCGTCCCCGGACTTACCGTAGATGTTGTAGGTCTTGTTCGCGCTGGACCTGATCGGGACCTCCCACCCGAAGCCGACCTGCTGCTTCCCGTCGGGGAGGTAGATGCGAGGCTGGAGGGACTGGCGCCGCTGGTTGAGGGTGATGAGCTGCGGCGTCGGGGACAGCCAGACCTGGTGTAGGTAGGCGGAGAGGTCTGACACGGAGGACCACATCCCCCCCGCGGGATTGTACCCGTCGACAACCAGGTCAACCCAGTTGTTCACTCCGGGGACGCCGAGCTGGTCCCTGACCTCCGGCCTAGGCGGGCCGAAAAAGGATTGGGTCATGCCCAGCGGGCCGAAGATGTCCTTCTGGACATACTCGGCCCAGGATTCGGTGGTCCCCATCAGAGTATTCCGATAGCTGGACACAGCGGAGCCGAGGACCGCAAAGCCAGCGTTCGAGTAGGCCGCCCGCTGACCCGGCGCGAACATCAGGTTGCGCCCGCCGAGGTACTCCACCACCTGGTCCGGGGTGACGGAGGCCCACTCTGCGCCGATGTAGGCCGCACTCGCCCGGCCCATCGCGGTGATCATGTTGAAGTCGGTCGAGTAGCCCTCCCTGGTCAGGCCGGAGCTGTGCGTGCCCAGCATCGAGAGCGTGATCTCGCTGCCCCCGTTCAGCCAGTCTTCCTCCGGGAGGCTGAAAGAGGGGAGGACTGTCCGGACGGGCGTGTCGAGGCTCAGGGGCTGGATGGTAGGGTCGCCTGCTGACATGGCCCGGCTGACATTTTGGATGACGAGCGTGGAGAATGCGGCCAGGTTCTTGGACACGGAGGCGAGGCGGAAGATGGAATCGCTGGTGATGTTTTGCGTGCCGGATGAGTCGTTCATCCTGAGGCGGCCATTGTTGAATGCGAAGGCGAGCCCTGGTCCGGAGGCGTGCACCTACAGTAGCACATCATCAGTAAAATGCGGGCCGGTCAGGGGCAAGTCGTGTTGCTTACCACGGCAAAGCTGAGGCCATCGCTGGAGTTTGTGAACAGGCTGGAGAGATTCTGCTGGACCTGTGCAAAAGCTGCTGTGACGGCCTTGTCCTGTAGAATGGCTGGATCCGAGAGTAGACTGCTATGCACGTCTGGTACGCAGGCCGAAGAAACCAGGCACGAGAATATGCTCAGGACCGCCGCGACTGAGATGAAGCTTGAGTCATGTGCGTGATGCCGTGGACACCACATTTTACTGTGTGTGTTGTCCCATCCAAGAAGCAGCAGATGCTGAGGATATTGGAACAGTGAAAAGTCGGCAAAGGCAGCCTATAGTGCCGGGCCTCAGAAGTGTGAGGAATATTCGAAGATCAGGAGTCTTCTTATATAAATAGACCGATGGGATGGGCAGGCAGACAAGGTTTCCGGGGGGGGGCTTAACTCATGGCAAAGCTTAATGAAATGAATGACAGTGCACGTCCTCCCGCAGCCCGCGGCCGTTCCGAAGAGTAAGCCTGCCTCTCAATGTTGACCCAAATATTTGGATTCGGGTTACAGCAACGATCGCCACACCCCCAGATCCTGTGCGTGCTCCTCTGTTATATAGTTCGACCCGTCCTGCGTCAATAGTCTGTCTTATCTATTGAAATGCACACCTCATGCATAGAACGTTACCTGCTACATGGTTGTGATCAGGTTTGGAGACCAATTCGTATTCAAGAGAGGGGTCAACTCTTGGTGAGCACCTGGTCAACATTGGAACTTATCGCTTGAGCCAAGGGGTTCCTTCTTGGCCGCTGGAGCCAACGGTGATTTTCGGCCTCATTTATGACGAATCTGGGACACATAGGCAGTTTTTCCGGCAAGTCGAGATAACAACGCTCTACGCAATATGCGCAATACGCACCCGAATCCCCGGGATGTTTCTCACTTGCGAATGCTGCATTTCCTGTCGTCGTACCGGTACGAGAGTTTAGTAAAAATCTAACTCCAGGGATAAGATTCAGATATGACGATGACATTGAAAACGGAACCAGAAGATGACCTTCCAACCTCGGTGCCAGTTCCCGATCGATCCATGATCCATTCTACAATCGATGCAATAGCCAAGAGTCAAAATAGCGAGGCAATGCACCTTTGGCAAAGGGAAGAGGGTCTACAAATTGTGATTACCATAGGTGTGTCTTTGTGGGTTTATCTTGAGTCAGGAAAATGCCTGGGCAATGAGAGCGTTCCGACGAGCTGACAGAGCACGTTGCACATCTACAAAAGTGCTCTCATAACAAGTCAAGGGACAGTTCTCGTCCGAGACGAAGTGCATCTGGGTCTGCTTCTCCGGGTCGAAATGCCATCGGGGTGTCGGGCTTTCTAGAATCATGGACGACCATGAAGGGAAGCTTTTGGATAGAGTTGGGTCTTTTACAGGGAGGCAATTTGCTTTACGTGGGGTAAAGTAGGCTTGAGGTCTCTCCTATCCTAGGCAGTCAATACAGCACCCGTGATTGGTCCCATCATTTGTGTTCAAGATTTTGGTTTTCAAAAGCTGGGAATGGCCTCGGAGCCTGGGACCGCCCAGTATGCCCCGGTACACTAAGGCAGGACTGGGCTAGCTGGCTTCAGGGGTATGAGGGGTTCTCCCGCGGCGGGGAGCTCCCCACAGCGGGGCATGGATGTGGGTTTGGAGCTCCCTGTCGAGCTCACCTTGTGCTGTAACTTGTAAGGCTGACCTGGGGTCCCTTATCAGATAAGGAGAGAGCTGGAGCAAAATTCTGGCAGACCCTGGGCCGGTTTATGACTCGAAGCTCGATGACTGTGCTACGGTTTGGACGTCTCGTGTAATACCAAGCTTCTTGGACCTCGACTAAACCTTCTTCAACTACGTTCATCTTTCATACCATATCAATTAGCCTCCGACGAGCTTCAAATCCTCAAACCGACCTCCAATTAGAAACAGCCGAGACCGGAGCTGCTGTGACGATGGCTTCAGGAAAGAAGGAGAACATGCTGTGGGGAGGTCGCTTCACTGGTGAGTCGCCACGATGCCTTCAGTCTGGGGCATAACATCCTTTAGAGACCAGAATATCATCTTGAGGGACCAATTGACCATAAGTTGCCCTCCTACCACCCCAATTGAGCCCTCAACTTTCACCAGAAGACCAGTCCAGCTAACACCACATCTTCCCAACAGGCGGCCTCGACCCCCTCATGGAGCAGTACAACGAGTCCCTCTCCTTCGACAACGTCCTCCACAAGCAAGACATCCTCGGCTCCATCGCCTTCGCCCGCGCCAACACAAAGGCAGGCCGCTTGACTGAGGACGAGTTCAAAAAGATCGAGGCGGGCCTGCTCGAGGTCGAGAAGGAGTGGGAGGCCGGCACCTTCAAGGTCGTCCCGGGCGCCGACGAGGACATCCACACCGCCAACGAGCGCCGCCTGGGCGAGATCATCGGCAAGGACGTCGCGGGCAAGCTGCACACGGGCCGCAGCCGCAACGAGCAGATCGCCACCGACATGCGCATGTGGCTGCGCGACGAGCTCGACAGGCTCGAGGGATACCTCGTGAGCTTCCTGGGCGTCATCGCGAGGCGCGCCGAGAGCGAGATCGACTACGTCATGCCCGGGTATACACACCTGCAGCGCGCGCAGCCCGTCCGCTGGAGCCACTGGATGCTCAGCTACGGCTTCGCGTTCGCCAACGACCTCGAGAGGCTGCGCGAGATCCGCAAGAGGGTCAACCGCAGCCCGCTCGGCTGCGGCGCGCTGGCGGGGAACCCCTTCGGCATCGACAGGGAGATGATGGCCGCGGAGCTCGGGTTCGAGGGCCTGCTGTGGAACTCCATGGGCGCCGTGGCGGACCGCGACTTTGTCCTCGAGACCCTGCAGTGGGGCAGCTTCCTGATGCAGCATATGAGCCGGTGGGCCGAGGACCTGATCATCTACTCGTCCGCCGAGTTCGGCTTCGTGAGGCTCGCGGATGCTTACTCCACGGGCTCGTCCCTCATGCCGCAGAAGAAGAACCCCGACAGCTTGGAATGTCTGCGCGGCAAGAGCGGTCGTGCTTTTGGGCACATGGCGGGGTTCATGATGACGCTCAAGGGCCTGCCGTCTACGTATAACAAGGACCTGCAGGAGTCCGTCGAGCCGCTGCTGGACCACGTCAAGACCGTTGGGGATAGCATCCAGATCGCGGAGGGTGTGCTGTCGACGCTGGCCGCGCAGCCGGACAAGATGCGCGCTGCGCTTGACCCCTTTATGCTGGCTACGGATGTCGCTGACTACCTGGTTCGCAAGGGCGTGCCGTTCCGCGAGACGCATCATATTAGCGGCCGGTGTGTTGCGCTCAGCGAGCAGACGGGTACCCCTATGAATGAGCTCACCTACGAGCAAATGAAAGGTGTGGATGCCCGATTCGAGGAGGATATTGCTGAGACGTTTGACTATGAGAAGAGCGTCGAGATGAGGGCCGCCAAGGGCGGCACGAGCAAGGCTTGCGTGCTGGAGCAGCTCAAGGTCCTTACTGGCATGATTGCTTAGGGACTGGACCGTATGAACAGGTGTTTGTGGGACGTGAAAATGTAAAAGCAATTTTGTTTGTATAGATGTCTAACAGCGAGGACTGAAAATTGAGATGCTCTTGAGCACATTGGCACGTTTGCCTTCAAGTTATTCTTTGCCTTGCTCCCTGTGCAAATATCCCCGGTCCCGTTGACCGGTGGGTGTTCTGTGCTATAGACCACTGAAATACGGTCTGATTAATGCCGGCATTCTATTGCGTCTTGGACCTTCATAAACTAGACTAGCTCATTCGTCCTCGACTTGATACAATGGGCCAGGACTGGGTATGAGCGCCGTTGTTCCGAAGTTCCTGCGCCACTCGCTTCCCTTTCTAGGACATCGATCCGCTGTATATGGAACTCTCTGCTCAGTATTATTCGGTTCCCGGCTTGGGTATGGGACCTAGGCATTGACTGTGGTCCGGTCGGGCATTGAACCTGGCATTAATGTGGTCAGATGAGAATATTCCATGTAGAGTGATCGTAGTGAACAGACTTACATACATAGTACTCCCCTACACCGCATTTGCGTACCGATCTTCCACCTGTCTGATGCTAGTGGTCCGTCCAGGATCGGTGTCTAGTTCATATAACTCGTGATGGGTAACTGTTGCGGATGGTTAAGCTCGACACTCAGTGAACATTTTCAACTCAGTGATCGGAAGAGAGAAATGACACAACCCACTTGATTGTATCTCGTATGGGGGTCCTCCATCCGCACTAACTGGGTTGGTCGCCGCCGGAGGGATATCGTGCGGGTTGAGTCTCATGGTACCTGCTGAAGTGATTAGCCTTTTTTCTATAGAATGTTAGGGAGATGAACTCCTTGGTTTGGTGGGACTGGCTCACTGGAAGTCCCCGACAGGAGATATCGTTCTGGGGCCAAGACCCGCTTGCGGTGTTGAACACATTCCCAAAGGGCTATCGCCGTCCCTAAAACTGTTATGAACAGAGCAATGATGGTTACGGACAATTCGTTTGCCATTTTCGAGTGACAGTTGCGTTGGGTTCACGTGTTTGGAAAAGCTCGTTGGACTTGTCACTGCCGGTCTAACCAGAGGGAAAGTGGAGTGCTTGGAATTGATGAATGGAAGGGTTTTTGTTTGGCTTTAGGGATGAGAACGAAGGAGAAGGCTGTTTGATTTGAAGAGGGCTCCTGGGGCAGTCATTCTGGCTCTTCGTGTGGGGCGATATATTTATATATAGTCTAGGACTCCCATGGCACCGGTGGGCAGGTTGGCAGAATGTCGATTTGTCAATCTTTCGGTTGTTGTAGCACAGTCGATTCCGTGTGGTTTCGAATTCCATCAATGCCAGTTGATGTGCAGTATTGAGCCTCACTACCCGGGTTCCTGATGGAGAGTAATGTGGGAAAGGAATGTGGGAATAAGCACGGTTGTCCCTCTACATATGATACGTAGTCTATGTCTATTTATGGGAGCCACAGATCCGATGGGCGCTGTAGAGGAACCAGGGCGGTACATCTAGACTAGCCCTGATACAGTGACACAGCATGGGCGAGATGGGTACCCAAATTGTCGCGCTACCTGAGGTCTGGCCGCGAGTCGACAGTCGGCATGGACGCCACAGGGCTCTCGCAGTGTCGGGGCCCTGTACCGGTACCGTGACATTTGGGGGCGCAGGCGGCATACTGGTTCTCAAGGGGCAGACCATGCGGTGCGCCTGAACCCCTGTCCTTTGGTTTCCTAGCATTTGTTGCACAGGGCAGTGTTCCTGTTGATTGCTGGCCAACAAAAAGCAGACACTTATCTCAGGTGTGTCCTGCGGCAGTCTGAACACCTTTCTATGGCGTAAGTGGGTTTTGTAATTAGGTAAAAACCCAAAGCACCTGCGCACACGACAGCGACCTGACGCAGTGCCTGCTGTCACTGAGCAGTCCCGCTCCTCATCCCAGTGGCCAAACACGGAGTCATAATTACTCCAACTTTACCCTAAATACATTTGAAGTTGTCATATTATATAGAGATCGGAGATTCTCAATATATACGCTATGTGCCTATGGCAAATAGCGGCGTCGGTTTTGCACGAGTAGTGCAATGGCTGCTTTTGCGTGACAGAAGTCATATTCTGCCTGGTAGCCCTTCTCACGCGAATTCCCGAGGAATGAGCGTGGAGAATGTACCAGTACTATATACAGCTGGTCTGGCTGGCAGCAGGAAGCAGGAATCCAAAAGGGGCCCTGCCCACCCCCCTCGCCCACAGGGGGCTTGCTTTGCTCGCTCGGCGGAGGCAGGTTAGACCCTGAGCAATACCAAGACTGATACGGGCCTCATCTCTCTCCTTCGTAATAGGGGTCTGTTTAATAGGGCGGGGCTTATTAGGTCGCGTTATCAACGAGAGCTTGAAATTCTTCAAGCCATTGATGTCTGTCTTGCTCAACTCATGTTTGCATGTGATGATTCCCCCTGATTAGTGGGAATTTCTGTGGTATTAATAACTGAGACGCTGTGATAGGGACGCCGGGGGTTCTATTGTAAATTTCACTCTCGTGCCTGCATAGCTGAGATTGGCTACTCTTCTGGTTGAGTGTCTGGTGCATCCGACACATATATTACCAAGCGACCGTCCCTTCTTACGCATAATCAGACTCGGCGCATGCAATATTCAAAACGCTTTATGCAAACCCATTGATAACGAGTGTAGCCTTGTGGATCCTTGGGCGGATGAGCAAAAATGTACCTTGTACGCCACGGCTGAAGGGCTGTAACTCGCCTCCATTTCTATTTACACCGCGTTTGAATATCGATCTTCCACTTCAGTTGGGGCAATGTTCCCGTTGCTGTCGACTTGTTCCTCAGACTCTACATCACGGGAGGCAGTTTGGGAAACGTTCGTCTTATGGCCTGAGAAGTGCTCATTAGCTTTTACATTGCATGAACTCGGTATTTGCATGGCAGCTATAAGTTAACATACCGGTATGTCCGCCATGTGAGGACACACTGTCTGCACCATTTGCGTTGTTCAACGAATGCGGCACACCTTGGCCGTCGAGTCTGATATCATCTATTGGCTGGGTCAGACTAGACCCAGGATTTTCAGGGAAGACGATGTTGAAATTGAATGTGACACTCACCGCCAGGACTTTCACGCCTGCTAAGCTCTGGGGCAGCGATATGCTTAGGCTTGCGTGCACACTCCCATACGGCGATGGCAGTGGCCAACGTGGTCAGAAGTAGAGCAACGATAGCCACCACTACTTGAGGCAACATCTCAGGCGGCGACTGTGCTTGGAGAATAAAAGAAATCAGAAAGGAGCTGGACCCTTAAGGCCAACGACTTTGTCCAAAGGCCGGGACAGGGACGTGGAGGGCTTGTTTCTAGATGCAGTTCGTGTGGGAAGGCAGTTGATATTTGTCTGGACGAAGATACTATTGTTTATCTTGAAAATACCCACTCCATCTAACTTTCTAATTACGGCGCCAGCCTCGATCTTTATACACAGCATAGGACTCTCAGACGTACGCAGGCTACCGTGCTAGGAGGGTGATTTCTTTGCCCCCGAAGTTCTTTTCGGGTTTTGTAGCTTGGGTGCAATGCATTTCTTTTTGCGCACATGTCATGTGCATATTGTGAAGCAATGGGTCTTTAGCCTTGGCTGACATGGATCCCCAGTACAGTGTGTCTCTTTGCATACGCCCACGCATGGCTCAACGCATGGCACCAAATCGACCGTGCGCGCCGAATATCACACTGTTTTGGGTTTTGTAGCGTGGAATTCTCAGGGATTACAGCATGCTAACTCTCGGTCGTCACTGGCTCAAGTGCGCAGCAACCCCTGTCTTTCGGATTTCGTAGTGTGTGTCACACAGGGCTGTGTTTGGTTCATCAATGGCTGCCCAAACGGTTATGGAGACCAGGGTCACGATTTGGGTTCTGTTAATCGAATAATATGATCAAGACTGGGTTGCACTTATGCAGTTGAACCCAAGCGCCACACATAGTCTTGGAGCTCAGGAGTCATCTCTTGGCTTTTCGGGTTCTGTTAATTGAATATGCAGTATAAATATGGCGAATAGGCAGACCCCCTTTCAGTTGTGTCCTGCGGCCAGCCTGCTTACGGCCCCCAGGATAGGTGTGGGTTTCCGTGTATAAGTAACGGCGGCCCCGCAGAATCTGAAGTCGTGCCTGCTCCCAGTCGCCATACAACAAACCTCAATCCCTTCATACCGGTGCCTACAATACATTTCAAGCGACGAACTCCTGTGTGCTTCACGTTCCATACCCTCCAAGCCATTATTCAACACCACCCATACTCGTATTACGCTGTACTAGTAGAGATGCCTCCACCAAAGGCCCGCACACCGCATCCGCGGCCGGACGAATGGGAGCTCCACAGGCGGGAGCTGTTCCGTCTTTTCATTGTGGAGGGCGTCAAGGTTGCCAACATTGCCAAACACATGAAGCAAGAGTATGGATTTGATAAAAAGTAAGCTGTGACCCAACTCTAGGCATGACCACGGCTCTCTTCTGCGCTTCAGTCAGGTACTAACACACGCATATTAGACCAAAGGACTATGAGTACCGCTTCAAGAAGTGGGCTCTTCGACAAAAGCTTCATGAAAGGGAGCTCAGGTCTATCTTGGGCCAACTTTCGAGCAGGAAGCAAGCTGGTCGACCAAGTGAGATTGTCGTGTCAGGCATCAAATGGCCTGAATCGAAGATTCTTGGAAGACTCGACCGGCACAAAGGATCATGTCTGCCCATTGGTAAGCTCTTCGAACCTCAATCTTTTGTCATGCGTTTAGCTGACTGCGTATTCATTCCAGAGCAAATTGACACCGAAAAGCTCCCGGACTTCCTTGCTCGTGTCCAGACTCCATCACCATTGATGTCGGGCCTTCCTGAGTGGCCCGAAAAATTGCCTTGGCTTCAGTTCAATAAACTCTTCCGTCAAGGTAGGTACATAGTCGGGGGTTTTCTTCTTTGAATAAAGCAGGTTCAAAACCAAGCTGACTAGATTTGGCGCAGCACTGGCCGCAACGAACACAATGGCAGGACAATTGATTCGTCCCCACGGACAGGAGCCGCTCTTGATTCAGGTGATGCGTCCTTACTTCTGCCCTTATTGGAATTCAGGGCGTGTAAGAGTCGATTGCATCCATCCCCCACGGATAATGCGGGCCGTGCTAGAGGTCATTGCCCCCCAGGCTCACACAGGCGACCATGAGGCCACCGCTACCATTCTCCACACTGGCTCACACGAATCACTCGCCGTGGAACTTGTCCGATTGTTTATTTATCTCGAAACAAATGACATGGTCGACCAATTTGAAACGATAACAGGTTGTCGTGCCGACTTGTCAGCCTCTGAGGACGCAATGGACTTCCTAAGGCGTATGGGTTTCCTGACTAAAGCAAACATAAATTGTCTGGGAAGGTCAACCGATCCTACCAGCCGAGCCTTTCTGACGCGACTTCTTCATCACGCTATCGTCGATGCAAACAGCTTCGACGTACTGGGATGGTTGATACCCAGTCATTTCGACATCAACCATTCAGTGCGGATGGTTGGGCACCATATATTTCCGGAACACCTCATCCGAGAATCTGGCAAAAGACAGAAATTTACATACGATGTGAATTTGCTCCAAGCATCCTCGCTCGTGGGAAATATTAACGCAGTCGGTCACCTCTTGAATCTTGGTGCAGACCCGTTCGACGCCAGCGGTCCACAGGATTATTCGCCATTAGAGTGCGTGGCAAAGCTTAGAGACCACGCCCGCGCAAACATCATCGTGGGCTTACTTCTGTCCACGCCGACGAGGAGCTCATCAGATTATCAGATGGAAGCACTTGAAGTTGCTCTTCAGCTAGCAATACTTCGAGCCAATACCAGACTTATCGTGAGGCTGCTCTCAGAACGTCAGCGTTTAGGGGATGCAACTATCTCTTCGCAACACCTTACCCTTGCTGTCAGACACGCAGATTGTGACACAGTCCGTCTGCTTATTGATCACAGCTCGCACAGTCCTAACGGCCCCATCGCCCTTCCCAATGATATCTTGTTTGCGGCGCTCTCCTTGCCAAACAAGGACTCGGAGGATGCGTTCGACAAGTTCAAATATCTGCTAGACCTTGGGGCTGACCCAGCTGTATCAAGATGCAGACGTGGGTGCTTCATGGGTTCCCTTCTGAATAGCGCGATTGAATTTCGGCCATCAAATTGGCCCACTCGCTCTGAAGAGGTGGAGAATCAGGTCTTGAAGATGGTAAAGTCCTTACGGGAACATGGATGTACCCCAGAGAGACCAAAGACTATAACGACAGGGATCGCCCAGCGGTCAGCCCTTCAGCTAGCCATAACGCGCAATTTCCCTCGACTAGTCGAGTATCTTCTCGACTGGGGAGTCGATATCGATTTCTGCAGAGACGAGGAGGAACCGAACATTCTCGAGCGTGAGGATTGCCCTCCCGACCACAAACTGCCGTTCTCCCACATTGAGCATCGTTCGCCATTGCTCACCGCATTACAGACTGAATATGGGGGAACAGAGATGGCAAAGATTCTGTTGAAGCGAAAGCCAAACTTGAAACTTTACGGCGCGGAGAAAATGTTGGCTATGGAGCGAGGTGATGACACAGAGCTGGTAACCATGCTTCTCCAAGCCGACTCCGCAAACAAGGATGGGTGGAAAGACTTCCTCCGACAAGCTATCTTACAGCAGAGACTGGAATCGGTGAAGCTGCTTTTGTCAATGGACACAGATGGTCATGCGTCTATCGACTCTGCAAAGGAGGGTTGGTGGAACGACCTCCTCCAGAAGGTTATATTGCTGCGGAGACCAGAATCAGTGAACCTGCTTTTGTCAATGGACACAGATGGCCATGCGGCAATAGACTCCGTTACAATACTGCGGGCTGCCTTGCTTACCGGAGATTACGACAAAGCTTGCCAACAGGTAGCAGTGTGTGATTATGACTCTTGGTCACTTCTTGAGGCTGTGAAGCAGTCCCGAAGATCCAAAACCTATCTTAGAATCGTGGACCGACTTCTCGAGGCTCGACAGCGCACCTCAAATGACGATTTTGAGATCCATTCAGTAGCTTACGCTGCGGTATATCATGACAGGTACCTTTTGGGTGCCCTCATGAAAGCCTTGGGACAGGGACCATGGACGGCATCTTTTCCTTCCAGCCATTGTTTCCCATACAATGATGGCACATGCCTGGACAGGTGCCTGTACCCGTCCCGGTTTGGAGTGGAGGATTACTCTGTGACAGCTAAGCATATCCTCGATTTTGCTTCCACAATCGACAGGTACAACCAGGATGAGAAAGTCCTAGGGATACTGCTGGAATTCAATATACCAGTGGAAGGAATGTGGCATTACGCAAATCACCACAAGACGGCAGAAACTTGGAAGCGATTGTTTGCAGCTGGGCTTGAACCGGAGCCCGAGCACCTTATCCATGCCGCGCAAGAGAACAAGATTGCGCATGTCGAAGTTCTCTGCGAAGCTAAAGTCCCCTTGAACACAATGTGCCATTCTGGAGGATCGCATCCCAGAAGCAGGACTGCCGTCCAAGCAGCTCTCGATAATGGTAGTCCTGAAATGCTTCAATTGCTGCTGAAACACGGTGCTGACTTGCAGTACCCTGCTGGATTTTACCGTGGAGCCACTTGCCTCCAGCTCGCTGCTGGGGCAGGAAACATCGGTCTAGTCCACTTCCTGCTCGACAAAGGCGCCAAGGTGAACGCGAAGCGGTCACTATACGATGGGAGAACCGCCATCGAAATGGCCGCGAAGAATGGAAGACTGGACGTCCTGAAGCTTTTGCTACTTCAAGAGGAGCATCTATTCCAGACAGCCGCTGAGAGGTACCAGTTCATTCGAGCAGCCAAGTTGGCGGAGTGGTGGGGTCATGCGACCATTATCAAGATTCTGAGAGACCATATCAACTGGAACAACTGTGACCAACTACTTTTCGATGAAATACAGAGCGATGACTCCCTGGAGTTTCAGTTCGATGACATGACACAGGAGGCGCTTGAATGCGAAAGACGCGAGCCCGATTTTTGGTCTACTTTGGACGAAGCTATCTGCGAGGCTGAACGTGCCGATATTTACGACATAGTCGGCATCAAGAAGTGGATAGGGGAGCGTCCCGATGAACAGTCCGATGACTGCATCAATTCTGAGACCGACGACAGCTCTGAAGAAGGCAACATGCACCCGGAAGATTCACTTGCCACAGATCAAGACCAAGACGCAAAACACGACGCACTTGCATGGAACTTTGACCAGCCTGCAGAGTTCAGGCCAGTCATTGATAATATCGGCGATTCAATGTTGGATTCGGAGGATTTGCATGGCGACTCGGACCGCATGGCTAGATGGCCAGCCACTCAGTCGCGACCGTTATCGCCGCATCCAGGACACGGGGAAAGAGCCACAGCCCTGGCTCCTCAGGCTATGCGGTATGAGGGCAAGGTTCCTACGTGGCTTAACATGCAAGACAATGGAGTAGACGATATGATGCAAGGCGTTACGCATGACCTGGCTGAACATGTGGGAAAGTGGGAAGCCCTGGTTCATCGACCCTTGACAGAGAATGTGGGCCAAACACCGGGAATGGTGTTGGGGGAGGTGCTGGAAGAGGAGCTATATGTTAATGGTATAGGTGACGATGCTTTTAATCGCAATAGCGTGGAGGATGTTGGCGAAGGAGGGCATGTACAGATTTTCGACTGGGGATTCTGGGACGAGGAAGGAATTGGTAGGTCACTGGCAGATTGAGACCTCGCGTACAGGATGACATTGATGAGACTGGCAAGTTCGTTGATTATTCCATTAGTCTTGATTCTTTAATGAATACTAGAAATATTGAACATGCAATCCGTGTATTATCCATGATGAAAAGAAAAACCTAGAAGAAAAAGAAAGACAAAAACGCTACGTGACGTCCCTTCTAAATTATAGACCTGATAAGCTCACCAGCCCTATCCAAAGCCTCGCAGTACGCATCAACCTTGTTCACACCGCCCGTGACGGAGATGTGGACCTTGTTCTCCCGGATGGCATAGCTCATCCACAGCGCGCCCTCCTCGTACAGGCACAGGGCCGCGTCCTCGACCTCGGCCTCGTTGCGCACCTGGAGCACCCTGCCGGGGAATGCCCGCCAGAAGACCGGGTCCGTGAAGATGGCCGGCTTCTCGACCCCCTCGGGCAGCATCCCGCCCATCGTGTCCCACATGCGCAGGAACCCGCGGCCCTCGCCCGCGCGGCGGATCTGCTGGTCCCACTCCGCGGCGGCACGGGCGAGACGCTCCTTGAGCGCGGCCTTGTCGCGGCTTAGGGGGTCGAGCGCGGCCTCGCAGAAGTCGACGACCGAGTCCGTGACGACCTGGACCAGCTCCGGCCGGCCCCTGTGGAAGTGCTGAGTCGACACAGGCTCCCAGCTGCCCGGGTTGTAGCCAAAGTGTATCCTGTTGGCTAGCTGGATGGTCATATCGACGCAGGCCTTTGCAGTCATCCCTGACCCGAGGGTGGCTGCTATGCCCAGGGACGGGATCGTGTGCAGCGTGTAGTTCTTCTTGGCCGTCTCCCTGGCGTACACGGTGCGCAGCTCAGCGATTCGGGCCTCGATGGCGGGTGTCGTCTGCAGGGCGAACCTGGTGGCTGGCACGGGGTTGTTGGTCGCTGGAGTTGCTGAGGGAACGTGCGACTGGATTGTGTCGTGGATGCGCTCCGTCATCCGGACGAGGGTCAGCCCGTCCACCATGGAGTGCTCTGAGAGCTGGGCCGAGCGCCCGTTGGCCGAGATGAGGAACTGGGTCGCCTTGTCGTGCCACCTGTTGAAGCCGCTGCCGACGTAGCACTGCCGCACGCGCTCCTCGTTGGTGATGGGCTGGCCGTCGTCGAGGCAGACCACGAACGCCGCCCTCTCGATGGCCTGCAGGTATTCCTTGTTAGACTCGCTGAGCGAGACGAGGGCCTCCCGGTTCTCGGCCCAGGGTTCCCGGAAGTCCGACGTGAGGATCCCGGCCCAGCAGTCCTCGGCGAGGTCGGTGTGGCTCAGGATGCCCTGGAAGGTATCCCTCAGCCTCTCATACGAGACATCCTGGCCCTCGTGCCGGAGCGGGACGGTGAACAAGTGGCCCCTCCGCAGGACGGCGCAGTAGTCGTTGCCGGGATACCTCCGCATCTCGTCGCAGCCGGGCCGCGGCTCGCGCACCGTGTTGAAGATCCAGTCCCACGAGTAGGAGCAGATGGGCCGGCTGCCCAGCCAGTCCTGGCTCATGCTCTTGGCGGCGAGCTCCTTTTGGAACTGGAACGCCACCGTCGAGACGAGAGCGGCCCGCTCCGCCTGTCGGTGAGGCACGGGGCTGTCATAGTGCGTGTTAAGGAAGTTTCCCCACGGCGCGAGTGGGTGTCTGCGGGTCAGATACAGCCCCTTGAGGTGCACATCCGCTAGCCAGCTGTCGACGTTCGGGTCGTTGGCCCTCTCCCGGAGCTGAGCGTGTAGCTGCCGACCGATGCCGCCCGGCGCGGTGAACTCGCGAACCGCCTGTTGGAGAGCCCTCAACTCCTCGCCGTTCTTGGCGAACCGGGACACGTTCTGCTCGAGGTATCCCATCGTCTCCTCCAACTCTACCAGAGGATATTTCGGGAGCTCCTTCGATGCCCTGCAGCAGTCAAATCCGTGGGAGGGTAGTGTCGCCGCCATGGAAGTTTGCTCAGATGTTGATGCATCAGATATGCCAGCGCCAGCTTGTCCAGCGTCCTCTGTTGCCGCCTTGAGCTCATCAGTGACGAGCTTGGACTTCTTGGTGACAAGCGAAGCAAGCGCAGTGATGCTCGGCGCACTAGAGATATCTGAGGTCTGGACAGCGGCCTGTAAAGCTCGGATGAGCCAGTTCTTCAGCTCGATAGAGACGAGGGAGTCAAGACCTATCATGGCCAGCGGCTGGTTGACCGGCACATCATCGATAGGTCGGTCGAGGAACACGGCGCACTTCGCAGCGATCGTCTCCTGGATCAAAGCCTCGGCCTCCTTGATTGTGCTGACTTGGCGCAACCTCTTATCGACATCATTTGACTTCTCGCTCGACTTGAGCCCCGAGTCCTCGCCGTGCAGTTGTGCTGGGTACGGCAGGCGGCTGAATAGCGGGTTCGTCAGGCAGACGTAGTCCTCGGCATCTGTCAGGCCCTGTCTCGAGAGGCCGAGGATGGATTGGCTGCAGCGGTCGAGCTTGGCCTGAGGGCTCATGGCATACCTGATGCTCCTGAACACGTCGTCGAAGGAGACCATGACCGAGTCCAGTCTGTTTGAGCTCGCAAGCTTGGTGACCGCGTCGGACCCTGCGACAGCCCCGAGGTCGATGCTTGTGTAATGTGTGTGGCCAACCTCTCCACTCCCGTGCGCGCGGGCGAAAGCATCTTGGAACTCGTTGGCGGCGGCATAGTTGGCCTGGCTTCCATTTCCCATGTGGTTGGCGACGGACGACAGCGTGATAAAGAAGTCGAGACGGGCCGACGAGAACGCCTTGTCGAGGTTTATGGTCCCGAGAACCTTGGGACCCAGCGCGGCTGAGAAGTCTTCTCGGCTCATGGCGGCGAAGGGGCGGTCCCTGAGGACCATGCCGGCGTGCACAACACCTCTGACTGGAGGTAGGCTCTCCTGCCTGCAAACTTCGAGGCATGTCTGAAGATCAGACTCCCTCGTGACATCGCACTTGACAACGTGCACGACGCACTGGCTTCCGCATTGGTCCTGAAGCACCTTGAGGTCATCACCAGTTATGCTGCGTCGGGACAGGAGCATGACATGGCCCGCTCCATGCGCCGACATGAAGGCCGCGAGGCGCCTGCCCAGGTCGCCCAGACCACCCGCAACTACGTACGTGCCGTCTCTCGACAGCTCCAGAGGCGGTGCCGGTGCAGTGGTGGCCGTCACCGTCGCATCTGGGGGTGACTCCAGCACGATCTTGCCAGTGTGCTTGCGAGTTCCGATGAGGCGGAAGGCGTCCTCGATGCGTCCGATAGCGAGGGTGTTTACTGGCACCGGGGCCTTGATAACCCCCTTTTCAAGCAGCGCTGAGACTGAGGAGAGAGTCTCATATACCAGGTCAGGCTGCTCCTTGCCAAGAACGACGAGGTCCACGCACGAAAATGTGAGGCTCTTGTCAAAGTTCTTCATCTCGATGTGGCTGTTCTTGTAGATGTCCGTCTTGCCGATTTCGACAAAGCTCCCGAGCTTGGCTAGGCAGTCGAATGCCCCGCTGAGCATCTCTCCTGACAGGGAGTTCAAGACGAAGTCGACTCCGCGGCCTTTGGTGAGCCCAAGGATACCGTCTTTGAAGCCGGGTCCCCTGGAAGAGAAGACGTGGCTCTCCGGGATGCCGTAGCTGTCCATGACGAGCTGCCTCTTCGCCTTGGATCCGACCGTGACAAATATCTCACTCGCGCCGGCGTGCTGCGCGAGTTGGATGGCAGCCTGTCCCACGCCTCCCGAAGCCGCAGCAATAAGGATTGACTGCCCCTTTCTGAACTTGGCGGCGTTGAACAGGGAGTAGTACGCGGTGGCATATACGACTGATATCGCAGCCCCATCCGAGAACGACATGCCCGAAGGGAGGGCATGGGCAAGATTCCCACTGATCCGCGGCTGGCTCGCAAACGGCGAGGCCCCAAAGCCAAAGACGCGGTCGCCGAGCTTGTACCTGCTCGCCATGTCCTCGCCGACGGCGGTGACGACACCCGAGACCTCGCCGACCATGTTCACGCCAGCGCGCATCTGGCCCAGGGCGACGAACACGTCCTTGAAATTCACACCGTGGGCGCGCGCCGAGACTTGGATCTCCCAGGGCTGGAGCGCAACCTTGCTGCTGCTCGCTGGATCGTCGACGAACCGGAGACTGCTCAAAAGGCCGGGCGTACCGACTTCCAGTTTGAGTGGCCTCTCAAGCTGATGGTACGGGACGTTTGACTCCAGTGCCGCTGTCTTGGATGATGTGCCTGCCAGGACTCTGTCGGCCCAAGCCTCGAACTTTGTGTCTGTCACGAGGCGGGGGATGAGAAGTTCGCCCTTGCTGTATCTCAGCTCCCGTTCGTACGAGTCTTCCTCAGCGGACAGAGACGATTGTGCACCCTCAAGCAGACGGCGGCATACATGTCTGATAACATGATCGTCACCGAATTCCGTGTTTTCTTCGATGTCGATGGTGATGAGTCTGCTGGTTGTGCCGTTCTCGCGTCTCAGCACTCTGGCTGCGCCCTGGATCATGCTTCTCGTTGCCGTCACTACTGCATCGGCCTTGCTTTCTTGGAGAGATACCCATATAACCGACATCCCGGATGTCAGGAGCCGCCTCATGGAATCAAACACCCCGGACTTCTGGGTGAGGAGCAGGCTGCGCTCCGCCACGTCGATGATCATGACAGGCCCAGCGGCGTTCCAAGGCTCCATGGCCGCAGCATCCTCGATGCTCTGTGAATACGTCCAGCCTCGGTGGCCTTGATGCCCAGCCACATCCAGGAGAGATCGTGTCAAAGCCTGAATGTACGTCGATTCCCTGCAGCCCTGGACGATGGTCATGCCGTCAAGAGGCGATGATGACGATAAACTCAGGCCCTGTTGGGGAGAAGCTTGCTCGATCACAGCCGATGAGACCATCAGCGACGAGCAACCGGTGTTGGAGCTGTGCTGGCCATGAGCGCAGATGTCGAGGCCCGTGAAGCCTTGTCGACGGAGGAGACCATCCCATTCGTCCGTCTTCAGCAGATGACGCTGGCGAACCGGCTCGTCTTCATCGGCCCGCCAGGAGGGAAGGATGCCAAAGACCATGTCCACGGCGACGCTCGGCTCAGTCAAGGCGGCGACCATCAGCTTGCCCCCAGGAAGCAAGAGCTTGCGTGCGTTTGCGAGGGTTGGGCCCATATCGTTGGTCGAGAGGACAACATTGGCGATGATCACGGCGTCGTACGACTGTGCCTCGAAGCCCTGCTGAGCGAGGTCCACATCGACATCGAGGACTTTGAAGTCGACGTAGCTTAGCCACTCAGAAAGGTTGCTCTTGGCCTGGTCGAAGCAGTCGCCTGACTTGTCAGTGCAGGTATACCGGTCGAGCCACATCGAGCTATCCTCTCCCTTGAGCGCATGAAGTAGTTGACTCGTTGCCCCTCCCGCCCCAGCACCGATCTCGAGAACTCTCATGTGTGGCTTCTTGAACGACAGAAGCCGCAGGTACTCAACCATGTGCTGGTAAGTAGCCGAGAAGAGGCTGCTGTTGTACAGGTCGTCGGGCAGAACCGTCTCATCCATCAAAGTTGCTGCGTCGCACTTCCCGAGTAGGATATCCGCAAGCTTGCGACCAATCTTGGCGACCATCTTGCCCTCGAAGCTGAGGCTGGGGGAGTTCTCTGCCTCTTGTACGATGCGGGCCTCGTCCTCGAAGCTGAGCTCGGCGGTCATATTGTGGAGCTCGGGAGAGGTGCTGCATTTCTGCATCCAGTTAAAGAGCCGGTCCAGGTGTGGCTCGGTGATGGACGGCGGCGTCACGGTGCCGCTGGTGTTGAGGGCCATGTTGAGCTTGGACAGAGCATGCCGCATGAAGATATACGCTGCCTGTTCGATGCGCTGGTGGTCGCGGATGAAGCTCTCTGTGGTGTTTGGGTCTTTTGTAGGGTTTGACTGCGTCCTATTCACCCAATCGAGGAACTGGTCGCTCCCAAGGGAGTCAGCATCAATCTTCCACTCAAACTGTCGTGGCTGCTTGGTCTGGCCGCTGCCATCAGCCTCGTCTAATGCTTGGCCCGAGCCGAATGATCTCAGCACATACTGGCACTGCAGGGCAAGGAAGAATTCCCCGGTTATTTGGTTTTTCTGGAAGACATATGCATCGGTGATGCAGGACTGCGTATCAGTGAGGCCCCGGTCCAGGGCAGCCGCAACGAAGAGCTCAGTGCCGGGCTTGCAGAGGGTGGCGCAGTCCGCGGCCGTGATGCTCATGCTTGCCACCCCGCCTATCACGACAGGAGCGTTTTTGTTGAACTTCTGGAAGAGCTGGGCGCCAATGTGGCTGATGGAGTCCAAGGTCGATGGGTGGATCAGATGGGGCTGCGGGACATACCCAGGCATGTGATCCGACATGTCAGGTACTGTCAATTTGGTACATGCCATCGTCCCAGTGGAATTGAGGTGGAGGTCGTGCAGGAGGGCAAAACTAGGTCCATATCGGTTCCCATGCATGTCCAGCTTCTGGTAGAATTTTTCTTTTGTCACAATCTCGTTGTGAGAGGCACAGGCGGTCTGGATGTCTTGGAAGGCAGCCAGGGACGCCGCTTGCCCGAAATCCCGGTCGCCGATGTGTTCGACCTCTGTGACAGTGGCTTCCGTGTCATAACTCACCAGGCCATTGCAGGCCTCGTCCCAGGCATGATTGCTGAACGTCAGAACCCGAAAGGTAAGCCACCGGCCTGTGACCTCCTGGGAAGGGCTGAGAGTCAACTGGAGCTCGATATCCGCGTCGTGGTCATCCTCCGGGATGGAAATGGCCTTGACGAACTTGACGTCCTTGAACGCGAAGTTCTTGGCGCTGTCTGGGGCACCCGTAGTGACAGTCTTGCTCTTGCGCAGCTGAATTAGCTGCTTGACGGCCTCGACGGCCATGGCCATGTACCCAGAGGCCGGGAAGATTATCGAACCGTCTATCACGTGGTCTTTCATCCAAGGCAGGTCATTTGGGTTCAGGAAGTGGCGCCAGCGAGGCTCCTGCACACTGCAAGCCGGGTCCAGCAGCCCGCATAGGTCGTTCCAGGGGAACTGCCGGAACCGCTGTGCCGAGCTGAGGCGGGACTCACGCCAGTAGGAACCCGAGTCTTCGGCGAATGGGTAGGCCTTGAGATTGCTCAGGATCTTTGGGCTGTGTGACTGACTTGAAGAGACTAGTGACGAGAGCTTCTTCCTGTTAACAGGGACACCGAGCTCGATAAGGCGGCCGATCAGGGTGAGTGTTGACTGCAACCCGTCTGTCTGGCGGACAAGTGGCGACAGATACGTGTATTTGAAGTCTTCCGAGGATGCGAAGGTCTGCTTCGCCGGCCCAGCAAGCGCAGCTGAGGGCCCGATCTCAACGAAGACGTAGCCATCTTTACGACCGTCGTTGGCCTCCTTCAGCTCATCACGGATGAGCTGTAAGCCAGTGACAAACTCCACGGGTGAGACGAGGTTATCTACCCAGTAAGAGGCGCCGAAGCTGTCATGCTTCCTGGTCCCAGTAACGGTGGAGATGAACGACACGTCGTCACGCGTGTGGCCATTGTGCGTATGACCGCACGCGGAGTGGTACGCGGCCGCGATCCTGTGCATGTGGTGCGAGTGGTACGCCTGGTCGACACGCAGCTTGCGGGCAAAGATGGAATCCACGTCCAGCAGGGCCTTGAGCTCGTCGATGGCGCACTCGTCGCCCGAGATGGTTGTGCTCTGCGGGCTGTTGACACAGGCGACCGAGATGCGGCCCGTGGCTACCTTGGATAAGTACGGCTGCATGCTGGTTCTGCCCAAGCCAACAGCAAGCATTGATCCTGGTGTTGCCAGGACGTCCAGCTTGCCCTGGCTGGAGCAAAACCCACGGTAGTATGATCTATATACAAAGTTGGACGTCAGTCAAAGTGCTTTCATGCCGTTGGAGGCACAAGACCTTGAAACCAGGCTCTGTGCATAAAGTGAACCATGGTAGTGGACTTACACCTCAACTGCAGTGCGGTGATCTAACCCTCCAGCTGCGTATGCCGCGGCGATCTCGCCAGAACTGTGGCCTACGACAGCTGAGGCATCAACACCAAGGCTGCGCAAGAGATCAAGCAGCGCGATCTGCAAACAGGTGGTGATAGGCTGCGCGATCTCGGCTTCCCCGAGCCTGGATGGACCGTCGTCGAACATCTGCTCCTGTAGGGACCAGCCTCTCGCAGGTGCCCCCAGGCCGGCGAGAATGTTCTCCGACTTGAGAACAGAGTCCCTGAATGGCTGCAACTGCATCAGCTCGCGGCCCATGCCAGCCCACTGTGCGCCCTGGCCGGTAAAAACAAAGGCTAGGCGAGGTGTGGTCGATGCTTTTACGGGCCGGATCGACTCGAGCAGCGAGCCGAGTTGCTGCAGATCTGCGGCAACAATACTGGACCGCCAGGGCAAAAGTGTCCGCCGAGCCCCGAGTGTGTATGCCAGGTCATGCAAGAGAGCCTTTCGATGGCATGCGTCATCTGTGGTCCGAGCATGCACCGACAGCCACGCGTTGATATCCCGAGCGGATGCTTTGAGGGCTTTCTCTGAGTTGGCACTCAAGAGGTATAGTTGAGCGCCCGCCACCTGACCCTCGCTCGAACCAACACCGTTTACGTGATTGGTCAAAGTCTTGCTGCCGTGAAACCCGTTGACCATGTGCCTTTCGGCAACTGTCAGCAGTCCTGCTAGAGGCAGACGATGGGCAGCTGTATATGACTCTAAGCTTTCAAGGATGACGTGACAATTTGTCCCGCCGTATCCGAAGCTGTTGAGGGACACTCGAGTAGGGCCCGGGGCCATAGGTGTGGGTTTAAGCGGAAACTTCAGTGTCTCGTGGTCAGCATGTCTCTGGAGTTCACCTCCCAGCATCCCCTGCGCCATTTCCATAGTGATACTGGGTTAAGCGACTCACCGTAATGTTTCTCTCTGCCAACTTCATCGATAACTTCGGCTCGATGAGATTCAACTGTGGCGGAATCATGCCGGTCTTTAGGACGAGGAGTGACTTGATAAGACCTGCAATCCCAGCAGATGCTTCAAGATGTCCGATGTTGGACTTTACGGAACCAACGTATAAGTTTTCCGCTCGATTTCGACCTTCGCAGAAGACCGAGTAGATAGAGCCGACTTCTTCCTTGTCGCCCACATTTGTGCCCTGTATAAGAAAATCAGCCATCTGTTGAGATCCGTGCTCATGATTCTTGGAGCTGAGGTGCCCCTAGAGGGCATTCCAGCGTTCTTTCTTGCATCACTTACCGTGCCATGCGCTTCCACATAATTGGTCTGCCCAGGATCCAAGCCGACACTCGCGTAAACCTCTTCTATGAGGATTCTCTGAGCTTCACCACTCGGGGACATGATGCTGCCCGCCGTGTATCCGTCTTGGTTGATTCCTGAGCCCACTATGACGCCATGTATGGGGTCTCCGTCCTCGAGAGCTTTGTCCAGCAGCTTAAGAACAATGGTTGCAACGCCCTCACCGCGGGCGTAACCGTTGCCACGTGAATCGAAAGCGTAACAATGACCATCAGGATTTACCATCCTGCAGTATAGTGTGTTATTGTCAGTAACACATTGTGAGGGCTGAGTAATGAGGGACTCGGTGTACTAGGAGAACGCCTTGTTCTCAAGCGAAAAGGCTGCCGGTTTAGGCATATTCTGGAGCATGGCAGGTAAGAGTGTGCGGATTGAACTTAACTGACCCTATGGCACTCATACTGACGGATTGAGCAGGATCTATCAATAATTGCGAACCGCCGACAACGGCCATGTCAGATTCGCCAAGACGTAAACTCTGGCACGCTTGGTGAAGGCAAACCAGGCTCCCGGACTAAATGGTGCCAAAGCAGCCGGCAACATTAGCAGACTGTTTATTTAACCAACGTGGCGCCGATGAAAGGGAGCCTTCAAAGATGGGATCATTCTCAAGATGACGCGATCCCGTGTGGTGAATGTGTAGAGGTTAGGGATAGACTCACGCAACCAGTATCAACTGTAAACGATGGGCCTCGCAAGTCAAAGGCGTAGGAAATCCTGTTTGATAGCATGGCCATACCGGTGCCACCCGTATGTGACCCACTGACCTGAGCAAGGTCTTTGTATCCCATGCGTTGATAGTCATAGACGAAAGAACTGATGTAAACCCCCGTCTTGCTCCCTCTGATGTCCTCCAGAGGCATTCCTGCGTTTTCCAAAGCCTCATACGTGGTCTGGAGTAAGAGTCGTTGCTGGGGGTCCATGGCCTGCGCCTCCTTGGGTGGCACCTGGAAGAAGCGGGCATCAAACTTGGATATGTCATCGCGAAGGAAATACCCATTCTTTGCGACCAAGGACTCTGGGGAGCCCGTGTGAGCGTTGTAGAAGGATTCTCGGTTCCACCTGTCGGCGGGTATGGGGCCCCAGCCAGAGCCACCGTTAAGCAGCAGGCCTTCGAGTTCCTCGGGGCTGCTGGCGCCGGGGAAGCGACAGCTCATGCCGACGACGGCGACTGGGGGAGGGACAGCCATGATGGGTGACGAGTTTGACCTGAAAGTCGAGCGGCAGGAAGGTCGATCTCCAAGAAATAAAACCAATCCAGCCAAGGTTTCGTGTACGTCTGCTGTAGAGGGGTTTTTGGGCTGTGTCAGACGGCAGTCCTTGAAATATGTGGCACAAGAGAGGGGCACTGAGGTTGAAGACTCCCTATACTACTCAAAGATCGTCTCCCTGACTTGCTGAATTATCACCTCAACGCTCGAGGTTCAATTTCACCAGCAGTTATCAAGATTGTGCAATCAGGCGCCACCTGAAGCCACGCTCGTTATCAATTAATATGAAGACACTCCCTTGTTTGAGCAGTCTGTGACTCTGTTGGGACAATTTACCGTCACCCTCGAGTCACTATAGTATTGTCACATGCTTAGGCTTTGCCCTCCTGGACAGCCTCAACGAGTCTTGTGAAATTCAAGGCCCGGACTTTCCCACACGGCTCGTGATCATCTAGGTACCTACATACGTAGAGACCCCCACTGTTCCACATACCGGTGCGCACTATCTACACAGCCTGGGAAATTTTCTAGGCTCTCAACAAACGCGTGTCTCGCCTCGGCATGGGCAGGACGATTGATCATGCTTCAAATGGAAAACATTATCTAATCACTACTCATACCTATCAAACATCACGATGCAACAGTGAAGCACTAGGATACAAGTACGGAAAGAATTACCTAGCAAAAACGTGGATGTGCATGGTCCAATTTACCAGACATCATAAGCATGCATAACTGTTCATTCAAATGTTTAAACTCTATAAAGCTCAACGCTACTGCAACCTGGCCGCAAAATGGGTCTCATCCTAGCTAGGAGAAATGACGAAACAGAAGGGAATTGTGATCCTTCACAAGAGAAACCCAAACGGCGCTGGTATTTGGAAACAGTTGACATGTGGGAGATTCCGAGACATGTTTAATTCCCCTGACAATCACCCTGACTGGGATGATCTAGCCATTGGTATGCAAACCCCTCCATTAATTTTATAACGATACGCTTGTAAGTTTCAAACGTCATTTCTCAGGGTCCTAGCAGAGCGTTGATAAGAATGGGCGGAATTGGCCGATACTCTTGACGTGAGACAAATATGTCTCGCGGACAGTTCGGCACGGCAGAGGAGTATTTTCAAAAGAGCTTAACTCGCAGCAAATAGTTCTGCTGACACATGAAAATACATCTAAACCCCGTGTAAGTTGCAAGCTATATCTGAGTGCAGGCAGCAGAGGTTCTCTCTCCCTGAAATGACTTTTTGGCCCTCGTTCTTCCCACCAGTGCCAAAGGTTCCATACCCACCATGCCTCTTATAACCCGGCTATTTGTGCGTGACAATGCGCTCGCATGTCTCCCAAAGGTGCCTTCAGACGAAGTTTACCCTTTACATTTCTTTGATGACCAAAAAGTCTACCACAACTCGAATGGCGTCTGGCTTCTGCGATTCGACGATGTTTTGGACCCGACCATCGTCCACGGAGCCTTTGAGCGGCTCTGTTCCATGCCCGGATGGCGCAAGTGTGGTGGCAGATTGCGGATGAACGTAGGCAACCCTCTCTTGGAAGGCTGACCAACCCAAGCGATTGCTGATGGCCAATAAGGAGAACAATAAACTGGAGATCCATGTGCCTGAGAAGTTCACCTCTGCGAGGCCTGCATCAATGCTTACACGAGTCTCGTTCGGAGACATCAGCATAAATGAACACCCGGTTGCGGCTGGCCTCCCCAGGGAGACTGCCATGCCGTCTAGGCAGCCCAGCCCTGCTGATTCACTGAGCCTGTCTCTCACCCCACGGACCCCAACGTGCCTCGAGGACTTCCTCAAGTCAGACACCCCCATGATGAACATGCACATTGTCTCGTTCAAAGACGCAACCCTCGTGTCGGTGACCTGGCCGCACGTGCTGGGCGACATCATGAGCATAACTGCGATATGCGAGTCCTGGAGCCTCGTCATGGCAGGCCGCGAGTCCGAGGTGCCCGCCTTCCTCTCGGCCGGCCACGACGATGTCCTCGACGCGGCCGGCCAACACCCGGGCTTCAACGACAGGCACATGAACGAGGGACGGCAGCTCACGGGGATCTGGTTTCTACTGTGGGTAGCCAGGTTCTTCGTCGACGTCCTGCGGTGGTACAAGATGGACAGCGGCAGCGTCTATCTCCCCCCCAAGGCTGTCGACAAGCTCAAAGCCAAGGCGATGATGGAGATCAAAATCCAGAATCCCGAGGCGAGGCCATCGCCGGCCTCGCACGCCATGCCATTCGTCAGCACGGCGGACGTCGTCTTTGCCTGGCTGGTATGCATGATAGGTCGCGCCACCTTCTCGCCGCGGTCACGCCGCTCGGTCATGATCGGGTTCCCCGTCGACACGCGCGACCGCGCCCCGTCCATATTCCCCCCGGCGCAGAAGGAGACCGGCGTGTGGGTGCAGAACGTCTCCCCGCCGATCCTGCAGGTCGTCCCGGCGCGCGACCTGGTCGCGGAGCACGGCGTGGCCAGGGTCGCCCAGTCCATACGCCACGCGATAACCACGCTGGGCACCGAGGCGCAGATCCACGCGCAATACGCCCTGGCGAGGGACAGCTACAAGAAGAGCGGCCTGCCGCCCATATTCGGCCACGTGGACCAGTTCCCCATCAACGCGACCAACTGGACCAAGGCAAACTTCTTTGAGAAGATCGACTTTAGCCCTGCTGTGATCCAGGTCAATGGCGTGGGTGGTGAGAAGACGAGCAAGAGGACGTCCAGGGATCCTGTTGTCAACGGCAACCACGCGCGCAAGTCAACCGTCGGGAAGCCGGTATATCTTCACGGCAACGAGCTCGTCCCTCCCGGCGCCCGCCAACCGCTTTCTCGAAACCTCGCCTACCTCATCGGGACGGCAGCGGGCGGCTACTGGATCGTGGGCAAGTTCCACCCCGCCGTCTGGAGGCAGATTGAAGGGGCTCTTGCTTCCATGTAATGAAGTCCTCAGGCCTGTCTTGGGATGTGCGAACACAGTCGTAATAGTGTTCTTACCTTTCCAGGGGCAAGCAAGAAAGGGTCACCTTTTCGGGCCTCGTAGGCAGCGAGGTTGTAGATAGCTTCCTTTCCTGTCTTTATCTTTATTTTTAATCTGATCCCCAGCCAGCTGCCTCATATCTTCTGTGCTGGAGTGTCTTGGTCTCGTCCGACCGTCCCAACATTACTCCGACCTAGGTAGACTTGGTTGCATTGATGGTGATAGACTGTATCGGCTAGGGTAGCAGAGACTCGGAACGCATGTTTGAGCCCACCTGTTTGCGTGCGGGAGGGGCTATCTATCTTACACAGTTTCCACAGTGTGCGTCAACTTCCTCATGGAATCATGCTGTGGTATCATCTAATAGATTTAAGATTTGAGAGCAAGTCTTGGACGAAAGTGCCATTGGCGAAGTAGTCTGCCCCAGATTGTGCCACATCAAGACTGGCCGCGTGTAACTGGTTAGTCTCGCCGGCTCTGAACGCAGATCTGTCGCAGTTCCAAACAATCCCATCTAGTCACTCGAGCGTGAGGAACATAAGGACATGCCGATCCGGGTTGAACGGTCCGTAAATCTGGAATGGTGTCAGGGGAGGTACTAGAAGAGGAGACACAAATGAAGGATGTCGGCGATGACCGCTTTAATTATAACGATCCGCAGGATGTTGCCGAAGGAGAGTATTTCGACTGGGGATTTTGGGACGACGAACCATTTAATGGGGGGAATTGTACAAATGATGAGGGAGATTGCTGGATGAGCCATTGGGTATAACGCCGCGTGACCGAGAGCAGCTGCATGTTGTGTTATTCAAAGCACGCTGGGTTGAAATTTAAGGGCATTATTTTTGAGAAATTAAAAGGAAATGTTTTCTATTCACAATATTCAGAGGCGTCAGCGAGTTTTAGGTACGGTTTCCGATAGGTGAGCCCCTAAAGAAAAACGTAGCTAGAACTAGGTGCGTTAATGGGCCTTAATTATCTTTATACTACTTGTTTCATACCTTATATATAATTAATGTATATGAAATTGAGGTACGTTAAAGCATATAGGCTGCTAGATACGATAGGGTCTATATATTTCTCTTGTTTATGTTTCTCTGCCTCATCTGCCGACCGCTACGAGGGGATAACGGTCACACAATGATGCATTGGCTTGCATGCTGCATGCAATAGTACCCGACGACGAATGAATCGGGCTCTCTGGTTGGAGGGGAAAAATTCATCAAACTTGATTCTCAGCTTTACACCTCAGGTCACCGGCTCGGCCGTGTCCAACTCTTCTTTTCTCCCACCGCCTCGAACTTCTGCACCACAACATCACACACCAAAAGGCTTACAAAGGCAGACGCGAACCTCGCCGAGTCTGATCATTGCTCTATATCCGTCTCTTCCTGGTCGTATCAATCTGCACCGTCACTCAGAGGAGCCGTCACAATGTTTCGTGCTATCATGCACGTGGCGTACCTTCTCATCCTCGCTGGCGCGGGGTGCGTCAAGGCCGACCCGGGAGATGATTTTGCGAACAATCTTTTCACCGATCTTACACCGTAAGTTTCCCGAGGACCGATTCTGTCGTTGATCTTGTTGGACACCTACTTAATACATCTTCCTTAGTCTACTAACCCTCTTTGGAGAGCGCGTTACCATGCAGTTCTTGAGCCAGTCGATCGGCCTGGCTGACTGTATTATTTTGGCCATGGCCCCTCTGGGTATCATCACGATTATCGTAAGCGCCATAAGGGTTGGCGGACCTGTGTGGCTTAAGGCGGTTATTGGAAGGGCGAGAGAAAGTTTCTCGCAGTCTGAAATCGAGCTCATGTCATCGACGTCTAAAGAGACCTGTGAGCTTTGGGACGGGCAAAACATTGTTCGGTGTCAAGGCAATGGCGAGATGTGGCAATTCATTTGTATCATCCCAGAAGACCAGTCACAGAACGACCCGAACGATCAGAACGATGCAGAAGAGAAGCAGGCAAATGATGTTCCAACGGTCGAGGTCAGGGAGCTTGGCGAGCTGGAGGAAGGAGATCCTGACTTACTCGAGCCAATTGGTATGTTACTCTCTTCTTATGGACTGCTTGTAAACTAAAGTTCTGTACAGAAGTTACAGCATGGAAACAGTTCCGCAGGAGATCCGCGGCGGGAGAAAACGTCACGGCTTGGAAATGGTTCCAGAATAGAATCATACCCGCATCAAGGTCACCGACAAGCGGAGGCAACGAAGATGTATGTGGGAGATTCTGGCAGAAAACCAAAACCACGATCGAAAGCTTGCTGGAAAACGGAGAAGTAACAACCTCTGCTCCAAAGTCGAATCAACCACGCGCTCAAACAAACACAACACCTTCAAATCCTCAGAGGGTCTACGTCGTCCGGAACTCGCGCTCCGATTCGCCCAATCTGACGTTTAACTGCCACAGCTCTTTCAATCGACGTGGTCTTTACGCCGTTGCCATGATTGGAGCGGTAACTCAAGCACTTGTACTTGCGTACTCTGGCTTAATAACCTATCATCCGGTCTGGAAACAGCACTTCTTGAAAGATGATGGGCCCGTAGCCAGCTTTGCGTATCCGACTATGGCAACTGGGGCGCTATTTCTTGTAATGGGCATTTTCTTTTGCGCGTGCGTCGTGGAGACCAGCACTGAAGAAGAGCATTACAAGGTGGCCAAGGGCTACAAAGCCTACATCGTCTGGCTCCAGAGAAGCGTTACCGTCAGCGACCAGGACTTCAAGCCTTGCGCAATTTATCCTGTCTGCGAAAGAGAGTATATTACATTTTCTCACAGGAGAACTGAACCACACGACACTACATCATCGCAGAAAGAGCCTTCCGAATCGGACCAGACGACAGCAGCATTTGGGTTGGAGTTCTTAACTATAATTGGAGCAGTCACGTCCTTGATGGGATTCGCTTTCCAATTCATCGGTCTCCGGGAGATGAACTGGTCTGCCTCCATTGCTCAACTCGTCGCTATTGCGCTCATGACGATACTGAGAGCGTTGGTTCGGCGTAATCACGACACAAAACCCATGTTCAATCCCATAACCACAGGTTACGAGATTGATTGGTTCGCCATCAGTTTGGCGCGACCACAAAATGCGCAGTGGCATCACCCTATGGAGACATTGCCATCAGCGACAGCCCCACAGAAGACAACGCACGCAGTACTGCCACCGGAGACCCCGACAACCTCAAAGGCTGAGAGCTCAGCTACCGCCCGAAATGACACCAGCCAGGGAAAAAGACCAGCTGTGAGTTTTGGGTCGAGATATCTCCAGGAGGTCATCCCTGCACTCACCTCAAAATACGCACGTCCGCTTTCTCGTGATGAAAGCGTTACTTCATGGAGTGTCGTGACCGGTGACGACACGATGTCCAGACTTCAGGCAGTCGAGCAACCGCTGGAACTGGAAGATGATACTCCTGCCAAGAAAGTCCTGACGGCTCGGGCACAACTTGGGAAACTCGCAAACTGGCGGAGTCCCATCACAGTTGGAGCTGTTCAGCTGACAGAGGCCATAGAGGCAGTGATGAACACGCTTATCCCGAACCCGGTCGTTTCTCAGACATTCCTTTGGAAAATACCGGTCAGGTTTGAAGAGCGAACACCTTCTGAGACATCACAAGTTGTCGTGCAAATCAAATGGAAAAATGGAGAGTGGAAAGCACCTGCGGACAGGATTGAAGCAATTCTTTCCTTGTGGCTGTACTCCGTACAGAGTCGTCGCGAACCCAAGACGGAACTCAGTCACAGGAAAACGACGCTGTCTAATGACAATGATGATCTCATCCGGGCAAAGGAATCTCCAGAAGGGAGAGGACTGAGACTTTTCGGCACCAACGATCGGAAAGATCAACTCCTCCGGGATCTTCGGTGGTGGATGCCAGATGGGTTTCAGGTGCCCGAAGCCATCGAGATTTGGCCCCATGATAGTCTTCCTGGTTGTACGGACGTGATGTTATTTCATTCGCCCAAAAACAAGGAGATTTCTGTATCTCGCTGCAGAGTCGTTGGCGTGGTCGTCAGGTATCCCTTGACCTCGACACGTGATCAGAGTTCAGACAAACCCGTCGAGTACCGTGACACTCCTGACGCGGAATCGCAGCTAGATTCAGACGGAAAGCCCAGAAACCAAAACATTATTGTGGGGGATGTGTCTCCCAGCGTTGCGCGTCCAGCAGGCGCCGAGCAGCCCACCGCCGCGAAGGGCCTCCTAGCAATTGAATCTTTCGAGCCCCTGGAAAAGTTATACGTCGAAGATCTCTTCTTCAAGTTCATGTGCGCGATGGCCAAATGCCCGGAGATGAAACTCACCGCCGACGAAACAGAAGTTGTGCCACAAAAGACTGGTGATGCGATGGGCAGATTGAAGAGGTTTGCCCTCCACAACCCTACGCTCTCGGCACTGGCACGAAAACTACACGAAGTAGGCATCGGCGACCTTCACGAAACGTTTTTCAGCATTATCGCCCCTTTCAGTATGCACGACCGGCTCCCGGTTGGCAATCTCCTCATTGAGCATGTTCGGACAGCCGTCGAGCAATTCCGAAGCACTGGCGACATCGACAAAGCTAGCGATTCCTACATTTGGCTATTGGATCAAGCTACTACATTAGATGAACGGCATAGTCAAATTTTCTGGCGAGCTCTGGCTTTGACACAACGCTTTGTGTTTGAAGTTAGGCAAGGGTATGAGCTAGCCATGAAAGAGGATCGCCTTTACTATGAAGATGCGCTTGATTCTGATTGCCAAGACACCCTTTTCAAAAAACTTACTGAATGGAAAGACAGCATGGGATTGACTACATACCAGGAAAACGAAAAGCTGAATCTGAACTTGTGTCTCATTGTCGCGGCCGAATTCGAGAGCAACCAGCAGACGGTTCCTGTCATCCCAACCGGATATCTTTCAATCCTAGGACCTGAGCCTACCGAACCCGAGATAAATCGGGTACAGAAGTTTTTGGAACCATCGGCAAACTGCCTCGGGTGGACATATTGGCATTATGCCTCAGTGTTTGGTGGGGAAGAGTTAGGGACATTTCTCCGTCGATTGTCGCCGGATCGCCGTATCGCTCACCAACCCGATGTATGGGGTTGGACGCCTCTTCACTACGCTTGCCGGCGAGGCAATGTAGAAGTTTCCAAAAGGCTCCTTCCCTTCGACGAAGTGCTTATAAATGCCAGGGGAATAGACGGTGTGTCCCCGATGCATTGCGCAGCAAAATCCGGAAACATAGAGATCGCAAAGCTTCTCACCAACCCGGTTGACATATATGGGGGACACTTCAGTAGGCGAAGATATATCATGGAATCAAACACTTTGAAGGGAATGACATCAACACGGAATATTCAACCCAGTCGGGACTTTCTTGGGCGGCACCCAGTTCACTGGGCAGCACAAGAAGGCCACCTCGGTATTGTCCAGCTTCTCACGAGGGACATAGACCTGGAGGACTATCACGGCTTGACAGCGCTCCATCTCGCAATCCTGCACGATCATAAAAAGTTGGCACAGTGGCTAATTCAGAATGTACAAGTTGAGACCCTCAACCATCGTGATCTGGGATCGCGGTCACCGCTGTATTTGGCGATGAGACATGACGAAGGCCGACGAGACATCATCAGAATGATCATAGAGCGTGGAGCGGACCTTTCAGGAGGTCTATACCAAGGCTCTCCGCTGTGCATGGCCGTGGCAAAGAATAATCTTCAGTTGGTCAATCTACTATTGGAAAAAGGTGCACAAGCTGATGAGCTGAACTCTTGGAATCAAACAGCCCTGCATATGGCTCTGACACACAATATCAAGGTGGACATCGCAGAGTCTCTTTTGAAAGCCGACATGGCCAAACATGGGAAAGCCATTACCCTTGAATTCAAAGACACCCTGTATGGTGTCACACCGCTGCATCTTGCAGTTGACAGTGGAGTGAGCGATCTAGATGGATTCAGCAACTTTATCAGTCTCATACCAAAGTACTACCCAACTATGGATTTCAACATCGCAAACAAGAGGGGGGAAACACCTCTTGACTTGGTTAGGGGGTCGATCGCGCCACAAATTGAGCAATTGATCAAGGAACAAATCGAACTACAAGCAAAATGTCGGCCTGAAGAAAGTCTTCAGCCGACTTCTTGATTCTTTGGATGCAGCAAAATATAGGAGTCTGGCGTAGCTTAGGTCTTTCGGCAGGCAGGTTGAATTACTTCATCATGCAGTGGAATTCTTCGAACACGATGTTGCAGTGAATAGGCAACCAGCGGTGCATTGGTCCAAGAGTGGTTTCGTTTTTAATCCGTGTACATATGCTTCTTAAGCAGTATATAGGCGGTCCCTTCATATTGCTTTAAAAATCTACAACCAGTGGCTCCAATGCTTTCAGCCGGCCTTCTTGAACATGTCCAGCTTCTTCTCCGGGCAACGGGTCTGGAAGCGCGCATACCAGCAGACCAGCCTCCTTGATACGCAACAAATGATACAGGATGCACACCAAATAATAATATATCCATCCATTCTAAACCCTCAGTTTCAGCTATAGTACAATACCTCCCAGACGTACTCACAATACGCAACAGATGCGTCACGGTATAAACGGATGCGAAAGAAACCAAACAATGCTGATTGACCAAGAGGACAACGCAACTATAGTACAAATAGTCCGTACACGACAAAGTCGAGACAAGCTTGACAAAGGAAGGAAATGGAAAGAGAGAAGGCGCACGCTGACAGGTTGCAGCCTGGGCTCGCTCACACACCTTACGTAATTGCTGGGCACCACACTTGGCCGGTCGCCATTTACGCGAGAACGCGTCTGTGCATCTCAGCAGCGCTAAATAGACTTCGCAGGCCAACTTTTTGCATCTGCCACTTCGCGACGCCGGCTGCTCGCCTCTCACATGCTGGCCACAACTCCTCCCTGCGCATCATAACCGCCCATATCGCGCATTAATATTCCATCCTAGTGACTGCTGCATCCGGGCCACGACTGCGCATAAACCATCCACAATGGCCGCTCTCGACAACGAGAGGCTTGGCCTTGTGTTTGCGACCCGCCCCGACATCCTCGAGGGAATCAAACAAGCCGCAGGTGAGCTGACTACACTGATACCCTCATGTCAAGCTCGGGCTGGTCGAGCGACACGGCGCTCGTGCTCACCTTACTGACCTGGCATCGCAGACACCCCGGAACGAATCACTCTATTCAACTCCATCGCGAGCTTCGTCGCCGAACAGACCCAGAACACCCCCGGCGAGCCCAGTGCAAAACGAAAGCGTGTCGAGGGGAGCGATGCCGCAGTCGTCGAGAATGGATCCACAAGTCAACAGGGCATGTTGCCATCACCCACACAAACGGCCGCCACCGGAACACAACAGACATCTATCGGCGGCGCCGGTGCCGGTGCCGGTGCCGACTCGTTGCTGATCGATATGGCGAACGCAGCGGCAAAGGAGGTCATCCTGCTCGAGGTCAAGGAGATCAGCGTGTCCATCCCCCAGAGGAAGAAGTACGACCTCTGCTTCACCAAGAACTACCTGTACACGAAGCAGGTTGGCACAACTAACCCAGTTCAAGGCATGGTGTACGACTGGAGTCAACTAGGTGCGTACTTGTCGGCCTTGCCTGCTGCTTGCCTGCGGACTCGCGAGCATACGTATTAGCTAACACGGGCTGGACAGAATTCGTCCTCTACACACCCATCCCCGAGAAGCAACAGCTAAATTTCAACTATATCCTCTTCCCACGCAACACGGCCCTCGCATCCACGAAATCATTCCCCCCCGCAGACTTCGAGCCGCTCGTATTCAGCGTGCCAGCCACATCACCAAAACCTGGCGTCGTAGGGGGCTACGCGGCGCAGACCGCCGGCCAGGTGTCGGACAGCTACAGCTCCCTTATGCACTGGGCGATTAGTAGCCAGCTGCAGTCTGTCAACAACACGACGGCCTCGATCGTCGCGACCGACCCGCGCGTCTTCTCCAGCGCGGTCCGGCAACCACACCGCCCCAAGGAGAAGGCCGTGCACGTCAGGGCGCACAGGGGCAGCAAGGATGGTTATCTGTTCCTGCTGCCGAACGGCATACTATGGGGGTTCAAAAAGCCGCTGCTGTTCATCCCGCTCGAGAGGATCAACGCGGTGTCGTATGTGAACGTGCTGCAGAGGACGTTCAACATCATGGTGGAAGTCGACGTGTCACACGCACCACCCCAGCAGGAGCAGGCCAAGAATGGCCCCGCAGGCACAGAATGGGAAGAGGAGGCGCGGCCGACGACCGAGGAGATCGAGTTCTCCATGATCGACCAGGAGGACTACGCTACCATCGACGAGAGCTACGTGCGGCGGCACGGGCTGAACAACCGCTCCATGGCCGAGGGCAGGAAGGCGAAGCGGCAGCTACGGGAGAACGCCAAGGCCGACGCGGCTGATGTCGCCGACGCGGGCCACGGCATAAGTGCCAACGGCGAGTCGCTCGGGGAGAACCTCACCCAGCTCGCCCTCGCCGAGCAGCTCCTCGGCGAGGATGAGGACGACGAGGAAGACGAGGAGGACTACGACCCCGGATCCGAGGGGGAGAGCGAGGGCGAAGGCTCCTCGAGTGGGGAGGACGACGACGACGAGGAGGAGGAGGAAGACGAGGAGGCAGATGGCTACGACGAGGATGGCGGTGAAGAAGAGGGATATGTCGAGGACCACGAGTAACGACCATTCAGAGACAACGGCGCATTATGGGCCCTGACGGCCTAGCCTACGTGATACTGTTAAAAGTCAGGCGTTTGGATTTAGTTTGTGGTGTGAAAGGACTACGGACTACCGGGTCGGGGAAACCCAGGATGGCGCGGGCGATAAATGATGGGCCCGCTCATAGAGAGCCGGAATCATGGTACAAGAACCACGAGGTGTACAGAAATACAGTATCCTCACACCCACCCACTGCTGACCTGACTAGACCAGTGAAGGCTCCACAGTAATGATGATGGGTGGTTTGTTTGCACCCGCTAAAAGCAAGAGCAGGGCCGGCGCCGTGACGGGCCATTGATCGATCGAGATCTCCGGACCCCCCTTGGATGGATAGCTCCAAATCCGGTCTCACTGCTTCGCAGTCGTGCCCAGGTGGGTGGGTATCTCCGCCGTCGAGACTTCCCTCCTGGCGTGGGTTGGCCGGGTTTGGCTGAGCTCGTGTTGATTGCAATGGGGGACTCAAACAACAAAAGGGCTGGAGTGCCTGACTCCGGGGATGCTCCAGTCATTCCTCGAGCCCTTTTTCGCTCTCGCGACCCATTTTCTCTCCACCGAGCCACCCACACACCCACTTTGTTCAGGCTGGAGACGCGGATGGGGGGGTCTCAGGCGGGCTCTGTGTGACTGCTCCCCATCCACTTTTCTTCGCGACTGGCTGGCTGGCTTTGCCCCCCCCCCCCCATCTCCCACGCGAGAGAAGGCCCTCACCGGTACCATTTTGTTGGTTGCCTATTTTTAACCTTATTTGCTTGTCTCACACGCGCAAAAACAAAAAAAAGAACAGATGAAGACTTTTGATCTAGATAGTTTTCGTCTTGTGGATTGGTGGTTGGATGGCACGGGACGGCTTCTTGTTTGCCGTCTGATGTTTGCGACGGATGCGTAGTGCAAGTGGTTTCTTGGACGGATGATTGCATTATGGTACAAATCATTTTTTTCTGGCCTCACATAGAATGAAATTTGACAAATAGTGAACGCAACATTCATCAAGTTGGGGACAGCGTGTAGTTCGCACGTGTGTCGTGCCGAATTATTACTCCTGACTGACTTGTTGGCCGGGCCTTGACGGCGTCAATTAATGATCGGCAGTGGCCTGTCGGTACTTGGGTTCCCTTTCGGGTCCTGCGAACCGAAAGCCGATCTGCACGGTTAGAGGACCCCCAAAAGGACTCGTTCAGGGTGTCATGAATCGTCCGACCTTTCGACACGACAGAGCTTCGGCCCGCTTTTCACCCACCCTTCCAAGCCCCGGCCAATACATCCGAAGCAGCTTCGATTGATTGCGCCGTGTTTGATGGAGAATTGGGTGCACGAGACAGAGTGACGTTGATTCATGGCAGGGCAGGGCAACCCTTCAAGTCACATTGCAGACAGACAAGACAAGACACGGACAAAGCTCTGCGACATCAAACAACACATCTTGGAGATCCGCGGATGGGTCAAACACGCAGCCACAGCAGGAGACGCTGATAGTCAAGGGAGGGGGACCACAAAAAACCGGCAGCACAACGGTCGATTGTGTTTGGTTGATGGGAGGGCGGCTCGCCGTGTTGTCTGGCCTATCTCTTCGGTCTCAGCAAAGACTTCTGCGACGAACCTCCTGTCCCGGGCCCTTGGCGCCCAGGCGCTCCCGAGCTTCGGCTACCGACGATCGTTCTTGGCTGCCCGGGGGCCCTGACTGCACAGGCCCGGTTTACGTGCAACATATGCGGGTATTGTTTGCTGATGAGGCTGAATAGGGTCCCCTTCCCCCCACCCCCCAAACCCACATTTCCTGACGCAGACTACTGGTGACTGGATATGCAAGTCTGTCTGGGCAGTCAGGACTGACTGCACGCGCCCATGGGCGAGACATTGAGAAGAGGGAAAAAAACAAGATAAGCTATGCTGATCGTTGCTATTACCGTCCGGCCCTGCCCGGGATGTCGTGCGCTGGGCCCGGGTTGAGGGTTGATGATGGGTGAGATCTTCAGACAACTGCCGTCGAGGGAAATCCCCGACATGGCTCGTCTTGCTTGCGGGATGGAGGGATGTACACAGCAGACAGGGAGAGAATGCGGACGGGACGAGACGGAATTGGCCCACGAGACGTGCCTATCACTTGCGTTCTCGGGCGGGCCTGCGTCGAGGTCTGTTCATCATAAATACCTTTTCTTCACCATCAAACCACGGCTTTCCTCTTCTCGTAGATGTCATCGACCAGTTTCCTGTGAATTTTCCAACCTTTTTCTTTTGCATTATCCTATCCTTCAAACCACGGTCTGGCTACCGGCTCTTCCACTCACTCTTCTCTCCTTCACTTATATACCACAATCACTGCAAGCAGTCTCCTAACCCACCCGCCCGCCAATATGCGTTTCTCATATGCCCTCGTCGCCCTCATCGGCGCAGCCCACGCCATGGTATGATACACACACCCCTCTCCTCCCAATATCCACACAGCAACTCGCCCGCCCACTAGCCCGTCTCACCAAATAAATATATCATCCCGCTAACACAAAACCCCCAAAGCCCCACGTAGGAAGCCTCGTGACCGGCCGCAGCGTCTGCAACGACGCATCCGCAAACTGCAAGGGCGTCGCCCGCGCCGTCGTGGCAGACCAGGCCGCCCTCGACGCCCGCAAGAAGAGCCGCCAGGCCAAGAGCAGCAATGCGGCTAACAACGCCACCGCCGCCGCCGCGGGAGAAGACGGGGCCGAGAGCAACAACGACAAGCGCTCCAAGAAGCTGGCCCAGGTCGAGGCGCGCGCGAACCAGACTGCCGAGGCTCGTCGCAGCCTGGGCGACGTTGTCGATGGCGCCGTTGGGGACGTTACCGGCGCAGTGGGAGATGTCACCGACACCGTGGGGCTCAAGACGCGCGACGGGAAGGAGGTCCGTGCCGCCGGCGCCGGCGTGACGGACGACGCCGCCCTCGACGCCCGGGAGAAGAACAAGGAGGCCCAGAGTGCGGCTGCTGCGAACGGCACGGCCGAGGCCCGCAGTATTACCAAGAAGGCGGCGAACGACACCGCTGATGCGGCTGCTGAGGCGCGCAAGACGCGCAGGTCGAGCAAGTCTCGCAAGCCCCGCCGGTCTCACCAGCTTTGGTAAATGGGTTACATGCCCAGGTGGATGATGATTGATCTAAATGGGATTGTGGGCTTCGGCGATGGTACAGGTCCCGGTGTACAGATACTACAGGTCACTGTGTGCTGTGGAAGGTGGTTGTGATGGGAAGTTCCGGGGTATTGGCGAGGCGAGGGTCGACAAACTATCATCGCTGGGACACACAGTGGTGGGTGGTTACGGGGGGGGGCCTTCACGCATGCGAGCCGGTATTCTAGATTGGTGGCCGATGATGAATGACTTTTCCATTTGTTTAATAGATATGTTAATAGACTCGTGGCCCCGTTGGTATTGAATACCCACGGCATGAGAGTCGGCTCAAGAGCATCAATCATCATCTCAATCGCGCTGTTCTCCCGCAGTGACCAATCCCTCCCGAATTTTCCGAGCGGAACAAGACTGAGCACTAGCTAATTACTCAGTTTCCCCGATAAGAACGTGTTGGGTATAGTGATGCACAGGGCCGATCATTCCTCGAAACATCCAACGAACCCGCTTGTTTTGAAACTCCCAGCCTCGGCACCGGTCCACAATTCTGGTTGGTCCGGCCCACTGGTGGGAAAAAGAGGGCTGAAGTCGTTTTGGATCTCTAACACGACTGACGACAATCGAACATGCAGTTGGGCTCCACGTCCGTCCTCTCATCAAGGAAAATTGCAACTCGGGTGGTAGTCTCCCGGTCTGAGGCGGCCTTGAATCCCATATTTGTTTTCTTGGATTTGATGAAATGTTGATCGGTCACCAAGAATCAGTGACCGATCAACTTGTTGGTTTGAACACTTGGTACACACGGACGGTTTATCATTGATAGCTGGTACGTAGTTGGACAGGTTGACTGACGAAAGGAGAGAGGCTGCCCGGTTGGGAAATTGGGACGGAAACCTGCCTAATTCACACCATAACAAAAGAAAGCGGACACATTTAACAATATTTGAATAGGCCATGTTATTCCCTGATTAACTCGAATGTTACTAACTAGATGTCGGAATGATGGCCTTGTATGAAAATGCAAACATCTGTCCGACAAGTCTCGCCAAGCTGTTCAGATAGGCAATGGGTCTTCGACACCCAACGACCATGTGCGATGCGAGTATTGCCTTTCTTTATCGGATCCAGTATAATATTATGATCTTTCTGGGATAAATGTACAGAAACGACACCGCTATTTGCAAGCAATGAAGCGGCACAGTGCTCCTCCGTCAGCACTAATGCTAGCCACTGCCACACGGATTGTTGCTGCATAGACTATTACCTGCTGAATCCTTCCTTGGCCACCTGTCCGACCTTTACAGAGTGTGATAACACAAATTTTATAACTGCTTCCTTCTGTGACGCAGCAGTGGTCGACAGCACGGGTGCGTGGGCCGAGACCGCATTCTAGTGACACCTCAAGTGCTCTGCATCATGCCCGGGTGCATCGCTCTTGTCAGGTCAGGTTTGGCTAGAAAGCCATTCGGAGTGGCGCGGAAGAGCCAATATAGAGACCATGTTGGATAGACATGATTCTTGATGTCGCCTACCATAAACTCAGACATGTAGTAATGAAGGTATGCTGAATCATGACGGCTGGGCCACATAACACCTTTGGGAGGGAGGCGATTGTCGTAGTTTGAAATATTGTATGACATTTTGCTTCAAAACTGAAATGTGGTATCAGGTGAAAAAGAAAAGACAATTTTTGCGCCCCTGGGTATCTCCTTTCGTGATACTGTACATATGATACATTCTACCTGCAAATTCTCCACCATAGAAAACGCAGCCTATCACTCCTACGAGAGCTTCATCTTCTTCCTCCTCCACCGCCGCCGCCAGGCTTGCCCGCAGCCACCTTGCCCTTTGTGTTCTGCGCCGCCCCGGTGACCTTGCTACTAACGGGGTTGACAATCAAGTTGGCCAGGACGATCTCGACGAACTGCCTGGCGTAGATGGTCCCGATCATGCCCTTGGGCTTGAAGTTCGTCTTCTTGACGATAAAGTCCATGATGGCAGCCGCGGCGCCGACGGTGATGGTCCGCGGGATCCGCTGCTTCCAGGGGACCTGCGTGCCCACGGCGATCTTGATGGCCGCCACCGCCGCGGCGTCGAGCCCGACCTTGCCCACGGACTTCATGTCGACGCCCTTTGTGATCTTGTCCAGGAAGGACTTGGCCGCCTCGCCGTCCGGGTCGATGTACCGTGCCGACGCGTCGCGGCTCTCGCTGCTCCTCTTCTCGGGACGAGTCTTTGAGCCTGCTGCCTCGGAGCGGGCGCGCGGCGACCGGCTGGTCCCTCGCCGGCGGGGTGACCTCTCCATGGACTCATCGGACGACTCCCACGAGTCGGAGGGGATGGGGGACAAGGAGCGGTAGTTGGCGTCGTGGCGGGAATGTGACGCTGTCGATGCATCAGAACGGCGACGCAATGACTCCTTCCGGTCGCGGCTGTCTGACCGGGTGCTGGATGTGTCGGAGTGCTTGGAGGAGGAGTGGCGCCTGTTGCGGCGCTCGCTGGAGTCGATGCCGCCGTCGGATGTCGTGGAGTGCCGACGCGAAGACACCGACTTATGCCGGTCGCGATCCCTGTCCCTCTCCCGATTCCTGTCGCGATCGCTCCGTCTCGACGAGCTGGACGCATCGCTCTCGCGCCTCTCGCGCCTTTCCCTCCTGTCTCTCTCCGAGGCAGTGCTTTTCCGGCGCTCACCCCCGTGCCTTTCGGAGGCGTCAGATCTCCGTCGGTCGTCTCTACTGTCCCTATCTGTGACGTGGCGATCTCGGTCTTCCTTAATTGGGTCGACTGTAGCAGAAGTCATGTTGTTGTACTCATTGTCATCGACCTTGAGGTAATATTTGTCCCTGGGGTCGTAGTCCGAGTCGCTGTCCAAATCCCTCTCCTCTCTTTCTGCCTTCGATTCCGCATCTTTGGCCTCATCGGACCGGCTTGATCGTCTCCCTGACTCTGCATGATGTTTGGCAGATTCGGCGTGATAGTCCTTCAACGCATCTTTCTGCACGTCGTGTGTGTCCTTTGGGGAGTTTGCTGCAGAGCCTCCGTAGCCGCTGTCAATGGAGGAGGCATCGTCGCGATCCCGCCGGCTACGATGTGAGTGCCGGGATCGACTACTGTCTTGGGCGTGTCGTTCAGGTGCCATAGCTGTGGATAAGAAATAGAATAAAGATCGCTGGCGTGATGTATTTGAGAAAGTGTTCCTGTCTATGCGCTCATTTTGAAGTATTTACTCTGTACATGCACTCTACTAAAGCGGTTTGTCGGTGTGAGACGGCGATGAGAGCAAAAGGTAAGGTGAGATCCTTGGGTCGGGCGCCATAAAATGCCCAGGTGGATGAGACGGTCGTGTTAACCTCAACGGGCAAGGGGGCAGCTTGTTCCAAGGTTTTTCGCCACACCTCTCGGTCCCATCCGCCAGCCCGTCGATGACGTCCCCCAAGTCCCCTGCCAGCCCCCCCGCGTCATCTGTCCACACACCCGGGAATAAGGTTGCACAGTTTCCAGTAGTCTTTCCTCCTCCTCCACCCCCTTTCCCCAAATATTCACCCTGCTGTCCTGTTGTCGTGTGGCCCGTTGACTTGTCAATGTTTCATTCAAAGAGCTGTCATCCTAGCCGTTGCCACGCTGCCGATACATCGCCTGTGCACCCGACAGACTGGGCAAACGGGCAGTTGTCTCGGGTGCCAATGACGGGACGAGAAGAGGCTAGAATTACGGCCGATGAGAGAGACAGGCTTGCGACAAGTCTCACCGACATCCCCAGTGGTCCATATCGCTCATGTTGTGGTGTGGAGTGACGCACATCGACAACGACCACTCTTAAGTGCTCTTCTATTACTCTGGTACCACATCTTTGTTGGCTGTTTCAATCCTGCTCTGTCGTAGCAACAGGTTCAAGAAGAAGTTCCAGGGATGTGCCGCCGTAAACACCCGGGGTTCGGAGAGTCTGCCTGCAATACTGGAGATCATGCTCTGGGGCCTGTTTCAAGCAGACAGGTTGACAAGCTCAAAATAGCATTCTTTTCATCGACAACAACAATGCCCACCTCCGCTTCTATTCCGATTGTGGCTGTCATCTAGTATGTTGATGCATGCATAGTTTGAATGAATGGCATGTTGGTATTTCGGGCGGCACGAGAAGTATTCCGTGTTGGTGGCAGCGACTGCGCACTCAGAGATAATACCTACTTCGCTGTGGACGGACCCTCTTCCCTGGCTTCACAGTCTCGTGTATCCGTCCATGCATTTGTGTGCCCTCTTTGGTGTATCTCCTCATGGGTGTAGGCGCGACATAGTCTCAGATTGAAAACCTTAGACGCAAGTTTGAGGCTCGACGATCGGGAACCACATGCGGCACTCCTATCGATCGGCGCAGCTGTGTATGGACATGACGAGATACGACGTAGGTCACTTCGCCTTATAGGCCCCTTTGCACTAGTCAAAGTCAGGTTGATCAGCTTTGTTGATAAGGTATCGCGTCAATCACAGGACCTCCTCGAGGAGAGCTTTAGGAGAACGAGTGTTGCCACGAGTCCCACAACGTCGGTACCCTAGATCGCGTGAGCTCGAAGAGTCAACACATTGCCGTCCTGATCCGTCCCAGTTAGGATCCTTGGTCCAATTCCAATTGAATCAGGCTATGAAAATTAAAGACAGAATGGCGAGAAGTATCATTTATATTTCGAAGAAAATCAATGTAATGACCTCAAATGCAGGGAGTCTCACTCTCAAAAAAGAAAAAGGAAAGAAAGGAAAAACTGCACTTGCTGCTCATTTATCGCATTTTTGCTGCACTACTGGGACCTCTAGGGCCAATATTCAACATGCGTAAGCCGATCTAAGCCAACCACGCCTGAGTTTATTCATCTGCCTGCTCGGCTTGTCTTTTCCGTCTTGGTGGAACGAGTGCTCACAGAAGTTGCTCAGCTAGCTCCATTAGCCAGCCCCGTCGGCATTTTGATCATCCGTCTTATTGTAATCGGAATTTGATCAGTTGTAAACCCAACACCGACAGAGGATAGCAGAAACATTTTCTCAGCCGCGGATTCTTGCTGCCTACCCATGTCATTATTTAAGTATCAGACTGCTAGCCTCATGCAGTTTCAACGTAACAACTCACAGCATCCAACTTTCCAGTGAAACTCTAAGATGGACACCTACAATCCCGATCGCTGGTACGCCCCCTTTTGGTCTTGCGTCTAGTTGAACGGACCCACTTTTGAAAAGACGCTGACCAGACCTCTAGCCCAGTATATGCCGTTCGTTATGCCCAGATGTTGTTGGGAGATTGGAGCTCTACGGCCCGACTACATCTGAATCAGAGATGCTAACCAGAACTTCCTGCAGTCTTTCTTCGGCGCATTAGGCTGTGCCATGGCCACCATACTCTGTTGTCTCGGCGCGTCCTACGGGACGGCCAAGTCATCAGGCGCTGTATTCGGCGCTGCCATACTCAGGCCCGAAAGTTGGACGCGAAACATGTAAGCAATCTGTCGTGCCCTGTGCGACTGGTCTCATCGTTCCCGCGGCAGTTGTGTGCGATGAAATGCTGACGATCGACGATCGTGACAGGCTTTGTGCGGTCATGGCCCAGATCCTGTCGATCTACGGACTTGTCACGAGCGTCATCATCAGTAACGACCTGACCGAGAAGATGGCGCTCTTTACAGGTTTCGTCCAACTTGGCTCAGGCTTGGCTGTCGGACTGTGTGGGATGGCTGCTGGGTTCGCTATTGGTATTGTCGGTGATGCTGGTGGTGAGTCACTCATTACTCTTCATTCTGGTGGTTCACAACATCTAAGTGGCTCTTGGGACCGAAATCTTCTGACGTCAGAGTAGTGAGAGCGAATGTTCAACAGCCACGTCTGTACACAGCCATGGTGTTGATCCTGATCTTCTCCGAAGTGCTGGGGCTGTATGGTCTGATTGTATCTATCCTGATGCTGTCCAGGTCTACTGTGGGGGTGACAAAATGCGTTTACTAGGGGCGGATGGTGTTGTTCAAGACAGGGAAATGTGAGAAGGGGTGGTCTCTGAAGTCGAGGACAACGGTAATCTCAAGATTGAGGAGTAGCCGATACAACATTACGCTGAAATTCCAGTGGCAGACGGACATAATGCAATTCAATGAAGTTTTTTTCCCCATTATTTACCAGAAGGGAATTTAGTTGACCCCTTATTCACGATCCACGTACATCACGATCGTATGATATTATCAAAATTGGCCGGGGATTGGAGGCGGTGAGATTTGAAGCGCTGAACTGGAGAGTACCCAACGAAGAATCATGACGCATAACTGAGCTACTAGAACTATTATGGACCCATGAAGGAAATCCAAGGGTGCTATAGAGAAGAAAATGAAAGAAGAGCCAACGATGAGGGAGGAAGGCACCGGCATTATTAATTCTTCTCCCAGCAACTGTCAAACGTTCCATCAAAATCAGCATCGGCAGAGCAAAACCTCTCGTCTTCAGAATAGTCATATTCTTCTTCCAGGTCATGCTGATCCATTTGCCATAGTTCCAACGCTTCCTCCACGGTCAACGTAGTCGCGGAGCCTGTCTTCCTCCAAGGTGAAAACACCTTTTCAGGGGATTGAGGCTGATATCCAGGAGACCAGGCATCAGCTACGCGGCGGCTCGACTCTTCGCGCGACTTGGCAAGCCAATCCGGTGTGATTCTTTCCATGTAGTGCTTCCGCAGAGCTGGCAAGTGGACGACGTCGTTGATGCAGTACTGGAGAGTATCGGGCGCCAGCGGGCGGCTCGAGAATATGTCTTGGGACATACGGCTCCGGACGTCATTCTTGGTCCGTATCCAGCGTTCTCGGCCCATGAATCCTAACTTCAGATCGTACCTGACCGCGTTGTCCAGACCGCTGAGCCTGGCCTTATCCACTCGTGCTGGGCGGGATGCATTCTCGAGGAGCTGGACGTCCACGACGCCAGCGAGCTTCACTTGGAAGTGCGCCCACAGCGCATCGGCGTCGTTTCTCACATCCCAGACGCATTTTGGGATTTCAGGGTCTTCTAGGATAGACTTGAGGCTTTCCCCATTCTCTGCCTCGGTATTGAAAGCGGACCCCCCAAGGCTTAACACGTCAACCACGCGTACCACATCATGCGGGTGGATGAGCATGGTCGCGAGAGTTAGGGTTCCATGGCGGCTAAGGCGTTCCCCCTCTAGATCCAGGTAGATTGTGCTGCCAGGCCAGATAATAGAAGACAGAAATAGCTTGAGGTCCGCGCTGGTGGAAATGACACTGGAGCTTGGCGCAGGCATGGTGGCTGGTGGTTGGAGGAGTGCGCGAGAGACAAAATGATATCTGAATGTTCGATAATACCTCTGTTGAGACGTGTTCATTTATGGCGACAAAAGAGCGGGAGCCTTGCCTTTTATCTATGGTCTGGTCTTGTTTTTTTTTGTTCGATCGCATCAAGAATACATTCAGAGGTCTCATCGCCATGTATCTGTAGCTTCATACAACAGACACCTCAGTAAGACCCTGAATACGACCGAACAACATTTGGACGCTAAATTCAGATGGTGGGCCTCACGCATTAGTGTGATACAACGATATTCGAACGCTAACGGCTGGTTCGCCGGATTATCAGCGCGAAACGTGGAGAGGAATGCTGACGCTAGCATTGGAATGAACAGGATACCAACGGAAATCTAGTCTGAGTAGTTCTTTATGTGATAGGTGGGTTTGGATTGGACGATCCCTCTGTCAAGCCGTGTACTGATTCAGAACAACTCAAGTGAGATGAGACCCTCATGTATCGCGCCAACCACGAATTGTTCACCTATACGCCAGTCCTCCCATATGCGCAAAAGATTCGTCTGGTCACAAATGTAAAACTCTGGTTTTAGTACTTGACTTTTCAATTATACATACTCTCAATCATACGGACAAGCTTATTCGAGAAGAACGACATACATCAATGGTTTTCTTAGATTATAAATAAGGAGCAACAAGTAATTTTCCGAGATGAAAGGTCATGAGTGATTCTTGAATATTTACGGCAAAGCAGTTCACGAAATCGGAAGAGTGCAATAGAGGATATTCGGCTCAGGATCATCATCACTGGGCGGCCGCGGGGCTCTAGCCCGGGGCTCAATCTGGTAGAAGATGGTCGGTCTCTCATAGTTGTCCCCCTCAGGCTCGGGAACGTGCACTAGTCGTATGATTCTACGGCCTGGCGGGGCTCCGATCCCTCTGTCTGCCAGGACTTGGATCTCCGCAGGCGACATGTAGAGCCTCCGGCCGTAGTAATACCCGCGGGGTCTCTGCGGTGGCCTCTCAAAAAGGCCGTACGGTGGTATGCGGACCGCCTGGACTTTCGGCAACCACGGGCCTCGTTCGTCTGGTTGGGGCAGACCTAGCCTCCCGCCATCGTCCGGATCGTTTCTCCCCACGTTGTTATCTCGTGCTTTAGCTACACCTCCTCCGATGGTGAGATCTCGGTAAAAGATGTTGGGTACTCCGCCGCGCGCTGGATCAGCCCTATCGATCCTAAGTGTGAACATCCCCTCTGGCACGATTTGGCCATCCAAGGGCTGACTGGGCGATGCTCGACCATACAGGTATCCTGGTGGCGGGGCAGGTGGCGCCGTTCCAGGTGGAAACGGGGGGATGGGAATTATGTCCCGTCCGCTCAATCCTTCAGACATAGTGATAACGACTCCTCTCGGTATCCCCGTCGGTACGCCGTTGCCACCAAGTGCCGCTAGGTCTTGAGCAGTTAGGAAGGTATCCGGAGCATCGTCCACCGACGTCGCGCTGGAGCTCGGATTGCCGCTGAGATATGTATTTGATCGTGAGCCCATCGAGGTCCTGTTGGTTGTGGTCGAGCTGCTCAATAAAGTGCCAAAGGGAGATGGGGTTGCCGCTCCATTCTGGCCGGCCCCCGAGCCGAGTCTCCTGCCTGGGCCCGCCGTCGGCCGTACAGGTGTTGACGGAGGCAACCGGTCTGCTGCTCTTTCGCCTACATCTGGCGCTGGATTCAAGGCTGCATCTGGCATCGGGTTCGCGAGTGCGACTCCTAAGACATTCAGTACTAACTGATCCATATTAACATTGAATAGCCAAGCGGAATTGTTGGACGGCGCCCTGTCGTCCCTCTCTGGTTGTGGTGGGTTCGCATTTGACCTGGCACCAGAGAGTGTCTGAAGACTGACTCCAGCAGTATTGCTCAGATTAGAGATCCTCGTCACGTTACCCTGTGGGCCATCTTGCGGTACTTGAGGGTCTTGAGGGCCTTGAGGTGCTTGAGGTGCTTGGGAAGTTCGCGATGTTTTAGCTCCAAACAGCCAAGTCCACATGCGAAGAACGCCAGGTAGAAAAGACAGGCGGCTGGCCGCCGGAAGACCGGAGACCTGGTCTGGCATTAGATCAAGAAGAGGGTCGACCATTTCAATCGCCTATGAATAGAAGTTAGCAATCCTTAATCGCCAGAATGTGATGTTTGCAACAGAACAGACATAGTACGTACGTCGGGAGCCTCGTTCACCAACTGTTCAAACCACTCTCGGTTGTCCGGGTCATCGTTCCAAGCGAGAATCCTGTCAGCCTTGTCCATCCATGCGGTCAACTCCTGCAGAGTAGGTCTATGAGCCGGCTGGTCCGCCAAGCATCGGATAAGCAGTCCTTTGAGGTCATTATCGATGGTTTGCGCGTTTCGTAGCCAGCTGCCGTGGGTGTAGAATGGATCTACTGTAGTGCCGTTGACATCACGGAACGTCGCGATACCATCAGGCATCAAGCTGGCATCTAGACCGTTCATTGGGCCGAAAGCGGCTGGGGGATCCGGTGGCTTATTCCGTGTGATCATATCATGCAAGACCTTTGCAGCGCATTAACCCCCAGCCTCAAACCCTCTTTACTGAGTCTGACTTACCATGCCAATGGCCCAGATATTACTAGTTGGACCATAGTTTCCTGCGACCTTGGGAACTGGAAATTCATCTTGGGGAAGGTTTCGCACGTATTCCCATTCTTTGTGAAATTGTTCCTAGATACCAGTCATCAAGAGATCTCCCCGAATGGGCAGCTGAGACTTTGAGAATCTGTATCTTACAGGCAATTGGTGAGTTCTTTTACCGGCTTTCCTCATCCCCCAAACCTGATCTCTTTATAACAACAAAATGTGTTAGTTGAATCTCGAGCTTTCTCCAACGCTACGTAGCTGGAACAATTGTGATAAGTACCTACCGAGTGGCGAAAGTTGGATTCCGTGGTACCGATGAATGGCTGAAGTCACCAGCCTGCGACAGTGTAAGTGTTTTGCTTAGATACTCTTCCAGGTCTGCATAGCCAACGCAGGTTCGTCCCTTACCTTGAAAACCGGCATAGCTGGATGCCTTGCGTCGTAGTCGCCAATCATCACTGGTTGACGACATCATCAGTCAACTAGCATCACCCACAATTCGCATAGGACACGGGGGCTCTCACCATTGCTCGGGTCTAAATCGAAATGCACCAACCCATATCCCTGCTTTTGATATTCTTGGTCAGGGACCCTTTCCATGCCGTCTTCACCCGTCTCGGAATCCCAAAACCAGTCTCCGTTCTCTTGTATTTGCAGTCTAGGCGGGTACTCCATATTGATACAAGCTCGCACAACTGGTTTGCGAATCATCATAAGACGGTCAGCAATCATTGCACACTCAGCCAGGGGTGCAGTCAAGCTCACGGCAGAAGAAAACATTCCACAAGACGCCATTAGGGAACATCGCCTCTGCGGCAACCGCTTTCCCTATCAAATGTGACAGATTGCCCCCTTTCATGACCTCGAGGTAAATTAGGTCTTGATCATCCATTTGTTGACAAAACAACCTAGTACCCTCGGTGAGTGGGGCACCGGTCAAGATGTCATCCGCCCACAGGAGAGTTCGTACAATGTGCGGTGCGCGTCTGAGATTCTTCGTATAGGACCACCAGAGTCAGCACCAGGCTGGAAAGAATCGTGCCGCAGGAGGCTTCACCAAGTATACATACCATCTGAATAGATTTCTCGTATTGCAAAAGCGGATCGTTCGCTCTCCTGGACGACTTAATGACGAATTTCTTGCGCACGCGGCTTCTGCTTGAGCGTACCTCAAAGAGAGTGGCCAGGCCCGTGCCGCCGGCCCCGAGATGCCGCAGCGACCTGATATCGAGGCCTTGGTCTCGGAGCCACTCGCGGAGACCTATCACAAAGGCGTCTTTCCGGCAGTCAGCATTCAGTTTCAGCCTTCCACAATAGCGCTCGGGGCCATGGGTGCAACTCTCACTACGCCATATTTAATGACACGGCGTAGATGTCCAGAACACATTATGCCTACCTCCTGTATCATGCTTGGGTCGAACGAAACCAGCTTCGGGAGGCTTGAACGGTACCATGTTCTCAGCCTGCTGGGCACGAATGGCTTCATCATCGCGTCCAAAGGGATCGTTATAGAGGCTATTCCAATCGCGCGGGGCCGCTCGTCCGTCATACGGGACAAGCGCCTTTGTTGGGTCTATCAGCGCTTGATCCCACGGCAGCTGTCGTAAAATCTGGTATTCCGGCACGAGTCCTCGCCGGTTGTATTCGAAGTAGTTGTTAATTCGGAACCTGAAGTCCCGGAACGTCCTGGTTCGGACAATAGATGCTATTTCTTGTTGGTACCGCAAATCTTCCTGCTGCTGGTGCAGCACTGGCGGCGCTATTACTTGTTCTCCCGGTGCTCGTGCTGGCGGTGCGGATCCCGCTCTCCGTGGAGGCGCCCGATGATTGTCCGCCGCGAGATTCAGCGGTGGAAGTGACATTGACATCTTGTAGACTGTCGCTTTTATGCAGTCTCAGGTTCTTGTTTCGGCGATGGTGGGCGCTGCAGTCAGTGGCTTCCTCGCCAGGCTGAATCGGTCAAAATAAGCGGATTGTAGGGGGCTCTTTTGCATGCCCCAGTGGTTTATATTTTATCATTTGCCGTGGTAAAGCACGTTGCAGAGTTGCGATACTCCGACTATCATGTTGAACGATCATTGATCACAAAGAACAAAATTGTCCTGGGCGATCCGGAAACGGCTACCGCCAGTCCATCCTTTGAAGTGGATAAGTCCCATTGTGGCCCAGATGGTATGATGTGGGTGTGAGTGGTAGATGGCATGCACCCATGGTTGTGAGTATGTCAATTCATGAATTGCCAAATAGCTAATGCCTGTGACGCGGTCTATGCTGCCGGTTTTGTGATTAGTTATGTCAGCCGTGCCGTACTGGCAGCCTCATAGGTCCCAAGAGGTACCTAGTTGGCGAGCCTCGCGGTACCTTTCCAACTGCCGAGTAGTGATTAGGCAGTCGTGTGTACTATAGCCCCTAACTAAGGGGCAGTGCCGTAATGGCAAGCCACATCTTCATCTCCACCTTTGGTGTCGGACTCAGCTGCTTTGAGACCGTATATCTGGGGAGAGCAACATGACTCGGGTGGTGTGGCGCGGAGACGCGACGAAGGTAACAGCCGATGTCTACCATCCCGAAAAACTCACGGGGATTAAATCTGTTACACCTCAGGCGAGGGCCCCGCCAGTACCTCTTCGGATTACGGACCACTTTGGGCCGCTACGAATTGTCTTGAATGTTAATAAGGTTTCACACAACTCATACTTGATATTGCTGAGATTGCACGATTTGTATCTTGCAATAGTGTGTCCGGCGATCGCGAGCTCTCACCGCCCTCTATCAGGAGAACCCCGATCTCTTTCACCAAAGGTGGGCGCGGAGATCAAAGTACTCGTATTGACTTGGAGGAAATGGTCGAATCGAGACCTGCTTTCGTTTGGAGGCATGCCTAATCTTTGACCATATGCCTGCAGCTGCGCGAAACTCGAGAGTGGTTGGCTCCACTCCTCAACCTCACTGTCCCGAGAGCGCTTCTATGGGTATTGATACAGAAGTCGTCACGGACTATTTCAAGCTTGTTATGGACCAGTCCAACAATCTCCAGCTGCGGCCCACCATCATTAGTCGTAAAAATTAGAAGGAGGCCATCCACGACCTACACTACATCGCTAATGAGCACCTTCTCTTATCTATACAGTAGCAACTTTCGATCCAGGCAAATTAGGCTTCACCAGGATCTTACTCGTGTGGTTACAGCGGGAATGTCCGTTGCCTATGCCCTATCCTCGTCTGCTGACGGTGTGTAGACAAAGCCCGGCATGGAGAATTCCGCCCTGCCCCAGCACATACTACAGAACAGACTATGAATCGGGATAAGAAAGGGCAGACTGGGGCGAAGGGACGAGCGTGAGCGAGATGCCGGTATGCCTTGCCTGAGTTCCCAGACTTCAGATCCAGTGTGTTCTCTTTATATCCTCAAAGGTTAACAAGATGCGTTGTGAAGAAGGGAACCAGAACTCTGGACTCGGACTCGGACTCGGACTCGCTAATTATCTTTGGAGTCCGCTATCTCGAAAGGGCCAAGTGGCAATATTGCCTCAGCCCAAGGAGGGGAGAATTCGCCATCCCATAGACAGACCATTAGTCGTAGTGACTGAGAATAAGAGGCAAGTTACATCCCCACCATGAAGTCAATGACAATCCAGTTTCTTGTGTCAGTTGTAGGGAGTGACCGAGTCATTACCTGCACAGGGATAACAAGTCATTACCCTCAGGGATAGCGAAGGTTAAATCCTCAGGGATGTTTAAGCGCTTACCACCGTATGAAGGGACCGATTACAGACCGCTTAGGAGACGTACGTTTCCGGAATAAAAGCGAAACCATTTAAATTCTCTGGCCAGCGGCCACCTGAGTTACATTTATTGGCGTCGTCCTTTTCCAGCATCTTCAATAGCAGAGGTACCTTAGCACATTCAGCAAGTTTTAAAAAACCACTAGGTATCTGGACTTCAGTACATCCGAGGTGACACGCATATCTGAAGCTGTGTGGGGCAATGTGACAGTACGCGGGCATTTAACCTTTATACCCCTGTGTAGATATAGTGTAGATAACTACCACTGGCAGAGATGTAAAGCAAGGGATCATTTCTGTACCAGTGCTCCGCTCCCCATCTGCGGTCACTATTGAAACGCCTGTTTATACTGGCCCTCCTCACAAGGCGCACAATCCACTGTATTACAGAACTTGTTATATTTACCTCCCTCCTCCCTACTGGTCACCAAGATTGATCTTCCACGTCATCAATTCTGTTTCATTCAGATATTTCATGTTATTCCTGAAGCTTCTGAGCTCGCAAGACGAAGTCCATTCTCCACCATCATGTCCCCAGCGAGAACAGAATCGGGAGTTCCGACAAAGCTGCTTTATAGAAAGCCCCCTCCGTCACCGGAATTCCTGACGACACCGGTCGACTTGTACTCCCATGCCGACAACTGGAGAGATGAACGTGAGGTGTTCATACGTAACATCCGATCCGAGATAGACAGGTTCACTCTCGAAAAAGACGGGCTAGAGTTCCTCAAAGATGAAGTCGACATCAAGAATTGGGACGATGAGACTGAGGTCTGGGACGTGACCCTGAAGACGACCCCCGAGTTGGTTAAAAGACGGTAAGCATAATCCCAAGATTCGAAGATGGATCATTGCCGTAGCCATGATGCTAACTGATCCATGGCAACAGACTTGGTGCTACTCATACCTTCATCACCGCCTCCCGAATTCGACGCTCGGACTCGAGCGGCATCAAGTCGGACACGACACCAGTATTCAACATCCACGGTGACTCTACCCGCCAGAGTGGCCTAGACCTGCTTCACACCAGTCTTCCCAAGATGCCCTTTGAGCCCAAGAATCTACCACCCAATGGGCGCGTAATCTTGTTGAACGTATGGAGGCCCCTGAGGAGGATCACCCGCGATCCACTCGCCTTTCTGGTCCCTAGCAGCGTCAAGGCGGAAGACCGGCACGAACAAATTTTCCAAAGGCCTCCGAATACTTTCAAGGTCTTTGGAAAGCCCGTTGGGGACTATTGGCTAGACACGGTGTCGTACAGTGATCAGCACGAGTGGGTATTTCTTGAACACCAGCAAACAGATGAGCCTGTCATTTTCGTTCAATGGGACAGCAAGGGAGTAGGAGCTGGGAGTTTTGAGCCCAATATGAGCATCCTGCACAGCTCTTTTGTAGATGACAGGTACATTCATGAGCCGGAGAGAGCGAGTATCGAACTCAAGATGCTTGTGTTCTTTGAAGACTAGATTTATAGTTTTTAGGTTAGACACCCAACCTAGAGGAATCTCAGAGGGATCTGCAGTTGAAACTGGCTTACGCGAAGCAGCAAATGCTGACGCCAAGTCCAAATGTGCCTGATCATGTAACAAGGTGTTGCATAGAGCTCGAGCTACCGACTTATGACACTCGCCCTCGAGAATATTGATAGACAATCTGTCGGACTTGATGCTGGAGTGCGCCATGTTATCAGCTCCAGAATGCGATCGTTTGGCGGATGGGTCTCTTTTAGTAGTCCGATCGCGAGAGGTTGTTGGTTACTACCTACTGAGTAAAACGAAAGTTTTTATATTACATCCAACAGTGAAGGAAAACACGTCACGTGCTTCAACGTCTAACCTCACATCGCAATAGTCATCATGCTGTCCATTTCTTGTATCAATCCCTCACTGGTGAGAAACCCAGCCTTTTCCACACACTCGAGAGGGTTCCGATGGACGTCTGGGCAGAGTAATTTGGTAGTCTGGCTGTTACTTGGAGGATACCGAGAAACCTGCGGAATGGGGGGGGGGGCGGTTGAGTGTGTTCTGCTCTCTGCTAGCTATTTGGGGAACAAGCAATCTGAGCAGCCACGTCACTTTGAGAACGGCCGCCTTAGCGCAAAAGGCTGAACTATATCAAAGTAGTGTGCCACGCAATTCGTCAAGTGTCAGACTGCTCTGCTTGTCCAGAGAGCCGGGTCAGCTGCTGTCCGCGGCGACTTGAGGAGGGACTGTCGCTCAGATATGACTGACGTTCGCCAGCAAAGGCGTTGTAGGGACGATTCACGTATCCCCTCTAGGTTTCCTCGTTAGTCCTGGTAAGCCACGAGTACATCAAGTGTTGACCCGGCTGACCCGGTTCAATAGAAATGCACATTCAAGTCAAGTTAGTGTTTGGATTTCTGATTTGGCCTACTCACTTGTAACGGGATGGAACTAAGAGTAAACCTGACGCACCGTACTTCTGATCTGTCACCTACACCATCGTACATATCCCCTCCTTTCGCACGCAACTAGCCGCATGCACAACGGGATCATTTTCCTAGTGTGAGTTGCACAGTACATAGCTGTCTTATCACATCCCGTACGGAGTACCTCTTTTTGCCAAGCCCGGAGAAGGGCCTGTTCGTGCTTCATGCATGGGCCGGGCCCAGGTTTGGTCGCCGTTGGCGGCAATCACGGCAGTCGAATCACTGCAGTCGAACAGTACCCTAGGGTACTGTGTAGAACAAACGACTAATCTTTTTTCAACATGATGCATCGCCTCTTGGCTCTACTGCAGTCCAAGCAACGTTTACTCATCCTCGAAGTGTCTAGACCCCCGGAAAAGTGGCTCTTTTAGCACGAGGCCCCAACGCGCTATGCTGGCCTAACTTCAAACTGTCCTTTCCCCGTTCGATCCCTAGTAAGGACCGCGGGACTCTTTACCTGCCCCCGCACGCTGTGTTTCGCAGAGCCCCAGTGTTTTATGCATGTTGGTGGTTGGCCAGTTCGGTTGAGTCTCAGCGTGTGATCGTCGGATAAAGTGGCCCACTCCTGAGCTCAGGGTCCTTCAAATCGCCCGGCGTGCCATCTTCCATTTCATTTTTCCTTCTTCGCTGCAACTTAATACTCAATTGATCCTACGGCTAAGCAATCTAATCATTAGCCTAGTACATATCAACAATGGCGGACTATAAGCTACATGACTTCGAGGTATGTCGGTTTTGTCCGTGCAGCAAGCTCGCGGCCCCTGTCCTAACTCTGGCTCCAGACGTTTCGCAACGTGATAGACAACCAGCTCAGCACCACTGCGAAGACTCGTCGTGCGGTCAATCCCAGCAACGAGGAGGAGCTTGCCGAGGTGCCGGTCTCGACGCAGGAAGACGTCGATCGTGCCGTCGAGGCGGCGAAAGCGGCATTCCCATCATGGAGCAGCCTCTCTCAGGATGATCGAGCGGCGTATTTGGCCAAGTTTGCAGACGCAATTGACGCAAACCAGAAAGAATTTTCAGCGCTGCTGGGGAAAGAAACCGGCAAGCCGCAGCAGGCTGCAGGCATGGAGCTATTTATTCTCATCCAGCAGGTCCGCGAGACAATCAAGCTCCGTTTGACTGAGGAGTTGATCGAAGAATCGGACGAGGTATGCCCTCTCATATCTCATATCATTCATCCGCCGTTCCGTTTCTAAATGTTCGGCACTTCCTTTCGTTGACCTTGGCTAACCTCTGAATGCGTTGGGACTTCAAGAAAAGTATTGTGATACGTCACGTTCCCCTTGGCGTTGGTGTCGGTATCATTCCATGGAACTTCCCCATGTTGCTCGGGGTGGTTAAGCTCGTATCCTCGCTCCTCGTCGGAAACACCTTCATATGGAAGCCTTCGCCATTCAGTCCCTACACTGCACTCAAGCTGGGAGAGCTTGGCGCCAAAGTCTTCCCCAAAGGCGTGTTTAGCGTTCTCAGTGGCGGCGAGGATCTGGGACCAATGTTTACAGCACACCCAGGAGTTGCGAAGATAAGCTTCACTGGATCAGTGGCCAGTGGGAAAAAGGTGATGGCGGCCTGCGCTCCAACCCTGAAGCGTGTGACCCTCGAGCTAGGAGGCAACGATGCCGCCATCGTTTGTCCCGATGTCGATATCGCAGATGTTGTGCCCAAGGTATGCGGAGATCCTAACCCATCGCTCGTATTGGATTCATGCTGACCTCGTGGGCCTGAATAGATTGCAACTGTAGCTCTCATGAACACCGGCCAGGTTTGCCTCTGCATCAAGCGTGTATACGTGCACGAGGACATCTACGACGCTTTCCTCAAAGCCTTTGTGGAGTTCGTCAAGACCCTGAAGAAAGGAGGTCCTGAAGATGCTGAGGCTTTCCTCGGATCGTCGCAGAACAGCATGCAGTATGCCAAGTTGCTGGACCTATATAGCCACATCTCCAAAGAGGGATGGAAGGTTGTTCTTGGTGGCGAGCCTCCGGCGACCAAGCCGGGCAGCGGCTTTTACATGCCGACTACCGTGATAGACAATCCCCCGGAAGACTCGCGTCTGGTCGCTGAGGAGCAGTTTGGGCCCATTGTGCCGCTTCTGAAGTGGTCGGACGAGGAGGATGTGCTGCGCCGTGCCAACGTGTCCTTGATGGGCCTGGGCGGCTCTGTCTGGAGCAAGGACCTGAAGCGAGCTGAGCGCCTGACACGGCGTCTAGAGGCTGGAACCGTCTGGGTCAACACTCATTTTGAGGTCGGCCCGCAGGCGTCGTTTGGAGGTCACAAGGAGAGCGGTATTGGTGTTGAATCTGGCATGGGCGGTCTGAAAGGATGGTGCAACCCCCAGACAGTTTGGGTCAAGAAGAATTAAGCCAGTTCTTAGGGTGTGGGGATGTCCGACGGGACCACATTCTCCCTCACAGTTGATAAAAAGCACAATCCAATCAACTCCGCAACACTTGACAGGGTATGGGTGACGTCCACCCAGCTTGTTGTGTTGTCTCTCGCTCCCTTATCGTCATATATATGGATTTAAGACTCTACTCAACCCCACGGTCTTCCAAATCCAGGACTATTGAACCCAAGAACGTTTACTTCAAAGATGTTCGAGAAATCAAATCCAGAAAACACTTGAGCGTCAAGTGCTGAAGCTTCATTCAGTGCTGAGTATGACGATGATTGGGTTCCAGGTGGAAACCCCTGTGAGAAGAGATTGCTGTCATGGGTTGTGTCGTCTACTACTTATAGACCGTCTTGAAGTCAGCTTCATGTTCAGAGAAGTCTCTTTAGGGGCGCTGAGCAAAAGAAAGTTGACTGAGCCTGAGAGGTACGTACGTCGACGAGCAAAACCGACGCCTTGCGATCCTTGTGTTGTACTCTGTATTCCAGACTCTTCTGCTTCTGTTAGAGCAGGCCCTGACTCCTGGTCACGCACAAACTGATTGGCGATGTGAGCAAAGCCAGAGAAGAGACTGCAAGGAACCGAGCCTCCTGTGGCGTAATCGTATCGGCTAAAATATCCCGACAAGGTGTCCAACAGAGCGAGGTCGCTCTCCGTCTCTGGATGAGTGGGATTATGGATGACCATGTCGAAGAGAACAAACATTGCTGAAAGGGGGAGAGAAGCTAATATCCTAATATACAGTTAGAACTTCTGTTCGTGGGTCTTCTATAAATCACGAGATCCTGCGCAAAATCTCTTCAAGTACTTACCATATCGGCGTGTAAGGACGTATATCGATGCATGTAGTAAGACGGGCAACCGCCCTTGCGCTGCCCAGCAGATCGTCCTCTGCCGCTTTCATTCTGGCTTTATGTGCCTCGCTCTTGGCAGCCTTTCTGCCCACGTATATGGACAACCTCCCTAGGGCAATTGAAATATCATAGTAGGCATAGTGCAACCTTAGACAGCCTTCAGCCATCCGAGTCCCACTGATAGGCGATCCGGGCCTGACTTCTTCTGGTAATGAGCGTCTCCAGGCCTCGAGCTCCGATTTTATGGCGTCAATGTTAATTTCGTATTGGTCAATCGGATTCAAATTCGCGGTGACAGAAAACAATCTTTCATAAGCTTTGGACCAAATTCTCCCCAGTCGTAGACAAGAGACGAACTTGTCAAAGTCAACCTTGAAACGTGCTTCACCCGTTGGGATGATGGGACAACTAACGTCGTGATCGGCGATTGACTGGATTCCTGCTGTATTGGTACCTGTGGATGGCAACGTCCCCTAAAGCCGGGGAAACAGAGTAGGTTGACTTACCGAAGATCTGCCATGCATGAATGTGAGTCCCTTATCGAGGTAATAAATCACCCAAAATGTCCTGTAGCAAGTCGCTTCATCCTCTGTGGGATTTATCATAGGGCGATGGTAACCCAATGTCTGCGCCATTCTTGAGGCTTCCAGATTTAGAAATTCAGCTATTCCCAAACCTGCTGTGTTGGATCCAAATATTGCCTGGACAGTCATTCCATAGTTCAGAGTATTGTTCATGCCTAGACAGTGGTATGTATCTTACCATAGCAGTAATTGCCTTTTAATATAGGTGAGTATCAAGCGAACAAGGGTGGCTAGTCTTGAAATGCGAGACATACCTGCAGGTTTACTAGACCCCCAGGTGGGAATAGAACATCCTGAAGGAGACTTAGAGCAATTTTGAAGTAGCTCCAAGCTTCACCCTTTCCTAAAGTAAAGGAGCCATCTCCCGCGGCCCGTTGACACCCAAGTGCCAGCACACAGTGATAAAGTGAACGAAAAGCAGGCTTCGTGTCCCTCATCTCAACGTTCAGAAAACTGGCTTCGAAAGCTTCCTTGTCCAGGAAAGGGTACAAAGGGTGTACATGCTCAAAGTAGGATTCAACATACGACCTGAATGTAGCCTCTGAAACTGCAGAGGCTGGAACAGGTGGTCCTTCATCCCGGACTGATGACGTCCTGTCCTCTGATGTGTGGGCGAACTTCTCGTTTACAACGTTCGATATGCTCTTGATCAGATCAAGTAATTTGTTGTGCCCTAAACGCTGGCAGATGAGGCGGATTTTTCCCTCGGAGAAGTAGGCTAAATTGGAGCTCGTCACTGTCTGGCGGTCAGTCACTGCAACTTTTCATTTGGCTGAAATGACGGAGGGCCTGCAATGGTTGCCAGACATGTGAACCAGTGCTTACAGCGATGACTATGAACCTTAAAACAATTTGTCAGCACACAGTCAATACCACAAGTTTGACACTTACCTTGAATATACTCTGAGCATCTATAACCGGATGCACGCCTGCGAGTGGTGGATCCTGCAAGATCTGGTCGATGAATAATCCGGACGAAGGGTTCGATTTCACATGCTCGGCTGTCGTGGGAGCTAATGTTTTTAGAAACTTCAAATGTAACGACTATACTAATGATAAAATTGTGCCTTACTTGGTTGGCCAGCCACATCTTCTGAGCTAATTGATGCCCCAGGGGTGAGTTGCTGAGGCTGTCTGAGCGCCCGCCTTGTTTTCGAAAAATGGCATGGAACTTTTCGTTTCTGAACAAATTGTGAGCCTCGAATTACTAATGCTTGCTCGCGGCGTAGTGAATGAAGGATGCCAACCTACTATGCAGCTTGCGCAAGATGATGCTCCAGGCACAACTGATCCCGTCAGCTCTGTTCGCGGGCAAGGGACCCACCTTGGGTTGCATACCTGTACATCGCACTTTTCTCTCCTTGCACAGATTGCAAGTTCTTGACAATCGCGGCGACAGGCCGGGGAGTCCTTGATCCACCATGTTGATTTGTGAATGAAGTCCCAGCCAAGTTAGCTTGTGTTGTACGTGAGGCACGACGAAATTTGAGAACCGAAAACCGAGAGCATACTAATGTAGACCGAAGGCACGGGACCCCCGGAAAGTTTAAATGAGGTTCGGGTTTCGGAGGGTGGAGCAACTGAGTTCCGACGATTGAATGTTGATCCACACACAGGGGTGCAATGGGTGTCTGTGTAGCTACCTCAAGTGCCGCGCTGACTTGCAGCACCTAAAGTCACCGGATACGACTCTGAGAAGCTTACAAGGCGGATGAAGGGTTTCATGCAGTGGCTTGCTGGTGGGGCAGACGGACAATGCGATAACAATTAATGTCCTGGCCCGGCGGATATGCGAAGGCACAACGAAGACCGAAACGTTGTTTCCCTTGACCGACGACCGAGCATAGCAGCCGTCACTTGGTTGAGCCCAGAAGTATATAACAAATTGGAAAGATGTTTTGATTTTGGCTTGATAATAGCATAGAACTCGTCTCGCATCACTCGAATCTGCTCTCTGTTTATCAGGCTACAAATCTCATCTACAAAGTCGCTACGTCACAACCCAACCTAGGTTCTGTCGAAATTCATAATATTCAATATGTCTACCGTGGATATCTTACCTGAGATCCAGCGTCATATTCACTCCCAATCAGGGACTTCACAATCTTTCGGCTTGTCCCTCGTTTTTCTTGCTGTGCTGGTTTATCTGTTCCGACAATGGGCTCTCCCAAAACCCATCCCCGGCATTCCCTACCGCCCAATTGCTGTCAGATCACTTTTGGGTGATTTCATGGCCATGCGCAAATATATTGCATCTGATCATGTCACATTCTCCGACTGGATTCTAAAGCAATCCGAAGAGCTCGACTCGCCAATCTTCCAGATCTTCCCTCAGCCATTCGGCAAACCCTTTGTGGTTTTGAACGACTTTCGCGAGTCGCAGGACGTTCTCATGCGGCGAGGCAAGGAGCTTGACAGGGCAAAGATCGTTTCCGAGCTGTTCAGGGGCATCATTCCGAATCATCATATCGTGGAGAAGACGAATACCACTTGGAAGAGCCAAAGGCGACTCTTGCAAGACTTGATGAGCCCAGGCTTCCTCAACAGCGTCGCGGCCCCGGCAATCTATCAAAACGTATCGAACCTTGTGCGTCTTTGGGACGTTAAGGCGCAGTTAGCACAGGGCAGACCCTTCACAGCTGCAGACGACATCTACGACACGGCACTCGATGCAGTTCATGGATTCTCATACGGTCAGGACTTTGAACACCGTGCCATCCAGTCAACCCTGGAGTATTATGAGCGCAGAACACCAGAGGTTACCGAGAGGCTTGACCACAAGGGTAGTGTGAATGACGCCATCGAGTTTCCCGCCCAGGAAAAGGACAAGGTCATAAAGTCAGTGCTCGCATTAACTTCAACATTCGCCGAAGTCCAGGGCACATTTACGGCGCATCTGAAGTGGCCTATCCTGATGAGGATGCCGAGGCTTGTGAAGGCGAAAGAAGTCAGAGATGAAACTATCCGAAAGCAAATAGGCGCCGCAGTGGAACGGACCCGGACGCACCCGGATCCCAGTACAGTGCGATCAGCAGTAGACCATATGGTCCGAAGAGAGATGAGTATGGCGGAGAAGGAGGGCCGCGCCCCGGATTTCTATTCTCCGGCAATGTTTGATGAGGTGAGTCCGCTCTTGAAGTCGTCTTTCTCATACCACAGCAACCTCCACGTCCAGATAGGCCAGCCATTGAGACAAAACACTGATTTTATGACTTTGCAAAGATCTTTGGCTTTGTCATTGCCGGCCATGATACCACCTCCACAACATTCTCTTGGGGCGTCAAGCTCCTGGCGGATAACCCACAGACCCAATCCCGCCTCCGTTCCGCCCTGCAGGAGGGCTTCTCAGCGGCAAAGGCAGAAATGCGCGCCCCAACAGTGCACGAGATTACGTCCACCCACGTCCCGTATCTGGACGCCGCCCTAGAGGAGATACTTCGCTGCGCGGGTACAATCCAGTTCATCAACAGGGAATCCGTAGTGGACACTACGATTCTGGGTCATAGGATCCCCAAGGGTACCACTATCCTCATGCCCAGCGACGGCGCTGGAATAAAATCGCCCGCATTCGATATCGACGAAAACAGCCGCCACATCAGCAGCCAGGATGCCAAAAAGGCGGGCAAGACGAGGCATGAATGGGATCCCATGGACATTGGTGCTTTCAAACCTGAGCGGTGGCTGTCTAGCGATGAGGCCGAGTTTGATTCTGCCTCTGGGCCGCAGCTGGCCTTCTCTTTGGGCACGAGGAGCTGCTTCGGAAAGAGGCTTGCTTACCTGCAGTTGCGGATGATGGTGACACTCATTGTGTGGAATTTTGAGCTTCTGAGGTGCCCGGATGAGTTGTCTAGTTACGGACACAAGGTGGGACTCACGACCGAGACTACTCAGTGCTTTGTCAGGTTAAGGAAGGTTCAACTTTAGCAGCTGGGACAGTATATGTATGATTATTGCGTAGGGGTATGGTAATTCCCGGGATATTGGTTTACATGTATCGAAAGAGGGGACTCGGAGTTAAGTCATTTTTGTTAAAAATTTCTCTTTTAAGTATCGCAGATTGAAATACAGCACTTCCAAATTGGAGCCAAATTACTCGGTGGATGCTGATTCTGAGCGATCCTGCGCCGTACAGCCAGCTCTTCTTCCCTTGATCCGACTCGCAAGCACGAGACACTGATGGACCTTGTTTTGGGGGGAGCCCTCTTCAACGTCTCCAAATTTAATCAAGATTCGATGTGATCATACTGGACCCGACTGGGAGCCTTCAAACTGGCGAAAAGGGGGCAATATCGGTGTGATGCGCCAGAGGAACTTCCTTACGGCCATACACTCGGCCGGTATGATACACAATGTTGTCCAGCTACCCCCCGCCATGAAGGCCAATCTGTACTAGCTGCGCACCTTCCTTTCGACTGTCTCCCACAAATCCCTGTCTGATCCTTGTCCGGGCGAGATTGCTTCCAGCCATGAATGCCAAGACAAAGACTGCACAGCGATCTTTCAGGCGGTCAAGACTTCCATCGGCCCAGAGGCTCTTTGGCCCCGTCATCACTGCCAGTCTGGGGTTTGCCGAGACTCTGGCGGCTGTCTCCCATTGCCTGAGAGCCACGGTTACCGTGCTCGATACTGTCATAATCGAAATATAGCGCTGACGGCGGTCATGGACGGTACCGAGATGGCTGCTGCTGCGCTAAGGGAGCTATTGAAGAAGGCAGGGCTCAAGCCTATATATTTTGGGAAGATCAGAAGAATGCTTTGTAATCTAAATCATATTTGTGGGTAGGCATCTATCATTAGAGCAAGGGAGTGCGGCTATAGGTGCACATCTTAGAGGGTGAGGTTTCTCTTGTCTCAAACCTCCCTGTCCGACCAGCTTTGCCAGATTGCGTGTCAAGGTGCCAAGCCCTTGTTTGTGTATAAATATAACTCTTATCTTAGCCAATTTATGAATACCACTAAAATGGTTCTATATCTCCTTGTCTGCAAAGACTCGAGTTTAACTAATCGAGATATAGGTGATATACAGCTTGGCACTGGATTATACAACGACACGTGTGCGTACACTTTGGGTCAAGCTTTCGGGATCCCTGATTCTGCGCATGGGCAGCATCTGTTGGTATCGATTTCGCGTGGCAGCAAGCTGCGTGTGCAGCCTTATTTTCCACCACGGAGATCCTTCACATCCCTGTTTCGGTACCGAACGGCCGTGGAGAATGGCCGCGCATAGTGCCAAGCATCATCGGCTAGGCCCAGAATCGTCGGATCGGGCCAAGATCTGAACTAAACGGACAATATTAGCACCTGCCTCAGACGTGGATCCTTGGTTGGCCGGATGGCCGAAGCTAAGTACGGCCCAGCCCAGGTCGTCGTCTGCAATACATCGTCAACATTCTTGGTAGAAGGCGAATTGGCATTATATGGTGTTGTGACCAACTTGGCGGGTTGGCTAAAAGTGTAAAGCACACATGCTTTTTGCCTCACCAACTAGTGAGTCTGCGCGCGGAACCCTCTGTGTTGAGTCAGTCAGAACAATGCCCGAAACCCAACATGGTTCGCCGTAGCCATAACGGGTGAGCTATATAGAGCTGGCTCTTCCCAAGTAAGTTCGCTGTCCGCCAACGTCTGGAAGCTATTCTATGCCTCTGGGTTCAGCGCCATGACTCTCACCAGTGACTCCCTTTCGTCCGGCATATGCCTGTCCGGGCTGCTGTCTCTTTTCCTGGCTGCGTCTACACTGGCACAAGGTGTGACTCTGCCCTCAAATGTCGCTGTCGATCTCGTCTTCCCTCGCAACGACACATATAATCCGGCCGACACGTTCCCCGTCGTGTTTGCTCTGCAAGGTGCCAGTGCGGCATGGACTTTTGGATTCTACTTTGAATGGCGGATTCGGCGGGCCCAAGGTTGTGAGGGCGAATGCGGCATCGTGGACACGGGGCGCTTATCGGTCGATCAGGGCGAATTCGGCACTGTGTCTTTTGGATCTGAAGACTACTATCTTTACGAGGCCGAATCGACTGCATTGAGTGGAAACTGGGGACTGGGCGTTGCAGCTGGTGACTTCCAAGGAGCTTATAGTCTGGAGTGGAACTTTGGTTTCCTTAGGAACTGCTCGGATGACGGCGGGGCTTTACAGTCAGAAGGGGGGCGGACGGACTTTTCTGGCAGCAGCACTTTCAGTGTTGTGCCGGGGGCAAGTCCCGATATCCGGACACAACTCGAGGACTGTCCAATATCCGGAGGCGTGATAGCCGTCCAGGCCAACCTGGATGGTTGCCCGAGCCTGGGTGCAGCCGCAGCCGAGGCTGACCCTTGTGTCGTCGAAGTCCCGGACGATATCATTTCAAGCGTGGTTACCCAAATGGCCGCAGGTGGATCCCCAGAACAGCCCGGCGCCCCTCCGATACCTGGTGTTCCGCTGCCGGGCGGACCGCCCGGGGCAACTACGGTCATTGGCTACCCGAGCGATGATCCAGAAACCCAGACAAGATCTCTACGAGGATCTGCGACGCCTCGTGCCTCGGGTCCTACATCGCCGACTCCAGCCGTCCCTACCACTGCCTCGGGCTTGAGTGCTTATGCCTCGAGCTTGAGTGCTTCATCTGGGGTTCGACCATCTGCTTCAGCGAGCGGTCAGGCGAGTGCGAGTGCGAGGCCGACAACTGTTGTGGTGAGCCAATCGTCCAACAATAAAGGGAGATTTGGTCAAGTTGCTTTAGTTGCTGTGCTGTCCACTTTGGGTGTGTATGTTCTCTAGGCTAAGTTTTTAGGATTCTGGACGTGTGCGTCACATAATGTGGTATTTCATCCTCACTGTATTCATAATTTCAGTCTCCAGTACGAAACCATAGTCAGATGTCCAAATGCAGTGCACATATCAGCTCTAAATACCTATATGCCCTCGAGGTTCTCTTTGAAACTTTGCTGCAGGGACTTATACCCATCCTGGCCATACCATTCCTTCAACAGTTTCGCACCAACTTCATTGGGGTACTTGGTGAGATCTCGTCTCTCATCTGGATCAATCTTCAGCTTCGACACATCCACATCGGGCCTCGCCTTTTTGATGGCCTCGATGGACTCTTTCTCGTTAAGGGGGCCCCCATATGCGAAAATACGCTCATTCTGAAGTGACTCGTCCAGCACTGCGGCACAGAGGTGCAGCCTTGCGTTGTCGACAATGTCGATGAAATATTCTATCACTCCTGTCAGCTGGAACTTCATCCTTCTGTATTGGAGACGGGACTTACGAGGAACGATAGAAATGGCCCCAGTTTTGAACAGCCCAATGGCAAGCTGCCCCGTCACGCCAGCAGAGCCCACGGCTCGTCCTGTGGTGAAGTCGGGAAGCACGGCATTGGCAACAAATGACGGCTTCTCCTTCTTGACGAAATTCCAGAGCGCCTTTTCGCCCTGGGTCTTGCTAGCCGCATACACTATATACGCGTACCAGTTGGGCCCAATGGTAGTCCCTTTCGTCTTGGCCGCCTCCACGGCCTCGTCGTTCCACGTGTCCGTGGTCGCGACGATGCCCTCGACAGCGGGCTTCTTTAGCATCACTGCCGTCGACGAGCTCGTCAGCGTGAACCGCTTGACCCTGGGCTCTTTGGCCGCGGCCCGCAGGAAGTTCTCAGTCCCGGCGACGGTGTTGCCGATGACCTGGTCTGCATCCTCTGAGAACGACGTGTCTGACGCAACGTGGATGATGCTGTCGACTCCCTTGACAGCGGCGTCGATCTCATCTGACGGGTGGGAAAAGTCTGAGACTACGGCTGTGCTGTAATTGGGGTGATTGTGATGTACTGCGACTGTACTCTCGCACTTTTCGCTGGTGCGTGCTGTCCCGCGCACATGGTAGCCCAGGCTCAGGGCCTCTCGAATAATGTTGGCGGCGATGTAGCCGGATGCTCCGGTGACGAGGATGAGAGTGGATGACGGCGCGAGGAACGGCTCGCGGAGTAGTTTGATTTGGGAAGCCATGATCTGAGTTGTTGAAGGACGGCGGTTTTGTGGATGCCAACAGGTAAGAAGAAGAGTTCGCAAAAGACGGGCGATGCAACAACAGTTTGCATTTGTAATGTCATGGCGGGGTGGAGTAAATTGACAACTCAGCCAGCATCCTGAAAAGATAGCGGCCCGGGCATCCGTGATGTGACAATACGAGGCCCTGCAGCGATTACGTTCGTGATTGGGACTTCGAGGTAAACTAATGTTGGGGGCCAGCTCAAATAGTTGGTAATTATTGATGTCGCTCCAGGGAATGGTGAAAACCTCACCGCCAAGATCGCTAAGAATCCATCCTGCTCATACATGTACCCCACCCGCAGCAAAACTTTCCTTCCCACAACTTCACATCCGGCGCCAATGCCAGAGAACTTGTACTATGTGTGTTAAATAGTACCGAGAGCGTAAACCCACGGTGGAATTGGCGGCTTCCGGGTAGTCTAACCCCGGTATGATTCAGTATCTAGGTAAGTTCAAGACCCAGTGTCTATCGGATGTGCTGGTTGGCAGCTGGTGCGGATCGGGACGGGCCTGGGTGAACATTGGACATCCTTGCAACCTTGGAATCTACAAACGGCAGACGTATACCGCTGGCGAAAGGTATAGGTGAGTTGATATACACGATAAATATATGCTTGTCATTACTGCTTCCTGATTCTCACATAATACTTCGCACCCGTGGCCATGGACTGTTAGAGAGTGGACACTGGGTTTGCTTTGCTTGATGCCTAGTTACATGTTGCAAAAGCTGATTCTGAAAACATCAAGTGGACTTAGAGAAGCTTCCCCTCCTGGTCACGTCTTTTTTCCTGCCTTCGTCCTTCTCACGCTTGCTGCTTGTTCTCAACATATTGTCGAACCTTTTATGGGACCAGCGCGATGGCAATTTCAGCTTGTCGCCACCGGCATTGAGCCATAACCCGGAGTTATCAAGCCACTGCTGCGCTTTTTCCACGTCAACAAAAGCGAAGATAACCGACCCACCATATTCATCTACTCCTAGAAATTGCACGCGATTTACAGCCTTTGTCAGATCTAACCGAACGTGGCGAGAGTCGGGACCGCGAACACGTGGCTTGCGATCTTCCAGATATTCGCTTTCTTGTATGAGATTGCAGAAGGCAGACGCCCATGAACGATGCGGGAACTCGATCGTCAATTCACCGTTGAGGGATACTGTGATGCACAGTTCGTGATGGGTGGAGTCTCCGCATTTGCTAGACATTTTGGCAACGTCAATTCAGCTCCCTCACGACGCGATATGTCCTAAGTGAGATGTCAGCCGAGGGCCTCACGTCTCGGTATCCCAAGGCTTAAGTGCGTACTCGGATATATATTGCACGCTATCGAGGCAGTAGTTATGGGTCGCACTCCCGTTGACTTCAATCTTCTCGCGGAGGACCGCCTATAAAGATGCCAAATCCGGCAGATACATTAGCAGACGTATTTGACAGGTAAAACATCTGCAGTCTTTTGAGGAGGATGTCTGATCAGGGTTCCGATAGTTGCCGCAACCTCAATGAAGAGCCTGAGAGACTGAAGCATATCAAAAAGGGGACTCACTACTGAGATTTCACGAAAGAGTTTTGTGATCGAAGGAGAGTAGCTTACCACGGCTGAATTTCTTCGCACGGGGTGTAGTCTCTTTTGTGGAGGAGAAAGCCAGTTGAGGCTGCGCAGAGGCGGAAATGTCGTGCAACCACAAACCTCAGGGTTTGATAGCCACAAGCCGCCTCGTGGAGGCTGATTCATATGCATGGAAGGATTATGCAGCTTTCGACCAATCATCACAAGTATATTTTGATCATCTGCACTCTGCTGCATATTGTGGCTGGCGGCTCTGCAGCTTACGGTCCTCACGGCCAATAGGCGCAAGTATGTGCTGATTACCCGACCTTCGCTGCATATCGTGGCTGGTGGCTCTGCAAAGGCTTATGCCGCAATACTACCCACCTAGGTACGCGCCCATCGTCGGCTGCTGGAGCGCTGCTGGAACGACAATGCCACTAAGCATACCTGATCTTGTTTACGCTGACCGATCAAAATTTCGGGATGTCGCTTTCGAGCTTTGAGGAGATGTTGAATCGTGGAACGGATGCCCTTGTGGACGTGGAGGCAGGCTATCATCTCGCTGATATCGGCCATGCCGCAAAGGGTGCGTGCTTCCTGGCCCTGACATGCGTTTGGGGTGGTGAGACCGCTGGCTGTGAACTAAAGCGATTACAGCAGAAGATGAGGGACACATTACCAGTCAGAGTCATAAGTATGCGTGCGCTGTGCGATCGGGTTCGCAGTCGTCCAGTCCTACGCCTTCTGTCACTCAAATGCCAGTCGGCAGGAACGCCTCAAAGAGCTCTGTTGTAGACGAAGCAGCGCAGTCCGGGCCGCATTACAGGCCAAAGGATCTCCGACCTCCTAGCTGCGCAACAGAAGATGGCATGGAAGTGACCGCAGGTTCTGTCGAAAGGCCTTTTCCTGACCTCATCCAACGTGTGGGGACGTTTGACACCTTGCGACAGCAAACTAACATCAATCAACCACCACGTGAGAAGGTGAAGACAATTTTGTGCATTCCGCGTCCAACAAAAAGGGTCAAGGAAAACCTGGTCGACTTCGGCAATGTCGAGCTCCATGCCGAAGAACCAGGCCCGTGGGTGGTAGACCATCACCTTAGCGCCCTCGTGCTGGAGATCGTACCCCCACCGGGCGAGAGATTCCAGCAACGGATGCTCAGCTGGCTGAGAGCCAAGATGGGAAAGTCTCACCAAGCCAACCGCCTCGACGAGGACGGAAACGCAGAGCAAACCTTCCGCGTCAGTTTCGCCGAGATGCAACGGATGCATTTGCGCAAGCTGCAAGTCGGCCTGGTCAAGCACGCCGTGACAATGTATACCACAAAAGATGAGACGCAGGATTGGGAGAAAGACTTAGCTGCGTACAGTCAGTTGCGACTATTCTCCATCCGAACCCATTGCAGAAGCGCTGACTGGTCCTCGAATTAGTCCAAGCGATGAAGGACTACGATTATATGACAGAATGTAGTAAGCGGCCCCGCGATCATTTCTTGGCCACGGGCGAGCGTAGTATCGACCACTACGTGACAAGAAGGGTCATCAACGACGTGTTGGACAGGCACAACCAGCTCGGAAGCTTGGACAAGCTGAACAAGGACTACCCGCTCGGGCCTTGGGAGTATGATGGCCAACCGATCGGGGGAACAAGGAACAGGACTCTGAAGGCGATGTCGTTCAAGGACTTCTGGGATCGCCTGTTTCTGGCCACCGTTGGTGCTGCCCTTCTGCTGGGCCCTATGTGGCTAATGGTCCTCCATAACACGCTGTATACGGGTCTTATTGCGACGACTGTATGTGTGGCTGTATTTGGACTTGTGGTTGTGTTTCGGTTGGAGAAGCCTATGGATGTACTGTCAACCACTGCGGCATATGCTGCTGTGTTGGTGGTTTTTGTGGGGTTGACTACTGATTCTTGAGTCTCTGTGTTGGAGTCTTCGACTGCTTATAACAACGCATGAAGTTGGATTGTCACATGGCTCTTAATTGAAGACGTCTCGCCTTCGCACTGTCAGGGGCCGAGTCCTTTGGATCATCGCTACAATAAGAGAGTCCGCAGATTGCCGTTCGTTCAGAAATATGGGGGTGTTCCACACCAACAGAATCAGGCTGTAAACACACAGCACTGAGGCTATTTCTAGAGGAAGAGGTGAAAAGTTCGGCGTGAATGGATTATAATACATGTGGCAATGTATTGCACGGTTTTGAACCTTTTAGGCTCGAAGAATAAGTTCAGAATTCATGGGCCCCCTCTCCCCCCAATCCCCGGGGCAGACGCGAGGTCTCTGTTCAGGAATGTCAGAGGCGGGCGAACGTAATACCCATCATGCCAGAACTCCGGGTCGTGGAGCTGATTGCAGCAGTCGACATAATCAGCCACAGGCAGGTACATCCACCCCTCGTCTTCCTCGTCGCAATCCGTGACTCCGTCCTTCCACTCTGTATGCGTGACCACGCCCGGACCACCGCCATCACCACCACCACCTTTCTCATCTGTGAAATTCTTCATCACCAGCTTCACCACCGGGCTCGCAGCAGTGTCCAACGACTCGGGGATTGGAAACATGGTTTGAGTTGAATCCCATTACAAGAATGAGATTCGAGCTCGGGAGGCAAGCAATATTATGGTCAAGCAATTTGGATCTTAGTACTTGGACGCTTCAGCTTGAGTATGTTAGCGACCGCCAGTACAGATATGTCCCCGGTGTAACACATGACGAAGATATAGCTCCCTGCTTATTATACAGCTTCGTGTCGCTTTCAAACCCCAGTTATGGATCTCTGTATGCTGTGTGCATTTTACTTCCTTTCGTCTCACGTACATTGTATTCACCATTGGCTTCCAGAAATCAATGAGCCTCGGCAGTCAACGAAATCTCATCATTACTTGGAGACTCCACGTGCCTTGTCACACAGTGAGTACTTTGATCGATTTAAACAAAGTCTTAGCCCCATGTTCGACCGGCATACCGGCATATTCTTTGCCGTTCAATCAAAGTTATGGCTTCTAGAGCCAGCTTTAATTGCATATTTTCTATCTAATATCAGACGTTCATTCCAAGTTTCAGCCACGCATTCTGACAGCTGACGAGCTCATGGATGCCGCAAACTCAGGGCTGGAATCAATTAGTACAGGTAGTCAGCCGAGCGTGGGAAACACCTCTTCCTCTCACTGCCCCAACGGATGAAAGCGATTCCTGGAACCCGCTTCCCGCCTATAATTGCAGGAAGAACACATATACAAAAGTGAGCACAGTGTGTCGAGGTTGGTAATATGGAATGCGGAGAGACTGAAGGGGCTTGGCCTAAATAGTCATTGTACGACCGTGTTGTGTTTTCAACCCCTCTCTTGGGCAAAGTCACAGTACTGTTGAATGTGAGTTATTAGGCTACTGTTTTAACACATCTCAACAACCCTTGTAAGCGCTACAGAAGAGGGAAATCGAATCGTTCTGGGATGAGCAACTTGGCCCCACATGTCCCAGATCAAGAGCCGCCACGACTCAATCAACGCGACCTATTGGGTCAAGGTTGGTACCAGTGCCGACCACGTGGCTGCGGGAGGAGGTCCAGCTTGCCTGATAGACCCTAGCTGACCTCCTGGAGTGCATACAGATAGATGCCTGCAGTGCTTGAGTCGATCTGCACCTGAAAAGAGAATTCGCAGACCTTGGGCAAGAGACCCCCATGACTATGCCTGCAGAGTGACTCTGCCATGTGTTTAGGGAGCCTCTATCCCGAATGTAACGAATGCCGGCGCGAACTGTAACCACACCTGCATGCACAACCATGACGTGCATGAAGTGAACACGGCACCTGGGGTATGTGTGTGTGAAGCATCATTTACGTAGGGTAGTATCACTCTGCCTTGCAGTAGCACGCAGAGCATCTTCACCAAATACTAGTAGGCTGCGAAACGATGGATGTCACAATCTTCCAAGTTCATGTGGCTGTCGCTGTCAGGAAGAAAGGCGGCCGAGGCGAGTCCGGAATGTTGCCACCGTCCTACCACGGCAGAGGAAGTCTCAAACAATAGCAAATCCCTGGCCTGATCATCCCGAGATATCAACCCAGACAAGACGGGCAAAACAGCGGGCCACTTTGCAACCCTGAGCCCATGTGGTTGACCTCGGTTAGGCACGGTGAAAGTCCAGAACGCCACAGCACCCTTGGGGCAGGTAGTACACGTAATCTGTAATGTAAACGCATGGATGCTGATACCTACTGTATATGCAGCCTGTCACAAATCAAATCTCGAGGGCACCTTTTTCTCGCGTAATTTTTCTACTCTTGTTCTTTGTCTTCACCGGCCAGTCCGCTGTCCCTGCGACAGTAGAAGTCTGATCTGTCTAAACTTGACTACCTGGACAAGTGCTACTCGACGAATCTGCAACGCTAAGGACTTGATTGGTACGACTAGGTGTGCTGCTTTCAATAGACGGGCATTCGTACATCCAATTGTTTGTATTTTGTCCCTGAAAAGGGCACTCATTTTCGACAGGAAAGTGAGCATTGCCAAGGTTGAATCCGAAGGCAGTTCGCAAACAACGCCGGGGGGCGGGCACTACCTCACCGAGACCCGAGGGGAGAGACAAGATTGGCTGGACAGCTGCCAGACAGGCAGACTGGCCGTCCGGGGCTGTCTGGCTGTTCGTTGGGCTGAGTCAACTGAGTGGGGTGCGGATGGGGTGCGGATGGGGTGCCGCATGCAGGTTGGTGGAGAAGGATTCACTTGGCCCACGTCATGGCCGTGGCACTGGTGCTGCCCAGGACGGAACGGGACAAGATATTCATTTTTCGTGCAAAAGGACCCGAAGGCTTGATGGCTTGGTGGCACAGACGATCCGACATCCACAATACCAATGTGCGTGAAACATGACAGCCTCAGAGGCCAGATATAAGGGAAAGATGGCATGATGGCACCGAAACGAAGAGGAAAAGCGAGGACAATAGAGGGAGGGGGAGGCCTCGACGCGCTGCCTTAGGAGAGGGGAGAGGCTTACTGGGTATCGCCTGGAGCAGCGAGGAGCGACGAATATTTAGCTTACTTTTGAACCCCTCGACGCTGAGCCCCCATGCACCGAGGTTAGCCCGCCATGCCATTCAGAGTGCCGAGTTCCCTGAAGCCTTACCCCTTTGTCCGGCCGTCGACAAGCAATTTGGCAAAGCTAGCTTTTTTCCACCATCGAGCAGGCCATTGCTGTTGCCTACCGTGCCGGATGGCTGGTGGTTGTTTTGATACTATGAATACACGATAGGAAGACTGAAGGACTGAAGGATAGAGTGGTCGAAGGACCAGCGGGCTGGAGGACTGGAAGCGAGTACCATATCGTGTAGCCGCCCCACATAGATAGACCTCGTGCATGCAGGCTCCATCAGTTCCTGGTCGCATCGATACGTACTTCTGCTCACGTACTGTACCCCGTGGGCTCCTGCACGCAACGTTGAAGCACACCCACAATTTCCCCGTGGACATGCCTGACAGACCCGTAAGGGACTCGACTCACGTGCCCACTCTCTCTTTGTCAGGGCAGGGAAGAGGCATGTAAAATGTGCATGCACCCGAGTGCCGGTCGAGTGGCGATGGGGAAAATCCCTCTTCTCTCCGGCTCGAACCAACAGCGCCGGATGTAGATGGCGAGCTTCTTGAGATTTCAAGGACTAATCATGAGCTGACGGACCGTGGGCACATGAGTGTTAGCACAAGGCTAACGGGATGCGTCACGACGGCTCGACGCCCCACCCGCGTGCAAAGAGTGCCCGTCCATTGGGCTATTGTGGCGTATCCAGATCCCGCCGGTTCTGCGCCAGGCCCTGCGCCGAGCCCACGCCAGGATTCGACAGTCGACGGACGACCAGCCGACCAGGGACTGCCCGCTCTGCCGGTCTCTGCTCAAGGGTTTCTTCACTCAATCAGCTGTGATAAGCCTGCATTCCTTGCCCCATCCGAGCCCATCCTCGAACCCTGCACGCGGCCTTGGCCCTGCGCTCTGCCCAATGACGGCGCTCCTTACTCTCTTCATCTCATCAATAACCAGCAGGGATTGGCACGGCGTTGGGTCCTGAACCTGCTAATGCTATACGCCAGTACCCTGTACAGTGATGTTCTCTGCTCTGTTGCCCGCCACCCCCCATGCATGCTCGAGCCTCCACGAGCGAGTGGTGTAGCGACAGCCAGAGGTGACTCGGGAAAATCAAGCTGATTCACTTTTTGCTAGATGCATGGATGGATCCAGCTAGCCGGGATGGTATAAGACATGGCCCTGCCCCAAACTCGTACCATAACCTAGCCTTCACCTAGATCATCTCGAGTGGTTCAACCTCGAGCCATTCTTCTTCTGTTTGCTCTTCCGTTTGATTTCTCTCCTTGGCCTTGAACGAGTTGAGTTGACTTGACCCGGCCTGGCTTGATCTTACTGCGAAGACAACATCATAAAACCACTGTCGACTTCAACGTCGACGTCGACCTCGGCCCACTAATCACCTGCCGCTATTTGCTTCTCCCATCGAAGGCGCACACGGGGTTCAGTGCCGGCTGCTCAGAAGCTCGCGCCCACCCGCAAACATGAGTTCCTCGGACCACGAAAAGGCCCAAAAGTTCGACGACGTCGAGGCCGCGCCGTCGCGCGTGTCCGACGTCGACTCGGGCGAGATCGTCAATGGCAATGTCGACGGCCTGCACCGGAAGCTCGCCAACCGCCAGATCCAGCTCATCGCGATAGGTGGCTCCGTCGGCACCGCCCTCTTCGTCAGCATCGGCTCCGGCCTCTACCAGGGAGGGCCCGCCTCCCTCTTCATCGCGTACCTCCTCTACAGCTGCATGCTCGGTCTCGTGAACAACTGCATGGCTGAGATGGCCACCCTGCACCCCGTCTCCGGCGGTTTCATTCGTATGGCTGGCAAGTGGGTCGACGACGCCCTCGGCTTCACTGTCGGGTGGAACTTCTTCCTCTACGAGGCACTGCTCATCCCGTTCGAGATCACGGCTCTCAACCTGGTCCTGGGGTTTTGGCGCGACGATATCCCTGCCGCGGCCGTCATCACGGCTTGTATCGTCCTCTATGCGTGAGACTTACCCTCCTCCATTCCTTACACTGCCCGGATCCCCACCATTTGCCGGTTACCACGCTGGGTATGATTATCAGTATGAGTATGATGCGGGTGACGAAGCTTGCATGACGTGGAAAGTGATTGTTGTTGCCCGGAGTGTCTCCCTGATCGATCGAGAAAGCCCTCCTTCTGCCGCCCCTCGGCCCCCCGTTTTGAGATGCGTGAAGCTAAATGTCCTCGTGTGCTAGTCTTATCAACGTCCTCGCAGTCGGAGGATACGGAGAGGCCGAGTTCTGGCTCTCTGGCGGCAAGGTCATCCTCATCTTCATGCTCTTCTCCTTCACGCTTGTGACCATGTGCGGCGGTAACCCCCAACACGACGCGTACGGCTTCCGCTCCTGGACCGAGCCCGGCCCCTTCAAGGAGTGGCACTCGACGGGCAACCTCGGCCGCTTCGAGGGTTTCCTCGCCGCCCTCTGGTCAGCCTCCTTCACCGTTGTCGGCCCCGAGTATATCGCCATGGTGGCTGCCGAGGCCAAGCGACCCAGGACGTATATCAGGACCGCCTTCAGGACCGTGTACTGGCGATTCGGTATCTTTTTCATCCTCGGCGCCCTGTGTGTCGGCATCGTCCTCCCCTCTAACGACCCGACCCTGACGGGCATCGAAGAGGGTGCCAGCCAGGCTGCTGGTGCCGCTGCTTCTCCCTATGTCATTGCCATGTATGTCTAGCTCGCCTCGCCTCGCCTCGCCTGTTTCGTCCCGTCTCCCCCCAGCCCTTTCCCCGGACCCAGCTTTTCCTGGGGGCGGGGTTTTGACACACCCACCTCCACTTCAGCTTAGCCTGTTACAACTCCGCTAATACGTAATAATTTTTCAGGAACAACCTGGGCGTCGACGTCCTGCCCCACATCACAAACGCGCTGATGGTCACCTCCATCTTCTCCGCCGGCAACACCTACACCTACGCCGCCGTGCGCAACCTGTACGGCATGGCCCTCGAGGGCCGTGCACCCCGCTTCCTGCGCAAGATGACCAACAAGGGCGTGCCCATCTACTGCTTTATCGTCGTGATGTGCTTCCCCTTCCTGGCCTTCCTGTCGCTCTCCTCCGGGTCCAATGTCGTGCTGAACTGGTTCGTCAACCTGATCACGGCCGGTGGCATTATCGACTACATCGTCATGTCCCTCACGTACATATTCTTCTACCGCGCCTGCAAGGCCCAGGGCGTCGACCGCAAGACTTTCCCCTACTGTGGGTGGTTCCAGCCGTACGGCGCCTACGTCGCCCTCACGTTCGAGACCGCCGTCGTCTTCTTCTACGGCTACAGCAGCTTCACCCCCTGGGACGTCAGCACCTTCTTCACCTACTACACCATGGTGATCCTGGCGCCCGTCCTGTTTATCGGCTGGAAGCTGTGGCACAAGACCAAGTTTGTCAGCCCGTACGAGGCCGACCTGGTCTGGGAGAGGCCTATCGTCGATGCTTATGAGGCCAGGTTTAAGAACCCGCCCCTGGGCTTCTGGACGGAAATGGGCCAGCTGGTCGGTTTCAGAAGGCATCTCAAGGACGAGTGAAAACAGCTGGGCGAGACATGCCCAGTCGTCCTTTCGAGTATATATATTATGTTGCCCTTATTAGTCTAATGGCCGTACTTTACTTGGTCTAGATGTCGTCACTTCCTGTGCTATCTGTAGACTGAAAGGACAGTGGTGCCTTCGTGTTTGCCCTATTCCAAGATTTGACTCGTAATACTTCTATACCGCTTGCAGCCTAAACTCGGCCTCCTTGAACGATTTAATGGGAATCGCGTGCTACTAAGCTCCGGGTCTCCCAACACTGTTGAATATTTGTCGATTAAAAACTAACTTCTTCATTACGTCCTGTAGTATCCCCAACCGACCCACACCCCGGACAGTCTACCAGTTCAATCCACCCAACGAACAGGCGGGAGACCAGTCTAATTTTGACTTGAGCGTCTCTGTTCCCGGCATCATTTCCGTATTCTTCAGAAGTTGAACCCCGATGCAATCTTCTGAGCCATGGATACGACCGCGCTAACCAATTTCTGCACTTTTTGTTCTCGGGATATGCCTTGACCTCTAGATAGCGACTGCCCGTGGTAAAGCTGATTCGAAACATGCTGGGCAGGGACCCTCGTATTTCCCATCTTGCCAAGGGGTCCGTAATTTTGATGATCCCTATCCGTCGATCCTTTGGATGCCTTTATCATGATCATGTGCACCTCGTCCCCCCGGTTGCTGTCCAGGAGATTTTCCAGCGCCTGATACAGCGCCTTGTATATGGCTTTGCAGAGCTCGTCCCGTTCCTTGCTCGTCCGCGCCACCATATATTTGTCCTTGTCGATCTTGGCCTGTTCCTCCCTTGTCCGTGCAACGAGTCCCAGTCTCTCTTCGAGCGTTTGCCAGCTCACCGCAGACGGCGACTCGATGTAGCTGAACAGTGCCGCTTCGAATTACTGCGTGCCGAGACTGGAGGGGAAAGTCGTCTTTACCACAAACGGGAAGCCGCCGATCAGGGCACATGCGTCACCGACACCTCCCTTCTTAATCCATTCGTCAGCGTTCTCCATGCTGCGGCAGAACCGAGGGTTGTGCGCTGCTTTGAGCAGAACTTGCAGGTCTTTCCAGGAGAAGCAGTTCTTTGGTGGTACGGTGCTCTCCTCCAGGACGGAGACGGCAGAACTCGGCCTCGGTATTTCAGAAGGTGTAGTGGCTGTCCTGAGGGCCGAGCCTGCAGCTGGTCGTGTAGGTGTCGTTGGTCGTGTTGGTGCTGCTGAGCTTTTCGGAGTTGCCAAGGGTGGCTGAATCGGACGTGAAGGTTTGGATACGTCTCAACCGCTGACTTGGGTCATTACCTGTCCGCTGGCCTGGACTGACACGCCGACCTCAGACACTTGGGTCATGAGTGGCTTGCCAGTGGCATCCGCGCTGGTTCTCGATGTCGTGCTCTTCACCCCAGCTGAGGGCGCTCGAGTCATCACCTTCTCTGAAGGCACCCGTGGCTGATCTTTTCTAATGGTTCCTGACATGATGAAAGTAAAAGTTGTGAAAGAGAGGGCAAAGGGCGGCAACTTGCGAGGGGAAAAAAGAAAATCTCGGCAAAGATGGCCTTTGAGAAACTACTGGTAACCCAGGGTAATTAGAAAGTTGCTCAGTTGCCAAAGGACAGAGTAATATTGTGAGGGTTGGGCCCCGTTTAAATACATCCGGCCAAAGCCACCAGCTCTGCTATTGTTGTACGAGCTCAAGTGACATCTGACAGTGGGCGATTACACACAATTGCCAGAGCTGAGACTAAAGCTGCCACTGACCACGGCCCATTTCTGATCTAATAGCGAAGACCTGAGACAAAACCCATTCATCTTCTGTAAGAGCCATGGCTCCAAAATTTGGTGATTATACCTATTCTGATACTCAAGTTTTGCCCTCTTCTTGGAAGTGGCCTGTGATCTGGTCATCGTGAAATTTTGAGCTGGGATACACTGTCCCGCAGCAGTCACTCTCAGCGGCTATTAGCACAGGTAGCATAAGCAGTAAAGTCTGCACGCCGACTGCTGGGTCTGTCCTCAGGTCCTCCAGACCAGGGCTCTGAGCTAGAATCACATAAGACCAATTTGCCAGGTTGCGCGGTACATGAACTAGGCCAGACCGGGACTTGATTTCTGAAAGATGTGGTCCTTCGCTTGTAGGGAATCCACAGCGATTCACAATCTGGAAGTGCTTCATACACCTTTTTTGCTAGTACCGACAGTCAATTGACATCTCATATGTTGAATCCCGGTGTCCTCTTGTTACTATTATTTTCCTTGCAGTATCTTAATGATAGTGCTCTACGCACCGTTTCGTGGCAGCCTGAGACCATGCTATACAGGAGCAAAAGTATTCGCAGTTGAACCTCTGTCTATCATATTCACGTTAAGGTCATTGTATCCAGGTACACTCATATTATAGGCGTACGTATAAATGCGATGTTAGCATCAGAATCCATCTTGGTATATAGTAAAGCTACAGGTGTAAGTATGAGCGCCTATCGACTAAGTACTGTGACTTCTCTTTATAGCGGCAGGTTGGTCTAAGCTCTGCAAATACTTATACATATACTCTAGTGGGCATAGTTATTGCACTTCAGCAAGACTTTTTTAAGGTCTCACAGTAACTTATAAATGAGGTTATTTCATCTTTGTTTAAAGTGGGAACAGGGATTCCCCACGCCTAAGTCGTGGGTACGGTAATGTTTACTGGTTAGTGGAGAATGGCTGGGGCCTTGTGCGAAGGAGCGACTGCTCATGGGCAAGCATAGAATGCACTTGTGGTTGCAAACATTCAGGGTCAGGTTCAGTCATCATCATTGAAATTCTGTGCAACTGTAATCAAGTGAACGATTTTTGTATTAGTTGTTCCGGCACGACAAGATCCTTCACTGCAATCCAACATCTCATGATGACGATGGATGAAGATATTGGACCCGGTCTCCTCGACAGCCACATACAGTCTCATACACAAGAGTTTTTTCTATGAGTTTATTTACGAAGGCACTCCCTATTTCAAATCTCCTGCCCTCTTGCTAATTTATGGGCAAGAAAGATCGTAGCTCTGGGCGACCTGGTTGAGGTCACCAGCGCCGAAGATACCAAAGTCGGGCTTGGCCTGGCCGTTCTGCGACTCCTGCAGGTTGTACCACCAGAGGTTCACGTTGGCCTCAACCAGCGTGCAGGCGATGTCCTTCCAGTAAGTGCGCGCGTTGACGGGGCCCGCAATAGCCTGGCCCTGGTCGTCGCCCTCGATGGGCCAACCGGTCTCGGTGACGTACACGGGCTTGCCCTTGGAGATGGCCTTGGTCTTGTTGAGGCCGGAGTAGAAGAGGTCGTGGGCCGCCTCGATCGAGTTGGCGTTGGCCTTCTCCCAGTAGGGGTAGCCGTCGAAGCCGATCCAGTCGATGGCGTCGATGACGGCGGTGTTGGTGCCGTTCTCGAAGCTGTCGTATGTGTCGACGTGGCCCACGGGGACGCTGGCCAGCGCGGTGCCCTTGATGGCCTCGCGGACCTTGTTGATGTAGCCGATGAGCTCGTCGGCGTCGACGCCAGGGCTCAAGGCGTCACCCTGGGCGGCGCGGTACAGGTCCTCGGATCCGACCGAGATGCCCACCACGAGGTCGGTGAAGGCGGAGCCGTAGGTGGAGATGGCCGACTTCAGGGCGGTGAGCTCGTTGTCGATGGCCGTTGTGCTGCCTGACACCCACATGCCGAGCAGAAGGGTGGTCTTGGTTGAGATGGCGGCGGGAATTGCCGAGATGGGGTCACTGGCGCTGCCGTGTTGGACTGTACATGCGGGTTAGCTTCATATCTTTCTGAGACATTCATGACCTGTCATGAGATCGACACCATCGCGCGGGAGATCGACATCGCGAGAGAGACAAAGTGGGGGGTTGAGGCTGAAGGCGATCCATCTACTCACCCGTAGTGTACAGGCGGGCGCTGTTCCATCCGGTTGTGTTGGCCAGGTTCTGGGCCTTTGTGAACTCGTACTCGAAGTCGTTCTGGACCTTGGCTTGCTGGTCGAGGAAGAATGCGCCGTAGTTGAAGCCCTGGATGCCCGAGTTGGCGGCACCGACAGCGGCGGCGGATGAGCCGCTGTCAGAGGCGACGGCGGCAGCCATGGGTTGGGCACCCTGGGCAAAGGAGGACGACGGGACCGGGGTAGCAGCCGGGGCTGTGGCGTTGTGGCCGCCGTAGAAAGTGCTCGCGGCGGTGGCCGCTGCTGCGAGGGCACTCGACTTCCTGGTGCAGACCATCTTGACGGCTGGTTGATTCTTGTCTGGGGGAATTAACTGGACAGGGAAGCAGTAACAGGGAATTATTAAATAATAATGTTGCCTTGGTTAGGGAGTTGTAAAAGAATGACACCCGCGAATCTTGAAAGAGTGATGATCCAGAGATGGGTGAGGAGGGAGTGGCCTCTTTCCCAGCCCAGGAGAGGGCTGGATCGGCCGTGTTTAAAGGCCATCCGTTTGGTGATCGAAAACAGGGCATTTGTTGATCTCCCGGCGCCGAGTGATCTCGTATCTGGAGTCGTGGTCCGCAATGAGTGGTGATGAGTGGACCACTGCCATGATTGACCAAGTCGAGAACCTCCTGGGCCCTCGGGGGCCTTTGATTGCGGTGGGTCGGGAATTGCTATTTTCGTGAAAATCTCCGGGTCCCGGGCCCACACCCGGTTGGCCGGATGGCTGTGAGGGCCGCGTAGACCCCGTAGAGATCCAGGGATCTGTCGCCCAGAACTGCCGGAGTATGATGTCAGCTCACAGGTTTTGGCGCCGTGAAAAATGACATTAAATTCAATGGTTCGCCATGTCAAGACACCCTGAACCGCCGTTGTGCACCTTGACCCATTTTTCGTTTCGAGCACACTGCAGCCTTGGTTTCTTGGACGGCTGTCGGACATGGTGTACTCCGTAAATGGCCAGACAACTGTATCCCTGATTTCAGAATGCTGCGGCGAGGTTGTCAATTTCCACAGGTGGGTTGGCCTCAGGGGTAAACGGCCAACAAAGACCGGCCCGTGGCCCTCCCATTGCCCGGGGAAACCTCGTCGGCCGTTCCATGCTTGCTAGAGATCAGCCAACCGAGATCACGTACTCTCCACATCATCGTTCCAAGATCTGGGAAGAGACATTCCATGGCAACTTCTCGATGCATCCATAGTACCCATCGTAGCAGACATAAGGGATAAGCCACAATAGGGATGTGCAAGACCTGAATCACATCATCCAAGGGGGTCTCCCTCCTTTTCGAACGGCCTCACCGCCCGCCCATCAATCAAAACAGGTCCCTCGCTTGCTCGCCGGATGTTTCGGTTCCACAGCCATCGATTGAGCAACATTGGAATCAAGCCACGGCCCTCAGCTCCCAAGCCTCTTTGACAAACGATGGTCCTCTGAGGTGAACTCTTGCGATCCACCCTGCACTCCTTTCTCTGTTCCCTCTGGTGCCCGGTTCTGGCTGTCTTCTGCAATCGAGCCTCAGCACCACCATCCAAGGCTTTCCCTTTTTGCATGACCCTCGCATGCATACCAGCAGACAGTCAGCCCTCAAAAATCAGACACTTATCAGTTCATCTCCATTTCTATCGGCTAGACGTCGAGGCTATCGCGAAAACCCACATCACCTTTGATCGACATCCCAGGTTATATTCTTTTGGCTCGAGCATCTCTCATTCAGAACCGCAGACGACTTGAAAAACCGATTCGAGCGAACCGATGCCTAAGCTGTCTAGCAGAAAGACTTCGAATTTGCAATTTTGAAGCCATATACCCTGTCGTGCAGCTGATGGTCTAGAAATCCTTGTTGGAGTCGACGATATGGGTTTTGGAGTGCAACTATGCCGCGCTGTATACAGCGCGGGCAAAAGACGGCCAGCAACTGCGACGTGATGGACGCTTTCAAATCAGCAAGGCTGGTGTTTTCCTCACAACCCTACGGAAAACAACATTTTTACGCCACGATCTCTTCCATGCGATTTTGTCCGTCAATAAACACATCAAGTGATGTACATATTGTCATCCGCTCTTTCGATTACTTTATACTGCATCTCCCACGCTCTGAACCCGTTTAACAATATACAGAGCAGTTCGTTGATTTTTTTTCCCCCGGTCTTTGTTTCTACCCTCCTACACCCTTGGCAAATCGCACGATACTCGCTGCCATACAGACTGGACTGCCGCAGTAGTGGATCCTGACTCGTAAGTACTCCTACCAAAGCGGCTGTGTCTTGCGGGCATGTCCAGTCCGCCGCGAGCTTCACCATCAGCAGCCCGATCCCTTCCATTGAACTATCATGGAATAGTCAGGACAAATTTCGATGTTGAAGCGCGGTCGTCACGAGAGACATTATATGGTGAGGACTCCTGCCGTGTATATCTGCTGGTTGGCCTTTTGTTGATCCAGCGTCTTCATATAACAAGTTTTGTCCCCTTTAGCGACAACACTAAATCGCCAAATGTACACATTATATACACTACTGCAACCTTTAATTGGTCTAACTTTGTACCTATAGTATATATACTATGGACAATCTCACTGTTATCGTCGATAAGATACATTGTTCCTTGTCCTTATAGGACACTCATTGCCGTTCCAGCTTAGTAGAGGAACTCAAAGAATACAAATAGTCCATGAATGAGAACTAGTCGTTAATGCATTCGTGTCTCGACCTCTGATTGTCCTGTTTGTTAAGCTTCTTGGGGTTCTGGCCTCCGCTTTCGCTTTACACGTCAGCAGCCATGCGCTTGGAATCAATAGTGGTTGGTTACTCGAACTATTGTCGAAGAAATTCTATTTCAATGCTAAAGGAAGTGGCTGCCTCTCTTGCTTCTCTTGCCTCCTAAAGCTGGCAACGCCGGCGAGAAAACAAGAACCGAAATGGTCAGTCACCCGCAGCAAATTTAATGGCCCCCAAATCTTGGCAGATACCAATGCTGACCACAGGACTTTTTTAATTTGACGGTGTCCATCACACAAGTCGTCACCAATGCATGATGTGCAACCAGACTGATGCACGATTCGCAAAGTTATCGAATCAGGATGGAAGCCAGAGGCCTGATGTGCAACCACCAGCGATTACCAAGGATGAGCCGGTGTGCATTCTGAAGTATATTAGTAGATCCTGATCTGTCCTTTTTTCATCAGAAAAGGGTCGAATAAGCACACCGAAACAGCCCGACTTCTCTTCCCTCGCTCCCCTGTCCCCATAAATCCTCATTGCTTTGCCTGTCTGGACATTGCAGACTGTCTGGTCTGAAATACATGTGTATCCTATATAACAAACAGTTTTCTAGAGTTTCCGTTCAACCATGGCGAACGCCACCTGCAAGATATACAAAATGGTCAAGTACTCACAGAGGCTAAATCTATCGGATGAGGCACTTCGGTCCCTCAATGAATGTCCTAAAGACCCTGCCTCCTGTGATTGTTTGCAATACCCCGGGAAACTCACGGCGAACCCAGATGTTGGAGGGACCGGGGTAAGTTATTATGACCAGATCGTGCATTCAATATGGTTTTAGTCTTTTTCAGATACTGAAACCTGTCGAAACAGGTACTCATTGGTTTTATTGGGACTGCTTGGCTTGTGGTACTCCTGGTGGTGTTCCGCTACATCCTTGCTTATGATCCCAGAGCCAACCCCTTCGATGACAAAGACGAGAATACCCATGGACAAGGTCGCAATGCGGAAATCCAGTGCCCACCCAATCCGGTTGATGCTAAAACCGTTGGGTGGTTGAATAGAAGATCTAGGCGACCTGATCGTGAAGTGTGGGAGAAGGCTATGAAAAAGGGATCAGCCGGCTTAGTTTTCTCCTTGTGTCATTTGCATTCTCAAATTTGGCCCAACAGTTCTAGAGATTTCATGTGCTAATTTTGCGATTCTCTAGATATTTTTGAGCATGTGTGATATTCAGCTGCTCACCGGATTTGGCATTCTGTTGAGCGGGGTGATCTCTCTTCAGACCTACATATCAGCATATCACTGGGAAGTGATTGTTCACTTGGCATGGTTCTCGAACTTGACCCACGCTGCCTGCCTTACAGCCCTCCGACGTTATCTCTACGAGAACCAAGCGCAGAGAAATTGGAGATTAGTTCTCATGGCTCTTCTCTTTGCGGCACTCGTGGTATCGATTCTTCCGACAGCGTACTTCAACTGGTCATATGAGTCGGATGAAGGCTCAGCGGCTGTCGCCTCTTCGAACGCTAGGTGCTTCTTTGATCGGACCACGATACCAAAGCTGTGGTGTCCACCCTTGTATTGCTTTTCAGATCCAGCTCCGGGTGGCAACCGGTGGGAACGCTGCAAGAGGTTGTACAACTCCGACTTCGCTGAAGCAACCACTGCATATGAGTCTCATATTTTCTCTATTCTGATGCTGGCCGTCACTTTCACGACCAGAGCAGTGAAAACAACGAAGACCTTCTCGGTTGCCTCAAGAAGCTATTTACGAGAGTCTGTCAGTAGATCATACCTATCCCTTCTCACCAAAGTCAGCAAACAACATCAACGACTTCCCAATGGGTCGATTACGAGAAAACTGTGGTCTATCTTCCGGCCTCTAGACTTATTGATAGGTATCTATTTAACTGGGAAGCTCTACGCCGATCTGGTCTCATCTGAATTGTTTGATGTAAGTCCAGAGAAGTCGATAAATTACGGAATGTTGGCTGGCGATTTCTGACTTTTAGCAAAGGTCTACTGGCTCCTCGTTTCCGCAATATGGGATTCCCTGCGATTGTGGATGGCTCGTCAGTTTACGGACAACGACGCTGCAGATGATACCGAGTGGACCTTCGGTCAAATTCTACCCGTGTTTCTCTTAGCGGGACCAATCGTTTCCATTGCCCTATCCATTCCTATCGAGCCGCCAGGTCTCACAGATAAACGGGGTAAATTACTCAATTGGTTGCAAGCGTGGCTACCAAATCATAACCCGAGTAGAAATCCAGACGGTGAGGATCATTCCATTATGTCACATTTCGGGTGTGGCACTGACTGTATGACAGGACCATCGCCCATCCAACTCACAAATATTTCTCAGGTGCCATATCGTAACAGGAGCCACCAACCGAGCGCTTCCACCATCCAAGCCGAATAAGTCTCCGACACAAATGCATTCATTCCAGGAGATGACCAATCACGCAATCAGAGCAACGCGGAGGTGGGCCACCAGTCGATGGCCGGACAGAATGAAAGCCTTTACGAGCAAATGAACAGCTCCGAGGGCTTCGAACCTTTCAACCAAGACTTAACCAGCAGTGAGGACGATGCTGGTACTATCAAGACCCGTCTTTGCAGTTATTATCTACACTCACGGTGGATGTCGTTCTGTTTTGGGTTTGTCTGGCTTCACATACTTGCTGTGACATCCCTGACCTTATTTTGCCTGCTTTATTTTAACCAGCTGTCTCAAAGACTTGCTTCTGCGGCATTTGTTGTTTTTGTGTTTCAACCTATCGCATTATTTTCCGCTACAACTTTAGGTCTTTACATTACGGACTACAGACGTACAAAGGTCGTTCTATGGTGTTCCGCTATTCTTCACTGCTGCCTCTGGGGCCTTACAGTCTTTGGCATTTTGATGATCGTGTTCGACGGCAGAGTCTTAGATTTTGAGCCCAGGTCATTGGCTACAGCTCCTTTGATAGTTCTGGTTGGGCTTTCTTTCTACTTAAACTTGGTGAACTAGTGGCGGCTTGTTCTCTATAAACCCATCAAGTGGCCTTATGAGATTATGGCCGAACAAATCAGACTAGCCTTCCTGGCTCTTCGGTAATAGCAATCTTAGTCTGTGCATGTTGAGGCTGAACTATACTCTAGGCAATTCTCAGACGTATGAGACGACGTGCAAAGAGGCTCAACTCCACTACTTGTGTTTTCCAGGCAATACGTGCTGATTTGCATCATTATTCTGCACTTGCAGCTCAGTGGCCCTCCTGGCCTTTCAGCAAAATCAGCCTTTGTTGCGGAGACTCCTCTTCATTCCGTTTCGTCAGCCCCTGTGGCAGTGAATGAGATCCGCACGCCTACTCAAACACAATAGCGGCCTAGAACCATTTTGTAGTCACCATGTACGCCCACTCTGAATACGAACGTCGCACAGTTTGCTGGCCCAGTCGTCCTTCCCACAATAAGACCCTAGGAAACACATCCCACACAAGGATAAAAGAACAAGAAGTACTATGCAGATTGTGCTGAGCTCTATGGATTATACAGCTCAGGCTGCAAAATCTCCAGGCATTCATGGAAATTGCCTGAAGAAGTGAGTTCCCGAGCAGCCCTCCGCACACGCTTCCTGCCCTCGCTCGGCCATTGAAACGTGGTCCGTGATACAGAGCATGTGGCTCCCAGCATATGCGCGTCGCCCCCTCTACTCCGCTTCGCCCTCCATTTACAAGCCAGCCGTCGGGCTTCGCTTAGATGTTCCCGGTCATGGATGGCCTCCCGTGCACAAGCACCCTGCCTTGCTTATTGCCCAGACTCCCTGGACGAGGCCCGGGCAACTGATACCCCTTGCCTGGATTTTCTGGAAAAGCAGGCAGCGACTGTGCAGGGATCTCGTTTATGAGCTCATTGAGGTCTTTCACAGGTGACGCCAGGGATGCGCATTCCGTGCGACAAGGCCTTGATTAGGGTCTCGCGCGTTCTGATTTCCCGTTCGATAGACTTGAGGTGCTTGAAAAGTCCAACACGCTTGAAAACCACTGGATCCCGCTCCACACAGCGATCACCGAAACGACTAAGATGGATCTTCTGCTTGACTTGGTAGAACGGAATTGTTGGGAGGACATCTGCCGGCTGACGACCATAATGTATGTTTCCTTCTATGGGTTCCGCCGCCAGATCGTAACTTTCCCTCCTGAAAGACACCGGCGACTGCTCTCGACCGCTCGAATGGATGAGGTTTCGTTCCAATCTGAAGGCGACCTATGTGCTGCGTAGTAGTTGTTGATGTGCTTCGTGATGGCTTCAGGAAACCATTCATTCCTCCTCACGCCAGTTGTAACATCCATTTTCTACCACCTGCGATTAGCCCCATTATAGCGTCCGACACTGCAAAAGACGTTCACCCCCGGGTCCTTCCAGAGTCGGTCCGACTCGAACTCAGGAGTAACCCAACTCGGAACACTGGCGATATCCTCCTTCTCAAAAGCTCTCAAGATGTCGAAATGGGCAGGCTGCAGGCCGTGATAACGAGGTCTCCGATCGAAGTGAAAAAGACGAACTGTCCCAACAGAGGCTGATGTCGTCGAAAGACGCTTGGCCACGTATCATTTAGCGTTCATTTCCCAACGGCGCCGAAGAACTGAGTGGCCAAAGCTAGGCAACTTTTGTCGGTCTTGCATCTTGCCAGACTTGCATGCGAACCACTTACATGCGAACCACTTACATGCGAACCACTTACATGCGAACCACTTACATGCGAACCACTTACATGCGAACCAGGCGAAGAGCTCTCGTTGCGGCTTTATTTCGCACTGAGTTTGCTCGTACACGCACAAGAGACACATGGGGCAAAACTCACAACAGCGTTCAGGCCCGTATGACGACATCTCCAGCAGTTGGAGTGCGGCAATACGTCTGTAGTTATTCCGATGTATAACGTCGATGGGCAGTGAACTGTGTGAGAATACTTTGTAACTGCTGTCTATGACTCTCCCGTCAGAGCTCTCCAGACTTTGGCGGGCTGCATGTTGTCAGCCAGGGTGATGTCGCCTGCTACCGACTCTGGATAGTGGGTATCTTGGCTGTCTTTGCCATGCGGCTCCTCATTCTGGCGCACTATACCTTCAGAGTTCGCGGGGTTCCCAGTATGTAGGGTACAGCAGTTCTCTTTGTTTACGGTCGGAATTTAAAAGTCCTACAAGCCCCCCTTCACGTCAAAATTTGAATGGTTCCATGGGCCTATAGGAAAAGAAATAAAAGTGAAATATATAGAAGAAATAATATAAAGAGTTTTATGGGAGTAGAGTCATAAAAATAAAAAGTGGTATCTAACAGGCATCAATAGGCTGTATATATAAAGTGTTAATATAGACGAGAAAATATGTGTATCTGTAACTAATTGCTAAGAAGACTTATATAGGTATTTATGGGGCAAAAACCACTAACAGAGTAACTGTAAACACGAGACTGAGCTTTAGTTATGGTAATAGAGACCTTGGACATCTATAGACGTCTCGAGGAAAAAGTGGAACATTCCCAGATGGGCACGACTATGAAAAGAGATCTCCTTGCCGAACAAGGCAACAACGTGCAGTTCAGCCGCTTTGTCGGCGCCATATATTGGACTGATGCTGCTTTTAATGTCGTATTGACACTTTCCAAGCACATTGACACAAGAGACGATGTCGGGCTCCGAAAGAGATCGCTGGACTCCGACTGCTTGCTCTACGCGATGCCCCTTTAATAGCATTTTTGAAACGCTGTGACTGCGCCTTGCAATCGGAAGGTCCGGTTTCGCTGGGTTGAAGACTTCGAGCAGCTTCGGGGTCCTGGGGCGCTCGACGCTTTGGGTAAGCACCGCCACTCGGGGTCATGCGCACTTGGCGGGAGACCGCAGCATAATTAAGGTTTTTCCTGAAACGGACACGCACAAGAAAGTCATTTAGATGCGGCCTGCCAAAGGGGTTCTTCAACCCTCACGGAGAGGTGGACTGTCCGTGGCATCTGACTCAGAATAGCCTCCAACTCCCCAAAGCCGAGCTTTATGCTCGTTAAGGCTCAGAAGGAAAAGGGGCATCACTGCCAGAATCATTAGGACCCTATGTATTTATAACAGAGGGTGGTTTCCTCTTCACCTGTGTGTGTATCCAATATGACCAAGTCATTGGCTTCTTGTACAGTCTTTCTCTAACAGTCTCTCGTTGAACAACGGCAAATATTCCTTCGCTCTTACCGCTATCGAAATTTCCATAATTCGCCGTCACTGTCAAAATGCGTTTCACAGTCTTTTCTATTGTTTCCATGGCCGCCCTGGCTACAGCGTTCCCGTCCGGCTCAGGTCACAACTTCCTGGCCAAACGATCGAGCTGCGAAACCAGCACAAAGGTTGAATTTCACTTCAATGACACCACTATCGGCACACTGGACTCTTGCACCACAGATGTCACAAACCGAGGCAGTGACGCGGTGCCAAAATTCCGCCGAAGCGACAACACCACATGCATCAATGGCCCGTCGACAAACTACACCGTCGCATCCGGGGATACGCTTGAGAAGATCGCACTTCAGTTCGACTCCGGGGTCTGCAACATCGCCACGGCCAACGGTCTGACTAACCCGGACTTTATCCTCGCTGGTCAGGTCTTGTTGGTCCCCACGGAGGTATGCGAGGCCGAGGTGGACAACCAGAGTTGCCGAACGGCGGCCGGCACGGCCACATGCGTCGATGCAAGTGCCGGAGTGTCGGACACGTACACCATTGTCAGCGGGGATACCTTTTTCCTCATCTCCTCGAACCTGGGCATCACTTTGGACTCGTTGGTCGCTGCCAACCCAGATGTGGATGCAAGCGCCTTGGAGATCGGTCAGGTCATCAATATCCCGATCTGTTCAACCTAAGCGGGGAACAACCTCCTACGGTCGACGAGACATGAAGGCTTGGAGGAGCTGCAAGTGTGTTGGCAAGGAGTCTACATAGATATGAGATGAATTGAATGTTACAAGAACGTCTCGATCTAGGTGAAATAGGTCTTCAACTACTTGGGTGCTCCAATGAATCTACGATCCGGCGATGCACATTCAGCCTGAATGTCAGTACACTCATAAGTGAATGGTGCTTCTGAAGGGCCAACATAATCAAGTCAGAAACCAGACCGAATGAGACTATTCAAGAGGGACAAGATACATCACCACACATATAGTCCATTCAATGCAATTAGTTGTTTATTTAGACCGCTCTCATCCTCTTGTTCAGCGGGCTCTTCTATGATTAAATTGCATTCGCACTCACCGACCTGCCAGGCCACGCGGAGCCTCCTTGCAATGCACTAAAATTTGCTTAAAAATGCCTCAGAACAGGTGTCTGTACAACCTGCACCAATTGATCAAAAACCTTGGGTTCTGACGTGCGTGAGAGATCAGGTGAGGACAACGCCAATTCTTTTCTCTCGGGCTTAATAATACCTACTTTACTTGCATTTCGCAGTGCCATCATCAAGTCCCAAATGTTCCATTTATTGTAGTCTGCCTGTTGGCTTGATATTGCATCATTATTCGTAACCATCATGAACACTCTCAGCTCACTTTTCGATTCCAGATGGATCACTATCTACACGACCGCGGTGTATGCAACTTTGCATCAAGTCTGAACTGTACATAGTCCGTAATTATCGCATGCAGTCTCACTGATACAGTCAGGTCCACAACATAGGACCAAAATGAGTATTCTCCTCTTCTTGACTCCACGCGAGCATGTGATGATATTCGATGGTATTCTCCGAGCTTCGACTTTTCCAAGGCGCTCACCCAAGTGGTGTATGACCATGCTTCGTCCAAAGACACAGTGTCGTACAAAACTCACGTCTGAATCCAATCAGACATTGCTAGCCCAAACGCTGGGTTTTGGCTTCGTCAACCGTCGCAGCCCCATCCAAGGGGTGTTGACGGGGCTTTGTCCCTTGAATAGGAAAACATCATAGAGCATGGCCCCAAACAAACAACCTGGGAATGGTGCGACCATGGGAATCTGCCAGTTATCAGCACACAATTATGCTCGATGGGAAGAAATGGTGCTAATGAATGTCGCGCAAGACACACATACCCAAAAGTAATAGCCACCGGCTGACCAGACGTCACTGCCGTAGCCAAGTATGTAGGATACTAGCCTGGGCCCAAAGTCCCTTGCCAAGTTGATGGCATATCCTGTCTGCCAACCAAAGCAGGCGCCAATGCCAAAGATGAGGAAGAACAGGCAGAGGGGAACCAAGTCCCCAGCGCCAGCGTCAACAAAGGCAAAGATATTGAACATGAGTATAGAACTGGCAACGAACTCGCTTATAAACATGCCACCTCTTGTCATGAACGGGGCCGGGTAGGTGCAGAAGACTCCAGCGCTGGACGTGTTGCCGCCGACAGTACGTATTCCTGGACCGCCTTCGAAGTTGTCTATGGCTAGCCTGTAGTTGAAATACACCACAAACGCCCCAGCCATGGCACCGAGAAGCTGCGCCATGAGGTAGATGGGGAATTTGTGCCAGGGAAAGCCGCGGAAGACACAATTAGACAGCGTAACGGCCGGGTTGAGGTGGCCGCCGCTCTTCTTCGCGACGTAGACTCCAATCATAACGGCCAACCTGGTGAGATAGGATTAGGTGGATGCCAAACAATGGTTGTAGCTGAATACATTCCACACGGGACAGAATCAAGATGCACTTACCCCCAGCCCCATGATATACTCTGATAATCACCTCTCGTTCCACCACTGAGAACGACTTGTGCGACGACGCCGTCACCAAACAGGATCATTACCATTGTGCCAAAGAATTCTGAGAAGGGGTCCTGTAGGTGCCGCCTGATTTTGCACCATAGCAGCTCAGGCTCTTGGTGGACGTACTCGACGGGTGTCTGTGGTGGAGTCAGGTGTTCCTTGTGCTCCACCACCTGGCCGCTCGAGCCCAGGCTGGTGAAGTGCAGGTCTGGAGCCTTGTCGAAGGAGGAAGGCATTATATCATCCTTGACCTCCACAATTTCGGTCTCTGTCTGCGTGGTGGACATTATGACTGTGGATGGCGTCCTTGGGAGGGATTATTAGGCCTCAATATCAATTTATAGAACAAAGCGTAGCAAAGGGAGACTCTTATTTTAAGGAAGGAACCGAATGTCCCAGGGCTTGTCATGGCCCCGACGAACTGCCGTGTATATAATGGCCAGGGAATACGACCGTGTGCTCCCCGTCATCGCCTAACCTCGACTAAAGACGGAAACAGAGGTCTTGGTACAACGTTGTCCTGAACTTTGGGATAACCATGGGACCAAGGATGTCGTTCATTGCCGTAGGGGGTTTCAAGTTCTAGAAGCCGGTCCCATGCACTTCCGCAGCAGCCGTAGGCTCGACTTACGTAGTGCGCAGTCAGATAGGATGTGTTGGCCAAGGGTAGAGGGGGGGGACGACGAGGACGTCGACATCAGGCCACGGCAATCATCTAGGTTGACAGATGTCACCATGTCAATGCGTCACCTACACCGAGTCCACGAAGCAGACGAGCCATCTGGTCCCAACTCTATCAACGTAAGAAAGCGCTATGATGCGCCCATCCCATCCGACAGCACCTTTCCCAGCAGGACCGTCGATGCTTAGGCCAGGTCCTATCCACGACCCGGATCGCAACAGAGGATCTGGGGATTGCTTCCTCAACCCGCCATCTCGCATCCGAATTCTGCGGCACAGCAGTTTCCCAACCTCGGCTGCCCCAAGACACCAAGGCGCTACCAAGTAAGATGGCAGTGCAAGTCTGGTTTCCCTTCGCCCACCTCGGTATCCCTATTCGTAGGTCGTATTTCGGGCGGCCGACGCAGGAATGAGGGGGACGTCGGTAGCAAGAACCAATCGCTCGGGGAAACGGCGGTATTAAACGGCATCAAAGTTATGCAATGATCATGTAACAGTGCCGCGTCGGGTGAGGCTGCCGATTAAAGAAGGTTCACCCATTGGTGGCGAGGCTATAATACCACTGGAAGTATAAGAATCCCAAGAGCCGAAGCTACGCCAAAGTCTTACATGATGATCAGGGGGGGAGGGGAGGGAGTGGGCATGGATAGGTGAGTTGAAGCAATGTCACGATCCTGTAAGGCCTGGACCAGGTCACATGAGGGCTCCAGGTCGGCATTCGGAGAGGCTCAGTGGTTGAAGGCTGGGATGGCCTCGCCATTGCCACCCCTCTTCTTATCACGAACCACGCTACGGACCATTTCTGTCTGCGATCTAGTAAGACTAGTCCGATCCCACATGGTTCCCCAGAATTCATCCTTGACAATGCGACGTTCCCCATGGGGTATGCGAACCAGGGGTCATTGGGTTTGGCATCGCGCTTCAATCTTGGCCAAGTCACACATTCCTCCTCCCTTGGCCCAGATTCCAAGAGCCAATAGGGCGGGGGAGCGCGCGGAGTTTCTTTCACTCGGCTGACGCCCAACACATCCGCTATATGCGAAGACATATTCCAAGGGACCGTGGCCGGTTCGCAGGACGCAGCTCGTCCAGAGTTGGATGCTTCCCAACATTTCCCAATTGCCAACCATTTTCAAAGTCCGCCGTGGTCTTACGTACGTCCTTGGATAAGTGCTGCACCTTGGAACCAAAGTATCACGACTGCGCAACGCATCCTCCAGCAAGAACGAAGCATCATGAATAGGACAAACGGCACAAACGGCACCCACGTTCCAAACGGGACAAATGGGACCAACGGGGTTGATGGGACAAATGGGACGACGGCCCAGGCCTTTGTCGGAGCCATAGACCAAGGCACGACAAGCTCTCGGTTTCTAATCTTCAACCAACGTGGCGAGGTTGTAGTGACCCACCAGATTGAGTTCACTCAGATCTACCCCGAGCCTGGGTGAGTCATGACTCCTGTGCGCGTCACCCTTAGAAAAGAGAGTCACTCACGCACTTACAGATGGCATGAGCATGACCCTCAGGAGATTGTCACCTCCGTTGAGGAATGTATCAACGGCGCTGTGCAGGCTTTTGTGGACCTAGACCACTCGGCTTCAGACATTCAGGCCGTCGGAATCACCAACCAACGTGAGACGACTGTGGTCTGGGACAAACACACGGGCGAGCCTCTGCACAACGCGATAGTATGGACAGACGCTCGCGCCGCCGAGCTCGTGAGGGAGCTGAAGCGCCGCCCCGGCTCCGATGAGATTACCGCGCTGTGTGGGCTGCCACTGTCGACGTACCCGTCGGTTGCCAAGCTCCTCTGGATGCTGGAGAACGTGCCCAAGGTCAAGGAAGCATACGACGCCGGCAGCCTTGCGTTCGGCACCGTGGACACCTGGCTCATCTTCAAACTGAATGGTGGAGTAGACAAGAACCTGCTCGTGACTGATGCATCTAATGCCTCGCGGACCATGTTCATGAACCTGGAAAGGCTGGAGTATGACGAGAAACTGCTCGGCTTCTTCGGTTTGGACCGTGAGAAGATCTGCCTTCCCAAGATCGTGCGCTCATCTGATGCATCTGCATATGGTGCACTCTCGTCGACCTCACTCAAGGGAATTCCGATTACAGGAAACCTGGGTGACCAATCTGCGGCGCTGGTGTAAGCAATATCCGCACTCTCCCATTGACTCACACCACCTCAAGTGCTGCCTCACACGTCCTCAGTGAGACGATCATAGCGACAAGACTCCCCGACACTCTCTTTTCCTTAACCCTGATTGATTGATGGCTGACCTCCAGTCTCGTAGTGGGCAGAAAGGCTTCACACCGGGGCTTGCCAAGAACACGTACGGCACCGGTTGCTTCCTGCTCTACAACGTCGGGCCCAAGCCCGTCCTCTCCACCCATGGTCTTCTAACAACGGTAGCCTTCGACTTCGGTCCGGAGTCACGCATGTACGCGCTCGAAGGCAGTATCGCCGTGGCGGGCTCCAGTGTCAAATTTCTTGTTGATAATCTCAAGTTCGTGGACACGAGTAGGAAGATCTCCGAACTGGCCGAGACTGTCCCAGACAACGGCGGCTGCACCTTCGTGACCGCTTTCAGCGGGCTGTACGCGCCATACTGGTACGATGACGCCCGCGGGACACTGTTCGGAATCACATCCTACACAAACCAGGGTCACATCGCCCGAGCAACCCTCGAGGCAACCTGCTTTCAGACCAAGGCGATCTTGGAAGCCATGGAGAAAGACAGCGGGCACGCATTGACGGAATTGGCCGTCGACGGAGGCATGTGTGACTCGGACATCACGATGCAGGTTAGTTGAAGTGAGATTGGAACTACAAGTGCGGAGCGTAAAGACTGACATGACAATGTGTAGACCCAGGCAGATCTCATTGGCATCCCCGTCAACAGACCAGCCATGCGAGAGACCACGGCCTTGGGCGCAGCCATTGCAGCCGGACTTGCAGTCGGGGTTTGGAAGAGCTTCGACGACCTGGCCACGGTGAACACCGAGGGTAAAACGGTCTTCGACCCCAAGATGCAGAAGCAAGATAGCCAGAAGATGTTTGCCCGGTGGCAGAAAGCCGTGGAGATGAGCAAAGGGTGGTTGTGATTCGACACGAATACTCCGCGATATTACGCTCACGGACTCGCCGGGTCCTGCGCTTTCCAATTTCTTGATTCCTTTTTTTCTCTCTCCACATTTCAATGTTTCCTTTCATATATCCTGAAGCCAAGGAAACAACATTATTCGAATCATTGAACCAGGTGCGATCGGGGGATAAGCCAGAAGCGCGTCATGATATCAACTACTAGTATCGACTGACTTATACGCTGCGCAGTCTGCTGCGGTGAACTACAATCCCGTCTGATCGCAAGCAAGACCTTGCACAGACCCAAAGTGACCATGCTTCAGACCTGCTCCAGTGGGCAAGTGAAACGATACACCACATCCTCAAACCTCCCCTCCGGAAACACGTAAAGCCACCTCAGCTGTTCGCCGTCGCCACAGAACACGCCGTGTTCAGCATTTCCCGGGATCCACACCATCATCTTCTCGCCTACGCGCTGTCTCTTGCCGTCAACCTCCACTTCGCCGGTGCCGGACAGAATATAGTACATCTCAGCCTGTTGGTGTCTGTGCAGGGCGAGGCAGCCGTTGGCCGGGCAGACCGCAATGCCAGCGCTCAGGGATGTGCTCAGTGTTGTAGGGGCAGACAGTAGCGTGTGCCATGTTGCGTTTCCCTTCTCGGGCTCTGGAAAGGAAGAGGGCGGATGCTTCAGGACTTTTTCGTCTACGAAGATGGGCTCGCCAGGCGGAACCGGTGAGGTGCCCATTATGCTTTTGCAGCCTTTCTTCCCGCTGTTATGCAGACAATCTTGCGTATTTCCTCGCTTGAAACACGGAGGACACTTGCAGATATATCAATGACCGATTCGATTCCAAGTTGATGCGGAAGTCGATGTCATTATGACCTTTGCCGCCCCCTCACTGCACTGCCCCTCCAATCGCGATTTCTTCGCGCAACCCCAATATCTTCTACCCATCCCTTGCCTTGATTTGCTAGGAAGGTGGATATAGATCCTTGTTTCGTGCTGTATCAAGTGATTAGGTGCTTTAAATTGAGAACTACAGCTGCACGAGGTCCGGAATCGCACATCGTATCAAGATTATCTAGATTGTCTACATCCGATCCCGGCATCGAGGCGAATCTGGCAAGTCCAAGATGATTTTGGACGGCTAGAGGTTCTCTAGCGCAAATGACATCCGCTAGACCGAATTGTAAGCTTCGGTATATCTGTTGTGTCATCTTACCTCGCGATGGTTTCATCGATACTAGTGATGGAGATAGAATACTTTGCAACTAGACGTGATTGTTCCAACCAAGCCACAACATTAGCCTCAGATTTAGATCAAGCGCTGAGCTCGGAATTCCAGTCGTCCGGCTGTGGGTTATCGTCAGTGTAGGCCGTCGCCACTTGACCCTCACCACGCGGAGCTTCGTGGTCTTAAAAGCCCGAAGATGACTCCCAACTTTACTTTGAAATAGTCTCGCACATTCTCCAGGGCTCCTACCATAAAAGCCTCCCGTGACGCGCGAAGACCTTGTCATCGTACGGAAATTTGTGCAGCTGTTTCTGTCTGATAAGCACTTGGGGGACCTCCGACACGAAGGCATGATCACGTCATACAAAAGCGACAATTGCTCATACCCGTGATGCTTCCTGAAGTGACCCTCTAGTACACGGGGACAGATATCTGTGGCCGTCCCTATACCTATTTGTAAAAGAATTCGTGTTCGCGCTGGTGGTGGGTTAACGTTACCATGATGTGCTCGAGACCGAGGTTGCTATAAATAAGCTTTGAAGACGTGACCAGCATGAATGCATCCCCGGATTCGGCAATACTTTCGGTGAGACAGAAATGGGCAAATTCTAGAGTGAGACCATTTGCATTTGACAGCTGTCATTGAGTGTTCACTTGAGTCGTCAAACTTTTGAACAAAGCCTGAATGTCTTCTCCGGCCGAGTCTCGCATGATCCAGTTCGGGAACAGTCAAAAGACCTCTGCTTTCGCATGACATACTAGATGACATACCTTGGCTGAGTATTGAGCGGCCGACTATCCGACCCTACCGTATAAGTGAAGATGAAGGTCCTGGGCAGGAGGCATTGCAGGTTCGTTACATCCGCGGTGTTCATCTACAATCCACGGAGGGGGCAGGCTCATTCAGAAGAGAGTTTTCTCATTCAGAATTGACCCATCCTGTTCTCAGCGCAGGTGATCGACAGGTTGCTCTTGTATGTGCCAGAAAAGTTCATCTAGGCATCTTCTAACTAGCTTAGAGAAGTGATTCGAAAAGATGCACCAGTATATGATTTTCTGGGAATCAATGAGTCTGGGAGAACACTCATCCACCTCGATTCAGGAAGTTTGCAACTACTGTTTTGCTTGTCGTTTGTCTGAAAATGGGGACTTGAACTGTCAAAAAGATGCGAGACACAGACTCGCTGCACACGTCTATACATGTAGGCTACGAGCCCACTTTCTCAGGGGTTAGCCGGGTCCAACCGCCCGTCCTTGGCAAGTGCCGGGGCAATCGAGTCATGTGGGCTGGCCCAAATTGTGGGTAAGATTGGTTTTCACCGGTGCTGGCGGACACTCACCCTCGGTGGCCTCCTGCAAACCGCAATCCAGGGGAACAGCACGTTTTCGACAATGCGCATAGGCGAGCCAGCCAGCCAATGCAGAAGTATCGCTTGGTCTCCAAATTTGTCACTAGGCACCTTGGGCAGCTATTCGCGGTGTACGGTCAACCCGGCCGGACGGGCCAAGTCGAAGGATTCCACATTACTGACACGGGACTCGTGACGGAGTCTCACAACAGGACGCTTGCCGTTCTGCGTACCACGGCGATGCACAACCCTCCGCCAAGGGGTAACTAAATCCTGGGCACGGTCTGCTATTTGCCATCAGTTGGGTGCTCAGAGCTGAAAAATTGGATCAAGGGGGGGGAGGCCAGGGCTGTGCGAATTGACAGAGAAAATAGGTACAAGGCGGGCCGTACCGACACACTTGAAGATGAAAATAGGTGTAACAAAGAAAAGACTACGGCGGATACGCAGGCATTTGCCCACGCTCTCTCACCTGGGGAAGCACAGAAAGGTCAGGCTTGCATCGGGTTCGGAAGGCCTCGAACATTGTGGAAGGCCTGTACAAATTGCGAATGACACGCAAGACTGGAGTCATCCGGGTCCATTACCCCAGAATTACCCCAATATTACCCCAGAGAAACCAGCCCAAACGGCTATAACGTAATTGCAACTGCGCCGCTGTCCCAAGCCGGGAGCGTTTGGAGAACCTCACCGTGTCACATGAATTCACCCCGGTCTTCAATGCTTGAACGCACTCCGTCACGTTGCCAGGACTCGCAACGGACTGGCCAAAGAAGAGGCTCATTTACGTAAATCATCGTCAATTATGCACTCGATCTGGATCTCGCGTGCTTCAGTGCTGATGCTGCCCGGACGTCCAGTGCCGCCCGCTGATGAAACGGGCACGACATCACGATTTCCTCAGTGCCAATGCGCCCAACCCGCCACGATATATAAGATGGCCGCGCCATATGCTTCTGTTAGCGGCCTGGACGCCACCCACTGCATATTCACAACAACACATCATTCAGCACACCACGCAGCACACATCTTCTTCAGCATCTGAGATCTCTCACCCTCAGCAAAGAACCAAACATGACCGTCATCCAGGGTCCCAGCAACGACAACATGACCCCCATCCACTCCAAGGGGCGGTACTTCTTCAAGGGAGACCAGCGGGTGAGTACTCGTCCATGTCAACCCAGCCTCGCTGCTGTGGCTAACTCATCTATTCAGTTCCTCATCAAGGGCGTCGTCTACCGCCTGCATGGCGAGGGGCCTCTTGATCCCCTTGTTGATGACCGTCTGGCCGACCTCCAGCGAGATATCACTCTTTTCAAAGAATTGGGACTGAACACTCTCTTCATATGTGAGTATTTCTCAAAGACCCCGGCCTCTGTAAACCATATGGCATGCCCTAATGCAGACAGCAGACCACATCGATAGCTCAAGAAGCCACAATGCCGCCATGCAGCTCCTAGCAGAAGCTGGCATATACGTCCTCATTGTGAGTCTCTGGTGTCCAACAATGCTTCCACACGGTGTGGGCACCCAGGACGACGGGCTAATCACAGACGGCAGAGCCTTCCAACATCATCATGCACAAGTGACGACTCGGGCACCACCACAACATTCCGCCCATACAACTCAGAATTGCTTGAGGACTGCTTCGCAACGATCGATTGCATGGCGCAATACGCCAACACTATTGGCATAATCGTCGCCAATGGCGCAATGAGCACAATCTACTCGACGTCTCTGGCGCCCATGATCAAGACAGTAATTAGGGACGTCAAGAAGTACATGGCCACCGCGAAGGAGATCACCGGGCAACGACAGCTTCCCATTGGGTATAGCGCATCAACAGGCAGGCTGATTCTGAGGACAACGTTCGACTACTTCACGGCCGGGAAGGAAGAGGAGACGGTTGACTTCTTCTGCGTATGTCATCACCCCGCTGCCGGAGCTCCTAAGGGATTCCTTTTTGCTAACATGCGGTGTCAGTATGCAAACTTCAACTGGTGCGGCCAGTCGACCCTGCACATCTCGGGCTACAAGCAGGAGCTCAAGACGTTCGGCGACGCGCACATCCCTGTCTTCTTCTCCCAGTACGGCTGCAACCTCGGCGCGTGCGGCAAGCGCATCTTCCAGGAGACGTCGGCCATCTATTCGTCAGCCATGACGCGTGTCTTCTCCGGGGGCATCGCATACGAGTTCTATGACTCGCCAGACATCAGGTCGGGTCTCTGGGGGTACGGGCTGGTAAGGCAGGAAGACGCGGTGGTGGGCAAGGGTATCACCAAGCTCCCTGATTTTGAGAGTCTGAGGCAGAGGCTTGAGAACTGCCAGGACGAGAGTATCGTGGAGGAGGAGATGGAGGAGGGGAACTTCAAGTCGCTAGGGGACATCCCGCCCCTGTCATCTCACTGGAAGGCGGGCCACCCCTTGCCGTACAGTATGGCGAATTGGAACGAGGTAAGACAGAGTCTCGAGGGGAAGGTGTGGATGGAGGTAGGAGTTGAAGAGCTGACCACGAAGGAGTTGCAGTTGAACCATCAGCCAAGGTTTATCAGGGCATAAGGTTTGGATTTGGGTTTGGGAAGGGGTAATAAATTGCATAAGGCATTGCGGGTGGGTTCTCAGGAGTTCAAAAAGTCTTTCGGACTATGTAGTAATATCTTACCAACAACATTCTTGTTATGACAAATTCTGGACAGTTTCCTGGCGGTGACATGAACGGATCAGGAGGCCGACATGCCTCGTCCTGCCGAGTCGCTGGAGCGGCGCGCGGCTCAGATTACGATCTCGGCTTTCTTTGCCGGGCCCGAATGTTCTCCCTTTCATCTGTCACCGCTTCTCGGCCAAGATCTGCGACCCAAGTTACGTACGATCTCTGAAATCACAGAGTCTTAAAGTCCCTTTTCCCTGGCCAAGAATGATGTGCTAACTGAACCACGGCATGACAGCCACTCGCGAAAATGTTCGTCCCCTGCGGCAACATGCCAAGACGCGCGGGCAACGGTCATCATCCGGTTTATCTGTAAAGCATGCGCCCGCCAAAGCTCTGCTCCGAGCTGGGCAGCCGGCGTGCCAAGCCGGCGACCGCAGAGTCTTGCTCCACCGGCTGGATATCAAGTCATCCGACACTGCTTGGTATCCTGGGATCATATGTGGGCCCACCGATAACTGCTCAAGTGGGCAAGCGCGGCAACTTCAAGGCGCTGGCAGGTTGGGTGTCCCAGATCGAAGTGACCGTTGGCGATCTGGTCCTAACGGAACGGGCGCGAAGACATCCACGAGGGAAGGTTCAGTATATAGGCGTTCGCCAGCTACTATGTACACTGAGATCAGCGCACGAACCACGTGGTCGTGGTGATGGACTAGGACTGCTGGAATTCGAGTCCTTGAAGCAAGTTCCGCCCAGTCTGGCCAGCACAGTACGTCTACGGCCACCAGACGGCGCCCGCCATTGCCCGGGCCTCCAAAGCTCGAGCCTGGAGAAGGTGAGCACGGTTGGGGGGGAAATTCTCGGAGAAAGCCCGACAGCAAGAGCCCACGGGCAAATACAGTAATAAGCATATCCTGTAGGAATATGCCGTAGCAGGGCAGGAGTCCATGCTCGGGTGCACAGGGCTCGTGATGTCTAGCGATCCCGACGAGAATGCGAGACCGCGAGACTACTAGTCTGCGAGACAAGCCAACACTCTTGGCCTTGGGTCCTGTGAACGCGTTGGCAACGTCGAGGTCAGCTCACTTGCACATATGCCAGCTTGCTAGTCGTCGTCTGTCTCGAGCCAGTTCGCCAGTCCACATTATCGAGACCGAGATGCTCCACTGATCAGCTCAGAGCAAACCGCTTCAATGACTAAAGCAAAATTGCCATTCTCGGACAAAGAGGCATGTGAAGGGGAAATCCGTCGACTCGACCGCTTGATCAACAGGGGCGGCTGCTGCTGGCCGTGTCGGGATGTCTATCCAGACAGGGACCTGACCGGCTCTCTGGGCCCATCCAGGCAAAAGCACCACCGAGTGACCGAAGCCAGTAACCCGGTGGCCCGGCAGGCTGGTACTGAGGAAAGAGCCGAGGGAGACACACACGCAAAGAGAGTAAACCGAGCAGAGAGGTTGCTGTCAGCCGTGATATTCTCTAGCCAGCAGCCGGCCAAGAAGGACAAGACGAAGATCGATATGAGCCGGCTTGACGAAAAGGGTATGCCGACGCTGAACAAGCATCACGACCACCACGAACCAAAGGCAGCCAGGACGGATGGCCGCAATTTACGGGAGGATTGCCCAGACCGGGATAAGCCCTGTGAGACCCTGCAGACTGTGCAGCGGGCGGGCAGAGGCGGCAGAGTGGACTCGTCATATTTCAGAACCAACAGGGACCAAAACTCTGTCTCGGGGGTGCCTGGCTGCCCTACTGGCTGCTGGCCTGTCACACACAGGCTGAACAAGCAACCGACAGACACACAGACAGGCCCGGGCAGGCTCCTCCCTGCCCGCCCAGTCGGCTTCGCAGGTGCTTGAGCAAGGGCTGGGCGCCGAGCGGCGGGAATGACGCAACTGCGGCTCTCCAACGCTTGAACCTCAAATCAAATCCTGCGGGCCGCTTGTCATCATCGACAAGAGTTTTTTTTTCTCCCTCGTCTTAGCCGTCTCACGAGCCGCACCATGCCCAGAGCAGGCAGATGCAACGATGTTGATCAGGTATCAGGGCAGAGAGCAGCCGCATGTTCCAAGACCGTGTTGCTCACTCACGTGGGTTTGGGGATCCTCAAACAGCAGGGATGAGGACAAGAACCCAGCAGACTCGGCGAGCATTTCAACGATTCAACGAGACCGTGATGACTTGGACCTGACTTGTGCATGCAACCATCACCTGCTTGGGTGGACGAACGACGTGCAAAGGGTATACGTACCGTGCTCTGGTACTGTGCAGTCAATATACGCAACCTCAGTACAGTATATTACAGTATATACGCCCAAACATGCAGATCCCTCCTCGCAGCACGCGACGAACGCAACTAGGGTGCAACAATCTCTGCTGCCGGGCGAATCCTGAAGCGTTCGCCTCTGCCTCTGGGCCTTGCCATTCGAGTCTCATGGCGCATCTTCACATGAATCAGGTCGACACCCTCATCTCAGTCTCGAAAAAAAGACGTTGGCACGCGTTAGCAGGGAGCCGAACCAGCGTCCCTTGGCAACTTGTGGGCCACGACGTCACTGTCCGAATTCCCTCAGCAGCTACTGTAGCGTGCTGGATGGTTTGTCCTGCATCATGTAAAGGGCCTGCATTATCGTACATACCGCCTTCCTTGCGTGCTGGAGCCCATACTGTACCGTCCTGAGCCGTCTGACTGTGCAACCCGGACAGTACGCACTCCTCCTGGAGCTGAGAGGCATCCAGAAAAGCGGACCGGACCCAGATATCTCTCGTCCTCCAGCCATTGACAAGCCGTACTGCGCTGCGTCTGTCCGAGCAGACCAACATTGGCTTTCAACACCGGGGCCCCAACATCGTATCCCCATATCTAGTAGCGCCGAACAACAACCGAGGGGAGCCCGTGGTCCATTCCCAGATACAGGAAGCACTTGTGTTCTTGGCGTGCCGCGGCCAAAACCGATCGGTCGCTAACACTCGGTGGCCAACGTCGTCACTTGCACACCTGACTCCGTCACGCCCACCTGCGCTTTTCGCGGCGACCAAAGCTGCCCGGCCCAGCCCTCGGCGTTGCGCATCCTGGCGCGGTCTCGGGACGGCTCCAGACCTCCTGGGCGTGGCGCCGCGAACAACTGCCCGGCGGGCAAGTGGTAAGATGTTGACAGGAGCAACCCAGCTTTGGTTGTCACTCGCCTGCCCCCTTCACCTTGGCCGGACGGGAAGATCTGCACTCGTGGGACCCACATGGTCCGCATTTCTGGACCCACCCTTCCTCCCGCTCACGGGCACCGTCCGGATTACTCGGCGCCACGGCGCCTTGTCCTGCTTGTCCTGCTGCTTGTGTGCCTGCAGCCTTGCTGGCGCCGTGCCGTTGCCACAGGCGTACAGTACCGGGACACACGGTAGCCCCACGCGCGGACCCTGCGGTGAGGACGCACACGCCGTTGGGCGGCCGGCCAAGGTTTCGAACCCAATCTCTGTATCTCACCTCTCATCTTATCACTCCGCGTCCAACTCCAGTCCGGCTCCAGCAAACACTGGCACAACTGGGTCCCCTTCTCCACGTTCTTGCTCGTCCCAACCCACTCCCACCTCCGCGACAGAGTGGACACCCATGACGTTGGTGGGTGAAATCTTTTAGCTGTTTGCCCGAGTAAGGCTCCATCCTTTTCTGGAGAAATGGATCCTGCTCCCACATGATGACATGCCGCATACTCAGCGCCGGCGCCAGCACCAGCACCGGCGACCAGCGTCAGCCGAAGTACCAGTGTACCTCCTCCGTCAACATGTTACTGTGTGCGGGCGGACTTCGTGGTGGTCCTCGCATGAATATATAAACAGATTCCCCAGGAAAGCACCCCCCTTTCCTCCCCGGACTTGCCAGTTACTGGACCACTGGATCATCAAGCCTCCACGGCCCTTCCACTTCCTACTCCTGTCCACCCATATCACTGTCTGAGCAAGGCGTTTTGCGCACAAAAATCAGGCACAATGGTCGCACAAGTGGTGAGAAGGATGTCCCATACGGGACACAAGGACAACGAACATGGCGTGCCCACCTACTGGGGCAAGTCCGGGAGCACCCTGCAGAAGTACATCACGGCTCTGGCAACAACTGACTTCCTGCTGTTTGGTTTCGACGTACGTACAAGCTGATCATTGTCCCACATACTTCACCGTACAGTACCAATATAAGATCTAACATGAAGACCAGCAAGGTGTGATGGCCGGTATCATCGACTCGGACCCCTTCGTCCACGATTTCCCCCAGGTCGACGGCGACAGCAACTGGCAAGGCTTCGTCACTGCCATCTACGCCGTCGGCTGCTTCTTCGGTGCTTTCTTTATCCTGCAGCTTGGCGACAAGCTCGGTCGCCGCAAGTGTATCTTCCTCGGTGCTACGGTCATGATCATCGGTGTCATCATCCAGGTTGCCTCTGTCCCTCCGAACCACGGTGCAACCGCCCAGTTTATAATAGGGCGGTTCATAACTGGCATAGGCAATGGCATCAACACCTCAACCGTACCGACATACCAGGCCGAGTGCTGCCCCCCGCACAACCGCGGAAAGCTCATCTGCATCGAGGGTGGGAACGTTGCCGTGGGGTCCATGATTGCCTACTGGATCGACTACGGCAGCACATATGGCCCGCACACCTTCGTCTGGCGCTTCCCCATTGCCTTCCAGTGTGTCTTCGCCGTCGTCATTCTTGTCATGATGCTCCGCCTTCCCGAGTCGCCCCGCTGGCTCCTCTCCCACGGGCGAACAGATGAGGCCATCACCGTGCTGGCGGCCCTGGAGAACCAGCCCCGCCATGCCGACATGGTCCAGGAGCAGCTCACCTTCATCAACGACGCGATCAGGGCTTCCGGACAGTTGGGCGGGGTCACGCCCATCAAGGAGGTCTTCACCAACGGGAAGACGCAGCACTTCCGCCGCATGCTGCTCGGCGCCGGCAGCCAGTTTATGCAGCAGCTGTCTGGCTGCAACGCCGTCATCTACTACTTCCCCATCCTGTTCAAGGACTCGCTCGACACGTCCCACAACCTGGCCCTGCTTCTCGGTGGAGTCAACATGATTGTCTACGCCATCTTCGCCATGACCTCGTTCCTGATCGTCGAGCGCGTGGGACGGCGCAAGCTGTTCTTCGTCGGCACGGTCGGCCAGATGCTGTCCATGGTTCTCGTCTTCGCCTGCCTCATCCCCGGCACCCCGGGTCCCGCCATCGGTGCCGGTGTTGGCCTCTTCATCTACATCGCCTTCTTCGGTGCAACCTGGTTGCCTCTCCCCTGGTTGTACCCGGCTGAGATCAACCCCTTGAAGACCCGCGCTCGCGCCAACGCCCTCTCGACCACTCAGAACTGGCTGTGGAACTTCTTCATCGTCATGATCACCCCTGTGCTTATTGCCAAGATCAGCTGGGGCACCTACCTGTAAGTTCTACCACTCGTTCAAGCCGGTCCCCCATCTCTAGGCCATAGATTTCAATGCTGACCAAACCCACCAACAGGTTCTTCGCTGTTCTCAACATGCTCTTCCTGCCCATCCTGTACTTCTTCTACCCGGAGACGTCAGGCCGCTCCCTCGAGGAGATCGACCTCATCTTCGCCAAGGGTTTCGACGAGAACATCAGCTACGTGCAGGCCGCCAAGGACCTGCCCCACCTCACCCTGGCCGAGACCGCCGAGATGGCCCGCGGCTATGGCTTCAACTCGTCCGACGACGAGGGCACCGGCGGCAACAAGGCGCGCCACCGTCACTCCGAGAAGGAGGGCGACACCACCCCCGACACCTTGAACAACGGCGTGATGGCATAAGCTTTTCTTGTCGTCACTCGTTGGTGTTGACGGAGGAAGAGGTGGGATGAGTTGTTGAGGATGGATGTGCAAGTTGGTTTGCATAGTATTGATACCCTCGTTGTTTGTTTTCTATGAGCGCGTCGCACTTAATTGCATGCGCATCACGATATGCTGGGCTTGACTGCTTGGCATGAATTATGAATACCCCGGGGAGTAGTTGAAGAGTAGACATACACTATAGAGATGTCCTACATATTTAGACAGACAGTCATAGAATGGAAAGTTAATATGCATGTCTGTGTTCCAGTAATTCTGTCAGGTCATTCCATACTTGTGACTCTTAACGACGGTAATTAATTCACCACCGTCTTCCGATCTATCAAGGCCACATCTTCAGACTTTTGAGAAAACACAGTTAGCGACAGGTAGTACTGATGCATTCTGGAGGTTTATGCGACCATGTTGATACATCACGGTTCCTCTGTAGGCGCCGCCTAGATGTCATATTTTATTACTCTATGCTCAAAAGAACTCGGTTGGAGGCGGGTGAGGCTCAAGAACGGTCAAGCCTCATTCCTGTGCAGCACACGGGATCAAATTGTATCTGACATGCCGAGTTCCGCCTTGATTCTGTTAGTCAACAACAGTTAAGACAAAATCTAGCCCTACGATGGACTTGGTTAGACTTGCTTGTGCAGTCAAGGAACACCCCCCTGACGTCACCAGTCCCACGAGGCAGCGCAACATAAGACGAACATGCCTTGAACTTGATGGGGCGATCTTCCGGGCGTGGTAATATACTGCCCGCTCCCGTTGCTCCCGTCTCCATCCTTGCTCGCGTTCCTGGAATGGACACGGGGAAGCCATCACCAACTTGCCCCTGGATGAAACGCTGGAATACTACCCAGCGATACTACCACCAATATGCCGACTCAGTTCCACGATGATTCGGGCCGGACAATCATCCTGAGAGGCGTCAACCTTGCCGACGGTAAATACCCCCCAGGTCAGCCCACCTACAAGCTCTCGTCACTCGACACCCAAGCCGACGTCTCCTACCTCGGGAGTCCGCTCAACCTTGACGATGCGCCGGCGCAGCTCGCCCGCTTGCGCTATCTTGGCTTCAACGTCCTCCGGCTGCCGGTCGTGTGGGAAGCGCTCGAACACGCGGGGCCAGGCGTCTACGATGACGAGTACATCGCACACGTGGTCTCCCTCGTGCGACTCTGCAGCGACCACGGCTTCCGCGTCATGATCAACCCCCACCAGGACCTGTGGTCACGCCTCGCGGGCGGCAGCGGGGCCCCGCTCTGGACCCTCCACGCCTGCGGGCTCGACCCGGACGGCTTCGCGGACACGCACGCGGCGGTGCGCTACGCCGAGTGGCCCACGGACAGCGACAATTCGACCCACGGCGGCCGCGGCAAGGATAAAGACCCGCATGCCATCCCGGACATGATGTGGACGAGCAACCACAACCGCCTGGCCCCGCTGACGCTGTTTGCCTTGTTCTTTGGCGGCAGGGACTTTGCTCCGCGGTGCAAGATCGACGGCGTCAGTATTCAGGACTACCTGCAGAGCCACTATATGGCGGCGTATGGGCGGTTGGCTGATGCCCTCGGGGGCCTGGAGTTCGGGTGGGATAGTATGAATGAGCCTGAGCCTGGGTTGATCGGGTGGAAGGACCTGGACAGGATGGAAAGGGAGGCGAGTGCGACGATTGGGAGTACGCCGAGCCCTATCCAAGCCATGAAGCTGGGTATGGGCGTCGAGCAGACTGTGGACAGGTTCAAGCTGGGCAAGAGTGGCCCACACAAGAGCGGGACAGTCACAGTGACACCAGGGAGGACCTGCTGGTTGGAAAGGGAAGACTCGAGGTGGAAGTGGGACAGGTCTGCCGACTGGAAGTTGGGGGAGTGCGTGTGGGCGCAACACGGGGTCTGGGATATCCCGACTGGAAAGCTCAAGAAACCACAGTACTTTGACCATCCCCCGCCCGGGTCGTACGAGGGAGCCAGGAATACCGGCGAGGAGTTTGACTGGAAGGCAACGTACTGGAGGGAATTCTATGAGAAGTGGCACGCCGAGATACGGAAGCACTCGCCAACGACCATGATGTTCTTCCAATCGTCGGTCTTCGACCCCCCACCACACAGCCTGCTGTCGGACATCACATCCAACGGCGACCACCAACGCATGGCATACAGCCCCCATTTCTACGACGCCCTGACCGTCATGAAGGGCCATTGGCACAAGTACTGGAACATCGACATCCTCTCCCTGCTCCGCGGCCTGCAAGACATAAGCAACAAGCTCAAGGCCCTGCGACTCGGCAACGCCAGGGTCCGGAAGGTCATCTCGGACCAGCTGGGGGAGCTGGCAAACGACGTCAACGGCGGTGCTGAGGATGAGAACAGCCATCCGGTGCCGACACTAGTCGGCGAGACGGGGATCCCCTTCAACCTTGACGGCGGTAAGGCCTACAAAAACGGCGATTATACGAGCCACGTCGCGGCAATGGACGCGATCATCAGTGGGTGTGACAACCACCTTCTGAACTATACCCTCTGGGCATACAGCCCTAGAAACACTCAGGAGTGGGGCGACCACTGGAACGGCGAGGACCTGTCGATCTACTGCGCAGAGACCGGCTCGTTCCCGAGGCACAAGTACTTGTCGGGATTTAGAGCTGCGGCGGCTTGGTGTCGGCCGTACGTCCAGTCTCTCAGCCCCGGCACGAGGTTGGTGAAGATGGAGTTCGACTTGAAGACTAGCAAGTTCAGCGCGGATATTGAAGCTGCCGGCGAGGGGGACGTTGTGATCTACGTGCCTTGGTTGCATTATAGACGTTCTGATGATGAGGATGAATTGGAGGTGCAAGTCCACGCATCGGCAGGGGAGTGGTCTCTGGACAGCAGGTCGCAGCTGATCCATTGGACACATCAGCAAGGAGGTCAGCTGAGTTTACAGTTCAGGAGGGCGTCAGGGCCATTGTCACCGAAGGAACTCGGAACTTTGGTCCAGCGGTGACGAGTTGCGTGTAACATGAAATTGACTGTCGGCCCAGTCCCGGTCTTGGTTTCATTTTCTTTTTGGAGGAATCATGCAGCAAGTGAGCCATAGTAGATACCAAGAATTAGACAGAATTTGATTGAAAAAAGACGTCCTCTGATTCTGTACGCATGACAGAAACTCATATTTCTTTTTTCCTCGAGGCGTATTGCTTACTTCCTAGCGTTGAAAGGCGTATCGAGATGGGGAAATGTCTCTCCTCGCGTCAACGGATATATCATCCACATGCATGCCGAGAGTGACACAGGCACCCCGATCGCTCTTTAAACTCCGGCTCTCTGCCTATTGAAGATCTGCATGAGGGATAAGCTGTGATGTCAACTCCCAAAGCATCGCTAGCTGTCCCGTCTCACAATCCATACTACAGCGGCCGCCACTGACTGCTCTGATACATCCGGTATTAGTAATCTTCGGGACGGTGTAGTCAGAAGGGTAAAACCAAGCGCTCACATCAGCACTTGGGCAGCACTCGAGGCGTACAGCAACCTGGCGATGGCATCTTTTTACTCGCCCAGCCAGCCGGGGCACGGGAGAGGGGGCGGCCAAGAAGCCAATGCCAGTGGATGATTGGAGACATCCGGCAGCCGGAACCACTTTTACGGGCCCGCAGGCTAATGCAGGCGCCATAAAGCTTGTTTAGTCTAGTATGGCGCCCCCCGTCGATCCCGATGCCACAATAGTTGAACCGTTAGGGGGGGGAGACTCAACGTCCGCTAGATTGCAAACACGACCAATGCCCGGTCGATATTCCCGCCGGACAGATCCATCCGTTCCCACTTGTTCAGTTCGGAGATTTCCCCTTGCCTGCAGCAGCCCGTCCGGGCAATGTCTGGCCACGGCTTTTTCACAGCCTACAAAATTGTAAGTTTCGGCGCCGTGAGTCAAAGAGCGAAGACGCGAATGTGGGACTCCGGATTGCGACACCACAGTACCAGAGGGCCGCCGCGTGGCCAAGCAGCCAATGAACCCAAAAACCACACATCTCCATCGGATTTGCAGGCAGAACAGCCCCCGGTCCGAACGTGTGGAATCAATCCATGCTTCCCGCAGGGTCGGGCCCTCGACCACGCTACTGGTCCAATGCACGAATTTAGAACATTCTCCTATCGAGATTTAGCTGGAATATGCTTTCCCTAAACCCCTCAGAGCCTCGGTCGGCGATGTTGGTCCGACCCCGACCAACCGTAATGGTGTTGGCTTCGGAGTCTACATAAACTTGGCGCCAGGTGCATCTTGTAAGTCGCAGCCCTCAACTGGCTCTCTGCAGATATTCGCGCACTCAGCTTCACAACTGTGTATCTACTTTGTCATTCTTCGTACTCTTATCCCCGCCCGCCCCCTTCTCAGCGACACTCACCGTGAGAATCGAATCCTGCCGACCATGGGCAGCGTGGTGGCTCTCAGTGAGGAACATGGCCCTCCTCTGCCGGTAGAAAAGCCACTGTCCCCATGGGCTCAATTCCAGTCTTTTGTTCGCGCGACCCCTGGCGAACTCGCCATTGCTTGTGTCCACCAAAGCCCAGGACTATTCGACATCCCAAACCTGCCACTGGACCAAGACTCCTTCCGCGAGCGGCCTTATCTCCGTTGGTCTTTCAGAGACCTCGATCGGGGCGTCGATCGGCTCGTCAGGGCATTGCAGCCACTTGGCGTAAAGGAGGGCACACCCGTGGTGACCTTCTGCCACAACAGCGCCGACTATGTGCTGGTTACCTACGCTGGTATCAAGCTCGGCTGCGTTGTCATCCCCATCAGCCCCCGCAACCTGACGAACGAGGAGGAGGTCAGGCACATGGTCAAGACGGGTCTGAGTGTCTGCAACGGCGAGAAGCCCGTCGTCGTTGCCGGAGACGAGCACCTGGCCTTCCAGATCGACGAGCTGGGGCTTTTCCCTCATCCTCCGCACAGAATCGTGTTTGGTGCCACCAGATATGCAGACTGGACCACCTTTCAAAGCCTCATGGACGAGCACACTCAAAATGCTGACGACGGCCCCACGAGCCCTCCGGCCACGGAGCGAGGTGGGTGTGTCCTCTTCACATCTGGGACAACCTCCCTGCCCAAGGGCATGTATCGCGTGCACTCGAACTGGGCCGCGGCTCTCGCTGGTCGGAGCTTGATCGAGGGCAGTGTAAAGGCCGGTGGCCGCAGCTGTTGCAACCTTCCCAACAACCACGCCATGGGGTTCATCACCCTGGTCAACTCTCTCAGCCTCGGCGCCGGAGTCGTATTCCCCGGGTCGGCTTTCGATCCCGATCTCATGCTGGAGACCTTATACGATGAAAAGATTACCCATGTGATGATGGTCCCGACGATGCTTCACGCTTTAACAGCAGCCAAGGCGGCCAAGTACCACAACAGACCATTGAGCGACCTGAAGAACGTCACCTTTGGAGGCTCATCGTTAACCGCAGGGACCCTGAACCTCGTCACACAGGAGCTTGGCGGTGGCGGCGCAGAGAATATATTCGGCTGTACCGAAGGTGTACTAATCTCTAGCGGATGGACGAGCGACTTTAGCAAGATCATTGATGGGGACGACGTCTCGGTGGGCTGGCCATTGCCGGGATTCGGCACGCGCATCGTCGACCCCGAGACGGGCGAGATAGTCCCGCGCAACACTGTTGGCGAGGTCCACGGCTGCGGGCCCAGCGTCGATGGGCCCTACATTGGTGGTGTAGGTAAGGAGAACTGGTATGAGAGTGATGGGAGGCTATGGTATAAGACCGGTGATGCAGGTAGGATGGACGACCAGGGGCGGACGTTCATCACAGGGAGGTTCAAGGACATGTAAGCTGGAGCAAGTTCCGACATCGTGGCCACACACTTACTGTTGGTTGATAGGATCATCCGGGGCGGCGAGAATATTTCGCCATCTGCCGTTGAAGCAATACTGGGGAAGAACCCCACGCTGAACGCGCTCATCCCGCAGATAGTCGGTGTGAGGGACGAGATCGCAGGCGAGGTGCCCATATGCGTGATCAAAGGCTCCGCCACCCCCGAGATCCGCGAGCTGATCCAGTCAGAGATAGTGAACCACATGGGCACCCTGTACGTCCCAGAAGACGTCATCCCCGTCAAGGAACTCGGCTTGGAGGACTACCCCCGGACGACATCCGGTAAGATCCAGAAGGCCAAGCTCGCCGCGCTGGTCAAGAAGCACCTGGACAAGAGCGAAGAGGCTTTGGACAGCATGGCAGGGAATGACGCCAACCTGACCGAGGAGCTGCGGTCCATCTGGGCCAAGGCGGTCGGCCTGGAGCCCTCGAGGATACGGCTGGATGCCCCGATTGGCGAGTTTGCCGACAGCATCACGGTGATGCGCGTGCGTGACAGGATCAAGCGCACGACCGGCAAGGCGCTCTCGCTGTCGGCCATGGCAGAGGCGGGAACTATCGAGAAGCAGATCAAGTTGCTGCAAAGCATGGGAGCCGGCCAGGCAAACGGGACTCAAGAAGCGCGAGTGGAGAGGCCAACCCGCCAGGGCACGCCCGGGGTGGAGGACATGGTCCACCTGATCGAAGACCCGGAGCTCCTGGAGCCGACCAAGGAGGTGGTCACGAACACCATTTCCAAGTTGGGCCTGAGCTGGGAAGACGTCGAGGACATCATTCCTGCGTACGACTTCGGGACGATCATGTCGCAGAATAAGTTGTATGACAGCTGGAACTTCAACTTTGCCATACACCCGAGCAGAAAAATTGACAAGGAGGTAAGTTCATGCGCGTCCGAGACTCGTCTCTATTCCACGGGAAGAGTTGGCACTGACCAGTCCCTCCAGGATCTCCGCCGTGCGTTTGAAGCCGTCGTTATCAACAACCGCATCCTCGCATCCCTCCTCGTCTGGGACTCGAGCAAGCTCAACTCGGATGACGCTCTCCACGTGGTCATCAAGCAGAACCGAAAGTTCTTTGACATCATCGTCGAAGATGGCGGCTCCCTCGACACCCCCGAGGACCTGAAGAAGATCACATTGAAACACCCCCACCCAGACTATGCGACTCTTCCGGGACCGGTATACCGCACCCTGCTGTTCGACATCAAAGAGACAGGCACGGCCGCGATGGTGACATCGGTCCACCACTGCGTCATCGACGCATCCATGGGCCAGATCGTACAGGAGGACATGGACCGGGCGCTTGCGGCCATGGCTAATGGTGCATCCTCGACCGAGGAGATCCTATCAAAACTGCACCCCCACGTGGATTACAAGCCGTGGGCCGACTCATACTACAACCTGCGGTCAGGCGTCGAGGCCCGCGCCGCAACAAAATGGCACCTGAGGCGTCTCTCCTCACTACCGCAGCACGTTAAAACAGGCGCCCTGTTCCCGACAACGCTGATAACGCCGCGCGACAAGTACAATGCCGCGCTGGTGGAGGGCGACGACTGCATCCCCTTCATGTTCGACGTGCCCGACATCCACGCGCTGCGCAGGGAGTTCCCGGACGTCACGCCGCAGGCGGTGGTCAAGAGCGCGGTGGCGCTGATGAACGTGCACCGGACGGGACACTCGCACGCGCTCTTCACCAACCACGAGGCCTCGCGGACCTTGTTCCCCTTTGTCCCCAAGGCGATGGCGGCCCTCAGCCCGAAGCTGTTCGAGGCGACGGACGTGAGCGGGCCGACGTACCAGAACGTCATCAACTTGATCGAGGTCGGCCGGGACGGCGAGGAGACGGTGCTGGCGTTCCTCCGGAGGGTGCAGGCGGAGCAGACGCTGCTGACCAGGCACGCGGCCGCGCCGCTGAGGGAGATCATGGCCGGCCTCGAGGGCGGTAAGGAGCTGGTGGCCGAGGTGATCGGGGCGCAGGTGTATAACTGGGTTCCCGGCCTGGGCACGATGGGGACGAACCCGCACCACCACCACGAGGTCCTCAGCGCGGTGGTCAGGCCGCACCTGGGGCTGAGCCTGAACTGTGGGCTGGGGGGGCCTCTGAACCAGACTGTTATCGTGCAGGTGCGTGGCGACGGGTTCGACCTGGCTGGGCTAAGGAGGGTCGGCGAGGAGATTGAGGCTATCACGAAGTGGCTTGTGACGAGGAGTAACTGGGAGGCTCCGGTGGGGGAATTCGAGCGCTCTCTTCAGAGCTAGAGTGAATTAACGGGAAGACTTCTGACTTTATATCGAGAATGATGATACCAGACAGTTATTTGAAAGCCCCTGTTCCATTTCTCTCCACGGTTGCGTATGTCTGTGATTCGTTGTCAGAGTGACCCAAATTGGTGGCATTCCAGTTGACAGCAGAGAGTGCTCAGTCGTGACTGGGTGTCGCATCATTGTTCCTTGGCGCATCCCAACTTGAGGGCGCTCCTCTAGTAGTGAGGCGTGGGTAGTCATTCAGCCATAATGCAATTTGTTATGTGTTGAGAATGAGATGCCCCATCTCTGGCAAGCTGCTTGTGTTGACGACAGGGTGGGTAGGTACATAGGTACCTAGGTACGTGCAGTACAATGCCGATTAGACCCCAGCGCGGGGCAGGAGCACAGACCTCCCGATTGGCAGGTGGGGGGTGTGGCACTGGCAGGGAAGGGTCCAATTTCAAACGCTGCCCCACCATTTGCATAGCCAACCAGACGATGGTCGAGATAGCTTCGTTGACCGCTGCCTTTGAGTTTGGGTCTCCCCAATCTCTCTCTTCCGCCCTCCCCTTGTCTTGTCTTTTCTTTCTTGCTGCATAGTTCTGTATGTTTTGAAAGACCTCGAAGAAAAAGCAAAGTATTCGTGTCCAATTGATCAACATGGCCGACAACAAGGTCTACCGGGCCAGCACCACGGCTCCCGTCAACATCGCCGTCGTCAAGTCAGTCTGCGATCCCGTCCTTCCCATACGCTCCTGCTCTCCCGTCTGGAATCCTTGTGCTAACCCTGACCTCCACCTCCAGGTACTGGGGCAAACGTGACCCCAAGCTCAACCTCCCGACCAACTCGTCCCTCTCCGTCACCCTCTCCCAGGCGGACCTGCGCACCCTGACCACCGCCTCCTGCAGCGCCTCCTACCCGCCCGGCTCCGACTCCCTCCTCCTCAACGGCGAGCCCTCCGACATCTCGGGCGCCCGCACCCAGGCATGCTTCCGTGAGCTCAGGGCCCGCCGCAAGGCCCTCGAGGACGCCGACCCCTCGCTGCCCAAGCTGAGCACCCTGCCCCTGAGGCTCGTCAGCGAGAACAACTTCCCCACCGCCGCCGGCCTGGCCTCCTCGGCCGCCGGCTTCGCCGCCCTCGTCAGGGCCGTCGCCAACCTGTACGAGCTGCCCGAGAGCCCCTCCGAGCTGTCCCTTATCGCCCGCCAGGGGTCCGGGTCCGCCTGCCGCTCGCTCTTCGGCGGCTACGTCGCCTGGCGCATGGGGTCCAGGGAGGACGGCACCGACTCCAAGGCCGACCTGGTGGCCGAGGCGTCGCACTGGCCCGAGATGCGCGCCCTGATCCTGGTCGCGTCGGCGGCCAAGAAGGGCGTCAGCTCCACCTCGGGCATGCAGCAGACGGTCGCCACGTCCGGGCTCTTCGCCCAGCGCGTCTCGACCGTGGTGCCCAGGAACATGGAGCTCATGGAGAAGGCCGTCAAGGACAGGGACTTTGCGCTGTTTGGCGAGGTGACGATGCGCGAGAGCAACTCGTTCCACGCCAGCTGCGCCGACACGTACCCGCCCATCTTCTACATGAACGACGTGTCCCGGGCCGCCGTCAGGGCGGTCGAGAAGATCAACGAGGCCGCGGGGCGGACCGTGGCGGCGTACACGTTCGACGCGGGCCCCAACTGTGTGGTCTACTACCTGGAGGGGGACGAGGCTGCCGTCGTGGGCACCTTCCACGCGCAGCTGCAGGAGGTGGGCGGGTGGAAGGAGGGGGCCGCGGGGCTGGAGAGCGCGGGTGTGGCACTGGACGAGCCCGTTGCTGAGGCGCTCAAGACGGGCGTTTCCAGGGTCATCATGACTGGTGTTGGCGAGGGGCCCATCAGGACGGAGGAGTACCTGGTCACGGAGACGGGTGAGCCTGTCAAGAGGTGAGGCATCGTCACGGAGTGGCCGGGACTGATGCCACATGTTCCAGGGCCATACCAGTGTGTGTAGCAAGGTGCGAGGAGGGGTGGATCAGGGGGGAACCCATATTGTCTCATTGTCCCCTGGCGTATATGTTGCAGTTCTTGACCGTTGGAATTTTGAGTGAAAAAGCCTTATCTGATGTATAGACCAAATACCTAATACCGACAGCCATGAGGGTCTTATGCTCTGGCTTGTGCTAAATGAAATGGCATACATCACCTTGTTGGACATGTCATGAATACTCAACTCACAGCTTCTGCCCCGAGATTTGATCAACCTGCCTCTTGGGCGTTCTCATAAATCACTCTGGACCCTGGCTCGTCTGATCGAAGCACTGTCGGGCAGGGTCCTCAGGGCCCAAGCTCCCCACAGGCACAGACTAGCGCTGGTGATCTCTCTGTGGGAGCTGTCCACAGCTACAGCTTATCGGCAGTCTTATCGCAGTTCCCACCTCACAGTACCGACGTCACCGTTACTGCTACCAGACGATCTGGACAAACGACTGCTGGTGGTGACCAATTGGGGAAACATCCTTCTCACTGCACAGCTCCTTGGGACTCAAACCTTACCAAGACACTTTTGTGCTGCACACTGTCCAGCAGCCATGGTTGCCAGGCCTATCAACCTGTCCTAAGCTTCGATCCTTTCTGTTCAGGAGGATGACGGAAGCTTAATATTCCTTGGTCCTCCGTCTTGACTCTTGATTAATTACCCTGACTCTCCTTCATTTGCGCAGCCTTTCAGCCTTTTCCCACTGCATCCGTCCACGCCGTCTCTTCGGCCCTTTTGTCCGTCCTTCCTTTCCGAAATCCCGCCTTTCCCTTTGGCAGAGTGCAATCTGGCTCCTGCTCCTGGGCATATACTAGCGGACCAAGAGGGCTTCCTGTATTCCCCTTCGTGTGCTGCCCAAGATGAGCAAGATCTGCGACATTGACGAGTCGGGCGATGTCCTTGCCACATATACCGGCAACGAGAAGGATGGCCTCAAGGTGGTAAGCTGCAGCTGTTCCTGGACTGCTGACCTGCAGCTCGTCTCGTTGACGACTGGGCTTCGTTGACAACTAACCGGGCTGACTGGAACCAGGAGAAAACATACACGCCCCTCCCCAAGGCAATCCTCTACGCCTTCCTCCCCGCCGGCTTCCCCCATACCGTGACCGACGACTACCTCGCCTACCAGACCTTCGACTCCCTGCAGGCCTTCTCCTCCTCCATCACCAACCTCCTGGCCAACCGCGCCATCCTCGAGGGCCTGGGCGTCGGCAGCTCCAGCCAGACGCCCACCACCGCCCTCCTCCTGCAGATCATCCAGGACACCTTCTCCCGCCTCGCCACCATCCTGTTTGCCCACCGCATGGGCCAGGCCATCGAGCCCGAGTGCAAGTACTACCGCTTCCTCGCTGATATCTTCAACGACTGCAGCCAGTTCCTCGACCTCCTGCTCCCGGCCCTGCCCCTACTGCCCAAGGTCTCCGTCATGGTCACCGCCTCCGTGCTGCGGGCCCTGTGCGGTGTCGCCGCCGGCGCGTCCAAGGCCACGCTCAGCGCCCACTTCGCGACGAACGGGAACCTCGCCGAGCTCAACGCCAAGGAGCAGAGCCAGGAGACCGTCGTCAGCCTTATGGGGATGCTGGCCGGCACCCTGCTCGTCAAGCTGGTCGAGGACAAGACGGCCGTGTGGTGCTGGATGGTGGTCCTGGTGGGCATACACCTCCTCACCAACTACTGCGGCGTGCGCGCCGTCAAGATGCGCACCCTGAACCGCCAGCGCGCCACCATCGTCTTCCGCGAGTTCCTCGAGACCAAGACCGTGCTGTCGCCCGCCGAGGCTGCCAAGCGCGAGTCCATCATCTTCAACAGCCACGGCAACGTGACCTCCCGGACGGCCGAGTACAAGGGGACGGCCGACTTTGGCGGCTACGGGGACGTCATGAACTTCAAGCCGTGGGGCTACCACCGATACGTCTTCGACACCGAGGACTACTTCATGGGGATCTGGCAGTGGGGGCCGAGCTTCACGATCCGCATCGCGCTCAAGGAGGGGAAGAGGTCGGACAACGACGCGCTCATGGCGTGGTTCGACGCCGTCGCGCACGCGTACTACTTCGACACGGCCATCTTCAGGGACGGGCTGGGCGGCATGGGCCACTACGAGAACGAGGTGCCCGGCGACCACCTGGCCGGCTCGGGCGTGGTGGACCGCGATACCAAGCTGGCGCTGCTCGGCGCGCTGAGGGAACGGGGCTGGGAGGTGGAGAATGCCGCGGTCGAGACCAGGACGCCGGTGCGGGTCAGGGTCGGCGGCAGCGAGAAGAGTCTCAAGGGCACGTAGGACACGTTCGGCTTTCCTTTGGTCCCTGGCGTTTGGGTTTCCCCGCTCTGCTTTCACTTAATTCGGTTCTTCGTTTTCGATGCGGCGGCCGGTGTTCTCATTTTCACAGCAGCCAGGAACATGGAAGTTTCTATGCGACAAGTACGGATCGGTGAAACACAACACCGCAAAAAGTCGCATCCCTGGATTACACAACGCAACACAAGAAAGTGTTGGATTCTTGATGACGGATTTGCTTTCCCCCCCTTCTGAAGACGATTCTTATGGACCCACCACTCAGGAGCAGCTTGCTGATGTGCCAACAACAAACAGTGCCGCCAATACCGAGCGAGAAAGACCACAGCCATCTCCTCCACCGACCCCCGTCGCGGCAGGGGAAGCACGACTGAGCGCTTCTTTCGGCCACAACAGACGGTCTGATTTTCTCGATTCATATAACGAGTCTTTTACATGGCGTCAATTCGCAAGGCGTTTGGTGGTAGTACATAGAAAATGGGTCAAGATGCCTGCCATAGAGCGGCGGAAGCACAGCTTTTGTAAGGATGTTTTGCTTGTATTGCAAAGCGGAGATATAAGTTCGCCCTTTACAGGTCAAGATAAGGAGGTGCTATGTGACGCCTGTCATCTTTTGGACCCGGGCGAGGATTGATTTGAGAATACACGAAACAAAACCATTGATACCCCCCCCCCCAAATGTCTGTCCAACATGTTCGCCAAATCGCCGTTTCAAGACGGCCTTTCCTGGCGTCAATCTTTTGTGCATGCCGGCCGTGCAAGCCTTGGGCGAAAAGTCCAATATTGCCGGGCCCACTGTTCGTCGAGCTCGTACCGACCAAGTCGTACCTCAAGCCCCCCGCTCGACCCTGCTGCCAGTGCATCCGTCCCGTCCCCGTCACGCCAGCCCGACGGCCCTGCTGGCCCTCATCTTGATGCCCTCCCATGTGTTGAGCTTGGGCCTGACGTCCAGGTAGAAGCTCGGCTTCCCCCCTGCCCTCGCGGGGTCTGCGGCGCGGCCGGCGTAGAAGTCGATGACGTACTCGACCCTCGTGCCGCAGCGGTCGACGACCCAGTCGTGCCTGTCGAAGGGGGCGGTGTAGCCGAGGAGGGTGTTTAGGCGGGCTTTTGGGGACATTGTTGTGCTTAGGCCTGTGAAGGAGTAGAGCATTGGGCCTTGGGGGCAACTATTTATTTTCTGTCAGCAAATCACGATTTTTTCTCTTCTCTTTCTCTTGCCTTGCTACAATACAATAAAATTTCATCGGGTGGGACAGAGTGTGTGTGTGAGTGACAGAAAACATACGTAGAACTCGCATACGGCATCTCCCACTGTCGTATCTCCGCCCACGCCCTCTCGTTGACAGCATTGTGGATGGGCACGACGGTCCTCATGTCCCCCGCGCGGGTGTCGTGGCCTTTCCGCTTCATGGCGTCGAAGAACATCTTCTCGCTCGGGTACACCCAGTTCCCCGTCTTGCTGTCGGCGCCCGTCTCGGTCTCGTTGTTTGCGGGGCAGGCGTTTTTTGTTGACGCGCCGGCGGACTGGGAGCGCGGGATTGTTGAGATTACGCGGTTTGTGTCGAGGGTGTTGTTGTCTTTGGCTGAGTTGCTTGCGCCGTGTGGTGGTGGTGGTGATTGTTGTTCGGCTGTTTTTGTGGAGGAGGAGGAGAGGAATGGGATGCGTGGCCATTGCCATGTTGAGGAAGTTGTTGTGGCCTTCGAGGCTTGTTGTGGTGGTGGTGTTGTCGTGGGTGATGACGATGATGTCTTCTCTTGTGCCTCTCGTGCAGCTTTTGCCTGGGCCATCCATGCCTCCCTGCTGCGGTGGTCGACGGGGCACTTCTCCTCCCCGCCGGCAGCGTCTGGGCCTCCCATGTCCTTGTTCATCGTGAGGGCTGTTACTGTTGTTGTGCTCCTGCTGCCTCCCTCGGTGGTGGTGGTGTGTTCGGTGGTGTGGTGGTCGTCGTTCCCTGCGCCGCCCGTCTCGCCGCCTCCAACTTCCGCCAGTGCCTTTCGATTCAGAAATAGAGTGTCGAGGAGATCTTGCTGCAGCATTATGATGATGATGTTTGTTCCATGGTGGGTGAGGGCGACTCCTGAGGTCGAGGGTAGGTAGGTAAAGTGGGATGAGTTGTCAGGGTATTAAATGTCCTGATTTATTATTTGGAGACGAGATCGGCTGTCTTGGGCCTAGTTTTGCTGCCAGCCGGGCGGGTCTGGGGTGTTTGGGCCTGGGCTTGGGTATTGGCTGGGACGACCTCAGCCTGAAGATCTTGAGCTTGGGCCAGCAGCCACCAGACCCGGTCGCCTGGTCCGCCAGTCGACAGTGGCCTGTCTCGCCCACTATATTTAGCTGCGGGCCTCTGGGCCGAGAGCATGGTTGGGTTGGACGGGACTGAAACAATTACTGTGGTAAAAAGCAAGGGAGATATTCTGTCCTCCGGACTGCAGATGTGGCTTGCTTTGTTTCGGTTGATATATGATATATTGGTTGCTCTGCTGGCTGAGGCGAGCAGCATGTCTGAATATATATCATGGGTCAGGACAGGGCAGACTGGATTACATTATTATATGTCCTCTACGTATTACTTTAATTTTAATTTTAATCTTTTATTTCTTCTCCCTCCCTCCTACTCCTGCGTCACGCCTTGTCAACCAGCAAATACAATCCATGTTCTTGCTGACCGTCATGCACCAACCCTGTCGACAATAAACACCAACGCCCATAGCTTCGCATCCCCCCTTGCACTGCTCTGCATCCCCGCGCCTTGTTCACGCTTTCTCACTCGCCCACGTAAACTCTGATGTACAAACCACTGCATGGGCAGTCATGGCCCGACTCTCATGTCCGCCCACCAAGAAGACGACACACGTTCTCCTGCATGCAAGGTGACTTGTGAAATGTGAATTTCCTGACTCGGGACAAGCTTGTCCTGTCCCACATGCATGCACTGCAGGCCATACTAATCAACAACCTCTCCTGCTGCTATTCGAGCTTGGCTATCTGACTGCAGCCACCTGGGCCGGACCTCGAAAGGGGATAGCAGTCTTGAAAGTGTTGGGACAAGTCTAGCTCACAGGATAGAGTTGAGTTCCCCACCTTGGAAATGCCTCTCTCATGTCGCCATGTGTCACCTTCCTGATGAGTCCAAGGGTTGAGTGAACATCGATCTGGAAGACAGTCCATGCGCGTGTGTTGCATTGCTGTCCCTGTAGGGGAAATATTAGTGTCACTCATAATTATGCCAATATATGCTCTCGCTTACAAGGCATGGCAACTCCGTGGGGAGTTTCCGACAACTCTTGCATCTACATACACGTATAGCACTTGAGACAAGTCCTGTGGGGGTATCTGGATGACAATTCGCGCCGATGCATTCAGGGGCGATAATAACTAGAGACAGCTACCTGCAAACACTTATATGTGTGGAGGGCCTCAAATTATCAGTCCGTCCACTCGGTCACTCCGCGTGATATAGATATCCTCCAGCATTCTCTTCGTCAATATCAAAGGATAGAGTGGAGATGTTCTAGGCGTCCTCAACCGACTGAAAAAGCTAGACTCTTGAATAGACCTGCAAGACAAGCTTCTGCGTCTTGCAGAAAATTCAATTCGTCCGTGTGCCTAATCGAGCCCGTTGCTATTCTAAAGTTTAAGGTCTATATGCGATGACCTGATTCATTGCCTAAACAAACGCATGATAATACGACAGGCTATGTACAGATTTACTCTACCAAATTTACACTGACTGGTACAAAGAATCCTGCATCACTTGGACTTGGAATGCAACACTATTACTTGGGTGATGTGTAAAATGAGCCTCATGGTTGAGGCCACTCGGCTCTTGATTACTGTAGAATCTATTTGAGAAGAAATTGTGCAACTATGCTCTAGTATGACTCACACGAGCTGTGTTCAACAATATGTTTCTACTGTCGGGGTGAAGGCAAATGAGCTGTAGAAGTCAGACATGAGGTTTAAGGAGCCTTGATCTCATTACTGCTTGAACAAGATACCTCGATGAATGATGCAGGTCTGTTGTTGTCTTGCTATCTCTGCACAAACTCTGGCTGATGCTTTACAGGATCGCGAATCAGAAGTGACCTCTGAGCGTAAGTAGGTGGTTTCGTTCTTAATACGTATACATACCCTTATAGAGCTGTACGCGGTCCCTTAATACAGTGGTCAACACTCAAAGACTCAGGGTTGGATAAGATACTATGCCGATACAGTTGTTTTAATACTGAGCATAAGTAGGCGTCGCTTTTCTAGAAAGCACAAGGTCGAGAGTCTCTCACTTCGGATCGAACAAGCTCTTTCACCAATCTCCGGAAATTAACGGCATGTTTCAATAACTCTCATGGAATTCAGATGTAAGACGGAAGCAAATAACGAGCAAGAGATTACAGAGCCTAGACAATATACGTCTGTTCAAGAATCCATCAGTGGTTATCAGCATCACGCACGTCGAAGACGACCCAATGCGTCCACTTTGACACCTGAATTTGTCGCATGCAGAGACACTGCATATGGAATCCTAAAAGGAGAACGGCACCTACGTAGGAGCATCTGCGGGGAGGCGGGTTCGATCGCGGAGCCCCAGGTTGCTGGGATGCATCCCGCGATAGAGTTCCTCTTATTCGTGCCGTGCATCTCAACAGGGATGCTATCAACACAACTGCGAATGGGAGAGGAGGGCATCCTCCTACCGGTAGGGGTCTCCTCGACGACATGCTCTACAGGCTTTGGGTAACATTTCGGCAGGTACGTGGACGAGAATGTGTGACTGGTCGGCTGGTGTATCACAAGAGAGGGCCGCCGGTATTGGTGTGGCTCACTACAGCAGATCGAGAGATGGGCGTGACCACCTTGGACCCTTGAGATTGGTTGTGTCGTTGGATCGTCAGCTGGCTCGTTGCCGAATCGGCCTCGCTACTCGGCCCGGCCATGTGCGGTGGCATGACAGCGCACCATCAATTGATACATTCTAGTGAGCAGTGGGTGGTATGGTGTGAGGGCATTATTCATAGACTGCCTAGCCAGTGTTGTAATATGTAAGCAAGTAAGCCAAGACTCCCGGTTCAATGAATCGGATGTTGCATATGGAGGAAGCCTTGCTGGCCAGCCGCCTCTTTGCTGTCCTGGGCTGAGCGTCTCGCGCGTGATCAGGGGCCGGAACGAGCTGTCAGCTGTGAGGCGATACCGAGCAGTTGGTAGCGCGGCAGACAACGGTCTAGAGGTTCCGACGTTCAAGTTGTTCTATAGCAGGCTACTTCGTGGACTCCGGGGCGACAGACGTGTTGAACACGAGCCCTGCCAGCCCTGCCCAGCTGCGGCAAAACAAGGTGAGAGACGGTCGTACTCTGCCTAGGTATAGGTAATCTTGGAATTTGGTCCACCACGATACACACGGGCCCGAGTGCCCGGGTCAAGACCAACCGAGGCGAACCGGGGCTTGAAGAAAAGTTCTCCCATTGCTGGAAGAAAACCGTGTCCGCGGTGTTGGGGCGTACAGTATGGAGTTGCCCTGCACGGCCTTCAGTCCGCCTGTGTTCCTGGCCAAAGTCGCTGACTTTTGGACACAGCATTCGGGCCGGACCCAACAGTGAAGGACCAGATCCCCTGGCCCGGATCCAGAGTCCGCCTATTGTTAGCCGTGGGTAGCCTAGGTATTCCGCCGGCCGCCCAAGGAGGATCCTCAGTGGCCATTGCACAGTACTCTACAAGCGACCATAAGGCAGTGGCCGGCTTGGCACGGATTCCCGAGAGCACCCATGCTTCCCGTCACGCCACTGACGAATATTTATGCAATGCACGAGGTACGGGTTAGTGTTCACTATGCGTGCCGAGATGCTGGTGATGGGATATGGGCTGGGACGTCTTGGAGCTTCGAGAACTTCCACGATAGACTTTTTTTCAGGATGGAGCCTCTCCTCACCGTCCCCGGAATCTAATGCTCTCCAGACTCTCCGTCTTTCTCCCCAAGATCATTCATGCGCCGGATCAACCAGACAGGCCCATAAACGGCCATGATCGTCGGTGACATTGCCGGCTGCTGCCCAATCGGCCGCATTCTGGCGGTTTTGTGGAGACGAGGCCACCCACATGCTCCGGTTTTCACGGTCCCCGTTCATCTCGAGAGAAAATCCAGCACCCCGGACAAGATGCATTACTGTGGTACAGTCGTGCCACAACCCACCTTATCTCCAGACTCCAGTTTTCCCTCTCTCCATGGGGAACTTTGACCTCGGACATGTGCATTAGGTTTTTTTCACGACACGGTTTTTGTTCAACGTCGGTAGTGCCGCCTCCTGCGCCCAGGCGCGTCTCGTGAAGATGGCATGACCAAACTTTGTTTCCAACGTGAACAGCCGGCCCGAGGCCTTCTCGAGGGTGTCTCGATCCCGGTGCATGCCGCCACGCGGTTCCTTGTCGCCCTGCGTCCTTCTTGCAGGCCATTCATTGTGTGACAAACCGGACTCCCATCAGGCTGTAGTACAGCTCGGTATGGGACAACCTCTCTTTGGGATAACCTCCCCTGGAATAGTCTCCTATAGGACACGGCCCTGGGGCACAACCTAATTCTCTTCAGCCCTCTATCTCATTGAATACCTAGGGTAACATGAACGGGTTTGTCTGTCCTTCTCTGCTGTATCGTGCTCTTGGTCAACCTTCGGGGTCGGGACAGCCCCCGACATTGCCCATTTGTTCGAGACGGCCAAAGGTCTAGCTCGGCCTGCAAGTGCTGGCCGTTGACTCGCTGGGGATATGAACGGAAGGATTCTTTCCCAGTCTACAGTACCCCCGCCGTAGGAAGACAGTGCATCACCCACCCCTGCCGCGCTATAGTAAATTGGTGATCCGACCCTGGTGTCACCACAGGCACGCCGCACGTCACTGGCCTGCTGGCTCGGCCCCCAAGACTGTCAAGCAATGGCCAGCCGGCTTGGCCAACGAGTCTCCGGCCTGTACGTCAGGCGTGGTGTGCGGTGAAGCTTTCTAGGCATCGAACGGTGTTCTCGGGGCTCACGACATGGCCACAACTCCGTACTTTTGTCGCCTGTTCAATCAGCTGCCAGCGCAGAACTCGGTCCCTGTCCTGGATTCCAAGGCAGCCGGGTCACACAGGAAGGAGCAGCGAGGAGCCACGAGGTCAACTACTTTTAGCTCTTACCACAGTTGTACAAGGCAAGGCACTGTGTACGGTGCTCGGATCAAGCATCACACCACGGCACGTTACCTATTTCTGCCTGTGCTACACAGCAGATCCGTATACAAGGAACTTATGAGAGCAGCCGGTAACCGGGAACCCCTGGCGCATCGCTCCATCCGCTCGACCTCGGCGCCGATCAGTCCTTGGTCCTGGATCCTCGATTCCTCGATGAGAAACAAACACACAGCGCTCTCCACGGATATTGTCTCTTCCCCAGACAGTCCAGTCGGCCCTTCCTGGGTTCCAACCAACCCGCTTTCTCCATGTTCCTGCACATACATGACAAGGGTGATCCACCTGCGCATCGTCTATTTTTTTGACTGGTTAGGGCGTGGGACATTCTAACATGTGGTTACCTCGTCCTTCTACCTGGCTCCGGCACCACTGCCACGCCCCTATGGCCTTCCACCCGCCCCCTTGGTAATCACACCCCGTCCATTATAGCTGGTGACGTTACGAGACTGTGCGGAGCCAGAATGGAGCGGCTCAAGCCCACCTCGCCTGTGAGAGGCGGCGTGGTCGTGGCATGGGTTTGGTCCGGTCAAGGTTTCCCGGTTCCTCCCATGTACTGTATTTACTAGGTAAACGCAGATCACCAACGAGGCTGCCTCATGTACAGTGCAGGGTACACAAGTATAAAGGGCAAGAACCTCCCAGTTCCTCCACACCTCTCTTTTTCTTATCATCTTTGTGGGTATTCGTTTTGCCTCTATATATCCCTGACTCAGACTTCGACCCTGCTGCGTTGCAAGTGGTCGTCAACATCGCAGAGGAAACCTCAACCATTTCCTCCAAAATACCGCACCGCCCGGCGGTTCACTACACTATAAAGAAAGGCCATCCCCTAAACTGCTCTGTCGCCCTCGCGCGAGGCCGGCATATTACAGGATGTACAAGGTCGGCAACATCTACTTCATCGCGGCCACCGCCGTCATCGGTGGTGGCCTCTTTGGCTTCGACATCTCCTCCATGAGTGCCATCATCTCGACAAGCGGGTACCTGTGCAAGTTCAACACCCTCGGCCACGACGAGAACGGCAACTGCCGCGGCCCGTCGTCTGACGTGCAGGGTGGCATCACGGCCGCCATGCCCGGCGGCTCCTGGGTCGGCGCCCTCTGCTCTGGTTACCTCTCCGACAATCTTGGCCGGAAGACGTCTATTCAGATCGGATGCATTGCCTGGTGAGATATCCCGATCCCTCGATGCCGACATTTCGGGCGTCTTCCGTCCCCCCCCCCAAGCCATCTGCTAATACTTTTGTGTCAAATATAGGGTCATTGGCTCTATCCTCAGTTGCGCCGCTGTCAACATTCCCATGCTGATTGTCGGCCGTATCATCAACGGCTTCTGCGTCGGTATCTGTTCCGCCCAGGTGCCCGTCTACATCTCCGAGATCGCACCCCCCTCCAAGCGTGGCCGCCTCGTCTCGCTGCAGCAATGGGCCATCACCTGGGGCATCCTAATCATGTACTTCATCTGCTATGGGTGTAGTTTCATAGCCGGCGACGCGTCCTTCCGGGTCCCCTGGGGCCTGCAGATGATCCCGGCCATCTTCCTGGGCCTCGCGCTGATATTCCTGCCCGAGTCCCCGCGGTGGCTGGCCAAGAAGGACCGCTGGGAGGAGACACATGCCGTGTTGACGCTTGTGCACGGCCACGGTGATCCCAACAGCCCCTTTGTCGTGCGCGAGCTGTCAGAAATCCGGGAGGTGGTCGAGTTCGAGCGTGCGAACAGTGATGTGACCTATTTCGAACTGTTCAAGCCTAAGATGATCAACCGAACGATGATTGGTCTCTTCATGCAGATCTGGTCACAACTGACAGGTAAGTTCACCTGGAGTTCCCATGCAATACGCCATGTAATACGAGCTGACGACGATCAGGCATGAATGTAATGATGTACTACATAACCTATATATTCGCCATGGCTGGCATTGGTAACGGCAATTTGGTGTCCTCGGGGATCAACTATGTCATTAACGTCGTCATGACCGTCCCGGCGCTGATCTGGCTCGACCACTGGGGCCGACGGATGCCCTTGCTCATCGGGGCCTTCTTCATGTGCCTCTGGCTGTGTGTCAACGCTGGTCTCTTTGCCGTCTACTCGCGGCCTGCGCGCCCGGGCGAGTTCCCGTCCGATGCCGAGTCGATGGCCATCTCGGGAGCCCCAGCCAAGGCAGTCATCGCGAGCACCTACCTGTTCGTCGCCTCGTACGCTCCCACGTGGGGCCCCGTCTCGTGGACCTACCCCCCAGAGCTGTTCCCGCTCCGCCTGCGAGGAAAGGCCGTGGCTCTGGCCACCAGCGGCAACTGGGCGTTCAACTTTGCGCTGGCGTACTTTGTCCCGCCCGCGTTCAAGAACATCACGTGGCAGACGTACGTGCTGTTCGCGGTCTTCTGTTTCACCATGTTCTGGCACGTCTTCTTTTTGTTCCCCGAGACTGCCAACAAGGCGCTCGAGGAGGTTGACGCCATGTTTGACGACACCAAGCCTGGTGCGATCCGCTTCATCGGCACACCGGCCTGGAAGACGCACAATGTGCGCCACGAGACTGTCCTGAAGGAGAGAAATCAGTTGGGAGACGAGGAGAAGATCACATCCATGGCGGTCCACGATGATGAGGCGCGGAGGGATGTTGAGCACAAGGACTAGAGGTCTAATTCTTGGGGCGTATGGAGTGACAAGTTTGTCGATGTGCCCCTGGCGGTGAGCCCCATCGGAGACGACTTGCTTGGCCACATTGGATGGGGAGGGGATGATAAGGATATCACGACTGATGAGTGGGAGGATGTTGACCTCGACGCCAAGGAAATGAAGTTCAGCGCCACGAGGCCCTGGTGGAAGGAACTCGAATGAGTGAGTGGGCATGTGTGAAGCCGCCTGGCTGGGTCAGGAATACACTTGGATACTAATGTTGGATAACGCCTGCCTATCATGTTTTGGATACAAGTAGTGCTATGTGCTCTAAAGAAGCAGATAGGAGGCGAACAGAAAGGTGCAACGGACGACGATGGTATGACCAACTCCCATACTTTACTTAGCTTATACCCAAATACCTACCTCCTATTTTCGACGGCTTGAATCCTTCTGCGCCTTTTCAATTTTGGGGCATACAGAATGACCCGGTAAGACAGGCGCCATGGGACGGTTCTGGGTTCGTCCAGGTGCAATCTTGGAACCTTTGACTCTAAAGTGGTGATGACTATAATATATTGTCGTCTACCATACCGTGCTTTGGTGGCCCGTAGAGAGGGCCACTATGAAGGCTAAGGTGCTCCTTTTAGTACCTAAAATGGTTACTACAAGGTTCTTCTTAATCCGATGTTTAATTCAATGTAGGTTTATTAGATCTGAATAAATCGCTAAGAAATATAAAGAATCTTTAAAGGCTAAAAGTAGTTATTAAAGTTAAAATAGTCTTTGAGTAAAATAGACTTTGTAGACAGGTTCCTTCCTCTTGAGAAGACTCCTCTTAACTCTTCTAAAGTTGTTCTCCTACTTCGAGATGTTAGCTAGCTAAACGAAAATCCCTTTCTTTTCCTTCCTACTATGTCTTTTCTTTAAAAAAGTTTTAAGCTTCTTGGCTGTAAATTAAAGATCTAAATCTATATCTAGTCTTAATCTTAGATTTGATTAAATGTAGAGGGAGGAAGTTGACTTACACTTAAAGATGGAAGAAAGGAAGAAAGTCTCTCCTCTAACCTCTTCCCTCCTCTAACCTCTTCCCTCCTCTAACCTCTTCCCTCCTCTAACCTCTTCCCTCCTCTAACCTCTAACCTCTAAGCTTGCGGTATATACTAACCTCTTTGACTACTGTTTCGTTGTGTGACTGTTTTTTGGGCTATATGACCATTTGCTGCAGAAAGGTGCCAAATAGCTAATTGGTTAGGGTTACTTAGAAGACTAGGTGTTCTGTTTTAAGAATATGTTAATAGTCGGCCTTAGAGAAGAAAAGACCTAATATCGGTACGGTGTTTAGAACGACTCCCTATGGGTGCCACCAAAGCACGGTATGGTAGGATGCCGTCCTACTTGGGTGTTATCACCCGCCCCCGGACCACAACGCTGGCAACTCCACTCCTGGGCTGGACGAGCCAGAAGACGTGATAGTTGAGCGCGTGACCAGACTATTAGTCCAATATGTGAAGAATGATTCCCTGGGGTAAGCCGCAACGCCACTGTGCACTTTGCCCGGGCAGACCAATTTAAGGGGGTGACAAGAAGCCGAAATGTAAGCAGGTCCCGGAGTTCCTCTTCTCAGCAGAACAAACTAACAACTCGAGTAGGTAACGAAATTATCAAGCTCCATTTCAAGGCTGTCGAGTAATTATATCAAATCTGGCACACCAGGGGTTACGCAAAGCATGTGATCAATAGTCAAGGCAACCAGCCACCAATACCGTACCGCGTCAGCAAAGGAGACTTTGTATTTACAAAACCGTAACGGCCATTGTTTTCTCTAAAGTTTGATAATAGCGAACATGTGCCCTGGTGAACGTTGTCGACACAGGAGCTGCTGCATTAGTACTCCATGATGCAATCGTCTTCGCACAAGTCGTCATCAGCACAGCCGGGCGTGGGCGAGAAGAACACTTCTTGCGATATGTTACTTTTATTGGAAACCGCGAAATATAGTACAGCACTGGCACAGGTTGAGTATGCAAGGCTCTATCAATAGCTAGGTGTCATATGTCATCCGCCAATTGCATGTAAGCAGCAAAGGAGGCGGGCTCGGCTGGCGGCCAATCTTATCGTCGCCATAGTTAGTAATTGCAATCTTCGACGGCTCCAGGCAGGCTATTGATCCCAGCAAACTATTCATTACCTTCAGCACCCAAGGCTTGAGTGACGTGCGTACGGGAGGAGGCAGGGTGATGCGTCACGTCTTGCTGAGGCGCGACCATCGTTGGCCATTTGCATGGATCACTTAAACAGTCTTTTCCCGCTTTAAGGTTATCTGAGAATAGATTTCATGATCCCACCATTTTGGACTTCCGGAGCAGGTAGTTAGAGACTTGATGCGACCGAACGATCATACAGTGAAATTCGTTTGATCTCCATGCTGTGCACTGGCATTCATACGGACAAAAGATGTCTATGCGAATCATATAATCGTCGCCAATCGCAGGCTTCTAATCCAAATCCTAAATGCCGAGTATATAAATTAATATATGGCCGGGCCTTGACCCTGGACTGCTATCGGGATACTCTCCGGCCTCACTCCTCTTACTTCCCGAGCCAACCCAACATCGAGCCACGTCAGGGCAGACACGATGGGTGGGTAATACTAAGATGAATCTGATGGGTTACACTTCTTACTATACTTTCAGATGGTTCTCTCGAGACCTCACGGACTACCATGCATATGTATGCACCTCAAAGGGACGATCATAACCGGAGTGCTTGAATGCCGTCAACTGATCGCTGGGCGGGATCGTTTGCCCGGACCTCCTTGGCTTCCAAGGTTATTGGTGACCGGGACACAAGGAGCGGGGCGCTAATCTGAGATGTAAAAACTTTAACATTGCAAATCTACCTAATTTTGTGATGCATGCATCTGCATACATACAGTAGACTCATTTTTGAGGGGGGAAAGGGGCCTGGCTCTGAGGGCACGAGGCATCGGTTCGTCATTCCGTTACACTGCCGGCTATGAGGGGCCGGTCTTTACTGCAACCTGACCCCGCCTAGTCCCAGTTGTGACCTGCACCAACTTTAGCTCTCAAAGCCCCCAGCGTCTAAGCGGGAACTCTAAGAAATGAATGAGCTCGGGCGAAGATCTTCACAGCACAACGTGTGAAAAGTGTGCCATATCCAGGAGCGCACGTCCCCCCCGCCGTGGCTGGTCCGGGGAACTCTATTTGGTCTTCCAAGGTTCTCCCCCTGGCCATCGCGTACTAAGAAGAGTCATGTATTATTGATTAGATTTCTTAATCGCGATTGAGATCGTACGGTCCGTGATGATGGATGGGTCTAACCGGGTCCTGCTTGCTGTATCTATCTATCCAGCCGGCTGCCCAGAGTGACGAGCCGGTTGGTCTTCATCATGAACTTCATTTACTTTGGCACATGACTAGAGCCCGTACACTGCCGCAGTCCCTTCGTGTCAGGACTTGCCCTGCGAGACGGGCAGCGACTTGAGCACTGAAGATATTTCTGGGTTCATCTCTATACACAGCAGTGTCGCTTAGGCGGTGGGACAGGCTAGATGGATCTAAATGCCATACCGCGCTGTGGTGTAAGTTCCAATACAGACTCCAGGTGGTGCGGTTCATACATACTGGTAATACAGAGTGCTGACCAACAGTTGCACAGCTCGAATGCCTGGCAGCCTCCTTGCCACAGTCAGAGTGCTCGTCTACGAACCAGACGTGCCTTTGCTTGGACATAGGGTTCGAGAGACTTGTAACCTCCTGTGTGAAGCTCAACTGTACCGTAATAGAGTCTCTCGGTAAGTATATCGTTAAGGTTGAACGCGTCACTTGTCACTGACCATTTGTCACAGCCCTCAAAAACATCACCTCGACCACCTGTGGCCTACCCGTGCAGAACGAGACAGTTACCATTAATGTCCTCAGATACTTCCTGTTCTTCGTAGGGCTGTTGTTCTTCGCCATGCGACTAGCATCCAGGGCCTTGAGGCTCGCACCTTGGGGCCACGACGACACCACGATTGTCATGTCCGGGGTTCGTATATACCTACCATACCACACCACACACCATCGTTTCGCCTCTATCTAGCATTTGAGGACGTAGTTACGCTGACAAGTCACACCCCACACATAGCTCCTCACAGGCGGATGGCTCGCGGGCAGCATCCTCGAGGAGCGCAACGGCCTGGGCCGCGACATCTGGACCCTCGAGCCCTGGCGCATCACCGAGTTCCTCAAGATCTTCCTCGTGTTTGAGGTGCTCTACACGCTCACCCTCGGCCTGATCAAGACTTCTATATTGTTCCTGTACCTGCGGCTGTTCCCGGACCCAAAGTTCCGCCGCGTGATCTGGGCCACGCAGGCGTTCAACCTGCTCTTGGTGGGCAGCTTCATCGTGTCTGATTTTTTCCAGTGCCGGCCTGTAAGCTTCTTCTGGGAGTCGTGGGACGGCGAGCACGAGGGGCGATGTTTTAATATTAATGCGCTTGCGTGGGCGCATTCTGCGATCAATATTGCGCTGGACTTTTGGATGCTTTACCTGCCGGCTACGCAGGTGTGGTCTCTCCAGATGAAGGTGAAGAAGAAGATTGGGGTTATTCTGATGTTTGGGATTGGGATATTGTGAGTACCATGCCATGCTCACTAACTTATGTATCACACATTTTATGGATCTGGGCCAACTAACCTCTCACTCAGCCTGACATTAACGAGCATCATCCGCATACAGACTTTAGTCAGCTTCGCCAACACGGAGAATCCAACTAGTAAGTACCAAGACCGCGTATGAACGAGAGCAAATCGGTTACTGGTAATGATAAGACTAATCCATCCCACTGCATAGGAGACTTCTTCGCGACAGTAACATGGTCATATATAGAGATCACAGTCGGGGTAATGGTAGCCTGCCTGCCGGGTGCCCGCCTCTTCATAGCCAGATACGCGAGCACCACCACCACTACCCTCCGCACGACAGGGTCCAAGTTCAGCGCCAAGAGCCTCAGCCGGTCCGGTGGTAACGCCGTCCACCCAAGCCAGGGGCAGGGGGGTAAGACCGACGAGGAGGGCAACACAGCAACAACACCCAGAGAAGAGTTGGGGTTGGGGAGCGGGCCGGGCATTGATGAGTTCCAGGCTGGTTCTCCACGCCCGCCGTCTTATTCGCAATCTGCTAGGGAGGATGGGGATGGGGGGTCTCAGGTGGAACTGGTCATCATGTCGACGGATGGCGACTGCAAAGACGAGCACAAGAGCCATTACGAAACAGTGTAGTGTTGGAGAGCTGAATATGGGGGGCAGTATTGATCGCTGGTATATCACAGCGAACAGAGAGGCTTGAGGATGGCCGTAATGCAAAACTCGATATCGCACGTTGCCAATGTTGTACCGTGTCTGTATGCACACGTTCTGGCTGCATGTCCACTCATCGGCGTATGTATCCTTGAGAGAGGGGGGGGGGGTTGGCCAGAGTAGGTCCGCATTGTCACATGGGTGCAGAATCATGTGGAGGTAATAATGAAGGCTGACCGATAGTTGTCTTGGAGGGTAGCAGCAAGCAAGAAGGGCATCTTCAGATCGTGGAGAAGCCGGCGACGCTGGCATGTGGAAGCCAGAAAGACTGGGCACGTTTAATGATGGAACGAAGGCGGGGGCCAATACATTTCAAGGGATCACGAATGGAACCAGCACCATGGAGAGTGGGCAGGGCCCTTATAAGTAAAGAGCAGCATAATTTTCAGGCTATAGTCCTCGCAATGGGTGACTAGCATAAACTCCCAAATAGCGCCTCTGTCCCCTCGACGACGCCTCGCGGAGGGGATGTACAAAACTTGCGCCAAATGGGCAAAGCAGAGCTTCTGCGTCGCTCCAAGATGCCGATAAACCCGGAGTCGAGTAGCGCCCTACATAATCCAAACAACAGGACGGTCGCCGTCTCCGGACGACATAATGAGCCAGAAGACCATGTGAGCAGCCTCTGCGGGCTCCTGGCACTGCCCCGTTGACTTGGGTCCACTTCTGTCCACTTTTGTCCTTAAAAGGCACGGACAGGATCATCCGGATCTGCTGTCCAGCCGATACCGCGACACGGTGTGCACTGTTATGCTCACCACTGCGTTAGGGATAGCCATGCTGCTCTTCTAATGGGTGGCGTTGGTCATAGGTTGATCCAACGGGTTCAAAGCCACGGCGGGCGTGTCTCAAGCGAATGCCGAGGCGCCGCCGCTCTCGATGGCCTCGATCTCCTCGACGGTCCAGGAGGTCCTGCGGAAGCGGGCAGGGAGGTCGTCACGGTCGAAGAAGAAGCCGTTGGCAGGCTCGATGGAGGGCAGGGCCGCACCCGAGGCACCACCGATGCCGCCCTCAGCGGTGCGAGCCCAGGTCTTCTGGAGCGGGCCGTACTGCTGGGAGCGCTGGCGGTACTCGGAGAAGGAGTGGTGGGAGCTGGCCGAGAAGTCGGCGGGGAGGGAACCGCTTGGGCTGGCAGGGTGAGCCCTGGGGCTGTGGTCGACGGAGGCTGTTGCGGGGGAGCATCGCGAGGTCAGCTTGAGGTCTTGTTGCACGGAGGCCGAGGAGGCCGAAGACATGTATATCTTGTGGCAGGGGGACGACATGACGTACCTGGAATGGAGCGCTTTCCAATGAACTTGATAGAGGGGACACGCTCGGCGTGGGCAGCTGCCTGACGGAGGGCTCTGGTGGCAAGCATCTTGGCTGGTTTGTGAGGGTGCGTGGGCGTGGCCGTGGGAGTATGTTCGTGAGCGACTGCGTGCGGCTATGAACAAGTTGTCTCGGGAGTGTGGTCGCGTCGGCGTGAATTGGTAATCACGGGATAATACGGAGTACTCGGTGTTGCTGTAGAAGAGACTGACAGAGAAGGGCCACGATGGTGGGGTTTGTAGGTCGAATAGGACGAGACAGAGAGAATAGATGAAAAGGTGAAGAAGGAGGAAGGTCGACTTGAAGTGAGAGCAGGCACGGTCAGTGTTACGGTCACAACAAGCTCGAGCGTAGGCGCAGGCACAAGTCAAGTAGGGTAAGTAGGCAGGAACCGCCGGGCGGTTTTCGGATTTTGGAATTTGGGGAAATAGCGGGTGAGCTTCGCCGAGGAGGGCAGTTGCGACTGCAGGTGGGAGTGGGCCCACTTTTAACCCATGCCAGGCCCATGGGCTGTGTGCGCATACAGGCAAACAGGCTGCATCTTTGACTTTTTTTTTTTCCTTTTGCATCCTGCCCACCTGCCTGGGGGACCGAGGAACGGACTTTCTTCTGGCATGACCCACCCACTCTAGCCCAGCCAATCACACCACGCAGGTACACAAGTAAACCCCCAAACTCCGAATCTCGGGCAAAGGCACGGGCCAGAAACACGCCATTCCTTGCAGGCATCGTCCCATACCGCCCGCCAGTTCTGCCCCGTCCCCATGCCAGGGCACAAGCAGGGCAGGTAGATCTGTACGTACTCGCCGACACATTCAGATTACTGTTCAAGATACAATGATACCTGCCCCGCGCTTGTCCCCGCCTCCGCCCGATAACGAACCATGCACATCCCACAATTGCTGTTAGACAAACTTATTATTACTGCCTTTGTGCACTGACATGTGGCAACCGTATTACCCTTGTGTTACTGCACGGCCCTCATCACTATGGACAAAGTCCGACGAGGCTTGCAAATCACCTCAGCCTCACCGGACCCGGGCATCTGTCGACCATCCACCAGCACTCAATCAGTCTACTTGTAACAATTGTGATCTTCAGTCTCATAGTGACTACTCATGGTAAACAACGCCACCAAATGATGTCGCCCTTGCACCTCTCAGGCTCTCACACAGCTTAGCCCACCCCACATTGCCTCTCCGCATGCTCCCCACTTGAACACAAGACGGACTAAACAGTACACAGTAGACTACCGTAAATGGCTGTAGTGTATGTAGATTCGGCGCTTACCTCCATGTCTCCCCGGATTCCGGATTCCGGGCTGTCGGGTAAGCAAGCTTGCTTGGTATAGAATCCTTTTTCCCTCTGTAGCCATGTCTACAGTACCTACAGGAATGGGCATACATTAAGCTATGGCAGATTCGAACCCGCAGTGTCCGACCTGCATAATCATGTGCCTACATGACACGACCTGTTGTCTTCGCCGGCTCTTCGGTATTCGTTCGGCCTCGGCATTCCCTACCAACCGCAACCTTGCAACCTTAAACTTCAACCCACAGTAGTAGTTACAACGATTGTCCAGCACCGAGATGCCAGTAGAGACCCGCATTATTATGCATGCTTACCTGTTCCGAGGCCGAACTCGATTCCGAAACTTCCCCACAAAGCTCACCCATAGGGCTACATGGGGAAGCTCTGGTTGTTCCGGGTTCCTCCACTGGCACGTGCGTAACGAAGGGGTCTCACGTCCTGTCGCCCGAGCACGGCTTATTGTTATTGATATTGATGGCTGCCCCTGGTCAACTATATCCTTTCTTTTGAATCATGTCCATGAGGTGATGCTGACGTTGTCCGTGGTGTCAATTCCAAGGTTGCCTCATGGTATGGCCAATCTGGTGTACACAAGTGTCCATGCCTCCCATAACGTCCCAGGTCCTCTCATCACAGGCGGAATGCAAGACACCACAACTATGGGGTGACTCCGGAAAGCCCTTGGATCCGATTCAAGACTGGTTGGTGCGTCCGAGCTTGTTCTTCAGACACAACCTGGGTTCCTCCCTTCCTGCCGACCCATCTCTCTTCATTTGGGCAAGTCTCAACTGCAAGTACCAATGAAAAAGCTCAGACCATAGTTTTAACATGTAGTTTTGCATTCAGTACTGGGGTTCAAGGAATATGAGGAATCAAAGATGGTTAATAGGTTCATCTGAACTAAGGGAATCGGCCATCGACGAGCCACTCGACCCCCCCTCCCCCAACACCCGAGGCGATCTAGGGTTGGGGTAGTCGCTGCTCCTCAACGCGTCAGACGCGTTGTCCCAAGCTGGTAGTTGGATGCGCCCTTACTTTTCAACATGCAATGCTCTTCCGTCGATGCACCCACCCACCAGGCAGAAATGCTTCCATCTCGTGAACCTTGTCGGCTGGAACCGCCCGAGTAGCATCCCCCACCACTATCCCCCCCTCCTACTACTACGGCACGCCTGCACAATGTCCTCTTCCAAGCGACAGCGCACCGCAGCGCCCAACGACAACGACCCCTCCATCTCGCCGCCCCCTGTCAAGCGCAAGGTCCAGAGCACCGTCACCAGTAAGGTGCCCCAGCGACGCTGCCCGCCACCGAGCTTGTTTGACTGACTGACCGACCTCTTGAGCCAGACGGCGCTGTCGCCAACTTCTTCAAGCCAGCCTCCCAGAAGAAAGACCAGCCACGAGTCGCCTGGTCAGAACGTGCCGCTGACGTTGACTCGCCCGCAACCTTGCTCGTTGGACGCTACGACGGCAGTGGCCCCGCACTGGAGCCATCGGAAGACAACAAGACCAACAACAGGACGAAAGTTGCTGCCTTCGACCTCGACTCCACGCTGATAACCTCCATCTCTGGCAAGAAGTTTCCCAACGACCCCTCGGACTGGAAGTGGTGGGACCCCACCGTCCCGGCCAAGCTGCGAACCATCTACCAGGACGGCTACCGTGTCGTCATCCTCTCCAACCAGAATGGGCTCTCCCTGCACCGAGAACCCGGCGCAAAAGGCCCTGACAACACGAAACGGGTCGCCCCGTTCAAGCAGAAGATCAGCGCCGTCCTGGCCCAGCTTGACATTCCCACCTCTATATACGCTGCCACCGCCAAGGACGTGTTTCGCAAGCCAAGGACAGGCGTGTGGCAGGAGCTGTGCCACGACTACCAACTGGAAGACATCGACGAGGACGCCAGCATCTTTGTTGGCGACGCCGGCGGACGGGTCGCCGTGCCCGCCTCCGGAGGGAACAAGGCCATAGCAAAGGACTTCAGCTGTTCCGACCGCAACTTCGCGTACAATGTCGGCATAAAATACCAGACCCCCGAGGAGTTCTTCCTCGGTGAGAAGCCCCGGGACTTTTCCAGGGACTTTGACGTGTCATCCTACAACACGGTGTCGGGCGACCACAGCCCAGTGGATGACGTGGTATTCGAGAAGAAGAACGCCAAAGACATTGTGCTGTTCTGTGGACCACCAGGCGCGGGCAAGAGCACCTTCTACTGGAGGTACCTAAAACCCCTGGGGTACGAGAGGGTCAACCAGGACATGCTCAAGAGCAAGGACAAGTGCTTCAAGGCTGCCAGGGAGCACCTCGAGGACGGGGAGCCAGTCGCAGTCGACAACACGAACCCGGACCCTGAGGTACGGGGCCAGTGGGTTGACCTCGCCAAGATGGCCGGCGTGCCGATCCGGTGTGTGTGGTTCAAGACGCCTCTGAGCGTCGCGGAACACAACGACGCGGTCAGGGCCCTGAACAAGGATATGAACCCGGAGGCGAGGACCGCCCTCCCGAAGCTCGCGTTCAACGGGTTCGCCAGCCGCTTCAGGCAGCCCAAGACCGCCGAGGGCTTCCAGGATGTTGTCGAGGTTGACTTTCAGTTCCGTGGGTCCAAAGAGGAGTTGGCAATCTGGGGTAGGTACTGGCTGTGAGAATGTGCGTGCCACTGCGGCACTCTGGGACAAGCTTGGCGAAGACCTCGTAGCATCATTGTCATCGTCGGTACCGTCCAGCAGCGCTGCTGAGACACGTGAGTCAAAGAGGGGCCCTGTCTACCAACCGTGCCCAGCCCGGAGACAGCGGTTGACACTTTTTGAGACGGGACGTAACACCCAACCTGGGATTTGCACGCAAGAAGCCGCTGAGCCGGGAATCGCAACGGGTGAGACCGAGATGGACACAATGTCTAACGTGTCACTGACACTGCCACTTGTAATTTATCTGAGGGACCGGAGCTGCCTCCCAGCCCACTTCCGCGAGCATCTTCAACTCCAACCTGTCTTGGGAGAGAATCGCCGGCCGTCGTAATTAACAACATCTCTGAGCATCCCAAGGATCGGCACGCACGCACTCCTGAGAGAAGATCGATTTATCTATCTGCATGCCACCATGTGCTACCGCCCTTACGACCGTTACCTCTGCGGCCACCGGGTCTACCGGCCCTGGGCCGTGCGTTGCCATGACGGGCCCTGTCCCGACCGTGTCAGCTGGCCGAAACGTCAGGATTGGTATCTGCAAATACTCTGCGGGGGGTGCGGCAGGAGGCGGCTTCACAAAACAGCTACTAGACGGGCTCAATAAAACATGACCGGTCGTCATCTTTGTGGCCTGTACTGAATGCGCTGAGAAACAAACAGTCTGCTCCTTCCTCGTGACAATCGGCTGTGCTGGTGTGTTTGTGTGTCTGAGCAGCATCCATCCACCTGTCATTTTTTTTTCAGAAGGGAGGACGGGGACTTGGAGAGTCCGAGGCACACATTAGAATGCCCTCATCGCAGTGCCCAAGAGGTTCTTCGGTCTTGGATTCCCCCGAGACGTATGTTTCAGAATCACACTGGACTTGAGAAATCCGAAGAGCACGAGCAGAATGCCCTCGTCGCGGTGCCCAGGAGGTCCTTCGGTCTCAGATGCCCCGAGAGGCACGTTTCGGAATCATCAATGTGATTCTGGTCGATTTTGTTGCAACCGAATGATGTTCCTTGCAGCAAGGTTCTTCACGTCTTAGATGCTTGGTTGGATAGAGGGATTGTGGTAGAAGGACGCAGCGCCGTGAGGTGAGCTGTGAGACACACACACACACACACGCATACCTATCAGGCAAGGACGGCGGGCGTTATCAACTACAAGCAGATAGCATAGCGCCTCCTATGGGATTTGTGCAGACCATTTCTTGCTGAATATCATTGGGCGACACATATAACTATTTACGGTCATTTTTTCGTCATATGGTCTTCAGAGGAGTCGGTCTTTGGATTTCAAATTTTGAGCTTATGCTTCGGCGTAAGAACTAACCACTATAGATTTTCTCTCTCATTTCTCTGGTGATACTTTTCCTAAAGATAAGCTCCTAGTTGTCCTTCTGATTAAGTTTTAATTACTTATTGGGATATCTTGATTCCCTCTTTAACTTGTTTCCCTAGAGGAAAGAGAATTCTAGGTAGCTAAAGGACGGTCTTCCTAGGAGAGGGAATGTCTTGGTTGAGAGGGTCTGAAAAACTAGATGCTCTTAAAGGGCAGTTACTGTAAGAGGTTATATGCATCGCTTAACGGATTGGGACTGTTTTGCTGCATGAGGGATGGTCTAGTGACCAGACTGTCTTCAGAAACCCCATAGGGGGGCTCTATGGTAGCAACAAATGGCTCCCAGGCTCCACTGCGGAAGCATTTTCAGTTATATATAAAGCTCAGTTTGCAAGATGTGGTCGACGGATTTGATGCTCGATATGAGAATACAATAGTTCAGCTATTACGTTCAGACATGTCTGTCTGTGTTCATTTGCTGGCTTATCTTGTTACTAAAAGATATATAAAAAAGAATGTTTACCCCGACCGACTGCGTCTCCAACAAACTATAAGCTATATCAAGCATTTACTAATGCTTTGCCTCTGTGCAAGTCGTACCTCGGCCTTGTTGGTAAACTTTCCGTCTACTCGTCGGCTGCGATATCGACGTGAGTCTTGGTCCATTGGCGAGCCGGCACCTTGCGCTTGAACAAGATGTCGATCTCGCGGTAGGATCGGTTCTTCATCTCGGGCAGGTAGAAGAAGGCCGCGAGGAAGCAGACGAAGCCGGTGGCACCCCAGACGTAACCACACTTGCCACCGAGGTTGGCCTCCTACGCTATGTGTTAGCAATTGTCCATATTTCAAAAATTAATTCGGGGATAGGCATCTTACGTCAGGGTTGAGCATGTAACTGGAGAGGAAGATGCAGGGGATGTTCACGATGTAGTATGCAGCGCGGCCGACTCCGGTTGTCAGGGGCCTGAGGCGGACCGAGGAGGTCTCTCCGATGATGACCCACGAGGCGGGCGCGGGACCCAGGACGAACAGGACGGAGACGATGAGGCCCAGGGAGGCCTGCGCCAGGGAGGCTGATGTGTTCTGGGAGACGGAGCCCGCGATGCCGAGGGCGATGAGGAAGCCCACGTTGATGAGGGAGCCCCACACGTAGATGGTACGCCTGCCGAGGTAGGAGGTGAGGATCCAGGACAGCATGACGAAGATCATCTGGAGGGCTGAGGTGATGAGGCCCAGGGCGAAGGAAGTGTTGGTGTCCATGCCAGCCTGCTCGAAGAAGTAGATGGCCTGGTTGGCGATGAGGTTGCCCGTCAGGTTCTGTGCCGCGTACACACCGCAGACGATGAGGGTACGGTAGAGGTCGGTGCCCTTCCACAGCTCCACCAGGTTGGGCTCCTTGATCGTCTTCTCGAGGTCGACTGTGCGGCGCATCATGGCGACGGACTCGCTGGCGTTCAGCCTGGTCTTGCGGCCCAGGCGCACGACTGCCTTTTCTGCCTCCGCGAGGCGTCCCTTGCGGACCAGCCACCAGGGCGACTCGGGGGCGATGAAGAGGAGGATGGCGAGAGGGGTTGGGAACATCCACTGGAGGGCGATCGGGATCCTGAACGCGATATCCTGCAGGTACTGGTTGTAATGGTAGGTGATGCCGGTGACGATGATGGACCCGACGGCCCAGAACATCTGCAGCATCTGGGTGGCGGGGGCGCGCAGCTGGATGGGGGTGATCTCGCTGCAGTACGCCGGGGCGTTGGCGATGAAGATGCCCCAGGGGATGCCCTCGAGGAGCTGCGCGACGAACATGACGGGGAGCGAGTCGGCAAAGTAGAAGATGAAGATGAAGGCGTTGAGCAGCATGAGGCCCGAGATGGTGGCCCAGCGGTATCCGATCCTGCTGGTGAGGGGGCCAGCCAGGAGGACACCGATGATCGCACCGACCGGCCCGCCCATCTGGAGGGCAGACTGCCAACTAGCCTCGATGATCTTCTTGTTCTTGACGGCGCTGTACACGCCATATCTGTTCGCGAACTGGGGGAGGGCGATGAAACTACCCGCAAGGAAGACACAGTAGGACTCCATGATCTACATCACAAGCACACCCCAGCGTGTCAGCAAGTAGTTCCTACACCACATCGAGAGGGGGGTTGGTTTGGCCGAGAAAGGGCCGGGAGGCGTCTTACAATAGTGCAGGACATAACAAACGCCCAGAAGGCAGCCATGGGGTACTCCTTTACCGCCTGGACGACACCCGACTGCTGCTCGGCGACCTCTGCCTCCATGGCAGCGGCCTTGTAGGCCTCGAGTTTCGCCTCATTGTCGAGATTGTGCGAGTCGTCGACGTGAGCGATGCCGGTCCCCTTCTCCTCGTGGATGATGTCGCCGCCGGCGTGGGCCTTGTTGTCGATAGGCTCACTCATGTTGACTGGTGTTCAACCTCCGCGATGGCAAATGTGTGGGGAAAAGATGGGGGATGGGGGAAAAGGGGATGGGAAGATCCGAGAGTCTGGGAGAGCCTCCACCTTTTAAAAAAGAAAAACCCCTGAGGAGAGGCAAGAAAGGCTCGCTGGCGAACTGCATCCAGGGTAGGGACGTAGGATCCGACCTTTTGTAACATTCCATCAATCACACACACACACACACGCATATACCGTACAGCAGCGCGGTATCCTAGCTCGCGTTACCTAGCTCGCATGTTGGGTCTTATGCCGACTGCAGGCCCCGTGATTGACTCGCTTGGCTCCAGGGCTCGTCCTCACCAGCTCCTGCCGGCGAGGCTTGCCTTTAGCGCCGGTCAGCCCAGCCGGAACGGTCGATAGCGCTTGGGCGGGTATGGGTGGCTCTACTTTATTAAAGGGCCTCGGTGATTTGTTGTCGAGAATTGCAGTTTGCTGTCGGCATGAGGGCCAATCAGCGCACTGGTTCCACGGCTTTGTTCAGAACCTAGGCTACCCGGACACGCACCAGACTAACCCCGTCCCCGCACGCCAGATCTAGATTTAGCCCGGGGCCCCGAAGCTTGTCCCCAGGTTCCCCAACTTCTCCCCCTTCGCGCTAAATGTCGCGTGTCGAGGCTCGCCGTGTGATACACCGAGGGGTAGGATTCCACGCGGGCCAATCAACTGCTCTTCCTTCTCCCCGGGCCTCGCCCTCCCTCTTCCTGCTTCCTTCCTCTTGACTTGATTGACACCTGACACACACACACAAGAGAGGCTAGTAGTTATGCGCGGCTGTCATGTTACTGTCGTAAGCCTCGTGACGTGAAACATTCCTTGTGCTCGGGTTTGAGACGAGATCACACCCAGGCACAGGTCGAGCAGCACCCACGCCCAGCCGGGCCAATCAGAGGTTGGCGGCTGGACAGCAACATTGTCCAGGCACGATTTGGAATGTCCTAGATATCTCGAAAACTACATCCGCGCCATCTTGCACTATTCCTGCTCCCAGTTAGAACAGATACACATCCCAGCCTGAGAAACAAACCACGCATCAACCATACGAGCAGCGGCTCACCGCCGGCTGCAGACACTAGTGATGTGTTGAGAAGGAGAAAGCTCGATGGATGTGAAATGTCTTATACGGCGTATGCGGAGTGTCTGGTCCTTTATTGAATGTGCGTGTCGTGATGAGATGGCACTGGAACTGACCGTTTAGGGGAAATATAGATCGATATGATGGGTGTTGAATATCAGTAGATGGGGGAGACACCCAAGCATCTTCTTCACAAACCCCATTCACCTATGAACCCCGGAGTGATTACTGCTCCACATAAGTGGATCTATTCACTCGGCTCTTGACACCTAACCCTACCCAGCGGATCTGGTCTTAGTCCGCGAGCAAATCCTCGGACGGGTTATCGACCACTCGGTTGGAAGGTAACCGCATAGGGGTGAAAGAGTCAAGTCAAGGAGCATAGTGTTTTGGGGATGCGGGCAGTATGTTGTGAGAGAGTTTCAGAGACATGGATTTCAAATCATAAGCTTCTTATGGTCCATTAGGTGGAGGCAATCCTGAATAAGTCCATATGCGTAAGACGACGGTGATCAATTGCCTTATCGATGCTAGCAAGGAACTTTCCCTAACTTGCAGTTCACCTTTACAGACTTTTACAGGATTGCTCAACTAACCTCTAGAAATGTTTGAAACGTTATCAATTATTTGGTACATGTGGCCGTCGATGTGACCAGAGAGAAAGGTCCTTGTGAGCATCTCGACTACTTACAATCACTAAGAGGCCGTGCATATTATTGTCAATCCAGCAAATACAATTCTGCTAAGAAAGACCATCGGGGGGGATTTAGACCGTTGACCACGTCAGTTGAATATGATTATTCGGTTGAAGACGGCAAATAGTCGGAAGTTGTCGGAGCTAATTGAGCACCGAAGGACCCGGGTGGTTGTTGCTGACATGTCGACGATTTTGGTCAGCCACAACGTCAACTTATAAAGAACAGGAGCCAACTAGCAATTTTTCCAGGTTGGATCATCTAATAAAGTATTCACCATCGAGTCGGAGGTTAATAATGGCCGGGCTACGTTATCCAAAAAGCATATTAGCCATAGGCTCAGGCTCAGCATTGCTTTTCTTCCTACTTGGCCGCTACCAAGCATCGTGGAAAGCCAATGATATCCCTCTAGCAACACATGGCCATGAGAACTCGACCGCCGTGTCCATATTAAACCCTCTACAGCAGGACCTCTTTCAACACAGGATTTCTATTGAGATCCCGGCCAGCCAAATTAAGACTGGCTTGGGCAATGATGAGGTTCTTGCGCGTTTCACGCAAGGCTTCTTTGGGGGCTGGATCTTCAGCCCGGAGCGGTGGTTTTTTCACTTGACGGGGCTTTCGCTGACCAATCTTGATGGTAAGTATAGAAGTCTGTTGGCATCTTGGTGTAGACTTCTGAGGAGTACCGTCCCTTACTCTTACTGATCGACCGCTGCAAATCTTAGGGTTACACAATATTGAATTGGAGCAATCCCTAATACAAGAGGTGTGGGACCTTTCTGCCCTTTCGGGAGAAAACCCTCCTCCTTCTGGGTCACTCCTCTTCGGCAACTTTCTTCTTGCTAAGAAATTGTCCTCGAGCACGGCGGGACGGCCCGAAATTGGGCAACCTCTCCCGAATGCTGGCCCCGAAGGTCCTCGGGGCTTTGTCTCTGCTGAGTTCGTTGCGGGTGGGTCGGAGATCTTCGAGCTCATATCTTCCCATCGTTTCGAGGTCACCCGCGGCGGGCATGACCATGAGGAGGAAGGAAAGGGGGGTCTCGTCACGGTGACATTCTCTCATGTGAGCTGCAATTCCGTTACTGGCCGGCCGTATTCGACGTTCTTCCGGTGGCTTCATCATATCTATGCCAGGTTGCTCTTTGCCGATGGAATTAGGGAAATTTTGGACACGAAAGGGTGAGCTGGGCCGGTCCTCCTGTGTTACCGGACCCTCTATTAACGTCCTGATCACCGGCCTATTGGCCATTAAGATGCTTTGGAGGTTCGTTAGCCATCATACGCGGCTTAAGGGACTCGAAACCTTCGGGGATACTAGCTCCTCATCTGAGTATCCGTTTCTCCCCTCTAACACGCTTCTTGTTAGATGGAACAAAGATCCATCTGATTGTGTACCTGGATCCAACAGGTCATTCATCGGGGCTCTGAGGAGTGTCTACATACGTGATGTGGATGTATTGAAAGCATTTGCATATCATTTCTCATTATGACCAACATGTCTAAAAGATACTTGTGCCCGCCTCCAAGTGTGGCAGAATTGGGGGCAGAATCTTGGGTCTGCTGATCTATTTATAATACACTTTGCTTCATGTACTTCACAGCTATCAATATATAAGCTCAATCATTCCAAGCCGCACTCAGGTTGAATATGATGCCTCGCATGACGTTTTCGAGATTTGACATTGCAGACCAGTTATTATATATTGGAATTGATCACGGAATTCCTACGTTAGAATAGTATCGTTTGTGCCAAATCTTTTTCCTGGGCTTCCTGGCAGTCAACATAGTAAATAGTATCTAGGCTGGTTCCAGTTCACAACCTGCGGAATTAGCGAGAAATTGTTTGTATTACTTCACAATTTCGAACGGGGCCGAGCTAAGTAACAGACAAACCTCAAGTGGTCATCTATCTAAAGCTCATCTGCATCCGAATGGCAATGCTGAATGGATCCATCATGTGACGACAGACTTCATAATACACGAAGCTGTAGCAGTAGTAATGGTTTGAATACCTTGCCAGGAGATCCTAGTAACGCCATAGCTGCGCTCAAAAACCCTGGAATGGGGAGACCATGTCACCAGATGAGCTCGGATCAACGGTTTTGCAACACGGCAGTATGAGGCTAAGCTACAAGTATTTGGGTGTGATGATTGCAAATCAACGTGTACTGTGTTGAATCTCTTCAGTTGCAAGTCTGATCTAGCCAAGCCCACTCTTATATAGTGTAAGCTCTTAACTCTACAATAGTCTTGAGATGCTCTAATTCTTTCAGAAAGGTATGTTCAATCCATGTACAGCCTGTCTCCTCCTCCATCCTCAGCTACTCGTGCAGTGGTCGATTTGACATCCCATGGGATAGCTTCTCCCCAGTCCACCGATGACGACCGATGAATACGAGCCTGGCTGACTAGGCACACCTTCCCACGAAAAGCGTGATGTATGTGTTACCTATTCGGCCCGGCGCAAGGGCCAAAAGTCAGGTCGAATATGCCTAGGCTGCTTCTGACCAGAATTGTGGCCGTTGGGGTTACACTGCGAAATCCTTCCTGAATTTGACACCAGCCGCGCTTCGGTTCTTTCACGATAATGCTGAACGCACTTTCTGAGGGGGTTTCTGACAAGTCAGACTTCTCGACGATCCAAAGGCACTATTCCCAACGCATGCAACCGAACTTGGACTGCCCCAACAGAAATGGACTAGAGTGGCCAAATTCATCTTACGACCCCACTGACACTACTGATGTTGGGTGTTGCGATGCGCGGGACTTCCGCAATGGCACGTAACAATTCGGAGATTGGTTCAGCGACGCTGTCGCACAATTACATCATTGTGCCAGGCGTTTCTGCACGTCTCACAGCGTTTGGGTTTCGTGTCCATCCGCGCTATGGGACCACTAGTTACTCGGCTGCGATTCCTGCTTTATCTGTACATCGGCCACCCTTTTGAGTCATCTGGTCTCTGTCCACTAGCTATCCTAGAAAATTCAGTAGACACAAGCCACATGTTCATGAGCTAACCTGCTACCATACTATTCCTCCTGCGATCTCAGATCTGCACACAGACGAGGTAGAGGCAGATCCGCCTTCTCTGCAACCGTGACATGTCCCTCAGGCTGACTTGTCCGAGTGTTGACTTGCCCGTTTGTTTGTATTTGACGCAGCCAGCTCTCTGGTCGATCCTTAGGCGGTTTGCAGAGTGAGGCAAGAGCATTGGCTAGATGGTACAGCTGTTGAGCAATCAACAGCAGCGTGATGGTTTCTGCCGGCGAGTGGATGCTTTTGTTCCCATGAAGGCAGGGAAGAGGATTGGTAGACTAAGCGGGAAACGACTGCCACTTTTAAGTCTTACCGCCTCAAGGTTCTGTCGAGAGTCATTGAGAACAAGAACGCAGTGGGAATCATCAGGCAAGATCCCGTGCGTGCCTCGCCCTCAGGCTCAAGCCAATCCCGCAGCACTGAGAGATCTACAGCGTAGTTGTGCCATGCCACAAAGGTTGTTTGAGCAGTGAATTCCCAGTGTCCAGAGTCTGTTTGCAACTTGGCGAGCTGTCATGCGAAGTCTCTCGACAAGAGTGCTTACTTGTAGCCCCTTTCAAGATGCGCTGCATACGAAAATTGAGCTGATCAGTGCGAGTAGCAACATCTTCTAACGCCACGGGCGAGTACTTGGTCCAGCAATCCAAGACGACTTCGCCTTTGGCATTTACAGATTCCAGCCTCCCACACCTGCCTTGATGAGGAATTGAATTCGAGATCAAGAAAAGATAAGATCTGACACTGATGAGGTTCCAGCACGGATCGAAGCGAACAAAGCAAGCATTGCTCTTGTGGTTGGCTGTGCTTGCCATGTTAGGGCGGTAGCTGGAGCGAGGGCAGGTTTTGATTTGATCCGTTAAAGCTAAGCCCTCAGGTGGGCGTAGACTGTTGAGATGCGACTAGGTGGTCTTTGCAAAGGTGCGATGTGCGGGATGCAGGTCTGAAGCAGCTTTGCGCACTGCAAGTCACCCCCCTTTGAACATCCAAAACATCTTCATCACCAAAGACATAACCTCATGCCTCCATCCACAAGAGCCTGATCTTAAGAAGCAGCCCCGCGACCACCAACTCCCCACTGTGCCAGCGCCCCAGCGATCGAGGCGTCAATCGCGGGCAACTCACGACCTCTACCCGTGTGTGCGGCCATGAACTTCATCTCAACGAGGTACCGGAGATACCTACCGATATCCTTACGAGTGATGCCCTCTCCTGCACTATCATCAATGCCTGTCCAGCGGTCTGCATTAGCCCTGAGAATAGCCATAGCGTTCCTATTATCCAGCTCAGGAGTACGAGTGGTGCTTGGGAGGTTTACAGTAGCCATGTAGAATAGCGGCATTAGTGCGCTTTACTCCTGATCCTTCTCGACGGCTCCAGCTGAGACAAACTCCTCTAGGTGCGACTTCTAATTATCGTAGTCGACCTCGGGGACGTTATAACTATAGTAGCTTAGTGCAGAGAGAAACTCGTTCATCTGCAGACGGGGGTGAGCAGTAGCGTGCACAACGTTAATGCCAGGAAGGGGGTTCAGCGTTGAAGCGACGACAACACGAGCAACATGGTCGATAGGGACCAAGCCAACCTGCCACCCTACGCCGTGCACTTGCTTACGTACTCACTGGCACTCCCGACAATGGCGATGCTGATCATCATCACGAGTCTCGCCATCAGAGCATGCAGCCACCAGCCATTGAAGGCCCAATAACGACGGTCACGACAATAAACTCCAGCGGGGACATCGACTAGGCCCAGGGGAAAGTGGTCTGCTTCATGCTTGGTACTTGTTGCATCCGCTTCGCCTTTCTTAATTCGTAACCGGCCGGAACTACTGTGAGTTGTCACAACGGCTGCATGCATGCCCCTCAGTTCGACCGTTGATGCTGTATTCTGGTCCACAATCCTGTTGATTTAACCTCTCGCCCCTCTCGCGATGGGCTAATAGTTGAAGTAAGAGGGCAGTCTAAGGATGCACGGCAACGGAGACATTGGTCGTGGCCGCAGGAGGGTCCTGCCTTGGCTGCCGGAATTGGTTGAGATGGTGTGGGAGCCGGTCCTCGAAAGCATATCTATTGCTGTCCACGTAACCTCATCGTGAGTGGCGGCGCCCTGAATACCTGGACATCGGACAACAACCAACCTATGTCTTCGTGACTACTAGCGTGTTGGGGCACAGCCGGACGCACTTGTTGGAGGATCTGAACGAGCAATCCACCGAAGTTGGGAGGAGGTGCGCGACGCCACAGGGCCAGAGGGCTCCTAGCTTGCGCCACTCTATATCTGTCAGCCATCAGGTCGATCGATCCATATTGATGATGCAACCCTTAGTAGCATCGATGCGGTCGAGAGAAAAAGGTTGAGTGTGACCCAAGTGCCGTCCGTTGTCAAGACTGATCGAAGGCTGGCCCTCGGTTGGGAAATCCGGGCGGCCATGTTTTACAACCCTGGCAGCCTGGTATGTGCAGCCTGCGTATATTCCCGAAGCCATTCAAGTTGGCACCGAATAGACGGCCTGCGCGGCCCTCCAATACACGGGGCTAAGGGTGGACTAAGGGAGCTAATGCAAGGAACGACACATCATTCCTTGTATTGACGGGATGGTCGCAAACGAAGCGCTGCTTACAAAGTACAGGAGCTGCGGACAGACGAACATGGGGCTGAGAAGAGAAGTGTAGCATCCCGCAGAAGGAGTAAGCTTTGCAGTTGATGGAGATGGCGAGTAGGAGGCTGACGTGTGTGCGGTGTGCGATATCCTGGAAATCCTCTAATGACGGAATCCATCCGGCGTGCTCTACCGCTGCTGTTGCTCAGGGGAGGCAGCTCGCCGCACAAGGATCATGGCGGAAGGGGAAAAAAAAATTAAGGTGAGTAATCCATTGGGTTCCGGCCACAAGACGTGACCAGGTTGGTACCCTGGTACCTTTACACGTTTCGCCACCTGGGGAGAAGCTTTAGACGGCCGAGCTTCGTCTGGGGTGAGGGCGGCACGGCGGGCGTGAGTGGCCGGAGCTTGCTGCGAGGCGACCGCTTGTTCGTCAACGACGACGCCTCCTCAAAAAGTTCAGGCGCGTACTAGTGTAGTGTACCACAGCAGGAAGACCTTCGTTCGGATCCTCTCCGCTGGATTCCCAACCCGACACGCCGAGTCAAGTTTCGCCGCTGGGGGGAGGGACTTGTACTATCCCGTCAAGTTTGAAGGCGCTCTTGAGCTAATGGCTCGGACGTCACAAACTCTAAGTTGCCCGTCACCACGGCCCAGGGAGCCTACTGGTGCTGTCGCACATCGGAAGGATTTCTCTGTCCGAGGCAAGTACAGACGTATGGCCCGAACGTCTATGTTGCGAGCGTGGAGGCTGAAGAGTCTGGGCGGGGAATAAGGGGCTGTCGAGAAGCACGACCGACGATGCTGCCACATGAGACTGACGGGACGCCTGGAATCAGGAGGACCGGGCTGAGGCAATCCAGGACGTGCAGTGCACCCTGACGACTACGACCTGGTTCGCTTGGGGCCCCGCAGGCGCCCTCTCGTGGGATTGAGTCTGCCCGAGGAGACACATGGCTGGCATTGGCGGCGTGGCTATATGCTGCCTGTCAGCAGCGCTTAGTACTAGTCCCAAGACATTGGTCCAAAGTGGTAATGATGCAAGACACGTAGTCTGTGAGGAAGACCGTCGACGGTGCCGAATTTCCTGACCGCGGGTGCACGAAGCAGGGCAAGCCCCTAGGCGAACATTTCGGCCTCAATGTCAGCCTGTCAGCTTGACAGCCATGCCCATCGTGTCAGTGTGTGTGATCGTGTGTTCCCCACGCCGTTGACCGTCAAAGGGTTCCCGGAAAATCAGGCCACTCAGACCAGAAGGGAGCATGGCAGACGGGCCGGACCAGCAGGGGCGGGAGCGGGAGCGGGACGGGGATGACGAGAGATTGGTTACAGGCGTATTAGTGAGACGTCAAGATTGGATTGGAGACAAGTTGACAGGGACGGCGTGGTTCGGGGTGAGATTCTGGTGGACGAGTGATGGGGCACAAAAAGCCAATATCCCCCCTTCCCCGGCCGCTCACCCCAGACCACGACAGCTTGAACTGGGTTGTGCTCGCATGTGTTGTGTTCGCATGCTGTCACCACATCCCGGCCGGGACACCACCGCCCAGCCTGCCAGCGCAGGGCAGGGTAGCTTCGATGGCCGGGGCTGATTGGGGTTTGATGGAGAATGTGGGAAGCACAGAGTTGCAGCTCTCTCGAGACCAGGACAAGATCCCCGAGCTGCAGCAGCTGGCTGCTGCTTGAAGCGTGCTTCGTGCAGCTGCCGTGTCACCATAGCACAGGACCCCGCCGTACGGGGTAGGACAGGACGCTGTTCTGGCTGTGAGTCGTCCGTCTGTTTCAGGGTGCCGTCTTTGCGAAGCCCAAAGGGGGAAAGAATTGAGGGGGTTTGTGTTGCCTTGCTTGGCCCGGTTGGGTGGGATCCGGAACTGCCAGATCTGCACCGTCACCAGTTGGGCAGACAATCAATCAGTCAGTGGTGCAGATCAGGTCGCTTGGGAGCGTGTGCCTGGGCAATGCCGAGCTGAGGCTGAGGGCCGAGGCTGACAAAATGATATGTCAGTCTTGTAAGTAACCCACAAGACAATATTTTAAGGTTTTTCTGTGGGGGGATCGAAACGAAACAACCTCCCGAGGCACACCTGCCACCCGTGCACACATCAGACAGACCTGAGATGACAGTAAAACAGGGTAGATCATCCTACCTCGGTGGAAGGGGAAGAAGAGCGATGGCTCGGATGACAGACAGGGTATACACGGTAGCATCCAGGAGCGCGAGAGACCTCGGTTCTCATTTCTGCCTGTTCGCGAAGACTGTAACTGGGAGGACAAAAGCCCGGTGATGACGGCAGCAGGTTCGGAGCACCGCAGCTTTCTACCTAGTGTGTAGTGTACAATACACACTAGAACTACTCTGTACTGGCGCAGACCAGACCGGAGGCTTAGGCACTGGGTCGTAGTGGGTACGGAACACAAGCCCAGCATGACGCACAGCCGGCCTGGCCTGCAGCAAGACGCGAATACGCACCTGCACTACTCCGTACCTGTCTGCCTATGATTCCGTGTGCCTGTCTTCCCGTTAGAGCAAAGCAACTGCCCACGGAAGTTACATGCATATGGTAGGCTGAAGTTTGATTGTTCAACGCCGGGTGATCAGGGTGATCAAGGTGCCTCAGGGTGCAGTGCAGTGCAGTGCAGAGTGTGTACTGTACTGTGTGTGTCTATTACCACAATATATGCATTGCAGGGTGAAAACGTCAGGCACGTCCTTCGAGCTTGAGCTTGTTGGTCCTGCACACACGGCTGGAAGGACAAACCCAGTTGGTGAACGGCCTGGCCCAATCCCACATGTCATGTCCAGATCTGTACTGTAGTGCGTGGACGTCCAGAACCAGACAACTGCCAAATCCCAAAAAGCGATGTGATGCTGCGTTGGTGGGGTTCCGGAAGACGATGCCGGCCCAACAGGATCCCTCGGATTTCGTCAACCCTGCGCAGAAGAGAAGGAGGGGGACAGGGCGGGGCCTGCACGTCCCAGTGCTCGGGGGTACGCATTCCGAATTTGGTTTGTCTGTTGTTTCTGTCACTTGCATGCAGTCTGTCTAGGCCTTGGGCAGCTGTCCCCCTCGCATTCCTCCCTGCGTCCACAGCCTCCCTGCCAGGCCCACTATCCTCCACCTCCTCCACCTCGGGCCTGTATTAGTGTACTTACTGTATTATTATCATCATCATCATCATCCGTTTAGCAGCATGCACATGCACTTAGTCAGACTTACTTGTGTGTTGTGCTTCTTTTCCTGGCACCAAAGCTTCTTCTTCCTCCAGGTCTTGTGGTTCTGATGGATCAAAATAGCCGACACCACTGACACCACCGACTGCGGTTGATGTCATTATTTGTCCATGTCTGCCATGGCCTGCCACCACCCTCTTCTTTTCCTAGCTGAAACGAGACAGACACTCTGTGAGAAAAATTCTTCACATTTCTCCTCCTCTGAGGTGGTCTGCCACCCACACCATTTCAGTGTGCAACGACGATGCTGTTTTATTTTTTAAACAGATTTTCTTTTTCATGGCGTTTTTCTTTTCTGTTACACTTTCTGCCCAGACCATGACGTGCCTGAGCACCCCTAACTCTCCCACAGTATCCTTGTTGGGTGCAGTGGTAACTAATTGCGCCGTAGGTGCATCGTAATCTCTCAACCCGGGGGCCCACAGTTGTGCTCAGGCCGTCAGTCATCAATGGCTGCAGCAATCATCCTCGTCGGACCTCGTGTTTGCATGTCCACGCCACGGCCCAGTGAACCCGAACACTGGCCCGTGCATGTGGTCTGCCCTGAAATAGCACTTTTTCTTGTCCCTGAGCTCGAAATAACAACTGTGAGTCGTGAACAGTCTGTACGGAGTGGCCTAATCTGCTCTGTGGGACGTCGGGTCCTGATTAATCCCTCATCCCGCCTCAAGTCAAGTGCGTGCTTGATCCGACCTCGTCCGCGTTCAACCGATGTTGGGTTAGGCGTAGGAGCTTCTTTCCTCGATCCCACACAGTGTTGAATTACCCATGTACGTTATTAAGCCAATTGACAATGACTGGCATACAGCACCGAGTCAATTCGCCGCAGAGGCTGGGGGGCTTCCAGGAAAAGCCAATTCTGCCTCTCGTGGCATGGCACCTGCCAGGGGACAGGCAGGGGGCTGGTTGACAAGGTCACAGCTGCAGACGAGCAAAAAAGACGAGCAGAACTTCACTTGAAGAGGAGACCCGAGGCCCAGGCCCGGGTCCAGGGCTGAAGCCGATCAGAGAAAGTTGTTCCCACTGCCCCACCGCCCCACCGGCCCAAATGCCGTCTTGCGAGTGTGCCAGGCCTGCCCAGCCCCCTGGGTCGTGTTGATCTTTTCGACTGCGCAGTGCTGTGGTAGTACACAAAGAGTAATGGCCTGGCCCGCCTAAACCCACCTGCCAGCCTCTGCCCGCCTGCACAGAACCACCAGGCTTGGAAGTGTCCTGCTTCGTCATAGCTCTCTGCCTGTGTGTATATCCCAGTGTTTTACCGTCGGGCTCACAAGGCACTTGGACAGAACGGGGAGGCAGTATTGTACTAGCACACAGTTGGCTGGATATTCAAAACTCTGGTCCGGATGGGCAGTGCTATACTGTGGACCTGGCAGATGCTTGTGGTATTAGAGCGAGCCGCAAAGACCTGTCACGAGGAACCGCCGTTTCACAACAAGTGCGTTTAGGCCAAAAGAAACTCCCTTAGCCCAGGGCGCGGTTGCGGTACAATGCAGTAGTGCACGTACTTTCCTATTCCTAGGTAGTGCACAAGGAAGGGGTTCAACGTTCCCGTCCCAAAGCGCGCGCGAGGGCAAAAAAAAAAAAAAACGTGGGCCGCCGGCGCTGGTCTCCGCGGCCCGCTGGTCGGCGGGCGACACGCCTGACGCCTCGGCCCTCGCTCCCTACCACTCGCTCTCGCAACGCACGACTTTCGGGTAGTGGTAGCCCACATGCTGGCCATGGCGGCGCAGTAGCCCGAGCGGTAGCGGCATTTTTTCCCATTCCTTCGAGATGACGGCGATTCGGACGGGAGCCAGAGCGCAGAATGCAGCGATGACGATTCAACGTCGTCTAGGGGCAGCGCCGTCATACGGGACCTAGGTAAGTACGTTTCCACCCACGCACAGCCAAAGTCTCCCCTACTTGAGAAGCTCGAAGCGAACCAATGGCTGGTCTTCCTCGATGTCTTCATGCTCATTACTGTGTATATCCACTGCGCACCCACCCACTACTGCAGGTTGTGCTGTAGGAGAAGAGACACGAAGGACAAAAGCAAAAAGAGGCAGGGCAAGGAAGGAAATCTAGAATACAGACATTAGCACTCTGGCACTACGACAGCCCGCATACACTTTTGCTAGTCCAACGTGCCTGCGTGGCTGCCTGTGGGCGAGATGCCCTCGCCTGCAGACTGCAGTCATGTTTTGTAAGCCGGATCATGTCGCCCTCAAGGTTGTGCCCATTGCCCCATGCTACCTGGGCTTGGTGGGCTACATGGCCTTGTTGACCGGCGAGAATCGTCGAGCCAGCCCAGCGCAGCCCAGCAGCCCAGCCAAGCCCAGCCAACTGGTTGAGGACCACCACCATCAGATCAGGCCAGACGGCCGCCTCCCACCCAGTTCGTCTTCCCGCTCACACCACGGCGTCGGGCTCTCAATCCTGTCGCAATCCACCGTGCCAGCAAGTACCACACCACCCACCTCTTTCTTGCATGCAATGATTAGGTATTGGGTGCTTGTGCTCCCCCAAAAGGCACCCACACCACCCAGCAGCAGCAGTCGTCCCAGCCACCTCAGCAGCTTGTCCGGTTATCTACTGGTGTTGGGCGGCCGGTAGGAGGTAGGCAAGCATGCAATAGTAGAGCTGTGATATAGGCATGGTTTCTTGTGTACGCAGCAAGGTCTCTACTGTGGTCTAGGTCGCGCGCCGCGCCCACCCACGGTCACGTCCCGGCTGCCCGACCACAGTAGACGCTTCACGTGTCCGGACCGAGGATGACCTTGACCAAAAAATCGATTGGCAATGGGCTCCCCATTTTGCGGCTTTGGGACATGGGCCAGCGCATTCCTGCATTGCCGTGCTGTCTTTGCGACGGAGGAGGACGACTGCGCGTAGTTGAGGCCAGAACGGGCGGACATGCACCAGTCCGCGGCTTGTTTCTGATGGATCATGAAGCTTGCCCATGTAGTCAATGCACGCAGGTCAGGCGACACGGTGGGACGTGTCGAGACAGTGGACAAGAACAGCAGTATTACTGCAACGTCAGATCGATTGGGTCAGGATCGTGGGTGAGGTTGAGGGTGGGTGTAAGCAAGAGGATCGCGCTGGGCGGTACTGTGTATTTCGGGGTGGGATCCAAGCCTCCAAACGAGTCTTCTGCCGGCGTCACGATCCCTTGCCTCGCATCGCGCGGCGCCCTGCGTGTCGTGTCTGTCTGTTGGGCGGGCTTGAACCAGCGCTTTCGCGGTGCATGAGGGAGTGAATGGCTTGTTTCGTGTGAGGTGTATCTAACCATTATTTTGGGTGCATGGTGTGTGTGTGTGTGTGTGTGTTGCATGCTGTATTGAATTCATCGACTGCCGTGGTACACACAAAACATGTGCCGGCGTGGATAGCAGCATGACGGAAGGTACAAAGGTACACACAACACACAGCAGACTTGTCCTTCCCTGTTCCTGTCCCTCGCACTTTCGTCCCTTCCTTTGTTTCTTCTCTCGCCTGTCCACGCTGGAAAAGGCAGGCGCAGGCACGAAGTGATGATGAAGCAGTTCCGTTTCCGTGAGCAGCGAGCAAAAGTGCCTGCTTGCAATTATCCGCCATCAACAGCAGCAACTCTAGCTCAGCTCACGTCCAGGTTGTTCCTTCCAGCCCACCTGGACCGACCTGCCGAAGGCCAATCCGTGCATCGGGGGGGACCGTTTTGGGCCTAGCGTCGACCACTTCTGGGCGTGTGGACTGCAGGCAACTGTGAGCGAGGTTGTACACAGTAGCTGCAAAGCTCATTGGGTAGCTACTAGTCTGTAGTAGGTACCCGGGTACCCAGGTACAGAGGTACGCAGTTCAAACGGGCACACGGCGCTACTGCCCACCCGCCGCCGCCCAAGCAAAAAGCTTTCCCACTCCTGCAAGTCTCTGCAAGTTGCTGCAAGTCCTGCAAGGTTGGGCCCCGTTTCCTGTTTTTTACCCACTCTGCCTGTCTGCCGTCTTCTGTCCGTCGGGTCTTCTTCTGGGCAGACTGCATGCAGACAGACAGACCGGCCGTCCCACCCACCACAGACCTCCGCACTGACCCCAACGGCCGCCAGACCCAGAAACTTTGATCCCTGAGCTTCGACCTTCTTCCCGCCAACCAAAAACAAGCCCCAGAACATTCGAGCTCGCCCATTAACCCCCCACCACCCACCTCCCTCCCCGGAAAAAGACAAGATATACCACGCGACAACACACAACATTGTCTAAATCTACGACCTCCACCACCTACCTCCTCTTCCTTGACTCCGACCACGATTCCCCCCGACAACCCCAGATAACCCCAAACATCACCACAACAATTGAGAGCCAAGAAAGAGAACTCGTCTGCTTCGTGTCTGAGTTGGAGCAAGCGAAGAGAGCAGTGTTTGTTTGCCGCGCCAGAGGAGGAAAGCAGGGTGCTGAGGGGACGACCACACGACAAGACCTCCCGAATGAATTCGACCAACCACCAAGACAGATTCATTGTACGAAACGACGACAGCCAATTCTTCCCCACGGCCACGGCCACGGCCCCCAAAACCATAATGTCTACTTTTACTGCAAGATCACGGCCAGCCGATCTGTCGCTGCCGGCCGACGGAGGTGCTTGGCTCAAGCAACCGCACCAGAATCCTTCCGTTTCCGAACTTGGTGATCAGCGTGACGATCAGTTTCAACAACAATATCAACATCAACAACAACACCAACAGCAGATGCCCTCCTTACTTGCGCACCAAAACCCTGTCTCGCTACACAACGAGCCTCGCGACCAGTCCTTCGTCTACTACAACCCAAACTCCAACTCGTCAGCCTCCGACCTCACCTCGCCCGTCACCCCGACCTTCTCGCACCACGGCGGCAGCCACCTGTGCTACGCCAGCTCCACCTCCTCCCTCGACCTCCAGGCTGCTGCTGCTTCCTCCACCTGCTCAGACAGCCCCGTCTCGCCCGCCCAGCCCCTCCAGCCCTCGCACAATGCCACCAGCACCGGCTCGGCAAAGAGACTCCTGCCGGACGTCCAGGAAGAGCCCCTCGAGCGCGACGGCGACGGCGACGCTGGCCTCGACTTTGACGACGGCCAATCTGCAATTACCATGCTCACTGACGACCAGATGGGCAGTCTCTACGACTGTTTGTGTACGTCTGCTCTTTCTTCTTTCCCCACCCCCGGCCGGAGGACGGCGACGACATCTGAGACAAACCCTCCTTTTCCCACTCCCAAACCATTGTGTGGCGCGCCTTGACTGACCTCGGCGGCAAACAGGTGACTCGCCGTGTATCCACCAAAACTCGGACATGGTCCACAGCGCCGACTGGACTCACCCCGTCGACAATGACCTCGCCTGCTTCGAGTACGACATGGGCTTCCTAAGCGACGGCGACCAAGACCCGGCCCTCCACGCCTCAAAGCGCAATGGCGCCGACTCGCCCCTCGCCGGTCTCACCATGCGACTCGGCTCGCGCTTCCCGACCCTGAGCCGGTGGAGGTCGACCAAGAGGAGGCACAGGGCCTTTACTGCCGCCTCCGAGCCGTCCCTCGACCTGCCCCCAGCCCTGTCCCGTGCCACCTCGACGAGCCGGTCCTCCTCCCTGTCGGCTCCCAGCCGCAAGTTTGTCGACCGCTCCAACGAGCCCCCCATGCCGCCCACGCCGGCCCTGTCCTTCTACGAGTTCGGAAGCGCCGAGAGCATACCCCTCCCCAACACCGCCAGCATCGACATCGAGAGGGCGAACGCGCGGCAGAGCATAGAGAGGGAGCGCGCCCTCGCAACCACCCCTCTGCTGCCGCCACTGATGACCGAGGTCCCCTCCATCATCTCCTCCCAGACGCAGAGCCGGGCGCCTTCCCCCCTCCAGTCGCCCACCATCGCGCCCCAGCTGGGCTCAGAGCTGAACTCCCCCATCGTCTACTCTACCCCGCCGCTGAGCACGAAGCCGTCCTTCTCCTCCTTCCGGCCTCCCCTCCTGACCAGCCTGTCCTCCCCGGTGGTTGCCACGAGCGACGTGGTTTGTACCATCCCTCACCTGCTGGAACAGCACGACGCCTGGTCCGACCGCCTTGGGCATGCCAACTACACCATCCTGCCGAGGCCATACCATCCCGAGGCCGCTGACTTTGACACCCTTCGCACCCTGCGCGCGGACTGGGATCTGGCCAGGATCAACTACACAAAGCACATCGTGCGCACCGGCGAACACTACGGCACAACCTCCAAGGCTTACGCCCTCACCGAGGCAAAGTGGGCAGAGACCGAGCGGGAGTGGAAGTATGCTCACGACAGCCTGCTTGACCGCGTGGCTGCCATGAACCCGTACAGCGACGCACAGCTCCGGTGGGACCGCCTACAGGACGACTCCCCGACGTCCATCCCCAAGATGCTGGACGCCGAGGGCAAGTTTCCTGACCTGGGAGACGAGGACATCGTTGGCCCCATGGTGCGTGACGCCGTTATGGTCCGGGACCCAAGCTCCGAGGCGGAGAATGGCGCGAAGAAATTCTGGAAGAACCTGGCTGGCAAGGTTGGACTGAGGAAGTAAAAGCTTTCCTCGCCCCGCCTGGCTATCAACAGCCGCCCTTGACGACCTTCATGACGACACGATCTAGCATCACCACAGCGAAACTTTGATTCTTGTATCCGACATCTTCTCATTTTCATCGCCGTACCGGATGCCAATCACAGTACCCGATCTATCTACTCTACATGGTGGACTTTTTCTTGAAAAAGAAAGGCCCAATCTCTTTGGCTGCGCCGTGCCACATTGGCTGCACGAGCACGCTCTTCTCAGCCAGCCAACCAACCTGACAAAGGCTGCCATGTCCTCACCTAATTCATCAATGTTTATTTTCTAGAATCTCAATATCTACTGTTCAATACGGGCAGCTGCCCCTCTTACTGGGATTGGCCTTTCAACAAGCATAGCTGTTTTCATGACGTGTGATTGGTGCTGCGCCTGACTTGGGGTCACCAGGAAAGGCATGTGCCGAGCCACTGCTATGGAAATGGCGCCAGCGCGAGGAGTGGAAGCTAATGCCGGCGGGCTTCCGGAGCATGTCAGGACTTTGACGGAGTGGCGGTCTGGTTTCAACAGGTACAGACGGACTTGGCCAGGGCCCGAGCTGACAACAGAACTGTGGGCGCCTGATGGCGCCGGGCAGAGGCAGCAAAGAGAGACATTCCTTCCCATACTTTTCCTTTTCCTTGTCACTCTTGTCCCGGATGGGTGAGGATCGCATACGCGTCTCACTATCCATATATACTAGGAAGTCACGGCAAAGCCAGCTTCCTGCGTTGTACATCACATGTACGCAGCAATTTCTCTATTATCGGCGTGGAGTACAAAGGGATCCATGGGTTAGACGGTGTGGCGGGTACAAAAATAGTTCCCCCGCAGGAACATGTAATGAAAAGACGGAGCCATGGCGCACAGGAATGAATGGTTGAGCACGGCATCGGGAAAAGCGGTCCCTGACCCGGCACAGCATGGCAACGGGATGGGAGTTGATATCGGCCCAAACAGGACGCCTTGTGGTGCAGAACCCAGGTGTCTGGCGATGCACATATTCTGATATCTATATGAACCAATAAGATGAATATTCACTCATAGTGGTGCTGGCTGTTGGGCAGGGATGCATGTACCAAACTAGGTGTGAGATACGACATTGGACGTAGAGCTGGATCCAAACAAATGTCAATCTGATGTGCACGTACTATGCCGTCTGGGGCCGCAAGGACACACACCACCTGTGGCTCTCCATCCGTGGGTGGCACTGGACTTGGTTGTCGGTGGTCACCGCCGCCCATCGGTTGGGCTGCAGCTTGCTGAGACAAGCACCGCGTGGCCTTAGGCATCCGAGGGGCAGCCAGCCGGCCGGTTCACACGAATGCTGGCACGACTGAGAGGCTTGAGGGTGGCTTGGTGAGAAGCGGGCAGAGGCAGGAGGAGACGAGGGCCTGCCACCTCTTCCTTCAGTGTGGCAGACAGTTAGTTGGCTGGAAGTAAAAAAAGAAAAATGAGAGGGAAGAAAAAAGAAAAGGATGCAGAGGACCGACCCGGGCGCGGTTGCATGTCTGTTGTTGAAACACGTGGCGCGCTGTGGGCTTGGGCACACACACCTCTGCGGTGGCGCGTGGGGGGTGGAAGGTGCAAGGTGAGGTGAGGGGGAGGCGCATGTTTGGCGATTTTGGGGCGTTCGGGAATACCTGCTTTGCACTGCCCTGGATTAGATTATATCGACCCATTTCTGACTTGGTAGGTACTTACAAGTACTAGTAGACAAAAAGACATATACGTGGGGGCGGTGGCGGTGGTGGTGGTCGGCGGGTGCCGGCAGATCGAGCCGAGCCAGAAAAGCCACACTGGGGACTGTGCCCCCTTTGGGCTTTTTTGTCTTGGGCTGTGAGTGAGCGTGATGGGTGGGTGGATATATTGTCCTGATGATCTTTTCGGCCGCGTTAAATTGCGGATTGACAAAAAAAAAAAAAAAAAAAAACAGTGGCTGCCCAAGTTCTCTCTCTTCTCTGTATGTGTTGCCTCTTCTGGGGCAAGTGGACCGACCGACCTCAGGCGAGACTTGTCTTTGTGGGTCTTGCACGGGAGGGAGGTGTGGGACGGCGATGCCCATATGACAGACAGGCAGCCTTGCGCGCGTGACGGCTGTGTGCTGCGCCATCGTGGCCGCCCGGAGGTGGTGGCTATCTACCCACCACACGCTCGGCTTCCTTTTGGTGCCACACAAAGTCGTAGGTAGCCTGATGGACGCGGTATGACAGAATCTGACGGACCGAAGGGGATGTCCTGGATAGAATAGGCGGGGTATCAACTGCGTCGGCCCCATATGAGATATCTGAGAAGGCGATCGGAGCAGCACATGCATCTGTTGAACATCGTAGGTTGCGATAACTAACATTGACGGTCCGGCCAATAGGTCGTGCAGTCGGTCTCTGCTGAGGTACAGAGCGGTGACGCCCTGGCCCGACTTCCCCAGCGGATAACGGCAGGCTAGAACAGGAGGCACCAGGCCAGCCAAAGATCGAGCATCTGACGCGAAGTTTCTCGAAGCCGGTAATGGCGGTGACTGACCTGCGCTGCAACGCGCCGCTGTGGCGGTTTCACTTCACTTGAGCACCGCAGGCCCGATCTTGTCCTCCCCATTCCACTTCAAACCCCGAAAGCGCTCCGGTTTCCGTCCTTGGGTAGTTCCGTCCAACCTTGACAAAACAAAATACACGACTGCAAAATAGCTGCGCAAGAGACGGGTGGCGGCGCCCAAAGTGTGTGGTTTTCTGTCGTGTCTTCCGCCTCTACCCGCGGGGCTTCTCTCCGGTTGCACCCAACGCCCTCCCGAGTGGGTGAGCGGAAGCCGAATCACCCACGGGTGGGTAGGTAGTGCTGTTGGTTCTGCGTCGTGGCATTACATCGGGGATGCCTCGGCCCTCCAAGCAGGTTCCCCTGGGTGCCGTGACTGTTGGTTTGTAGACATTACTTAATAGTCTAGGGAGTCAAGACCATTTCGTATCATCACCGTTTTAGCCTGCGTTGACAATAAAGCCTGAAAACCTTAAGTTGTGGGCAGGCAACGCAACCTACACAGTCTGCCTTTCCGAGTGGAAGATCAGCCGACCTTGGTGGCCCGCGGCCCACCCCGTGAACTACCTAGGGTCCCACTCGGTGAACTAGTGGTTCGTGCCGTGCCTAACTTCCCCCGTTAAATCTGCACTCCCTCCTCCCTGTGGAGCCCATTATCTGTATGAGAACTCACATCGGACGATCAACAGCGGGCCGTCTGATTTCTTTGGAGTCTCGCCATCGTCGAGGTAAATCTGTGGAGAGTCAATGTGGGACGGGACATGGGAGGCTGCACGGGAGGTCCCGCTCTCTTGCGGTCAACTTGTGCCCAGCCCGTATGTATCGTTTTGTTCTACTAAGGTTGTTGAGTCTGTAGTTTGTAAGTGTAAACAGGAGTGTGTTTACGATTACACGACCGTCATTCCAGTATATATCCTCCGCAAGGGAGGTAGGTGGTGACTAGACGCTGGGCACCCTGCAAAGCGCTCCGGCAAAAGCAACTGAAACGTATCATCGAGACAGCAGCTTCTCAGGAGATTAACCAACGCCAATGATTTGTTATTGCCAGCGTTTATCTTACCTCTGTATACTTCTCCGTCCGTGTCCTTGAGGGCCACTCTTGACCTGGGACTTTTTTTCTCACTCCGGAATAGGCAGGACGCGCAGCTCGTCATCTTATCCCTGTGAACTCTGATTCCTCCATCCCCTGCTGAGCCATGGTGGACACTATGCTTCCGGCACTCAAACGCCGTCTGCACAGGAGTGGGATCTCGAATGGAACAGGAATTTGTATTTGTGAACACGACTCAACCAGGGTATATAAGCAAAAAATAAGTATTCAGCTCTATAAATTAAGGGTTTAAACTGTTATATATAAATACAAATAGTGGTAGAATATATAGACTTAAATAAAATCAGTTGAAAAAAACAATGATAGGTCTTTTAACCTTATATCTAGGAGGGGTAGGGTAGTTACAATAATGAATCTAAGGCTTTTAAACTGTTTACCACTGTATGAAGGGACCGCCTACATACTGCTTAAGAAGCATGTGTACACAGATTATAAACGAAACCACCACTTAAACAGTATCAGCCCTGGACCGCCCCCAACGCCATTCTCAACTCTAATGCGCGGAAACAACTGTCTAACCGCAACTAATTTCGTCGCCGCTGATTGTGCCCCCGTCAGGTATACCAGAGGATCATTGGCCCTGATTCCAGACGCCATCCGGCTAGAGGGACAGATAGGGAAACCCAACGAGAGAGCCCTATCACCAGAGTTCGCTTGAGGTAACTGGGCAATGGATCCCGACAAGAGGAAGCGCAACCCTCGAAAATCCATCACGGCTGAGGAAGCCTTCGCGTCTATTCTCCAAGCGGGTCGAGATCTGCGCATCCGTGGCGGTCTGACCGCAGGCAAGCAGAACATGGCGCGCGAGGCAGCCGTTGTCCTCAACACGCCTCAGTCGACTCGAGCACGCCAGGGCTACCGTGTCTTCCTCTACGACATCTACGAAAAATGCGGTCCCCATGGCGTGCTCCTGTGCGCTATACAGCTGGGTCAGCACAGATCAATGACGATGCGCAAGAGGACCCGGGAAGACTTCGTCAGTGTAATGGAGCTCAACAAGGAGAACGCCATTATCAAATGCCCCGAGATTGAGTCATGTGCCAGAGAATATGGGATGTACCCAAGCCGAGGTAAGGCCGCTTTAGTTCCGTTCCCATCCTTGTTCCCGCTGCTAAACGTCTCCGCTAGAAACCAACGGGGTTCCTTTTGCTCACGATGAAAATCTCGATTTGAACTTACTACCAGAGCCAGGGTACCGCGAGTGCCGGGATACCTCCGGAGAGTCTTCGGATGACCACGGGGGGTATGGACTTTGTTCCATAGACATCACTTCTTCTTTGTTCTACGGTACGCCATTACCTCTACAGACACTTCGTTCGCCTTGACTCTGCCAATCTCAGAAAGCTTACTTCGTAGGCAATAGGTGACACAATGCCGGGACTCCCTCTAATCATTGCCTCAAGCGCACCTACAGATGCTATAGATCACATGCTAGCATCGTTCCCGCCCCTATAAGATCTTGGACCAGAGATGATGACCAGTTGGTTCCCTGCTAGACACTAGACACTGCGACTTTAGTACACGTCAAGTTGTATGCTAGTATTAGTTTCCCAATAGAGATGGTGGAATTATCTGAACCGAGACAAGCATCCGTGCCGCCGTTTGTTTATATAGAATCTAACTGTTAAGTATACAAAGGCATAAAGTGTTAGCTAAGGGGGGGGGGCTTTTTTCTTTTTCTTTTTTGTCTTAGAAGGGTTAAAAACATTGGTGCTTGGGCCATAAAGAAATTTAGAGAAACTCTATTAATATATATATATAGTGCTATACAAGAAGGTTATATCTTATACATTTAAAGGAGACTACTTACACTTAGTTTAGACTTAAATTTAAATAGATTCTGTTTCTATATAATTAAATTAGTTTAGCTTAAATTAAAGAGAAAAATAACAAGCTCTATAATACCCAAGTTAAGAAATTAAACTAAAGTAGTTTAAAACAAATACAAGATATTTAAATAAAAACATCTAGTTATATATCTTTATTAAAAACATCACATAGTATATTTTATAACAACCTCTATATCTAAATGAGTATCTAAGTGCCGCTAATAAGGTTTTTATATCCTTATGGCTTCAGCTACACTGTGTTTTTATTAACTATTTAATAATTAGGCGTTCTTGTAATTCTACACAGTACTAAACGGTACATGATTCAGCTCCCACCACTTAGTCCACTATAAACAAGGTTTGTATTCTTGGCCGCATAGTGGATGCCTTGTGCCAAGCCTTTAGCGGATGGTTAGGAGGAGAAAGAGAAAAGGAGATAGTAGAGAGAAAAAAGACGAAAGAGACAGTTAAGGACAAGATGAATCTGGTCCTCTCAGAAACCTTAATAACGGCTGTCGGACCGAAGAACCTGACGTGTTTAGTAGTACCCCCCCAGGGGGAAAAGGGGAGAGCGGAGAGGAGAGAGGGGCATCGAACGTGCAGCCTGCGGCGCATGCTCCGGTCGGTCGACAGATTGCCGACACCAAGCCAACCAACCGAGCAAGCATGCTACCTCCTATTCTTGCACTGGTAATGATTTATTCAGGCTCTCAGCACATGCGATACCATTGACCTCCAGGCATCCGACTCGAACTCACTCTCGCCTTGCGCCATAGCTTTGCCGGCATGGCCCTGTCCGCACAATCTGCCGTTCCTTCGATGGAGCCATCCATCTCTTCAAGCTCGCAGCCACCAGCCGAGACCCCATCGCAGCAAAGTCAGCGCATCTTCGAAGCTGTCCCGTCGCCAGCAAGCCAGCCTCGGCTACTTTTAATCACCTCGTTGTTGGTAGGTGCGAACACGGTGCAATTCGTCTCCAATTTTGTTACCTTTGCTGGTGGATTGGCCTTGACGAAGGAGTTGGGCAAGGAAGTTGGCTCAGGCCACACGAACTGGATGGCCGCCTCGTATCCGTAACAACCCCCCCCTTTTTCCCCCTCCGAACCAACGGTAACTCGAAACCCAGACATCGCTAAAAAAGAAGGGGCAAAATTGTAGGCTCACCCAAGGCGCTTTCGTACTCGTCACTGGCCGACTCGGCGCCATCTATGGCCATCAACGCCTCGTCCTCTTGGGATGTCTCATCTTTGCCGCCTTCTCTCTGGCCAACGCCTTCTGCACGTCCTACGATGCCTTCGTTGCCGTTCGCGCCCTCAGCGGCGTCGGAGGCGGCTTCTTTCTGCCTAACGCTGTGTCCGTGATCACCATCATGGTACCGCCTGGGCGCTCTCGCAACCTCTTCTTGGGATTCTTCGCGGCTTCACCTCCCATTGGCGGTGTTCTTGGCGGCCTTCTCGCCGGTGCCTTCATCGAGGGCGTGGGGTGGAAGTGGTTGTTTATCATAATGTACGTGTCGTGTCGCCAAATGAGCTTCTCCCGCCGGACTCTTCTCACATGTCGGGCAGTGCCTCGTTGACAGGCGTCATCATGGGACTTCTGATGTATCTAGCCATACCCGAAATACCCGTCGACAAAGGTGGCCGGATCGATTATGTCGGTGCAGTCCTTGGATTGAGTAGCCTGCTACTTCTAAACATTGTCTGCAAGTAAGTTCACCTCGGCTACAGGGAAGAGACGAACGAATGCTGGCCATATTCTCGCGACTAACGTTCGAGTAGCCAAGCTCCGGCAGTTGGCTGGTCAACGCCGTATGTCATCGCCTGCTTAGTCGTCACCGTCATCCTCTTTGCCGGCTTCATTGCGTGGGAGAAGAAATGTGAGGAGCCCATCATGCCCTTGCACATCTTCAAGGCTCCAACATTTTCCGCGCTCATCTCGGTTCTCCTGCTCAGCTACATGGGTGCCGGCATTGACTTGTGGTATGCTGTCGCCTGGCAGCAGCAGCTTCGCTCCATCTCTGTGCTTCAAACAGGCATATACTTTATTCCATTTGGATGCACTGCTCTCGTCGCCGTATTTCTCGCAGCTTGGCTCATCTCACGGGTTCGTGCCGAGTTCATTTTGGCCATCGGTATAGCCATGGTGGTTGCAACCAGCCTCCTATTGGCTACCATGCCTGTCCAGCAGACATATTGGGCTCAGGTCTTTCCTGCTTTCCTTCTCGCTGGATTCTGCCCCGACCTCATCTTTGTTGCGGCCCAAGTCATCGCGAGCGGCAGCGTGAACCGCAAGCAGCAGGGCATAGCTAGTAGCCTCATCGGCACGCTCAATCTATACGGAACAAGTCTGGGCTTGGGAATTGGTGCGACGATAGAGAGCGAGGTCACCAAGACAAGAGATGAGGCAACGGGTTTCCGTGCCGCTCTGTACTTTGCTGCTGGGATCGCCTTGGTAGCACTTGCTATTGATTTTACCTTTGTAAGGGTTCCAAGGGACAGGCGGGAGGGTTGGGAGTCGCCGGCGGCGGAAGAGCTCCAGCCAGTAGCTACCGTCACAGCTGTGGAGGTGACACCAGCTCACAGGGACTAGATGCTACGGGTCGTTTGCCGATCCTTCCTCTCGATCGCGTCACGTCCCGAGCTAGCTACTAGTTGCCCTACCAAGTTGGCCCAATATATCGGTTGTAGCCCGATTCTCGCATCTCATCTTCGAGTATATTTGCCCATTCTGAATTCGCGGACTCAACACCCCCCAACGATCATTGTACCAACGGAGAGCTCTTTCCATATGAGCCCTTACACTCGTCACAGCAGTTAACCTTCCGATACGAAACTACTAGTGCGCTGGGCTACAAACTGATCTTAGGCATAGCTTAGCGGAGATGAACAACATTGACTTCCCCCTAGCATAAAACTTCAGTGATAGTACAGTGCTTTCCAAGCACAGGCCTTGCCAGCACATTGCCTTTCTAGCCTTCCTGTAACCTCGGCTTGTCATTATGTATATAGATAAGCAAGGTTGGATTTGGTCGCAGTATGTAGGGGTGTCTGTTTGCCGGTAATTGGCCGAGCTGCAAAGGGAGGGAGGGAGGGAGGGTGGCTGCCAAGTTCAGCCTGCTGTTATCCTTCAACATTGGCTAGCTCAATGCTACAGATCACCGTGTATATCATCATGTGCTATACCCTTTAGGGGGTGGGGAGGGGGTCCGATCCGAGGCCTGCAAAAGCTCAAGGCGAAGAGTAGCTGTAGGTAGGTGGAGGAGCATTGCACTCGGAGGCCGAACCAGCCACCCTCCGCCATTGTCATCTCCACAGTTTACGTGTCCCACATATGAGCTCCAGTAATAAACGGCCCATATAAATAAAAATCCGTATTTCGAAAGAGCATGGCTGCATAGCTAAACTATCCCCCTGCCTAGATAAGCGGTGACCTGGAGATCTGCAGCCTAAGGTTTCCATCGGTAGAGCCGACAAGGTCAACGGAGCCAAGATCTCGGACGACCCAGTCAGGCTTTGCATTCAACACCTGCTCCAACGAATGGCTCGTGACAAGCCCGATAACTCGGCATCCGGCGGCCTTGGCAGCCAATATACCGGCCGGGCTATCTTCCAGAACGATGACATCGTCGGCCCTGCTAGAACCGATCGCCTGCAAGCCCAATATATAGCAAGCAGGATCCGGCTTTCCGTTCTCGACAGACTCAGCAGTTATCAGCTGAGACGGATGGGGCAACCCGAGCGCGTCGAGCCAGCCCTGAGCCAGAGGCTTCGAACCTGAAGTTACAATGGCCCAGGGTGTCTCTGACCCAATGACCCCCCGGAGAAAGGTTTCGGCCCCGTTGATAGTGGTAGCACCCTTGCCATGGATTGTAGGAATCCTACTCTCGATTTCCCGCACATCTGTAGGCGTGAGTCTCCCGTTACGCAAGACACTCTCACTGCCCCCCTCTAGTACTTACATTCCCAGCTGGCCTTCTCTGGACACAGCATGCGCAGTGTGTCTATGGTCCTCCTCCCATGGCAGGTTGCGAGGATCAACTCGGGATCCATGTTCAGCTCTTCAGCGATGCTACTCATGGTTAAGATTTGCCAAGTTCAGGGACCGATTCGTCAACTCACGAGCTCCAGAACCGTCCGACAGCAGCGGTGGAGTCGATGAGCGTGCCGTCAAGGTCTAGTAGAAGACCGCGGCAGGTCACTGCCTCCGAGGTGGATACAGGATTCATAGCAGGCTAAGGAGGGGGCCGCGATGTAGCAAGAGTCGCAACAGTCCTAGGGACAAGGGAAGGTACCGGTTATGCGTTGGTACTGGGCCGGGTGCAGCCGCAGTTACAGATGGAAAGACGATGGTGCGATGGCTACCAACTTGACAGTGATGAAAAGATGCGTTCTTATCTACCAAGGAGAATTCTCTGGCGGCAATGCCCCGCAGCAGACGATGCAGCTGTCTGATCATGGTTGGCGGGATTTTGCAGATCAATCTCTGGTCCATTGCGTGTCACACACGAGTCGACGACAAAGTTACTTTGCAAAACACTGCCGAAACTGCTTCCAAAAGCACTACAGAACCATGTTCATCACATCCATCTGACTCTGGTGTCTCTTTGATTACGGACTGCATCGATCGACCCGTTATGGCAGTCAAGCCCGTCTGCATCGTGGCCAAGCTGGCCAAGTCGGCACGTACCGGCGTTCAAGAGTCCTGTGCCCAATCCTTTCACGAACCTCGACTGCCGCGTTATTTGAGGCAAGCCCGATGAAGGTATCGTGTGCACTCTGGCCTCTGGCCAGCGTGTTCTGTCGATCTGCAAGGATGCTCGGTCACCCTCCTCCCTTACTCTTGAATGGAGACTTGATTTGGAAGTGAATTGGTTCACGAAAAGTGAAGTTGTATCTGTAGTGAAACGACAAAGAATTGGGAAGAGAGCTGAAGCAGATGAGCAGTTGAAGGTATGGGTAGATTTAAATATACATGTATACATATGTGAGTATACATACGCATATATAAGAGAGCCGCGACCAAGGAAGTAGGTCAGGTCATAATCTCATCACTAGATAGAACAACCAAACCAAGCCGCCCTTTCGATATCTATCTATATATATTTTGACACATTTGAGGCAAAAGAAAGCGACCAGCCGTGTACCGACCAAAGATGGGTACGTCATCCGAAGTCCCTCCCACTCCAGGTGTCCACGACTGGGTCGACCGGCACGGGAACTCTGGCTCAGAGCTCATCAGCGAGCTCCATGTCCGCGTCCCGACGGCGAGAGTTGACGGACTGTTCGACTTGGGAGACCAGACCAAACCGCCCTCTCGCCTCGCCAGCTACTTTAGTCGAGGCCCGGACTTGGCAAAGCGCAAAGCTTGTGTAGTCGTGAGCGATCGGTTGCCTCGAGCGCAGCAGGACAAGATTGATGAGTACTTTAACCGGTGTAGAGAACGAGGCCTCCTCGAGGACCATCATATCTTGCGACTTTCCATCGACTCACCCACCCACAAAGATATTACCCAAGTATACAAGGTCGTGGCGGCCGCTGAGCACCTCGCCCTTCGTCGCAGGGATTTGTTTGTGGCGATCGGAGACAAGGACAGCCTCGACGTTGTTGGGTTCGCTGCGGGCATCTATCGGCGATCGACGCCATGGATTTTGATACCAACGGATCTAACAGGCCTGATCCACTGCTCCTCCTGCCTCGACAAGGTCAGCATAAATCATCATCCTTATCAAGAGCCGACCAACATCTGCGAAGACCTCTTCGCCTTGTCTCACCCCCCCATCGCTAGCCTTTGCGACCCAAGCTTCATCGCCGACTCCTTGGACAAGGCGGATATCCGCAAGGGGCTGGCCGAAGTCGTCAGCATTGCCGCCGTTCAGGGCGGTGAGCTTCTGGACCATGTCGAGACGCTTGTCGGACAGTTCGCTTCCGCCACCGACGAGACTGCAGCATCATTTCTCGTCTCGGCCGCCTGGGAAGCGTGCTCCTCGCTGGCGAACACGCAGCGGGGCTCAGGCTCGACGCTGGGCGTCGAGGCTGCTGTAGCCAGCGTGAAGGAGGCTGCGGGCTACTATGACCATGCGGAATCGACAGCTATCGGCACAGCTGTCACCTGCTCTCTCCTGTTCCTGCGCGACAGGGTGACAGCCGCCGAACTTGAGCGTGTTCTGAAGCTCTTCAAGCATGCCAGCCTGCCCGTGTATGATGATGAGCTAGATTCTGAGCGGCTCTGGGAATGCATGACCCGGTTCGTCGGAGAGCATGGCGAAGCAGTTGTCGGAACCTTCCTTGGAAAACGTGTTGACCTCGACCTAGCCAAGAGCTTCAGTTCGACGGACCTCTGCGCCGCAGGCTCGGCAATCGAGAAGCACTGTAAGGTGGAGGGCATCGACCTGAACCGGAGGGAGAACGGCACTGATGCCCCTGCCGATGAGCTGGTCTCCCAGTCGCCCCTCACGGTGCGATACCACGTTGCGTCGGTGCCGGATCTCTTCCACTTCAGCAATCCAACACTCCACGGCTATTGCTCCGGCAAGAGGGTCCTGGCTGTGGTAGATGCCCATCTGGGAAGCCGTGTGACCGACCTGGTCCGCAGCTATTTCCATGGGCGAGCCGACTTCCGTCTTCTGGCCATGCACGTCTCCAGTATTGGGAAAGACACGACGAGCACAATGAAGGTGGTGGATTGCGCGCTCGACTTTGGCCTGACTCGTCGTGACTTGTTCGTTGCCATCGGTGGCGGCACCATCATGGACGTCGTCGGGTTTGCAGCACAGCTGTACAAGGGAGGCACGCCGTATCTGCGCATCCCCACGACGCTCGTGGGCATGATCGACGCCGGGGTGGGCGTCAAGGTGGGCGTCAACTTTGGCTCCCACAAGAACTTCATCGGAGGTTACTATGCCCCCGTAGCATGTCTCAACGACGCGAGGACGTTTCTTCCGACGCTACCGCCCCGCGAGTATGCCTGCGGGCTGGCCGAGGCTATCAAGATGGCTCTGGTCAAGAGCCGAAGGCTGTTCGACGTGATTCGTGAGCATCAGACAGATCTCGCCATCAATGAGTACACGGATGAAGTCATCTACATATCGATACGGACGATGCTGGAGGAGCTGCAGCCCAATCTGCGGGAGGACTCGCTCATTCGGATAGTCGACTTTGGGCACGAATTTGGCCACATCATCGAGTCGCTGGCTGGCTTCACGATTCCGCACGGCGAATGCGTGAGCATGGGGATGGCCATCTCATCATCTCTGGCCCATCTCAAGGGAAAGTTCTCCGAGTCCGACCTGGAACAGACCCTGGAGTGCCTGATTCGTCTCGGGCTGCCAATCGCGACCGACTGCGATGTCGGTACGGTCTGGAAGAAGATATCGACAGATGGCATCGAGCATAAGGATGGGAAGCTGTGGCTCGCGGTGCCCGAGGGGATCGGCAAGGGTGGATTCATAGACGAGATATCTGATATAAGCGAGACGATGCTCGAGGATGTGGTGCTATTACTATTTTCTTGGAGCAACGAGAGGCTGCAGAACCCCGACAAGGCCGAGGAGGGACGACAGCGACTTCCGAACAAGCTATTGTCTTCGACCTCGCCAGCTATCGAGTCGGCGTCATCGCCATCAACATCGCCGTCGTCATCATCGTCGTCATTGACAGTCTCCACAGCTTCATCACACCCCTCTCCTCTCAGAGCCGCCGTCATCGGCGCCTCAGGCGACATTGGTTCGAACTTGGCACAGTATCTCGCCGAAAAGGGCGTCGAAGTAACTGCATCTGTAAGAACATCATCTCTCCAGCTGCTGAAGCGTCGGACCAGCGCCGCGATGCGCGTCTTGCCGGGCCACCCCCTCGATAGGGCAAATCTCGAGGCTATGCTGCGAGACGTCGACGTTCTCTACAACATGGCAGCCATCGTCAGCCTCAGCACGAAGCCCGAGGATGCCGCACAGGTCATCGCTCTTAACGGCTTCGGCCAGGGAATCATAGCGTCAGTCATCAAGCAGGCGGGGCGGGAATGGGACGTCACCGTCGTTTACCCTTCGTCTCAGCGAGTCCACCTGCTCGAGGACGACCCCGCTGTGAACGAGTGGATCCAACACGCGGCCGAGTTCTATCACTCGCACGAGGGCATGCTCCTTTCTGAGCCCGACTACACCGAGACGCTCGACGGCCTGGCACATAAGCTATTGGCCTCGCGTCCGCTGCCGCCTGGTCACAACACTTATGAGATATCCAAGCGCCTCGGCGAAGTCTTGTTGTCTTCACTGCCCCGGCACTCTCTGTTGCGAATCTCGGGCGTTTACGGGCCTGGGTTTCGCCGTGGATTTGTGTCGAGGGCGGTGAATCCCGTGCCCGGTCGCAAGGAGGAGGCCGAGATTCGCGACTTCATCTACATGGATGACCTCAGCGAGCTGCTGCTCAAAGCTTACACGTTCGCGGGGGTCTACGATGCGGCATCGGGAGAAGACGTCAGCTTAGAGGAGGTCTGGAGGCTGGCGGGCGAAGAAGCTCGCGCCGATGGCCGAGCTCACCCGGTTCAGGCTTTTGACGGTGTACCTCGGACGCCAATCCGGCTGGACGTTGCCTTTGCTCGGAAGTTGCTGGGCCGGGACTTTGTACCCTTCCGAGAGGGCTTTAAACGCACCGCGAGAGGTGGCCTCGGCCACCGGGACTCGTTGGTTCGAAACGGCCGTGACCAAGGCAATCGGGACTCGGTCGCCAACAAATACAGCCCTCGAGGTAGACCAGCCCTCGTTCTCGACATTGGTTCGACGTATATGCGCACCGCAATCATGACACAGCAAGGACTGATCGACATATCATGTGTGCCCAGCCCGAGTAAGCACACATCGCCACACAGCTCCCTCGCCGAGCTCCAGGATCGCCTCATCAACACCATTGTCCAGGCGACGGAAGACATGGCGGGCTCTCATCCGGAGCTCTCTCTGCGCGACCTCGGCATCTCTTTTGGCGCGGTAGTCTCCGACGGCGTTGTTCGGGATGCCAGCATCTTCTGGGGCGAGGCCGCCAAAGGCTACGACATTCAGCTCGCGCTCTCGAAGCGCCTCCCTGGACTGCGCATCCTAATAGTGAACGACATCTCTGCCGCTGCTTGGAGATACAAAGACGAAGGACGATTCTGTCTCATCACAGTCAGCTCCGGTCTCAGCAACAAAGTCTTCAATCTCCAGCTCGACACCCCCGACAAGCTCGACGTCGGCGCTCATGGCACGGGTGGCGAAATGGGCCACGTCCTTGTCGAGCCTCGGGCCGTCGACAACATGGTACGCATGGCGATGTCTCAGGCGCTCATGTACCCAGAAGAGTTTTCACAATCCGTGCTTGCTACCCTGACGGGTGGCAACGCGCACAACATCGACGCGCAGCAGCTCGCAACCGCGGCCAAACAAGGCGATGCGTTCTCCCTCAGGATCGCCGACGAGGCCGATGTTCCGGTATGCCCTTGCGGAAACCTCGCCGACCTGTGCTCCTATAGCTCGGGCCGCGGTACCCTGCGCCAAGCGCGGAGACTGGCGAGCAAGTTTGGCGTCGACGCGGCAGATGTCACGGACGAGTGGCTGCGTCGCGGCATCGCCTCGCGACACCCACTCGCCGTTCGTGTCCTCGGCGAGGTCGTGTATCCTCTGGCGCTACGTATCCTGCAGCTTTCGGCGGACCTCGGCCTGGAGAAGTTCATAATCACGGGCGGGTTCGTGACGAAGACGGCTAAAGGTGCGTACCTGCCAGCGCTTCAGCAGCAGCTACGCCGCTTCCTGCACACCACGGGGTTTTTCAGCGGCTGGACAGACGCGGACTTGACCAGTCTTGTACGGATTGGACCCTCAGATGACAATGACGGGCTGGTCGGCATGGGCAACCTGATACAGCACCTGCAAGGTCAGTACCTTGCCATTGAGAAGCCCATCGGCGCTCCGTCACTGGCCGTCGTATCTCGCCCCCTAGCTCGATGCGGCACCCTTGAGGTCCTCGCCAAGGTCCTCTACGCCGGCATCTGTTCGACTGATCTTCAAATCCTGCGTGGGGAGAGGGGCTTGGAACCTACCGTCCTCGGCCATGAAGGAGTCTGCCAGGTCGTCGAGGTCGGTAGTCAGGTTAGGGGTCTGCTACCCGGCGACAGCTTTGTCCTGTTGCCGAACAACCCGCTGGACGACCACGAGAAGATTGGCCACAACCGTGAAGGGCTCTTTCAGGAGTACATCAAGTTTGGCCAAGAGTTCATCGATCGCCGTCAGGTGCTTCCTCTGAGCACCCCGGCACCTACGGTAACTCATACACTCATCGAGCCGTTGTCGTGCGTGCTGGCCGCCCAAGAATGCATCAAGAAGCGTGCGGCAGGAAAGAACATACTCATCGTCGGTGCAGGGGCGTTAGGCCAGCTCTTTGCGGTTGTCAATTCGGACATCGCTGCCAACGTCTTTCTCGCCAACAGGTCCAGAGCACGCCTCGACTCTGCCATAGCGCAGGGCATCGTGAAGCCAGAACACGCCTTCGTACCGGACGATATGGCTGCGCAGATCCAGCGAGTTTCCCAAGGCGAGGGCGTCGACGTCGTCGTGGTCTGCGTATCCCTGGGCCAGGCGAAGACAGTAGCTCAAGAGGCGCTCGACTACGCCAACCCTGGCGGTTGCGTCTACCTGTTTGGGGGTTTCCTTTCCAGCGACGTTCTCGACGCTGGTGACAGCAAAGTGCCTGTATGGCCGATTCGCACAGGCTGGAAAGTGGAGCGAATTTGTGTCAAGGGGAAGTCCCTGGAACTGGCAGGGCATCGAGGAAGCCGAGAATCTCATGTCATGGAGTCGGCCAAGATGATTGAGGAGCACAAGCTATCATTTGGGCGCATTGTGTCCCATACCGTCTCTCTCAGCGAGGTACCCAAGATGATGGCACGCATGGGGTCAGACGTAGGGCGGGTCGTTATAGATATGACTCGCAGCGCAAAGTCCGCCGGGAGCGATGACCCTCGACCCGAGCCTACTGAGGAACTTCCGTGGCGCTATTTCGAGGCCCAAGCCAACCTCCCACCGAGCCAGGTTGATGACCTCGCTCTCGAAGGCGGCAGGCCCATTCTGGGCTTTGTCAACCCCCCTTCCTGGGACAACATCTGCAGAGCCGTCCAGCCCGCCCTTCGTACGCGTGCTCTACGAGCCAAGAAGCACTATATCTGGGTTGGAACCGGTGCTTGGGGCTTCATGATGGCTCTCGTGAAGGAGCTGGCACCCTCAGAGTCTTACCACGTCTTGCAAACGCTTGATCCAGTAGCGCTCAGCGCTCTCTTGGCGACTATTCGGCTTGAATCCACCGTCTGCATTGGTATTAGCCAATCGGGCACGACCATCGAGACTGTGATGCTCATGGATACGCTGCGCGAGCTCTTCGACGGTGCCGGACTAGACTACCGCAATCACTTCGTCTGGATGACCGACACTTATCAGCAAGTGCTTGATACGGAGTGCGGTGAGGCCGTCCTGCGCTCGAGGGGCAAGCACACCTGGGACGATGCCGAGTTTATTCCCGTCAATGTGCCGGGCCACAGTGCTATCAACGCTCTGTTCAGCGTTCCCCATTCGATCCCGATGTTTCTATCGTTGGCTATCTTGCTTGGTATGGACGATACGCATCGCATATATCAGGAGTATGTGCGCTCCCGCCATGACGTTGGCCGGAGCCTACTGCCAACGGCTTCCTCGGTGGCCCTGAACAATACGAGCCGTCTCAGCGTCCACGTCGACGCTGCCATACGAACGCCTGCAATGGAAAACCTCGTTATACAGCTGATCGAACAAGCTCTGGGTGCCAAGGCCGACGGCTTCAATCCAAAAGTTGATGTCAGAAGTGCGCATGCGAGCGACAAGGCTATCGTCGCCGTCAACCCCCCGAAGATTGTCAACTCCGAGGCCCACGTGGCTGATGGCTCCAGCGACGAATCCTTCCTCGAGGCTACTAGTACAGTTCCCGTGCAGCATTCGACGCCTCATCTATCTATCACGAGGGCAATGCTCACGATGAACGCACTCTCCATCTTTGTTGCCTCCATCGCCTACCACAGAAGGATCAACTTTGTCTCGCATCCACGCGTCGCCTTCTACAAGGAACGGGCGCTGTCGTTGTTCAACCTGCCCAGCTTTGGCTTATCCGGCATACGTGTGGCCAGTCCGGATACCGTAGGTGACATCGTTCGCCTCAACTCGCAGCACACCGAGCCCGTCCAAGTTCTGCGATACGGGGGCCTTGATCAAGGTCAACGATATGAATTCCCCGATCTGTGCATCGACGGCGAGACCTGGAACCACTCACGTTATCAAGCAGCCCAGGCCGGCTGTCTCCATGTCATCTTGGTTCCGGACCGACGAGGCGTTGCTATCCATGGCATCTCGGATACAACCCTAGAGGCAAACATGCGCATGCTTCGCGCTATCGCCCGGGCGACACAGGAGACGCTACCAGGGTCCTTGATTTTTCGCGTGGCAGAGAACTAGTTGCAGTTTCACGGTCTCTATCTCACAGGGCGCGGGGCTATTCGGTATGTACGTCAGTGATAGAAATCGACATGTCCCAAGCTGTGCCGGGAGGTATATTGTACCGTGCAAGACCACCGAATGGATAACCAAGATTTCGCTCCGCCCATATAAAATCCAAGTCTTGGTGTGTGCACAAAACACCAGGTCGTCAATTAAAACAAATAAATTATCAACACAACCACACTGACTACCATGCTACATCATGTATACTATTCCCAAGCACTCGTCTGTACCAAATAAGCACGATATCGCTTTTTCGATGGTGCCACAGGGGGGTGGTTTAGACCCAACTAAGCCGACTCATTGCCTACGACGATCTCGTGGCAGACGGTTAGCCACTGCGCTACAGGTGTTATCTTCTGTTTCCACGGTGGAAGCAGGAGGGGTGTCGTGCTCGTGACATGGGTCTGCAAAGATGATCGCCGCTGCATCTTGCCGCTAGGTTGTGGTTTCTGTGGAAGCCCGAAGCGAATGGAACAGGCGGAGAACGCCGTTGTGGTCACACACGCTACATCGTTGTTGAAGAAGACAGGAGCCCGCCCGCCGCACGAGAACACGGAGGATGGGTTATGGCTAAGGCCGAAATGCACTGTCCCGTTTCATGGGCGCCACGGGCGGCGGCAGTCTGGCTGGCTGGATCGGAGAGGTAGAGACGAGACTAGACGGACGGACGGCCTCTGGGTGCCTAGCCTAGGTGAGACTCGGACTGTTTGTGTCGGCGGTCCGGATGCTGTGACTGTCCTTGTCACATGTGGCCACGAGAAATGTGCTCTAGCACTACTTGGTACCGTCGAGAGCCCGCCGGTCTACCCACAGCGTGAACACCCAATCGATCACATGATGCCATGCTCGAAGGCACCTGGGGCTGGTCATACAGCAGCGGGGGAGGGGGACATCGCCATAATCCCCTTCAGTGACAAGTGTTTGTTATCGCTTTTGCATCTCTTGGTCGACACTGTCAAGATCTGGGGTTACACTCCACACGCGTGCTGCTTTGGCGTTATTCTTCCGGGTCTTGCGGGTCGATCTTGGTTTTCCAACTCGGGTTCCCCTTGCCGAGCGGATATGATTTGTGCTCACGTCAGAGCTGCGTTCCTTGGCCTTTATCCTGCCCTTCACTGTATCTTCTCTCGTGTGACTCTAACGGCTTGAAGAAATCTCTGAAACAGCCATGTTATGCAACGTTTTTACATAACTCCCCCCCGGGGTCTACTGGCGGTGTTCCGTATGAAAGCTACACATGATGCGAGTCTGGCCGTCCCGATCTACTCGGATTGAATCCGTGGGTGACGCACCTCAAATATACTCTTCCTCCAGTTCTGAGGCAGAGGCTAAACCTCTGAAGCCTCTGTGGAATTTCTGCAATACGTTGATTCGTCATTCGACCGGCCGAGGATATGGTGAGACATGGAACTCAAGTGCTTCAGAGGTCCTCCATTTCGGAAGAACTAGTTGGTACGAAGTGGTATCCTCTCTAGTTGTAAACATTGGAAGCAGATACCATCCCGTCTCCACGGCCCTTCATTGTCATGGAACGAACAAGAAAGCCTGTTGCGCCATAACACCAACTATAAAAGGAGGACGTTGCAATGCCGAGATCATTACCGTGGCTTACACATATACGTACCGTAACATTCATTGAGCAGCTCACAATAAGCGGAAGCTTAACCGACCATGCATGTTTCGTCCGTCTTTTGTTGGACCAAGACCATAAAGTCTAGCGAAGTTGGCTCTAGTATACAAAATTGTAAACATGCGCAAAGCCTCTATCAAGTAGGTTGTGCAAGTCTAAAATCTATCTAAATCATCGATCCCTTTTCGATGTCCCAGTCACTTTTGCTCCCTCTATGTGGAGGACATTCTCTCTCTGGGATTCAGATTAGAGCCGCTGGCTCAGGTGTCTTCAGTATACTCCTGTCTCTCCATGACTCTTCAACAATATCACTCAGGCGGCTGATAATGTGGTTGCTATCCCATCTCATTGTCAAGGTAGAGGTGCGGTCATCGTCCATTGTCCGACTGCTGTAAACACTTGGTGTGTACGGTCGACAAGGATGGCGCATTGCGGCTTCCAAACGTCGATGCGTCCATACCGGCTCGAGGTCCCGCAATGCGGATGATATGGTACTCCAGGTGCGTCCAAACAGGCTCGCCCTCGAGTCTCTTGATGCTGGTGGCAGAACTCTGACCATATCGCCGTTCGGGTTGGCTGAGATGTCGCGTGACAATGCTTTTCCATGCCAATCAGCTGTGGGCCCCGACGAACCTACCACGGCGTTTGCGAAATTGGGCCGTGGCCTGTTTGTATTATTACCAGCTTCCATGTCTTCTGGTCTTCCCCTGTCATGCCAAAAAGCCGTTGAAGCCCTGCTCCTTGCCTGGCTCATCCGGTTGGTTGATGATCCTTTGGATGCGTGGGATTTAACTCGAGGTATAGGCAGTGAAGCTGCCATGATGATCGTCAATGTTGACTCCGTGAAGCTCGAGATTACAAAGACAAACCCCACAGCTAAGTAAATCATATCAGAGTCTGATCTATCCAAACTCAAAGCAGGGGGGGGGATACTCACAAGCTAATGCGGTGTCATTGTTATTCGGAATTTGACTGCACTGAGTGAAAGCAGCAAGTGCGGCTATGACACCCATTGCCATGGCAAATAAGACCAGGGGCCTGCTCAACTTCCACATATTGTGTTCGTAGATGGCCACGAGCGGCAAGAGAGCCAAACCCACGTCCGCTGCACCAGAGCATCCACTTGCAGTAACACCAATAATAACACCTGCCCGGGAATTCCAGCACGGTCTTGGCGCAGAAGACAAGTCGAGGTGGCATTCCACCAACGGGAAAAGAGCAGGAGGCCATGTTGTGAGGTTGACGCTGACCAGGATACAAAAGATAAGCCACCAAAGCTTCTTGCGACTTCGAGGTGCAGCATCCTGGGTATCCATTAGGCGCAAAAGCGTTAAGCCATAGGATGTCTTTGAAAGAGCAGTTGAGCCCACGAGGAAGAGCCCGACCAGCCCTCCGTACAGTGCCTTTGGGTCCTCAGGGCCAACAGTCAGGTTGGTCAGTAGGGCCGCGACCAATAGTAGTACCTGTTGAAATAGGGGTCAGATATGACTTCTCAACATCCACTGGCTCGATCAAAATAGACACTGATACTGGAAGGACTGACCCATGAAGCGATCAATGTAAAACCGTCCCACCTGACATCAAAATGCTTAACCACCTGGCGCGATACCCGCGCCAAGAGAAATATGAGTGCGACTCCAGCTAGACAGCAAGTCGTGATGACAAGTATCCAGTTGAAGTTTTCATCCTCATCCATGCCGTTGATCCTTTAAGCCCAATCAGGTTGCTCAGGCCGCTGTCGAGATGGTCAGAGGAGGACGAGCTAAAGAGGCGGCGGGTTCTTAAGAGGCCCCATCGAGGAGAGAACATCCAGTGTTGCTGGGGATTCAAAAGGTCGGACCCAAATATTTCCAGACAAGATGGAAAGATGTAGGGGCTATGTGGAAGGACAAGGCACATTTAAAGATATGCTGGCCCTTTTCTTGACCCTTAATTAACACCGAGACATGGGGAGCCTGTGCCAACCAGGATTCTTCATTCAGTAGTAGATTACAAAGCGATCATGAACGTAGAAAAGGCCGTATTTAATGGCGCCTTTGTGACCTCAAGTTTCAAACCATGGGGAGCGTAACTGGTTATGGACCTATATTGGGCCCATATATAGCCATAGTTCGCTGGTGGAGGTAGGACGGCCGAGTGCTGTCTTGGCTCAACCTTTAATCACGGTTAGAGCAAGTAAGGAATTCGCGAAGGGTAACCAATGTTGGTACCAGGGATACTGTGGAAGCTGTATGGAGCGGCAAAATCCATCGAAGACGTGTCCTGGAAGTCAGCGTGAAACAACGCAATGATTGACAGGAGGCACCTCATGCGGTCGATCCAAACCTGATGGAATATTCCTCTAAGACCACACAGCCCGCCAAATTTGACTGAATCTTTGCCGATCAGGACTGGAGTGCTGAGAGACCCATCAATGATCAAATGGGGATTAGTTGCCGCAGCCCTGGAGGCGCGTCTCATCGATCTGCATACGGGCCTGCTTAGACCAGATTCACCTCCGGACCTAACTACAAGCAGGCAGAGAGCTCCCTTTTAGGAAAAATCTCTCTCTCGGCTGGATGGCTCGCCGGACGATAAGGCGAAGTGCAGGCGCAGTTGTGAAAAACCCAGGTCGAGCAGCATCTCATCAGCGGATACTTCATGATGAAGCCGAAAAGTACGGCACAAGTGACAACTGAGAAGTTCAGCCATTCTAAGAGCTTACCAAGTCAAATTTGTCTACGGAGATTTTTCATGGTGCGGCAACGGCTAAAGTCCTGTCACAGTGGACCTCCGGCTGTCTACGATCACGGACTAGCGGGAGTACCGAGTAACCATTCCTGCTTTGGTAAAGTCAAGTCCAGGCAGTTCAACGGCAGACGGCTTGTCGTGCGTTAGCCTTATCAGGAATAGATTCAATCAATTGGTGCCCGGCCTTCGGTTCTTTCCGCGCACGCCGCTGCCAGGAACAGCGTCTGGTGACGGAGAACAGCATGTTTGAAGGATTGCGAGCGCGACTTCTGGTAATGCGCGAGGCCACCAGGAAACTCGTAGCATTTTCTGCAATACACTTGCCCTCGGCTGTGTACGAGTCCTCCCTTCTTGGCCGAGTGGTACCGGTAAATTGTGTGATAGACGAAGACGCATGCGGACTTTGAGTGGTCTTAATTTATTCGTTCGTTTGATTGGTCATGTCTGCTTCACTCCGCTTGGAATAAGCGACAGGCTGGCCTACGGCTCAGAGAGAGGGCGTGTCTGCAAAGACATTCAAAAGGCCCTGGGGAGTCCGAGCTCCTCTGACTCCAGCCTCGTCTACCTTGCGCCTAATTTCCCTCTCCTCCTCGTCTGTGACTTGAACTTGGGCTGCACCAATGTTTTCCTCCAAGTACTTGATCCTTTTCGTTCCGGGGATAGGAATGATATCGTCACCTTGCTTCAACAACCACGCCAGTGCAAGCTGGCCGGGTGTGGCGTTCTTCGTCTTTGCGATTTCCGCGAGCTTGTCAACAATCGCCAGATTCTTCGGGAAGTTTTCCTCGTTGTAACGTTCAAGAATGCGGCGAAAGTCATCCGGGGCGAAGTCTTGCGTGGACCTGACCTGCCCAGTCAGGATACCACGCCCAAGCGGCGAATAGGCTACAGTGGCAACGCCGAGCTCCCGGCAGGTAGAAAGCAGGTTTGTGCCGTCCTCATTCTCGATCGCCAGGTCCCATGGGTTGTATTCAACCTGCACGGCCGAGATGGGGTGCACGGCATGGGCCCGGCGCAGAGAGGTGGAGCTGCACTCCGAGATGCCAAAATGCTTGATCTTGCCCTCGCTCTTCAGCTTGACCATTTCCTGCACTGTTCTCTCGATGGGGGTCTTCTCGTCAAGCCGATGTATGTAGTATAGGTCGATGCAGTCGATCCCCAGCTTTTGTAGACTCTGCTCGCAAGCCTGTCGACAGTAATCCGGAGAACTGTCTATACCAATACCATCGGCAGATATCTTGATGGCGAATTTTGTAGCCAAGAAGATGTCGCTTCGCCTTTCGGGGTGCATCTTGAACCATTTACCAATCAGCACTTCGCTGTCGCCGTAAATATCAGAAGAATCCCAGAACGTGCAACCGAGCTCCCAAGCCCGGTCAAGAATGGAGAAACGCTCCTCGTCGGCGCTGGGAAACGTTAGAAAGGCCACCAAAGTTTCAGCAAAGGGTAAAGGTGCAAAAGCTCATCGATTTTTGGAGACTCAAGGATTGCTTACCCTGCGGACCCATAGCTGATGCCGCCCAAGCCCATCACCCCGAAGCCGATTGCTGCAACCTCTGGCCCATCTCTTCCGAGATGTCTGGTGGGGAATCTGGCTGCGGAAGACATGACTTGGAAGGTTAAAAAATCACAGCTCAAGGACGAGTTTTCTGGAAACTGTAAAGTCGGTTGGTTGCAAATATTGCAGGGGTTGTGACTGAACCCTTTTCTCTCAAGAAGTGGTAGCAGCTATTCTCTTATACTTTTCACTTGCATGCAGGCCTGCGCATTTAGGGCTCTACGGCCGATCCTATTGATGCCGGACTTAGGACGCGGACAATGCGGCCGCACCATCCGCATCGCAGTGTGGGGCAGTGTTCCGCACCCTTTCTCCGCCGACAGGGATCACTCGCGCTGGATGCGCATGAGTTGCATCCGTTCCCAGGTATTGGCCTGATTACCTCAGCCTTGTGGCTGTAAAAATTAAAGAGGTAATTGCAAGTCTAGTTATGCTATGTGTTTGTAGCAATCATGAGTTCCAGTGCTGCTGTGAATGCATTACTCATGACTGTACCATCACAGGGCTTGTCAAACATCATTGTAGCAGGTGGACAACACTTGATGCTTATTATGGCTGGTGCTTTCTCCTTGATTGCGTGGGGATAAGAGGGGAAAACCAGAAGAGAAACCGAAAGTACGCATTATTAATGCCATTGGCAAGATAAATTAGCACCGACTGATCGTAGAAGCTGCAGGAAATGATGCAGAATACGGCCTTCTGTAAAGAAGGTAGGACTTTTTTAGACTAGGAAAAGCGTCATTATTTCATTACTGGGGATCTTTGCTTGAATCCTGCTACGTATCACATGGCTGAGGGGGTTTGTGAATTAACCCGTTATATATAGACATCAGAACAAAAAGGTGGCAAGTAAACCCATCCTCGCCCCTGATACTCGACCGGAAGGTGACTAAATCTGTACAATCAACGATCAAGGCTAGAGCTGTTGAAAAGTGTGTCAGCCTCTCAAATACCAGCAGGCTGCCCTCTAGCAATGTATATGTAACGTCTCTATAAAGGATGGAATCAAAATCGATGGGCGATGCGGTGATGGCCATATCAATGGGCGCATCATTGGAAGCAATCCATGTTCTGAGTCTTGGATGATGCTTTATTACAAGAAAGCCAAGTATTCGCTACGCTCTTCCACCAGTACCATAGGTGCCGCCGAAGCATCGAATTGATAATATCATCTAGACGTGGCACCGGGCTTGGGCAGACAGCTCCCCAATGATGGCAGAGTCGCATGGACCTGGGCCTACTAGTATGGACTATTTGTATTCTTTAAGTTCCTCTACTAAGCCGGAACGACAATGAGTGTCCAACGATGGCAGAGTCGCATGGACTTGGGCCTACTAGTATGTGTACACTAATTGTTGTGATGAAGGTTGGAGCGTGATTGGCAAGCAGCCGTGGGTTTCGAAATAAACACGACAAGGTGGGGATTCATTGGCTCATTTGAATCAAACAAGCGAGAACGAACAAGATCACCATGGCGCCCGAGCTCGTTGCTGGTATTCTTGTGTTGTTTGACGATTGCCGTCTTGGCGCGAATTGGCTCCCTTTTCGTCCCTTCTGGACTAGCAAATTTCCCAGCAGCACGGACAAACCGCTTGGCGCCTCCCAAATGTTTTCTTTCCCATAGGTTGCCCCCTGACAAGTTTGCCGCCCGTATCAGCAAATTGGGTCTCTCGGACATGGCCAGGGAACAGTATGCTTGGCTCCCGATGTTTGCGTTGGACAAGGGGCCCACAGAGAGGGCTGGGCTACGAGTGCTGTAGAAGGTGATACGGCCTCGGGATGTGGCGCGTCGTCCTCATGCGCACGCGTGGCCTTGGAACAATTCTTTCCCGGCGGCCGTTTCCTGAACAAGCCTGCGCCTCAAAATTTGCTTCTCCATGAAGGCCGAGTTCTGGAGCCTGCAAATGGAAGAAACAACTGTGCAAAACATTGGACAAGTAAGGGCCAAGAGAATTTTTGGAATAGGGGCGGAAGGCCTCTTATCAGCCTCAACCCGTGCTGTCTAGAGCGTCCTGGACCAGGTCAGGGGATATCCCAAACGTCAGACCCACCAGCTTGCTAAGGAGGCGAGGGAGCCGCTGCCACGTTTGCATACAAGTACGCAAGCACGCCGGGCCCACATAACTGGCGGACTGCCGAATGGAAGTGTGGCTCGGGAGCCGCTGTGTCGGCTATTTCCAGTTTTTATGCTTTTCGACCCGAGGTGCTAGCGCTGGGCGTTTCGTCGATCCATGCTTGTGTCAATCAAATTCATTACATCCACAGGCAGTCTCAGCGCCAACAAATGAGTATGTTCGTGGGGGGCAAGCAGGGGCTGCGTATCGATCATCTCAATCCTCTGAGGCAATCTGCCCAGGAATGTTGAGTTCGCGTAGGGCTGACCGGGAAGAGTCTCAACTTAAGTTTGCTGCTAGCCCGGGGGGGGGGGCGGTTTGTCGGCAAGTTCCAAGGTTCGAACGGTCTCTGCCCCCAAACACGCTGAGGTTGCCAACCCATCAAGAAGAGACGAACTAGCCACCTTGCCGCCTGCCTCATGCCCAGTGCCGGAATGACGCCAGCCTCGCCGGCGGTGTATTTGCTTTCGGGCCATGCCAGTCCAGAATCCAATGTCGGACGACAGGCATTCTCAGCCCCGACCACAGTCATCCTGGAATCGAGTCAGTCGTCCAATCCCCGGACCTTGATGCTGATCCCCCCTTTTATCAATCCCAACCGGTGATCTGTGCCGTGCATGTGACAGAACCTTGACAGAACCTTGCTTTTCTGAGCCTCATATTACCTCAGCGGGCCGACCGGTCTCAGAGGCATACGTATTCAGGGCCAATTTTCTTGGACACAGCCAATGGCAGTACACCAATTGCGCTGCGGTGAGCTCCACTGTCCACCCGAGACCCTTCATATCTCCACCGCCATCGTGGATGCTCCCCCTTCGGGATGGGAGACGGAAACGATGCTGGGCCTCGCCGGGATCGTCAAAGGTTCCAGGCCTGATGCACCATGCACATAGCCCCCGAGAGGGCGGCAGTCTCCGCAAGCCTCTTTCTAGTGTAGCCGTCAAGGAACTTTGGAAACCTATCGGCACAGAGCTCCACTGCTCCCTCCTGTCATGGTGTGGATTCGGACCCCAGCATAATAATATCTTTGATGCGCGTCTAGAAACCCACCCGCTGCGGTTGCACCTAAAATGGGCAATCAAGCGCCCTCTTAAGAGCCGTGGCCCTCTGTGGCACAGCAGTGATGATGGAAGCTAGCTGACGTCTTCCCATCTGTGTCACGTCTGGTGGACTTGTGTTTCGATTCTTCCTTCTGTTTCTTCCTTCTTGTTTCCTCTTGGTCTTTGGACCACCTGACGTTGACTCGTCACAAGTTTTTCATTTCGTTTTTCTGTGCTGGCATATTCGTTCTTGAATACTGAGATTTATTGACCATCCCATTCGAGTCCACTTACCTTTCCTTCATATGTTTAGCCAGAACCGGCTCGTGCTTGCCTCCCCTTACGCCTGGTATCAGCCAGAGCCAGAGCCCCTTCCTTAACGCACCAACAAATACCAAATACCAAATCGTCATACAGCATGTCACTCCACCCATCCTCCGCGGCCAGGGATACCGGCAGGGACTCCCGGATCCCACAAAGGCGTGCCAACAGAGTCACGATGTGGCCTTCGCCATTCCAGCAGCAGCAGCACCAGAACCACGATGAAGAGAACAGCATGAACTGGCCCGGGCAATTTCGCAACACTCAGCGGTGGACTAGTACATTCGACGCTGAGGCATTGGCGTCTCGGATGAGTGTCTATGTCGGCGACGGCCTGCTCCCACAGAGCCAACCGGTACCAGACAAATGGACAGGACAATCACAACATCAGAAGTCGAGACACGGAGACCGGGCCACGTGGATGCAGAGCGTGCTGAGGGACTACGAGGAGGATTCCGCGCCAATCTGGGAGGGGAACTTCGATGTCGAGAAGAGGGACTCCTTCGCCAGCCGCCCTTCGGGTGTTAGTGAGAGGAGTTGGTACCGCGAAACGATCGACCCGGAAAAGTTCGAGTACCGGAAGCCGAGAGAGCCCCTGACCGAGGATCAGCTTAAACAGGCCGACCGTGCCGGGGGGCTCGTGACAAAAGAGGTGCTCGTCTACGACTTCCCCGGTGAAGGCACACTTGATGACCCTTACATGGTCTCATGGACAGAGAGTGACCCCGCCAACCCATTGAATTTTACCAAGGGCAAGAAGTGGCTCAACGCCATGATCCTGGCCATTGCCGTGTGGACTGTCTCGATTGCCTCGTCGGGATTTTCCCAAGGTGAGTACCTGTCCGTGTCCGCCCCTTCCAGCATGAAGCTCACCAATTCCCATAGGCACACGGGATATCAAGACCGACTTTGATGTCGATGACACCGTCGCCCTTCTGCTCACGTCAGCCTTTGTTCTGGGCTTTGCGATCGGCGCGCTCGCCCTCTCCCCGATGAGCGAGGTCTACGGTCGACGCGAGCTCTACATTTGGACATATGCTGCCTTTGTTGTTCTCTCGGGTGTTATAGGGCTTCTCAACTCTGCTCCCTTGCTCATCCTCGGCAGGTTCCTCGGTGGTATTGCTGGGTCTTTCACCCAGGCTGTTGCGCCTGCGGTCATTGCCGACATGTTCAGAGCGGACGAGCGTGGGTTCGTTCTTGCCATCTTCACACTGGCCGGCCTGATGGGTCAAATGCTCGGTCCCATCTTCTGTGGCTTCCTTGACGCGGCATTTGGCTGGCGCTCGCTGGCCGTCTTCATTGCTGCGCTCGCCGCCCCCACCTGGATCGCCATGACTTTCACGTTCCCAGAGACATATGCGCCCACCCTACTCCGTCGGCGCGCTGCCAAGATGGAGGCCATTCTCGGCAAACCACATCTCGTCGACGGTGTCGGGGAGGAGAAGACGCTCCTGAGCCAGCTCAAGGTCGGTGCTCTCAGACCGTGGCTCCTTCTGGCTTTCGAGCCCATCGTGGCACTGCTCAGCGTGTTCCTATCCGTGGTCCAGGGGACCATGTTCCTCCTGTTTGCGGCCTATCCGATCGTCTTCCAGCAAGTCCGCGGGTGGCGCCAGGGCATTGCTTCTCTGCCATTCCTCGCCGTCGCCTTGGGAATCGTCATTTCACTCTTCTACGCGGCCTTGTTCGACCAGAAACGTTACGCCAATGTCCTCGCCAGGAACGGCGGCAGGGCACCCCCTGAGGCCCGTCTCCCACCAGCGATGCTAGGCTCCGTCGCACTGCCCATTGGGCTGTTTTGGTTCGCCTGGACTAACGATCCGTCCACATTCTGGCTCATCTCTGTCAGCGCAGGTGTCTTCACAGGCTTCGGAATGGTGCTGCTGTACATGTCGTTGACAAACTACATTGTTGATACTTACTTGGGATATGCGGCCAGCGCCTTGGCTGCATCGACGGTGTGCAGGTCTGTGGCAGCTGCCGTGTTCCCTCTGTTTACGAGCAGCATGTACAACTCACTAGGCATTCACTGGGCATCATCAGTCCCAGGTTTCATGTCAGTCATCTTTGTCCCCTGTCTTTTGGGATTCTATAAATGGGGGCATATCATCCGAAGCAAGACCAGGTTCGCTCAGGAGGCATCTAGGATAGCTGAAGCAATGTCCGGTAGTAAGTGATGGTCAGACAGCACGCCTGAGCAGGACGGCACATCTTTCAATGTATATTAATTCGGTTCGATCAACCTTGTACGTCGGGATACAAGGTTGATTTGCACAAAGTCTGTAATTAAAATAGACCGCCTGACAACGACTCGCGTGTGAGCTTTCGTGAGATGCTAAGTTCGGACGACTGACATCAATGGTACCATTACGGTGTGGACTCTGTGCTTGTCTCCATCTACCGGAAAACAGTTTGTTCAGACCTCCAGTTTTGTGACCGTCCAAGACTGATGAATCCAAGTGTGAGCCAATTTCCATCACATTGTTCCCTGACCAAAGCATGACCACCGCGAACCCAAACGGGTTACTTCCTCACTGCCTTTCTTGCAAGCGTCCCAAGTCTTGGCCCTCAGCGACAACTGCCTACCTGGCTCCTCCAGAACAGTCTTTTCGACCTTGACGAGTAGCATTCCCTCGGTCAGGCCACCCCCGAGATCCTTCAGATTGATGAGCCTGTATCCTTCTTGCAACCTGTCGAGTCGTATGCAGGCCCATGAGGTGCACTGGTCTCTGATGAAGCCAGTGTGCTCGACTCTGAATCTGGAAGAGGTGTGAGCGCTTGTAATTCCTGCGATGAACGAGGCAAGGGTTATGTGTCAAATACCTTAGAAAGCTCAGCTCCTCGACAACGTGGCTGACATCCGGGAACTGCAGCTTCGATTCATCTTCTGGCCAGGTGGGGTGTTGGGTTTCTGCGGGCTTCGTCTCCATGCAGATCTCATCTTCGCCCAGTTTCATGAATTGATTTCTCTCGCTGTTGCTCTCGACGTGCAAGTAACACTTGACCCTGGGCCGGAAATCGTGAAAATCGTTATCGTGCACCTCAGGCGTGGCTGGAATGGCCCGCACATCTGAGTCGCCGTTGACCGTTGTGGACGAGACGCTAGGGCTCGTCTTGCTAGTTGAATCGTCGAATGTTCCAGCTCGCGGCATCGGGATGTTCTGTCCTGCCATGATGGTGACACGCAGACTGAGCTTCTTCTTCCCGGCGACATGTGCTTGGCAAGAGGCCGCCGATTCGGACTGATACCCAGGTGGCTTTAGGACCCAGCCGTGTGTGCCATCGAACATGGCGTCGTTGAGATGCATGGCCGTGTCCCAGTGTTGCCAGTTCAGCGAGACCATCTGCACGCCCTTGCGCCAGCACAATGTTGGGAAGTTGGGATTAGCCGAGCGGAGGCTGGCAGGGAACGTCCGTGCCAAGTAATTCTTGTTGTGCTGGAAGACATCCTTGTGCTTGGTCCTGTGGAGCGCCTTCAGCTTTTCTTCGCTGAAGCTGAAAATGTGGGCTGGCTTCAGGGAGTCTTTCGAGTTGAGAGATTTGAACGGCCCGGCGCTGTAGGTATATATGGCCAGCTTGTTCAGTGCGCAATCGATCTTTCCCTCCTTGATTTGCTGCTCTTCCGGAGGTGCGCCGTAGTACTCCCTCGCGGTCATCCTGCGGAGCAGTGCTTTCTGAGAGGGAAAAGAGTTGGACAGCTTGCTGGGGGCACACTTCTGGGCCTTCTTCTTCCCCTTGATGAGTATCTTCCTCTTGAGATCCGCGACCCTAGGTTGTTGTGTCTCAGGATCACACCCCGGTAGGGGATTCTCGAGTAGGAGGCCTGCCCATTCCTCCCTCATAATTTTGACCATCTCCTTGTGCTGGTCGCCGGTGGTGTGATCTTCCAGGCTGATGATGAGCGGCAGGTCGGTCTGTTCGAAAGCCACGTCCCTGATCGCTCTACACACGAGCCTGAATGCCAATCCGGTGCGAGCGCTGAGGTCACCTGCTATGGTCGGGAGGCAGTGGCAGACGCGCGGCTCGAGATCGAGCTTCTCGTCCCAGTCTTTGTTGGAGAGCGCCCACGATCGTGCAAGCGGCTTCCGGGAGGGCTCCCTCTTCCCGGCACCAGCTCGATCATCGAATTGGCTCTTCATCCACGAGAGAAAAGAGTCCAATGACCAATGTTCACTTTGCGCTGGCCGGAATCGGGGGCTGCGAGGGGGGTCGTTGCAGCGCGGGGAATTCCAGACATCAATCTCTACACACCTGCATCCTCCCCTGATGACCTATGCGCCTATGTGTTAGTCCACTATGTTATGCGTGGGCTTGCCTACATGTCTTGGGGGGATATAACTCGCCTTTCGATATTGTTCCGTCGTGATGAACCCGCTGACCTGATCACCCTCTCCGATGTAAGTGTTATGACTGCTGTTGATGTAGTAATTCGATATGGGTTTCTTGAAGTCCCCCTCTCCCACTTGGATCGGTCGTTTGGAATGGCTGGCGTGTTCATACCAGAAGTCGCAGAACTCGGAAAAGGAGTATGTGCTCCCAGCAGATATTTGTTTCAGACAAGACGCGGGCTCTTCCTTTTGCTCCTCCTCCACGAAGAAGGAAAGATCTGCCGCGGAGAGAGCCTTTTCTGGCCCCTTCAACTGGTCATAAAGTCTGCTCAGGGCCTGTCGAATACTGGGCTCCAGGGGAGGCGGCCTGTTGCCGAGCGGGCCAACCGGGTCGGATCCCTGGCAGCCGCGAGACGGCGTGGTTCTGCAGGCCGCGGAAGCTGGACAGTGGACGTGTGATCCATGCGAACGTCCCCGGTGACGGCGCCTGGCCTCCACGCAGCCCGGCGCCGCGGCGGTCGGCGGCAGTGACGAATTCGGCATCGCCCGAGAGGTCGGGAGCGGGGTTGAGCTGTCCTCTTGTTTCCACCAAGGCAGCAATGTTTCGACAGGATGTCGTGCAGAGGTTGTCGAGCAAGACACACACAGGGCGTATGGAGCAGAGAGGTGGAGGAGAGGGAAGAAGTCAGGTTGTTTTTGTGTTACTTGTGTGTTACGGACTCGACGTCACAAAACAGATTGGTCATGACTGCTTGGATGCATGTCAAGTAAGCGCTAAACCCCGTGCTGTGAGGCTTGGGCAGGGGGATTTTCAGCTGAGCCTCATCGGTCGTAGCACCGCAGATCCTCAGGGCATGTTGGTGATATTTGCGGGGGCGATTCCGCTGAAGCCTGGTATAGTTCTGATCTTAATCATGAGCCGGCTGATAAATCCAGGCCAGCCGACAATCTCGCCGTCTTTTACTTTGAGCAATGAAGGAAGGATGGAGATGGGTCTGGGGAGGAGTCGTGCTGATCTAGGGGGACAGGCGCGAGTTTTGGGGGGGGCAAAGCCAAGCCAGGTGCTTGCAGGCAGATAGATAGCTGTTAAGAGCACATGTGCAAGAAGGGCTCGGCTTGGCGGCGCCACAGCTGAAAGTCTGGCCGTCCACTCCAGCCTGTCAGGCCGGTCTGGGAATTGTTTGTTGGTCGGGGGCGTGGGGGCTAGAGCCAACTGGTTATTTGTACACTACCCGGTGGACGTTAGACCAGGTGCTACGCCGCAGGCTCGCATGGGCTACACGCGGGGGCTTGGAGCCAACGTGCATTTCAGAGTAGCATCGGCAATGGCCATGCATTTTGTCACCGCCACACTGCGGCTCTGACCGTTGTTTTGTTGGTGATCACAGATTGTGCATCACTCTACTGTGTACCTCAACCTCGGTCCATGCCGACGGAGTCTGAAAATCGAGCAAATAGGCCAGGCACACGAATCTCGAAGACATGTCCGCGATACTCGTTTCGGAGGACGGATTTGTGCGCGTGTCAGTCTCTGCGAGTGGATTATAGAGGAGCCGGCAGTTTTTGGGTCTCAGCCCTAACCCTGTTTTTCCATCTCTGTCCTCGCAATCCTGGTGGAATTTGTGTCATTTTGGACTTGGGACATCATCCGAGGCTTGAAGCAGAAGTCCATTGTGTTTTGCCTGCATCAGAATAACACAGGGTGGGATATTTGGCACATTCTGGAAAATCATTGTGGCTATGAGATAGAACTACCACCAATGGAAGATAAGCTGCTTTCGAAGTCTCGTTTGCTCACTAGTGTCATTGGCATGTTTGTGTCGGACCTATGGCTTCGAGGCTCCGGAATTGGGGACCCCGTGGAGGGATCATCGGTATTGAATAGAGGGAGATAACTGACATTGCACATGGCAGCGTCATCGAACAGAGGTTTTCTTCAAACGGAGACTGATTCCCTGATTGTTCTCACTGTGCCACCGTGTGGTACCAGATCGAGGAGAATGACAAGGTCCAGCCGCTTCATGAAGCCCTGCGTGTGACCAACGTTGTTGAAGTATGAGTGGTAACCGTCTCTCATAAATACCCTAGGATATGTCCCTGACTTAGTTGAGGATTCCATGAGTTTGAAAGCGATGGCGACCCAGGCTGCGAATAAGGTTTCGACATTTCTGGTAGCCGAGACAGCCTTACATAAAGTGTGACGCGAGGCCGAAACGTGATTACGAGCGACATATGCGGCACATCGGGCGATCTGTCAACCCAGAACGGATGGTCCCGATAGCGAGATCTCCGACGGGCCAAGCCCAGAATGCCGCTATTGGCATGGTAGGAGCGGCAAATGGTACATGTAGCTGGACGCAACCAATCCGTCTGATAGTCTGACATGTCCAGGTACAGCCGATCTCATCATGAGCATACTTGCTATCCCAGAATCGAGATTGGGAGGCAAGATTTGCAATCATGTCAGGACTACTGGCAGATAATAGAGTGACGAGGGGATAGTCTAAGGGCCCAGTTAGGCTCAAATAGTAGTAAGATAGATTGGGTTGCGACCGGTTATGAAACACCGGCCTAGGTACTCGGGCCCCTCGCAAGATTCTGGAAAGCACAAGGTGGTGGTCTAGCTTCCGCCTGTCAAGGTTTAGACCTATACTAACCGCCCTAATAATAGATGAATCGTATACTATTGGACCATTTGAGTGTGCGCCCACGATTGTGTAGGGACGCCTTGGGCGAACGTCATCCAGAAGGCATTGGTGTTGCGCTTGGACCTGCTGCCAAACTCTAATTAGACGACAGCCTCGAGAATCTTGGGTCGGAAGGAAGATTTTCAGGCGGCCCAGATGATCTGCGCTCTCGCTTAAACAATGTTCCTCTGTCCCAGACCCCCCTTTCCTCCATCGCTTTAGATTAGCTCTCACGCAAACCAGGAGAGTTCATGATTAGGTGGCGAGAAGTATTTCCTTCGATCCGGATCAAGGGCCAAGTCAATTGGGCACGTCGCTCATAGTGATTCTGCAGGAGGAGCCCAAGAGGTCATCGACTCGCAAAAACATAGCATTGAGTATCACGGAGAGCGCACAGCATAGCCACGTGGGTGGCCTTCTGGGCATGACGAAGAATCTTTGTGCGCACACAAGTCGAACCCGCTGGCAAACGCGCGCGGCGCCCATGGTCTTGGCCATATTTAGCGACGTATGATCATGACATACTACTTATGAAGTAAAGCCCATAATATCTACAATTTGTTCCCGTCACATCGTCACATCATGCTGTGACGCCAGCAATATGTTGTCAACTTCGAAAAAGGGCTGCGACGCAATATAGACCCACGCTTGGCGCTGTTCAGCCTAGCTTTATTCTTGTTGGGAGACCGTCATATGCAGGTGACTCGCGAAGAGCGAAACTCTAAAATTCAAGGGCGTTGGGCAGTGAGAACAAGACCAAGAGCGAAACGAGAAAAGATACTCCGACATCTATGCCAAGGCAGCGCTTGTGGCAAGGTGGTGCTTGCAGCTTGTGCGTCTTTTCCCTGTCAAGACTAGCACAATCACTCCACTGTTGATATGTATGGCCCCGTGAACCGACTTGACATTTGCCTTTTTCTGGTTGAGGGGCAGAAGGATAATTAACAGGGCTTGATGCTCAAAGGGGATTCCCGGTATGGTGTCAGCGTTTGGGCAGGAGTGCAGAACACTATATCAAACCAAAGAAATTGACATATATGATGATGATGATGATGATGATGATGATGATGCTTGACAACATCCTCATTTGAAACGAATTGACGATCTATGAAAGCGAAGTAATCGGTACAATCTACTCACGGCAGCTGAAAATGAGATGACCTCGATAGATACACCATACAATGTAAGCTGGCTTGTTCAAGGTATAAATGCTGCATGTCTCTCACTGGAAAACAAAATTTGACTTTGTTACTCCATCATCTAAGGGAAACACCACTTTCCATTTCCAATCATCTACATAATTCTTCTCACAACAAGCACTCATATTACAAAAATGGCATTTCAAGGCACCCCGGAACGTTCGGTCAAGAAAAAGCTGTCTTACAGCCTTCCAAGCCCTGATCCCTTTGACCTTGAGCGAGGACCCGATCCCGGCATCCCTTCTCGATCCTTCACCCGAGAGTCAGACGACGTACCCGGGTCAGGAGCTTCTGACAAGCCATTGACTGCTGATCCCGGGTCTCCCGGCCGCGGGATGGGTCGGCACCTCGGCTCCGTGCTCCACCGCACCTTCACCCAGCAGTTCCGAGCTGCGGACAGCGGTGAGAAGCAACCGGGCTTTAGAAATCTCTTTCGAAGCGGGAAACAGGCTGGTCAACATTGGAGAAGCCGTTAGTTATGGCTATTTCCCTCTAAAAATCCAATATATAACTAAAGCATGGTCTTTGATAGATATCGTCGCTGCGCTGGGCGAGTTTGTCGGCACCACCATGTTCCTGTTCTTCGCATTCACTGGCACAGCAGTTGCCAAAATCCCGGCTGGGGCTGGTTCCTCGGGTCTGGATATCTCAGCCCAGACATACATAGCTCTATGCTTCGGCTTCTCCCTCATGGTCAACGTCTGGATCTTCTACCGTGTCTCTGGCGGCCTGTTCAATCCTGCTGTAAGTGTCTACCTGATGACTCTGATTGCACAACCTGGCAGCGGACACGTAGAATTATTGGCAGTAGCTGACATCTTGTAATCTTTATTACTCTGATCTAGGTCACCCTTGCGCTCGTACTCATCCGCGCAATCTCACCTACGCGCAGTATATTCGTGCTTATTGCTCAGTTGCTAGGTGGTATTGCCGCGGCAGGCTTGAGCACGGTTTTATTTCCTACCCCTATCGACGTCAGCACCTCCCTCACAGATGGAGTTTCCCTCGCTCAGGGTGTGTTTATCGAAGCTTTGCTCACGTTTGAGCTGGTATTTACTGTTTTCATGCTGGCTGCTGAGAAGCACCGTGCCACGTTCGTGGCGCCAGTAGGCATCGGACTGGCTCTTTTTATTGCCGAGCTAAGCGGTGCCTATTATACTGGTGGGAGCCTCAACCCCGCCCGAAGCCTGGGTCCATGCGTGATTGCAGCTGAATTCCCCAGTGAGCATTGGATCTATTGGGTTGGACCTGGCATCGGGTCGTTCGCCGCGTTCGCGTTGTACAAGGCCATCAAGCTGTTGCATTATGAGACTGCAAACCCGGGACAGGATGCTCCTCACGAGTGAGGCGGGAAGAACCAGGCTGTTTCCATAGGTAGGGGAGTACGTCATCGGAATGCGGAAGTGGAAGTATGGGACCTTCACTATTGTGTTCGAGATAAGTCTCGCCATGTAGGCGTATTTGGCCTGTAGTATTTATTAATTACTCACTCATGTATACTTCTGCGTGATTGTGCTCTTAATTGAGGTGAGCAAACATTTCGTGATGACGCCGGAAAATGCGAAGACCGAAGCCAAGTCTGGTATTTTGTCACCTCGAGAACCAGGATGTTGTTGAAGTCAATATTGGGGAGACACCTGCGCCGTGCCGAAAGATCCGGCAGACTCCCACTACGTTCCCTCCTTATCGCTCTTTGAAAACGCAAAGAGACTCGGAAACTGTCGTTGCATTGAGTATCTGACAGTACTTATTAACATCAAGGCAATGCTACTAGAGTGACGTCTGTCCACGGAGGTCCCCGGTCTGTCAATGCGCCTTGCCAAGCTCCAGCCACCGGTAGTTCCCAAGTGCTGTGCACCGCCAAGGCTGTTTTCCAGGCATCAATGAATCTCAGATCCACCGGAAATCAGCTGCTCTTTTCATCAGCTTGCATCGAATCCCAGTAAAACTCAGCCCGGTAGTTTTCTCGTTAGAGTGACAGCGCGAAGGGATTAAAGTATGGATTTGTGCTGTCAGAACTATTCAAGAGATTTTGAATTATATACATTGTGTTTTGAGAAGTTCTTGTGTTTCTCAGTGATGAGTTGTCGACCGTTGTGGTACATGGTACAGGCCATGTCTGGCGTGAGAAACGAGGCCAGCTCGTCCCACAGCGCTAGTACCCTGCACTTTTTCAGCCCCTTTTCAAATCCTGCGAAGGAAGCTTACGAGGTGTTCGGAAGTCATCGAACTAGAGATGGGTGTTGAGGCGTACGTCGCCAGGCTTACTACCAAGAAAGGCTGTATGGCCTTGGCGAGCGGATGTCATGTAGATCATGCCGCCTTAGACAAGTCTTTCATCCATTAGCGCAATTGAACCGTCGATCAGCCAAGTCGCTGAGCCATAGTGAGCACTGATCTAATAAGCTGACACAAACCGACCCATGACGTCGCAGGTTTAATGGTGTCTAAGGTTGTCTCCTGCTCGTCTCTGTCGTAAGGCTACCACTTATAAAAATATAAACAGGTTCCCCTAGTTAATTCAGAAAATTTGCTCTTCTTTACATTCAACCAAAATCTTACAAAAACAATGCAATATCATTCGCTGTCATGGCTCCTGTTGGGACTGACTGGTTGCTCAGCAACTCGTATTGTTGCAACAGACCAAGTTCCTCTCCTCGGTCCATCCTTCATCTCCAATTTCAACAATTCCAGATCTCAGGCGATCAATGAGGCCATATCAGAGTTTCCGGATATCATTGAAGACCTCTTCTCATCCGGTGACCTGAACCGAACGGACCTAATATTTGCCGTTGACGTCTTCTCCGCCTCGACCAATGCTTCCATCTACAGCTATTACCATGTCGGTGAAGGCCAGGAGTATGCCCTTGGCGCGGGAAGACTCGACGACCAGACCGTATCACGAGTCGGTAGTGTGTCAAAGATCTTCACCGCCTACGCCATTATCGCACAGGCAGGCATAGAAGTTTTCAGTCACCCTGTGACAAGATATTTGCCGGAACTCGCGGGCAATCGGACAGGCAATTCACTGCAAAGGATCGACTGGAGCGATATTACGGTTGGGGCACTGCTATCCCAGCAGGCTGGTTCCGGAGGACCAACAGGTATATCTGTCTGGGTGGATGCTTTTACTTGTATCGGAACACCCCAAGCTTACTTGCTTCGCAGGTTTCTATTTATACACCGGTGGTGACGAGGCACAGGCGACACCAGAAGGTATGAATAACCACTCCAATTTCAAGACATGCATTGACCAGGATCCACTACAGAGTTTCTGAAGTATTTGCGAGATGAGCAACACCCAGTGATTCCACCCTTTCGGACAGCTGTATACTCGGATGCCGGGTACATTGTCCTGGGTGAGGTACTCGCCCGCCTTTCTGGAACCGGCTACCAGGAGGCCTTGCACAACGTTCTGTCGGCGCCCTTGGGGCTACATCATACATCGACGACAGCGCCGACCGGCCCAGATGCCAACGTTATCGACCGCTCCACCCAGGCAAACAGCTCATGGGGTTACGACATACCACTTTATGCAGCGTGGGTTACATTGACAAAGCTTGACCAATCTGCAACTTTTAACTAACTTTGCCTCAGTTCCGGCGGCGTATACACCAGCCTAGCTGACCTCCGCACTATGGGACTGTCTATACTCAATTCAGAGATCCTGCCTCCAACTACCACTCGAGAGTGGATGAAGCCTCGCAGCGGGACCGGCTCCCTTGTGGAAATGGTGGGTGCGCCATGGGAGATTACTCGCCTAATGATTCCCGTCAGCCAGGCCTCGAACCGCACGCGCGTGTGCGACCTCTATACCAAAGCAGGCGGCAATGGCGACTACGCGAGTGTAATTGCGCTCTCCCCTGACCACGGAATCGGCTACTCGATCTTAGTAGCCGGCTCTAATGCTACTGCTTCCCGTTGGCCGCTACGCGATGCAATTGGCGAGACGTTCGTGCCATCTGCAGAATACGCCGCCGCAGCGAATGCCCGAGACAATCTTTCGGGTACATTCATCAGTAACTCGTCAGAGGGGACCAATATTACCCTCGCCGTGGAAGACGACCTGCCTGGCCTCGGGCTAGAATCATTTTATGTCAATGGCGAGGACGCTAGTATCGGAGATACCGTCACGCGTCTTTACCCAACCGGCTTGTATGCAGAAGGGACATCCTTGGCCTCTCAATACAAGACCGAGGGAACGATTTTGGCATCGCATCGCATGATTTCCAGTGGCCTCCCACTTCCTCCCCGTTCTGCCGTGGAAGGAGGTCAGGGCGGCGATTTGTTCGACCATTCCTTTGCTTGGCTTAGCGTCGGGTTTTTTGGGGTTTACGACGAGTTTATTTTCGAAATCGCTGACGGACGCCTTGAGAGTATTAGGGCTCCTTTTTATGACCTTGTATTTGATCGAGTCGAGCTGTGAATTCCGAGTATAGAGCATTTGTCGCACACTTTCACATCTGTGTGAACCTGTTGGACATTGAAAATCCCGTCGAGGGAAGGGTAGGAGATGAAATGGATTGGGCATCAGTGCATTCTTAAAAAGCAAGAATATGTTTGAAAGTCTTTGAAAGATGAAGTCTGCATTTATAGACTGTACGTCTCTAGTCAATACTGAATAACTTGTTTCACTATAGAGGTGCTAGTGTTAGAAATAGACATATGGTTATTCTCGTAATGCTTTAAAATGGGGTTTACTACCCATTTCGTCTTTACGTTTATGACTTCTGGTCCTGTAGAAATGAGCTACTAGTATGCTATATATACAAGAGAATCAAGTAGTCTTGCTGTATGAGGGCGCACACTATTTCCTTCAGTAAAGTGTTGTCTAGTTTTAATTATACGAGACCAAGTGTGGCGCTAACTTATACATTCTAACGAACAAGATTCCATGGTAAGCTTTGTATGAAGCAGTGAGAGGGAAAGCAGGAACAATTCGTATAGAATTAAGCTGAACAAAAGCTGAGCGAAGTAGAGATCTGGCAGTAACTACAACTGATTCCATACCTGTATGAGAACTAGTAAAACGTGAATCACAATCTTCAATCACAAACAAGCCGGTCATGCACTTGCCATTCTCGCCGCAATTGTTGCCGTTTGCCGGCGTCGTTTTGGCAGGCTGCAGTATTGATCCAGGCGTCTGTGTGGAACTAGGCCTCCTGATGAGGATGGGCTGGTTTGATGTGGTTGAAAAGTTGCTTGTCGGTGCAGAATATCATGCAATCAGGCAGCCGAGGTGATGTGACCCGAATCTGCCGGCAACACCGTCATTGCACGCCCGGCACGACGGCTTAGGAGACACGCTTGTCGGGCAAGCCATTGTCGCCCCAATGTATGGGCATTCAAATGGGAGGCCGGATTAAGAAGCACAATGCGAATGAGAAGCATCCGTTTGACAAAATTGTTTAATGATGGGCATGCGGCGGCAAGGTCAGGGATGAAAAGGGGTAGCCGGAGGGCGAATTGGATCACCGACGAAGCATTCTTCTTGAATGAGAACCCTGTCATTATGAACAGGCATCTGGTGTGAGTACCCGCATTACTTCCGGAGCATTTTGCAAACCCAAACACATCTAAGCAATTGTAGGCAAATGGATCAGATAGGCGAAACATGTTTAACATGTAGCAGACTGCACGGCGGTGTGTGCACGTAACTGTGTCGTCTTTCAAAAGCACTGCTGTGGCACTTCTGGCGCGTCTTTGTATTCTGTGGTTCGCAACCCTGGCTCGAAACATACCCACAGCTACTCCTGAATCCCTCCCCTGGTGGGGCTACCAGACAACTGCACATTGCTCATTCATGCAGGGATTTCCCTCTTCATTTTCCATCTTCGCTGCGGCATGCGCGCCCAGGCAAGAATGCAATACTTTGAGTTTGTCGTCTGCCCACCTGGGCAGGGTTATCCGCTTTGCGTTACCCAAGGCCAGCGCCCGCAGCCAAGATGACCACCAGCAAATCGATTCAAGTCAGCAATGCCAGCACCGTCAGCACACAGACGTCACAGATCCATCGCGACCTCCTTGCTGCTTCGGCGAGGGGCAACGAGGAGAAAGTTCGCTCTGTTCTGAAGGAGGGCTCGCCGTGGAGTTCATCGAAAGACCAAGCCGCTCTGCGGAAGGCCCTGCAGAAGGCCTCGGCTCGCGACAACCTCAACATCATTGATCTTCTGCTGAGGAAAGGTGCCGAAGTCGACGCACAAACCGAGGATGAGTTTCCTGCCCTGTTTCGCGCGGCGCAGACCGGCCACACTGCGGTCTTGGTCGAGCTACTATCTCAGCGACCAGATCTGGAGGCGCGCGACCGCAGTGGGCAGACTCCCTTGTTTGTGGCGAGCGTCAGGGGCTACGCCGATATCGTCGAGCTGCTGCTCGCCAGAGGCGCAGCTGTGGATGCGCAAGACAAGGAAGAACGCACCCCTTTGCTGGCCCTGGCCGCTGATAAGTCAAGCGCCGCAGCGTGGAACAACGGCGCCAGCGAGGTTGTCCGCTTGCTCGTCAGTCATGGATCCAATGTGAATTTCAAGGACAAGATCGGCCGAACACCTCTTCTTTGGGCGGCCACAAACGGACACTACGATCTGGTCAAGACACTTTTGGAAACTGGCGCAGACGTCTCCGCGGCCAACAACAGAGGCCGCACAGCCCTCCACTTGGCCGTAGATAGCACTGACACCACGCATATAGAAGATATCATGAAGCTCTTGCTCCAGTATCAGGCCGACGCGTGTGCTATCAGTGATGGAGGATGGACACCGCTTCACAATGCTGCCCAGAAAGGTCTGACCGATGTGGTCGAGAGGCTGCTTGAGGCCGGAGCTTCGATCAATGCCAGGCTGTCCAACGGCATGACAGCTCTACACTGGGCAGCCTTCAATGGGTTTGAGGACGCTGTGAATGTCCTCATATCTGAAGAAGAAGCAGATCTAGGCATTAAAGACGGATTCGGTCGAGCACCTTGGCTATGCGCTGCCGAGAAGGGGCACTACGAACTCATCGAGCTGCTGTCTCCGGTAAGGAACAGCCACAGGCTGCCGCGCGTTGTACAAGACGCCTGCAAAGCGTTTAATGCTACCGTGGTGGAGTTCAAAGAGTTCGGAGAGAAACAACGCAAGTTCAAGCATTCTGTGTACGACGTCCTCTACGGCTGGAACCAGAAGAACGACCGACCCAAGGTTCCAGTCTGGACAAGCACAGCCGGTGCTCAGAATGACTTCAAATGGATCCATCTTCCTACCAATAATGTAAGCTACCATATATTTGCATCAACGAAGAAAGAAGCTTACGCACATCTCACAGATCGCCTGGGTTGAAACACTCCTGATCAAATGGTTTATTGAGTCCGGCTGTCGGGATCTCGAAGGCTACAAAGCTCTCACAAAGTGTTTCGAGCAAGAACACCGTGGTCCATTGCCGCATGCGAACTTTATGAGACCGTATTGCCAACGCATTTCATCTCTGCATCCCGGCGAAGAGGCGGGTTTCGAGCCGGACCTGCTGGATATTCGTCCATCTCCAGTCCGCCGGAGCGAGAGCAACCTGTCGCAAATGACCATAACCCAGAGACTTCCTGGAGGAGACGGGAAGATAGTACTATTCGTATGTATCCTCAAGTGACATACTAAAGCGAATGCTAATACAACCCGTGTGCAGATGCCGTACCTCCATTACGAGACTGATGAAGGGAGGCAGAAAATGACAGACGCAATGAAGCTTGTCGGAGCCGCAGATGAAACATCATCCTCCAGTTCCTCGCCAAACTTGTTGCTACTGCAGGCTTACTTGCGCGGCAAAACAAAGATCCATCCGCGAAGGACTCTAGATCAGTTCTTCTATCATGGCCTGGATACAAGTGCAAGAGATAGGGACCAAGTCGTGTACCGATATTGTGAAAGCCAAGGTCAGTTAATTCAACGTAGCCTCTTCCAACCATGTCCTTATTCGCACTGTCCCATGATTTACATCCTCAATCATCACAAACCAAATAACATGCAGATGCTAACACGTAGCAGGGCATCAGCGAAAGATCTTCATGGTAGACCAGCTTTGGCTGTTCGTCCTCAGCAAAGGTGTGTGAATTCGTACAACATCAGAAGTAGCCCAAGGCTAACACCGTCAGATCTTGTCGTGACGTGCTTCCCAGGACGTTGGGAGCATCAGATCAGAGACCCTCTCAATGTTTTGGATGGGATCATGGAAGAAATGAACGCCAAGACCCGCCCGGCCGTACGATCAGCCTATGACCTCGCCATTTTGATTTCATCTCGATGCTCTGGGAGTAAGTCCCGCCGAACACCCGTGGTTTCTTCTTATCTGTCCTAAAAGTCTTGCTACTGCAATGTGATTTCAACTGCTCACATCGTCACAGTGTTCTCACGGCACAGATCGGACGACCAGAAATACCAGTTTCTTGACATGTTTGAGAGCTCCGTGGGCCGCGTTACCGAGGAACTGACACAGCTGTTCCACAACTTTGAAGAAGCATCCACCCAATCTCGGCAGTGGCTGCGCCCCAAGCGACGGCACAAAATCCTTAAGAGCTCAAAGGACGAAAACGAATCTTTCGACCCTTTGCTGGACATTCGAGCCGAAACCTCACTTCTTACCGAAGTTAGGGACAGTACGTAATCCTTGAAGCATCGTGCAATCCTTGGCCACGCAAGATGAGACGATGAATGAAATTCTTTTGATAGCTAACTCTGAAAAATGCAGTCAGTGATGAGCTCAACATCCTCAACATGGTTATTAATTCACAGCTCTTCACCCTGGGTGACTTTCGAAACTGCCTGATTGACGAGCTCAGCAATGACCGATATGGCTCCAACAAGAAGGTGTCGAGCTTCGTGATGGACATTCGCAAGCGAATGTTGGACCAGGAGCGCCGGCTCAAAGTACACAAGCGCGACATCGACTCCATGGATGAGCAATCCGAGCGACTCTACAAAAGTCTCAGAGATCTCCTCGATCTGAAACAGAAGCATTCTAATGCTTTAGAGGCCCGCTTTTCCAGCGAGCAGGCGCTCGCTGCAGCAAAAGAGGGTCAGACTGTTATGGTTTTTACTATCGTAACCATTATTTTCATGCCCATGTCTTTTATCGCCGCATACTTTGGGATCAGCATAGACAGCTTTGGTGATAGCTTGCCAGATTCTTACGTGGCGACTTGGACCTTTGGTGGAGGTTTGGCGATCTCAGTAGTATTCATACTCATGGCATTCACAGTAGTGGACATCACCAAGGCTGTTGAGACATTCTATTCTTTCACAAAACGGCGGTTCAATACGAATGAAACATCGCCCCAAGAACGCCTAGAGACACAGCCGCTGTATCGGACCATCACCCCAACCAAGGGAGGCAGCAATCAGACTGTCGTATACAGCGGGGATGCGGACGAGGCAGGAAGCCCAGGGAAAATATACCGGGAGTATTCAAAGGCATCGGGTGTGAGTGTGATGACGAGAACGATGTCACATATCTCCAGTTGGCAGGGAACTCCAAAGGAGGATGTTGAAAAACAGGCTGGAAGGGGAAGAGGGGCATACCTTTATCCGTAGATGTGGTTTGAAGTGAGGACTCTTTCATGCGAATGTCATTTTATCAGTGGTAACGACAGTATTGATTCTGGATTGTTTGATCCACATTTGTTATATGTGTCCTAATTATTAGCTGCTGTACCTACCCTACTCAACGGCATCATTTTGTCTTCAGCCTAGATAGACTCTCACTCACATTTTGGAACTCCTTAAGAATACACTTAAAATTTGCGAAAGCCTGCCTCCTTAATAGCGAAATCCTTTAAATTGTCTGAAAAATCTCTGCCATCCCTTCTTCACTATGATCTTCTAGTAAGTACATTATATGCAGCTTTAAACCAACCACTCGCCTAGGCACAGAGCTTACATTCTAGCTGCTTAACAATGGAATGTTTGAATTTCTCGCTATTCTCCACACACACCTACCAAAGGAGCACGAAGATAAGTACCAAGGTCACCTAATTATTTCTAGGCCCAGCAGTCGGTGTTGGAGGATTAGGGTCATCCGGTTGGACACTCTGCTTTTGCGCCTTGGCTACAGCACTACCATCTGCCACGCCGACTGAAGGAGCAAGGTGATGAGTGCCGAAGTCGGACCGCTTCTTCCTGGGCGCAGTAGTCGGCGTTGGAGGAACAGGCAGTTTCTCTCCTCTTTGTACCTTCGCGTCAGCCTCAGCGGCAATTTGACGCCACTCCGGTTTCTCGCGACCAGTCCGCTGATTATGAAAGTTCTTGACCTAAATATATATACATTAGAATATCTTCTACTCTAATACTATACCTCTTTCTAGCGGTAAACTCACCATTGTTGCAGTCTTGGTGGTCATGTGCTGTGCAATAGCCTGCCAATCCGTGCCAAAGCTTCTTAGCAGCTCGGGGAAGTCGGTCATCTCAGCCACACTCCAGTAGCTTGATGCAGCATTTGCTTCTTTGGGGGGTATGGCTCTACCGGCCCGCTCCGGCGGCTCTTTCTGAAGGGCAGTTACCGATGTGTCCGCGGCATTTGACGATTGGTTCTGGTCGGGCTTAGCTGAAGTTATCGTGGGCTCCGGATTCACTGGTGTTCCAGAACCACTCCTCGACAACTCATTTTGGGCTTGCGACGCCATCGCAGCCCCCTTTTTGTTCTGTTGGCCTGGAAGCAGCTTCTGCATCTGGGAGTCCTGAAGAGCGTGATTGGAATTCTCAGGCGATAATGCATGAGTGGTGACATCCACATTGTCCACGTCTCTTGGAATTGTGGCCACAACGCTCGATGGCGGTCCTGGTACCCCGCTGGCCACTTCGCCTTGCGCTCGCTTCTCCATCATAACCTCCGTCTGAGGGTCCAAGATAGGGGCCTGGCGGCGCTCTTTTAAGGCACCGAGATTGGTTGCAGCTGTCTTCACACGACGAATTGATCTGGGTGGTGTGGCTGTGTCATGCCAGTGTTCCTTTCGAACATGTGCTTTTAGAGACCCTGGGCTTAAGAAAGGCGGATATTGGCATCCCAACCGTGTACAGGGGTACCTGCGCACATGGCTCACTTCGTGTTCGACGCGCAACTCTTGCGTTTCGAACCCCACTGTTGCATGAGGACATTTTCGGAGCCTACAAGTGTGGACGGATGTGGAAAATTCATTTCGAAAGGCTTCCAATTCGCGGGACGATACCCCGGGGATATCCGGCTCGTTCATAATGTGCAGGAGCAAGCCTTGGTATTGTGAGAGCAGGGCAGACACACCATCGGCCTTGGATGAGAAGGGTTTTTCGTTGATGGCGTTTGGCAATGCTATGTTCGATATCGTCATGATCCGATGCAGATGGAGGTGAGAGACGCGACTCACAGCTTTCGCTTCTGAGACTTTGTTCAAGTTGCTCCAGCGATCTCGCCGAAATGGCCTTCTGAACGCTTTTACATATGCTCTGGTGCTCTTTCAGGTGGTATAATCTCCCGTCTTGAAATGGCTCGTCGTGGACAGATTCGTCTCCTTCGTATTCAAAAGCAGCGTCGATTCCTGCGGTGAGTTGGCAAAGGAGGCTGTGAAGCAATGAATGTCTGTCAAGACCACCGTTCAAATCAACAAAAGCTAAAAGATATTCTGTCCAGTACTCGGTTGCATAGATTTGAAATCCGTATACACCTCTGACCAGTACCTGGAATTCTTGTTGGCGGGTCTGGCCGAGAAGCTTTATGCTGGACAGCAGACATGCGATAGACGCGATGCAATGCTGGCTCATTGCGGCTTTCTCAGAGATATTCAGACTGGATGATGGGCTTTGCAGAAACCTAGACAATGAAAGAAAGTCAGCTGACCTGAATTCGATATATAAACCCCACCTTGCACCAAACTAGGCTCACTCTTTCACGGATCCGTGGATGAAAGTCAGTGTCGTGTCGCTTCGTTCCTCAATGAGAATTCGGCAGACATCCAGAATATACTGCGGTGCGGGGAAATCTATGTCAGGGTCCCCAGATGAGAATCCCACGGCAGACAACAATTCAGACCTGCGAAGCGGCCGTCTCGCAAATGCCACCCAGCCGAAAATACATTCGATATGTCGCTTCGAGTTTTGGTCTAGTGGCGCGAGAATCTGCGACAGGAGTTGAAGATAGCTGGACAATTAGTAAGGACCAATGCTTTTGACCGGTGAGTCAGATAGACTTACAAAGAAAAAAGCTCTCTGGGCAACTGGGTGATCGAGTTCCTCAATTCGTCCCCTCGAACGAAGATGTTGCTGCTGACATAATCCAGAACCAGCCGGGCGTAGAGGAACATACCTAGTATTTTCTGTTAGTCCGATCGGGAGTTACGGAGGAAAATCCGAAGAGTTGACAAGTGATCTTTCTCCCGACATGTGAAGAGGCAACAAAGAAGATGATAGTTTGAGAACGAAGATTATGTGACAGCGATATACACTCACCGTCAGATTTCAATTTTATTTGTTGGCCAATGTTCTCGATCTCAAAAGCCGTCAATCCCAGTTGCTGAAGCCTGGTATCCAACGATCTCAGTCTCTGCAAAGCATACTGGTGAATTGCCGAACCCAAGCTCTTCTTCTCATCCGTGAGTGAGACTGTCGGTTTCTGCCTGAGTACATGATGCAAGGTCTTAGATGGACGCCCGGAGATGAATGCTTTGCAGGTTACATTCTCAGAAGCGGCGGTCTTGGACACGATCTGCTTGACGAAATTGAGCAAACGAGCCTGTGAGTTTGGAGAATGATCGCGTAGCTCATCTACACCATCCAGAACGACCCAAATGTAGCTGTGTGAACTCGGGTCCTCGGCCGAGTTGATTAAGAGGGTCAGTAGCAACTGCTCCAGAATCGGCACAGCTGCCACTTGCTTCATAAGAACATACAAGTTATAGACGTTAGCCGTCAAGTCTCCATCTTGGCGCAATAGTTGCTCGAGGAGAGACTTGAGGACTTGTTCATATTCGGAAGATGTGATAGACGCGTTTGTGCAGAAGTGGTATAGCACAATATCATTACGCGACCTAATAAAGTTGATCAGCTGCGACGATATCACGCTCTTTCCGGAGCCTGCCACGCCCGACAACCAGAGGATCGATGTTTGGGGAGATTTCTGTAACCAAGACCTGATTTTGGTGTTATTCAGGATCCACCCGCATGTCCCTGGAAACCTATTGCCTGGGCCGGCCGCAGACTCGAAGATGGCCAGTTGGTCGCATTCATTTACTCGTAGCCACGATTGAACCGCTTGGAATTCTTTGGCCGATTGCTCTTTATCTTCTAGGCTGATCCTTTGGAGGCTCTGCTGTCTCCATGAGGACAGCTCTTGACGGATCTGGCGTGCCTCTGCAATGTCAATTGCGTTGACCAATCGGTCAATCAGATCCTCGTGTCGTTTCATGTCTTCCAGAATGTTTCCGAATCGTCTTTGGAATCTTCCCCATGAGGTGGAAAAAAGGAGTTTCCAACCTGAACGACCCTTTTTTAGTAACGATTTAGTAGTTCTGGAGACATGTGAAAATAGGGTTCCCTCGCAAGGATAACTAACCACTCCGTCGCACAAACTTATAAGCATGCTTATGGAATTCGAGAATATCTGCATAGAATGCGGCCGTCGTTTCATGGAATCTGGGGTCGCCAAGGAACGACTTGCGGAGGATCTCGAACCGTTGCAGAGAGCTCCCAATACGACCGTATGCTCCAATAAGTGAGTCGAATGATTCAATATGTTCAGAGGCAATTCGCAAGATCAGAGTAATAGGAGCCCAAATCCATGGTAGGAATGGGGTCCCATTGCAAAGCGTATCCACGACCTTGGAGTAATGCTCTAGTCCCATAAAGAGAGGTTTTAGGCGTCGCATATTGCGGAGCCATCCCCGAGAACCGAGTTGATTCTCAATATCAAGCGTCTCTTGTCGAACGCGCTCTAGAGAGCAATCATGGTAGTCTCTGGAGTCCTTGGGTGTAATGACCTTCTCAAGATCCTCGAAGGCATTCCGCATTGTCTGTCTCACCGCGGCGGGCACAGCTTTGGGTAGAGGCATCACGAACGAGTGGCTGTCTAGATGAGTTTTCACATTCGGAGATGAAGTAAACCGAGATCCTCATCAAGTAGCAGTCAGGAATCTAATTGCGCAACGAATGGGTAAGAGGGGGGGGGGACTGCAACATTTCAAAGACAATGGAGGCTTCGTCAAATCGGGACCTTGGTTTGCTGCGCCAGTATGCAGCTGCAAGGACTCAGCCCCCAGCATGTGCTGGCCTCTATTCCACCCTATCGTTGAAGTTGGGTGGGTATGACAATGCACTGCCCTAAACAATGCAGCCTCCGCCTGTGTCTCAGCGCGACAGATGTTATGATACACCACAGGCGGCGCATGTAAGCTCAGCCCCTGTCAGGCAGCCAACGCTAGTGTTCCCAAGGCGAGGAGAAGCAGGTGCGGTGTGCCTTTTGTAAGATCAGGCTGCTAGGCAGTTCGCGGCTGGGCATAGTTAGGCGTAAATCCTCACTTCTGACAGTATGCACCAACTGCAAATCGTGATTTCTTCTTCGGATTTCTCTCCCGAACCTGCCAAATGAACCGGTATTGATTTCACAGGTCTTGTCTATGCAAGTGTCTTGCGTTGCCAAATGGTAACATACGGAAGCTTTGAAGATGAGTCCAGTCCACGAGGAGCCATCCGCTAAACGAAGACGCTTAGCAGGGAGAGAGAACGCTGCTCAGCAGCACTCCAGTTCTCACTCAGACAGCAACGATTCCGTGCTGGAGTGCCCTCAAAGACAAGCACCATTCTCATCACACGCTTCACCTTCGACTCCATCTCCAAACACGATTTCCAGCTCCCAATTTCAGCAGGGTACCCGAGAACCGTCCCAGATGCACCTGGTTGGAACAGAGCCTACACCTCACGGACCATTTAGTATCATTCAGCCATGGGAGAGAGCATCAAACACCTGGTATCACTCAGCCTGGGGACAAATGCCATACTTTGCTTCAACGCACGTGCCAAACCACGGTCACGTCTGGCATAACCCGGCGGCAATTCTCCCGATCCCCCCTCATTTCCACTCTCAAGGTGTTTCCCCCTGCTTACTCAGAATTATTGTTCTTTACCAACCGAAACTACAACCATTCTACATACTACCCCTACCGTCGTTCACCAGGAATCTCCCTCGTCTGGACGCGTATCCGGCATTGAGCTGTCTACTGGCATAGCCGAAGTAAGCCCGGAGACTGCAGACTCGAGTGGAGAGGAGATCGTCTGCTTCGGCATGGTAGGATTCAATTACGACGTGTATCAATTGGAAACCTTCTAAATATTGAGCACCAGATTCCGCATATAGACGCAAAATGTCATCGACCAGACCGCTCAGACTTCCCGCAGACTTTCACTGTGGACCTCGTGTCCTGGGACCAGTTCACTTCAACGGATGAGGGCCTTGGTGTCCGCGGAAGCATTCCCCCAGAGCATGGACAAATAATTCAGGGTCTGTTGGATGAGTCATCGTTGGACCTTGAAGTCTCTTGCAGTATCATTATACCAAATGGCTCCGTCCGCTCCGACAGGTCTATTGTGCAACTGTCTTGCTCTTTGGCCATCACTCTCTACGGCCATTGCGAGCTATTCGAGGACATCGGAGCTTGGTTTGAAGACTACAACATTCACCTCCAAGACCCAGTCGACGTGGGCAAGCAGGATGTCAAATACTGTAACCCCCACCGGCTCTCCGTAGAAGACATTAGCTCTTGTGTCTTGGTATCGACACGCGTCTCGCAAAATTTAAGGCTTAGTAACCTCCAAGATATAGGATATCGGCCTGACTTCTTGGATATCCTAAGCAGCCATGCTGACCTGGAAGAGACCTCGCAGCCGAAAGCTGTCCGAACGAGCCTGCAGAGGTCAGTAATGAACAAAATACTTTACTTGGGACACCGTTGGCTTCAATACTGATGCGGTGTCCTTAGACATCAAAAGCAAGCGCTCACCTTTATGCTTGATCGGGAAAAGAGCTGGCAATTCGATAAAGACAGCGACATCTGGGAGGCTCGAAACACTCACACAGGACTTCAGTAAGTTCCAGCCCCGAGCATTGTTGAAACAGCCGGTCTTGACTAAGGCATGCATTTTCAAGATTCATAAACAAAGTTTCTGGTGCTGTCCACTTCGAGAAACCACAAGCCTTTCGAGGCGGAATTGTTGCGGATCCCATGGGTCTCGGAAAAACATTGACGATGATTGGTCTTGCCGCCACAGACCTGGAGCCCGAACTATATGAAGATTTCCCAGTGGTTGGCGTTGCAGCTGAGAAGGGGCACAATGGTGCAACTCTGGTTATCGTGCCTCCCCCCCGTAAGCGGCGCAAGAAACCATTCAATTTGATGCTGAGGTCTGAGTATGAAGTAAGCTGACAGCTCAATAGTCCTCGGAACGTGGCAGGAGCAGCTGTCTGAGTAAGTGCACCTGGGCAGTCCTGACAGCCCATGCATACAAGTACCTACCTATTATTGGAGACCTGCTTATTGTTCTTAGGCACCTGATCGACGGAAAATTGCGTCTGCGGCTTCATTATGGAAAGACAAAATTGGTCGGCCTAGGTGACTTAGAAAATGTCAATATTGTGCTAACAACCTATCACACTGTGTCGGCTGAATTCAAGAGTGAGAATAGAACGAGGCAATCATCAGTCTTGTTCTCGACCCATTGGCGAAGAGTCATTCTGGACGAAGGTGACTCCCTGATGCCTCAAGTTCTCATGTCAAGCCACTGATTAACTTGGTCATATCTAGCGCATTTCATACGCAATGAGAACAGGCAAATGGCTCGTGCGGTTTGCGACCTCCAATCGCGTGCTCGCTGGGCAGTTACTGGTACGCCCGTACAAGTGAGTCTACTTTTGTGGCTGTTGGTACGGCCCTGATGCCGTAGGTCAGGGGTCTTTGCACATGCAAATAGGGGCGAGCAAAAGGAACCACCGTACGTGTCTGGGTACGGGTTCGAATTCTTGCTACGGAAGGAAGAAGGGAAGCCATCGCCATCGTGGGCGCCGAAGCACTTGGTGTAGTGGCCAGCCCTCTGCTGACTAAGCCAGACCGGCCCTTCTGATTGGCCACAGCCGGGCCGGGCGTGCGGTCCCTTCAACGGTCACCAAATCCACAGTGGCAGAGCATTAAGCTTCACCCCAGTGCTGATAAAAGCTTCTGAATGAAAAAAGAATCACCTAAATGATCTCTCGACCCTACTGAAGTTCATTCGAGCCTATCCTTATCACCAGCCGCAAAATTTCAAGGCTGATATATCCTCTCCATGGAAACATGGCGAGGAGGAAAAGGCGATCAATCGTCTCAAATACTTATCGGCTGCTCTTATTCTCCGGCGGCCGAAATCGACCATATCACTCCCATCACGTCAAGACAGGCAATACCCTATTGACTTTTTTCCCGAGGAGAGAAAAGCGTACGAAGAGGTCCGGAGCCAAGCGATCATCACAATCGAAGAAGCTCTCCAGCCCAGCTCGACAACATCAGAGGACGTTCCTTATATCAATGTATTGCAACAAATTGAGTCGTTGCGGCTGATCTGCAACCTTGGAGTGAACTATCGCCCAAGACACAAATTTGCCATGGAGAGACCCGAGCAAGATTGGATATCTATGGCACAACGGACTTTTAATACCCGACGAGAGCTTGACACGATAAGCTGCCTATATTGCTCTTCGGATATCGGACTGGCAGATTCCCTGCTTGAAAGTTCCGATAGCAGACGAGAAGGGCAGTTTTTCCGCTGCCTGAAGTTCTGTTGCGGTGAGTGTGTCAACAAAGCACATCGGTCGAAGAGGGAAGTCAGGTGTGGACATATACCTCCTTGTCTTGGATCTGCTGTGTCTTTGGTGGGTCAGGCGACCGAGGAGGCTGGCCCCCTAGGATCTGCAAGGCTGCAGACCGATGTCGAACTACCATCAAAGCTTCAGGCTTTGGTGGCAGATATCAAAGCTCTTCCAATGGCCACGAAATGGTACAATTCATACCCTCCGGCTTAATCGCCCACGTTGGTATGGTGATACTGACAGATTGCAGTGTTGTGTTTTCGACTTGGAGACTAACTCTAGATGTTGTGGAAGCTGGGTTGAATCGGCACTCCATAGCCAATGTTCGCTTCGACGGGAAAGTGACTCAGAAAAATCGCCAGAGTGTGGTTAACCGATTCAAGACTGATCCAAAAATTCGGGTCATGCTCCTCACTTTGTCTTGTGGTGCAGTAGGGTGAGTCCTCCAACGGACCTTGCGTCGAGATGTCATTTCTCATCGTAGCTGACCATTGGAGACAGACTCAATCTGACAGTAGCATCGCGCGCATATCTCATAGAGCCCCACTGGTATGAAGACTCGTGAAACCGGGAGCGATATCTTAAGTCACTAACTGTCACAGGAATCCTACCCTGGAGGAGCAAGCACTTGCTCGCATCCATCGCATTGGACAGACGCAAGAAGTGACCACGATTCGTTTTTATGTCAGGGACTCATTTGAAGAGGTAAATCCACTTTATGGGGTCATCCTGACCCGTTTTAACTAGAATGTAATCACTCACGTTTCCCGCAGCAAGTGATGAAACTCCAAACCGAAAAGAAGCAACTCGCAAGTCTATTGCTTGCGCCGCATGACGGCGGAGACGCAGATGACAATCTTGGGGGCCTGCATGTGAGTACATGTTGAGTACATGTTGGGTATATGATCTATCTGGACTGATGCACTGACCTGAATCCAGAACCTGAGGTCGCTGCTGTAGAGGATAGTTCGCCCACCATGTGGTTGGCTCTACGGCCTGCTCTAGGTGTTCGCAAAATAGGCGCCTATGTTATTGATCAACCCGTGCGGGAAGAAAGGGAGCCATTGGACTCATGTGTAGTTAAGTGGTTAGGCACATTACTGTGCTCAAGTGATGTGTTTTCAAGTACGTGTGCTTCCCGCTGGGTCTCATCTGCAGCGACCGTTCTCCTCTTGCGCGCCAGCTTGACCCAGGCCATGGTGCCGATAGACATAAGCAGAATGAAGACTGTCACTGTGGCAAAGTACGGCTTTGCCAAAGTGTCGAGGGGTCGAGTTGTTGATGTGTTCGATCGACCAGGGATAGGCGTCGGAGTTGACGACAATATACACGCCTAAACCCGTGTATACGAACGGAATCAAAATGCCCACATACCTCTCGGTAGCAGACAGAACGTGCTTTTCCTTCATAACAAGAAAACCAACTAGGCACCACACTCCGAGTAGAATGTAGTACACCACGTTGTACATTGCTATTTCTGCACCCTTGACCTGGGAGAACAGAGGTATATAGGTTCCAATATTATCCCTTTCATTCATGACTGTGATAGCGGCAACTTTAAGGATACTCTGAATCCCATCGGACTTGGTAGTATCTGAAATACTGTTTGGCATTGGAATCATGATGTCCAAAGACTTCCAAACTCCTAAGAGGATAGGAAGCAAGCCGAGAAACCCGATCTGTTCCGACGGCAGCACGAGCGAGACGCCGAAACCAATCATGCTAACAATTATGATGATGGTAAATCCAAGGAATTGTCCGGTAGTGATCTTTGCTGCTCCTGCTGCTCCTGCAGCTGGTCGAGGATCATCCGGCCTTTAAAGTGCCCATAGAGCTGATCCAGCCCAAGTGAGAAGCCTGGGCCTCTTGGCTCCAGCTCCACTTGCCCTTGCTCCTGGGCCTGTCTCTCTTCTGATGTCTCCGCTGGCGAAACTTATGCAATTGGAAGGAAATCAGGTTGTATGTGATGAAGAGCCAGAGACATGTCGTCGCAATGAAGGAGAGGACGGAGAACACCATAGATGTGATCCCCAGACTATTTCGGCACTACCCTACACACCCTTTTGGTCCCTTGCGGTTAAATGGGCACCGTCCTGGATCCTGCATCATCAGCACCTCCATTGTCTTCCTCATCTCGCTAGTGCCTCTGCCAGCCTGGCTTGTTGGCCCTACCTCGCTGATCAGGTACCCCTCCGGCATGAAATCTGTATCGTCAGGCATGGGAGAGACTCCGAGCCAGGCGTAGATGCGATTCTTGACCGGAACCTTGGCGTACCAGGGGTAGACTCGCCAGTTTGTAACGTGGTAGTGGCCGGTTACTGGGTCAGGGCTCTCATCGATTCGTTGATGCCGTCTGTTGGGGGGCCGCGGCAAGCAGAGGTGGCGGATGACGAACTTGCGGACGCCGACAACGAAGCTCATCATGCTTTCGTGGTGGCGTGGCGGGTGAGGAATTCTGTGGTTTTGACAATCAGTTATCGATCAGTTATAGTCGTGATGAATTGCTACCGCCTCTTGGGTCTTGCTGACTGACCTCATTGCATCCCTGAGGTCTTGCCCAAGCAAAACCGAGGCAAAGCTCCGACCCACAGCCTTCAGGCGGTCAGGTATCTTGAAGAGCACCATTTCCATGGTGGCATCTGCTAAGAGCGCGTTGTCATCAGACGGCGCCATGTGCTCGGCCTCGTACTGGCGGCTCCACATGTCTAGCTCTTCCAACCACGCCAGTCCGTCCGGCCAGCCCCGCCCGTGGGAAGGCAGCAAGTCGTAGCTGACTTCCAGATCCTCGCCTTTCGCCTTCCAGAAGGTGGCAATAGCACAGCGCTCGAGATCAGTGAGCCTCCGCCACTCGTACCGGTCGATCCAGCGGATGCCTTCGAGTGCAAACAGGCTGAGGGCATACAGCATGTCTTGGTCGGACATACGCCCGGATCGCCGGTATGGGCTGTGGAGGTAGTTGATGCGCGCCGTGGCATCGGCAGCGCGTTGTGACGCAGGCCTTCCAACCACCATGTTGCAAATGAGGACACTAGTGTCGGCGGCACGCTTCGACGCAGTCTTGAGCCCGTGGGTGAATTGTCCTGTCGACACGAGGAGGCGCGACACAGAGGGGATACCATACGTCTTGAAAAGAGCAAAGAATATGGCGGCAGAGCATACCTTGGGGAACTCCTGAGCCGAGAGCCAATCCTGGATGATGTAGGCGTCATTGACGGTCATCCTGGACAGCGAGTCTCTGTGTTTGAATCCAAATCGTTTCTCCATGGCAAGGCGCTGGCGGTCTCGCATCACCGCGCACAGGAACACGTAGGTGATGGCAGCAGTAGAGGCGAGCATCGCGATAGTTGCAAAGCCATAGTAACCAATCCAGTAATATGCCAGCTCTGGGGGATGGGGCATGATCGCCATGATGTCCGTTGAATGTTGATGTAGCCGCTTGTGTTCTGTTGTGATATCATTCGTCTTGTGTCTTCCTTCCTCAAATTGGGACAATTATGGGCAACGTCATGGCCACACGGGTGAAAGCGTTTGTGGCACCAGCCTAGTACCTAGGTGCCCAGGTACCTAGGTACCTACCTAGGTGCCTAGATTGAAGGACGGTGATCCACAGATGTCCTTACTTCCATGTGTGAGTCATTATTAGCTTCGTCCCTCACGAGCAGCAAGCTTATAGACCGCACAGACATGCAGCCTCCATTGACCATCAGAACTCATTGGAGCGAGTGGAACGTATCCTCCCGATGAGATTTCCCCGAGTTGAAAATTTTGATCTCTTGTGAGACTGCCATCGCAGAAGTGCAGTAACAGATTATCTTCAGTTCAGGGCTGTCTTGTGCCGCGTACAGAGCGGCCCCAGTGCCACGGCAACCCAGACGGCTTCTACCGTTCCAACTTCTCAGGTTGCCCATCCCCACAGGCAACATCAAATGTGATTAGAGCGCATATAGACGAGCCTGAAACCAGGGCAAAATGGTACAAGGTATCAAAGCCTATCCAACAATCATGAGTGTGTCTCGAGGACATTCCAGAGTATCACTAGTTGCCTCTTTCTTTTCTTCCATCTAATCATAAACCATCTAAACTAGGATGTCCGACCAGTATTCGGGATGGTTTGATTTTCCTGTCACTAGAGTTATTGCCGATATTGTCTGGCCCTCTGTATTTCGACCATTGTGCTGTGACTATACACCATGCTTCATCTCAACCTCCCTTTCCCAAAGGATGGCATCACGAAAAAGCCCCTCCGCGAACTTCGCTGGATGCTGCTAGGTCTGCTTGCGCCAGAGCTACCAATGTTGTTCGCCTTTGCGCAGCGAGCATCTGCCAGGAAGTCCATGGACGAAATGAACAAGATCGGCCACCGCGGATGGTCACTCACCCATGGCTTCTTTGACGACAGCGGTGGCTTCCTCCTGGCGACAGAAGGCATGGAGCCATTTCCCCTAACAGCATAACAGATAGTCTACCTGGTGAAGGAGCGCTATATGGAAATTCCCACTATTACCATGCTCGAGATAAAAGACAAGAGCAAGGCAAACACAGCAGCGAAAGCCCTTGGCCCCAATGTCGAGGTCAACGGCCTGCTCAGGCCCGGCGATTGATTGTCTACTTCGGAGGGATGTCGATATGCTTCCAGCGACTTCTCGTCTTTTGTTGCACGCTGCTAGGTCGCTGTAGTTGAAACTCTCTGCCAAAAGGCGCTGCGATATGGGAAATAAGTTGGAAGATGTTCTTACACAATGCGACACGGTCGCAGGTCTCTCTACCATGCGCCACATCCACCGCGGCGTTTCTGTTGCTGTAGAGAATACATCGTCTTTCGACATATGTATGACTACGGCCGAGCCGACAGCTGTAAAGCAAAATCTCTAGTTCCTTATATGCCATCTGTGTTGGTTCTATGTAATCTGCTAATGGTGATGTTTATTGCTCTCCACACATGTCCCGAACTCCTCAATGACGCTCCTGGGCTCTGTGTATTCCCCGACTCCAACAAAGGGCATCTTCAGTCCAAAGGCCTTTGGTCCTCCCACTGGCATGCCCTTTTCCGTCTTCCACAAGGGATGCGCAGGCAGTCCAATGACATTGACGCGCAGGCCATACCGCAGATCCTGTGACCCGATCGCCTCACCATCTTGGCCAAGGATGGAGATAAGATCTGGCACGGTGCAAATAACTTTCTGATCCTTGTCCGAGCCCTCAGAATCGGTCAGAGCGGCGTAGAGGTACTCATTCTGGAAGGGGATGAGCATATGGCGGTCGCCGTGGGAAGACTGTTGAGCCTCGGAGTCGCGGTCTTCGTCTGCAAGAGGGGCCAATAGAACGCTTCCCATCGTGTAGCCGCCGCCGACGTAGCGTCTCACGTCGACGATCTTGCCCGTGAAGAGGAGCCTGCCAGCACAGACGTCAAACTAAGGAGAAAGTAATTAGACAAGACAATAACAAGAGCAAACTGCGAGACTCACAATTGCGTCGATGTAATCAGACTTCCTTCTTCGAGCCATGTGAACCGCTCGTCCAAGGTACCACGCCTGCGACACTGTGTTTGGGACGCCGTGAGACTTGACGGCAGAGCCAGCCAGAGGTCTGGCACAGACGGCGCATCCGAGGCCAAGTTCAATCGCTGCGGTGCGCAGGAACCGCTCTAGACGTATAGGCGTGTCCGCACTCTGTGTCTCAGTTTAGCAAGGACCAAAGATCGTTTCGAGGTTCAAAATTACCATCACAACAGAGACGTTGCCTCTTGCGTCGGAGAGAGCACAGGGAGTCAAGGGGTGGCCGTACACACTCAGAGTGGCTGGTTGCACAGAAATGTCAGCTCTGACTTGCTTGAGGAGTAGTGATCACAGGAGTGGGGCGGTTTACCCTGGTACATCGTCGGATATGCTCTTCCCATGGCATCACCATCTACGACTGGTATGTCGTAATGAACACCCGTTGGAAAGATACTCAGGCCATTCCCGCCGCCGCTAATATCGGTCAGCCTGTGCACACGCAAATTGAAAACAGGGTCTTACATCTCATCGATAAAAATGCCGTCAAGGGACTTGATTCCCAGAATTTTGGTGACCGCGTCAATTCCACTCGGGATTTCTGTACCTCCAGCGATTCTTTCGTTGATGACGCTCGGTGTTCCGTACCAAGATCCGAAGCAGACTGTGTCGTTGTCCCCCAGAGCCTTTGGCGAGATTATTCGCATCTTGCCGGCCTCATTCGTCCTCAAAGCCTGCAGACTCTTGAGAAACTCGTGATGCGTCGGTCCTCCACCTCCAGTGCCAAGGACACCGCATCCAGTCGAAATCAGCTCGAGGTCTACCTCAGAAACGTACCAAACGCCATTTTCCACGTTCGGCCTGTACAACTCCAGGTCAACACGCAGTGAGGGTTTCGTAGTGGGCTCAAGGGCATCCAAGACACTCTCCTTCAACCCCTCGCTCTCCTCCTCTTCCATCACTAAAGTGCCGTTGCTCTCTCGTGGGAAAACAGGGCTTTCCGGCACACAAAGCTTGCCGACTGCTCTGACTTGGATCCTCATGGCCCCATTATCGACGTACTGCAGCGGCATCTTGTTGACCTCGACAATCCGCACATCATCCGATGCCGCGCCCTTCTGGATAGCAACGTCGATTGCCTTCTGGCATGTCGCTGCAACAACAGCTTTCTCATCCCTGCCCTCCAGAATCTCGATTACATCCACCTCACCGGAGACTTTTCCGATGGCCGCACCAACGGCATTGGCAGCGCCTTGGTGGATTGGCTGAATGCATTTTTCGACTCCGTCCAGATCGTCCGTGACTAGAAGCGCCCCGCCACCCACAAGCAAAACGTGAACGGGGGCGGCAGATACTTTCATCTGCTCGATAACGCCTTCTAGCATCCTCTTGATCCTGTGCCGCGCCTTCTCGATCATCACATTCGGTATATCCTTGACCAGGCCGGCGTCCCCAAGCCGGGCCTTACCAGAAGCCACAACAATGTCGGTTGCAGTCAGCGTTGAGCCACCAAAGATTTGAGCCTGCTCCGTGAGGAAGTGGCCGACTGATCCAGGGCCAACCGTGACGTCTCCTGACTTAGGTTGCACATCTACCTTACTGCCACCACCAAGACCGATGGAAACGACTTCAGGCATGGAAAACGCTGTCCTCACACCACCAACCTCGACAAAGCCCGGAGCCTGCCTCGGGAAACCAGATGGAAGTAAAGCGCAGACGTCTGTTGTTGTGCCGCCAATGTCGACCACCAAGACTTGGGGTTCAACCGTCCCGTCGCCAGCGACATCAGCAGGATCTGTGATAACAGTCTTGACCTTGTCTAAGCCGGCAAGAAACGCAGCACCGGTCATGCTGTTTGTTGGACCGCTAGCGAAAGTCTTGATAGGGTACTCCGCCGCTGTATCGGCATCGATGAGCGTGCCGTCGTTTTGTGAGACGTAGAGTGGGCATGCAAGCCCTAGACGAGCCATAGCTCGCTTGAAACCTCGCGTCACCTTCTGCGCAGTTTTGAGGATGGCTGCGTTGAGAATCGTGGCATTCTCACGCTCGAGAAGGCCCGGCGGGCCAATGCCATGAGAGCAGACGACATCCAGTCCCGGTGCTTCCTCCAGGATGATCCTCTTGCAGGTCTCTTCGTGCACACCGGCATGATCCAAAGGCGCAAAAACACCAACAAGGGCGATTGCATTCACGCCAGCGGCCACAATCTCCTGCACAGCCTCCCTGATTTGTTGGTGATCCAGGGGAGCGATCTCCCGTCCATCAATCTCCAACCCGCCGTCAAGGTAATATGCACCTCCGTTCAGGATTCTCCGCAAGCCAGACGGGAAGTCAGAGAAGGGCGGGATTTGACGCGTGAACGGGCCGCATAGACGGATGACGGCGACACGGCTCAGTCTGCGAGTATCAGCTTCAACTAGGGCATTGATGAAGTGCGTTGTGCCGATTGTGACGCTGAGGACCTTTTTCTCGTCGGTAGCAGAGGTCGTCAGAACTTCACGGATAGCTGACTCAATACCACTAGTTATGTCTGCTGTTGTCGATGCTTTGTGAGAGGCCACAACACCACGACTTGGGGTGTTTGGGGCAGTTATGTCGAGGAGGGCGGCATCGGTGTTTGTGCCGCCGACGTCAACGCCAATGCGATAAAGTGACATGGTGGTTGATTGTTGTGATTGTCTGGCAGATATGATATTTTTTTGTTGTTGTAAAGTCAGTTCAGAGAACCCAGGCCTTTTCTAGCCATGATGGCCGTGACGCGCTACGTAAATTGGTCGACAGTTTGAGTGAGGGCCTTAACCTTGATTCGTATCCTGGAGAGGCCCATAGAGATTAGATCGGGGAAGTCTTAGCGTCGCATTCTCGTCGTGTAAGTGAGGTTTGAGCCACAACATTCTCATTGGTCAGCCATCTTCCCCGGCCCCATATGTCGAGGAGTTGCCCTATCTTAGTCTCGGGCGATCGGCAAACATCGCTTACGGTCAAACCGCCGTTGACAAATTGGCAATGATAAGTTTACCCGGTGGTTTGCGTTGCTGAGGTGATCCAATGCCGAGATACCGATTACAGACCATGGGATTTATATGACTCCGACTCTGCATATCCGGCTGCAAATGTTTATCCAACCGCTTTGTTTTTTCTATCACAACTCACAATGGGGTTCCTGCAGAGGGTGGAACTCCCCTACGTCTCCAGATGGATTGTGTGTTTTCCGACCCACCCCCGCGTTTCCATGCGGGTGGCACCATCTGTCGAATGCCGGTTCTGACCGCTGACAACGAGGTAGAACAACGATATCCGACCCATTGAGTCTGCGAGGCGGACATGGGGCTTTTTAACATTCCATAACTTTTGTGAGCAAGCATGCACATGGATGTGGGGACGAGTGACTGACCTCCAAACAGGGCTGTTGATCAACTGCAACATCACCACTTACCTCACTGGGAGTGCTCTGATCCCGCTTGGTCTCACATGGTGGCAGGCATTCATATGTGAGATCCAGCTTGGGCCGGGAACTTGACCGACTGGCTCATCGCACTGCAGGTATCATACTGGGCAACCTCATCGCTACTGGAGTAGTCATCATCAACTCCCTTCCGGGCAGCTACTACCACAGTCTGTTTTCTCGCATCCAACCTCGATCAGACGAAGTAACTGATGTAACCGCAGTCGGGTTTCCTGTCTTCAGCCGGGCAGTATGGGGGATGTGGGGATCCCAGTTCGTGATCTGGAATAGAATCTTCCTGTCCCTTGGTAAGTGTTCGTATTGCCCAAAATAACTATGACCCAACTGACACAATTGTCCCAGTCTGGTTTGTGTTCCTGGCGCGAATGTCTCGAGACTCGCAGACTGACCTACCATGGCAGGTACGGCTTCACAGCTTGGGTCGGCGGCGAATGCGTCTACCTCATCCTCCTGTCGTGGGACCCGCGGCTGGAGTCCCATATCCCAAATACAATCCCCTCAGATACGGGCATGACAACCGCACAATTCGTCTCCTATATCATTTTCAGTGTAATTAGCCTACCGGTTATATGGATTCGTCCGCACCGCCTCGAGAAGTTCTTCCGGTTCGCCTGCAGCATCACGCTCGTCTTTTTCATCGTCTTTCTTATCTGGGCTCTCGCAACCATGGGACCCACCGGCTTTGGCGACACCATCACCTCCGGCTCTAACCTACCCAACACTGGAGGACCGGAGAGCGTGGCGTGGTTGATGGTATACGGTATCGTGTCAACCATCGGGTCGATTGCGGCGGGCATCCTGAACCAGAATGACTACTCTCGCTTTGCGACACAACCAAAGCATGCCATACTGGGGCAAGCTGTGTCGTTCCCCGTCTACGGTATCTTCAGCTCACTCATTGGTATCCTGGTCACAGCAGCCACGCAGCACCGTTTTGGTGGCGAGGCGATTTGGAACCCGCCGACGCTGTTCGCACGGCTGCTAGCCCAGGATGAGACGGCGGGTACGCGAGCGGCGTGCTTCTTTGCTGGGCTGTGTCTCGTCATTTCTCAGATCGGCGTAAACGTCCCGGGAAATGCCCTCGCCGGAGGGTTTGACCTGGCTGCGACGTTCCCGAGGTATCTCAACATCCGCCGAGGAGCATACCTCACAGCCATTTTCAGCGTCATTGTGAATCCTTGGCGGCTTGTCAACACAGCCACGATATTCCTGACAGTGTTGTCGAGCTACAGCGTGTTCCTTGCCCCGATGACTGGTCTCATGATTTCCAGTTACTTAGTCGTGAACAAGCGGAAGATCGATATCGACGCCCTTTACCGTGGCGACTCGGAAAGCATCTACTGGTTCTCTTATGGGTATAATTGGCGTGCTCCTGTGGCTGTAAGTCACTCAAGTCATCTATTATGTTAGTAAGCTGCTAGTATGACTTACTGACCAAGAACAGTGGCTCATTGGTGTCATCCCCTGCATGCCTGGATTTGTAGCCGCTGTCGACACTTCAGTAACTGTCAGCCCCGGGGCAACTGAGCTGTATTACATGTCATATATTTACGGTCTCCTGTCCAGCAGCCTGGTTTACGCCGTACTACACCGGGTGTTTCCGGCCACGGCCCTCGAATCCTTTATCAGGACAGCGCCATCTGCAAGAGAGCTTCGGGAGTTACATCTTGGGGAGTGGGACTGCACGTTGGCAGAAACACCCAACCTTCAAGCTGTTGACGCGGTGCTAGGTCACAAGGGCAAAACTAGAGAGACCACCGCGATAAAGACGGACGTGTAATGCTGTGCTAGTCTTCGTAACTATGCTTGAAATGGCGCCCGGACCAGAGCGGAGATCGGAATTTCAGGATCGCCGAATAGGAGATGGAAAACACTATTTTCTTCCCGTCGTTATAAAAATGGGCCCGATGGTAGAAAGACTATGCAGTCTGTTGGCATACGGATAATTATACATTTTGATGATCGTCTCGAAGTTTCTCGTATGTCATATAGGTCCATTTGGCTGTTTGCTTTAGCGTATCTTTTAAATCGTCGCGAGGTGCCATAAGCAAACAAAGCACACATGCATGTGAAGCCGTCACGTGATATCTGGAAACCAGCGACCCCCCGCCGTGTGGATAGAGTTGGAGCAGGCCCGGCCGTCGGCAAACTGGACGCCAGAGATCGGCCAACTTCCCCCTTCCCTGCCAAGATCCGATCAACGTCCAGGACAATACACGATATCGGGTCTCTCGCTCAACAATCTGTTGCAATCCTCGGTTATGTCAACAACTGGAAGCACACGCGATGCACGGCGACGCAAGTTCAAGGTTCAAAGCGAATTTGGCAACGCTCGACAGTGGAGAAGTCGCAAGAACAGACCCTGCGATATTTGCCGCAAGAGGAAGACGGTGTGTATAATCACATCTGAGCCGCCTTGTAAGACTTACCGGTTTCCGATGTTATGTTGCCCTGGGACAGCCCGGTTGATTGGGCACAGGTCTTTTCTGCAAGGGGCGAGGCCTGGAATGCACGTCAACCGCGCCCTCGAATCCGTCCTCGTCCACACCAGTGGAAACGCCATACGTTGACTCCCCACCGACCGCGGTGCCGCCACTGGACTATGGTCATCCCTCGGCACCGACGACTGCTGCTACGGGATGCGAACCCTACCCGGCTGGTACTGGTATCGGCTTCTCCAACGACTATTTACTACCCGGCGATGATGGCGAAAATACTGACCATAATCATGCTGTCACCTTTTCTTCTGCCACCGGCTGTCGTCGAAACTCGAAGGGGCTCTGGACCTTGGAAGACAACGAGAATCGTACTGCCCACAGCATGGGGCCGGCTGCAGAGCAAGACACCTATGTCCTTGATTCCATTCCCTCGGGCATTTTGAGCAGTCCAGACGATATCGATGCCGACATGATCCGAGTCTACGCAGGTAGCAAATACCCTTGGGACCCTCCTGTCCATTTTTGTCTGCTTCAAGACGAATTTGCGGCCCATGATGACGTCGTGAAACAAGCCGCTTCGGATGCGATCGAAAGCCTCGTCGGTCAATATGGTCCCAGTCTTGTCAGGCTCTATTTCAAGCATATCCATCCCGTCCTACCAATTCTCTCCAAGGGCAGATTTTTAAGACAGTACACTACCGATAAAGCCAAACTGCCGGCATCTCTTCGGGGGGCTGTATATGCACTCGCTTCCGTCTTTGAAGAGAAGACTACGTGTTTGAAAGGGCCGTTGCCGTTCAAGCAACACCAACTTGTCCATCACGCGACCGACTCCCTGCAGCGAGAGCTTGACTCTCCAAACCTGGCTAAGCTGCAGGCTAGCCTCCTGCTCTTACACATCAATCCCAACCATGTCGATAGCATTGAGCATCCGCGGACTTGGACTTCGAGTGCACAAGCTGTGGCTACGGCGCAAATGATCGGACTTCATCAGGATGCCGAGAGGTGGTCCATTGCACCCTGGGAAAAGAGGCTGCGCAGGAAACTTTGGTGGGCGACATACGTCACAGATGTCTGGTCAGCCGTGTGCCACGGGAACCCACCTCATATTTATCCTACATCCTACAACACTTCTGCTATCACAATGGAAGACTTACGGAGCGACGAAGACCTGTCTGAAGACCTCCAGATGATGGTCGACCCTGTCAGCCGTCGCTTCCAGGTTTGTACTGGTGCGCGTTTTCTAGAGTTGGTCAGAATTAGCGAGAACGCGCGGCAATTGATTGATTGTAGCTTGTGAGTATTGTGTATCTACACGAGTTGTGCATTCGGGCGTCATGCGTCAGAAATCAGGATCTCACATTCTCCAGCCAGGTTCCGAGGCTGTGTCCACCAAGGCCCGAGGAGGCAACAGACCACAAGTGGTTGCTCCAAATGGAGGAGAGACTCGGAGACTGGAGAGACATGCTGCCACATGGTCTGCTCTTGCCTGCTCCCGAAAGAGCAATTGGCCCCTCGAACAATGGCACGTCTGCTCTAAAGCCCGTCAAAGAGCGGAAGACAGTTAACAGTGGAAACAGCACCTCTTCACTTGGCGTACCATGCCTATAAGGCTCTTCTATTCCGAGCACTGATGAGCCCCGCCACTAATGAAGCGAGAAACGATTCCTCGTCGAACCTGTGTCGCTGGTTTGAGACCGCCGTCGCCGAGTTTCAGGCCTTTGCAAGTTTCATGGATGAGGTCACGTCAGAAGACCTTCACGGCTTCTGGGGCCGCCGTAAGTCGTGGCTTCATATAAACTGGTCTGTCACTGATGTATGTTGGCCTAATTAACTAATGTAAAGGTGTAGATTCCCGGTCTCAACTGATCCTCTGTGGAAACTTTATCATATTCCTCTTTCTGCAGCAGCCCAAGTATTCAGATATCCAGTCGGCTTGGAGTCTGGTCCAGAATATCCGTTCATCACTACACAGATTAGAAAGCGAGGCTGATGATGTGGCAAAACTGCTAATCCGGCCTGTCCTCCTACGTATAGAGTCGTTTTTCTCGCAAGGTCCGGAGCTTATACGACAGTATCATTTAACAAGAGAAGAGATATCATCTATAGGGTGATGTAGACTCCTTATGACCAACTGTATGTATCTAATATTATGATTTCAAACTGGTCATTTTTATATATGAGTCTATATCCGTATATTTATACTAGAAAATGGGAGAGATATTAATCATGCCAGTTTTCCGACTCCTTGCTACCTAGGCTCTGCTTACAAGGGTCCTCGCCTAATATGTAGACGTCTTAAGTATTTAAAGGCTCTTTATTCCTTGCCCCTAGTATTATGCATCTTTCGTGGGTGCTGATATAGAGCGACGCTAAGCTAGTCTGGTAAGACGGTCTCTGAGTTGGAGATAAACCCCTCCCAGGTTGTGATTGAATTTCTCATATTAATGCAGTAACGAATCATAGGCCTGGCCTTTGAAATACCAGTAGTGCATAGCTGGCTGTGCTTCCACTCCTATATACTGCTTAAGAAGCATATGTACACGGATTAAAAGCGAAACCACTTATATTATTAAGCGTACCCGTGATCTTCTCAGCGATAGCAACGATCTCGTTCAGTGTGGTATCGGAGCCGGATATTGCTGAACTTGGGTCAGCTGTCGTCATCTGTGAGACGGGCAATAAACCGTGCAAAATCTTTAGAGTATATCATGGTAATCACATCGTCACCAGTACCAGGGATTACCGCTGGTCTGGAAGGTACATCTACAGTCCAAAAGTTTAGACGAATGTTGCTCGGGATGTTGGGCTGTCCGAAGTAGTCCATGAAAACACTGTTTGCGACGTAAGTTGTCTCAAGCCCTGCTGCAGCCAAAGCCTTTCTTGCACGAAGAATCGGCGCCGTCATTTCGTACGCATTCGCGTCATCTCTATGCATTTTGCATGAGCCAATTTGGAATTTCCGAAAGGGGTGGGCGTTAGTTTGTACTCACCCGTCAGGAGTGTAAGCAACAAATTCGCTGGGAATCAGCCTTCTGGTCGTTGACGATTTCCCCGCCGCTGCAATAAGATTGAGCTGTGCCTGTTCACTCGGGCCTTCGATTGCCATTGCCGAGATGACCATGTGAACGTTGTTGTTCTCCAGAGCCCGCACCAACCCTCCGACATCAGCATGATCAACGACAACGAGTTTTGGTCCCCCAGCCTCTGGGCTACTGGGTAGCTGCGTAGGACGTCAATTTCATTACTGTTGTCGAGACACCGCTCATTCGATTGATCAAAGTCTCATGGAAGCCTGCTGTCACGTACCTTTCGAGTCAGAACCACAACATCGTGTTTACCAGTGCTCGTTAGCTCCTCCACTACAGTACTACCAATATCCCCAGTACCTCCAGCGATAGCAACAATCATCTTAACAGAGGAAGTAGGGAGCAGGCAGTTGTAACACGGAGCTTTTTAAGGTATCGCTTTTGTCGGGAAGTACGATCTCCGCCATAGAGTTTTCATCTATATATATTTGCAACCTTGACTCGGTGCCTACAGAAGCCGAACACTAGCGCGTCACTTGTCGCAACTTTCGGGTCCGAATTGTTAATATAATTCGGAGGCCTCGGCCCCCGAAGTAATACACAGCTTAATAATTCAGTTAAATAACCGCTTTACATACTACCATCTTTATATGTAGCTATTTTATACATAGATGATTTTAATGATTGGTTTTATGTATGCCTGTGCGTCACATGCGACATTTTCTAACTAGGTTGTTTGAGTCTCGTGCGTTAAAGACGATATGAGAAGGGGTTTAGGGGCAGTATACCGAGACTATTTGCTAGCCACGTAACAAATTTTGAATATTAAGACTCGCAGTAATAGTACATGATGAGACTAAAGACGCCTAAACCACATTGCATCTCTATTCTTCAGTGGGTTTGAAGTCCTATGCCTTATAAAGACAAACTACGCACAATATTATTAGTACTTTTACAACATAAAGGAGAGGGGAACGACATGTAATTATTTCGTCTAAGAACGCTGATATTATGTCAGGGTCAGCATATTATATGTTCACTTTAACGATTATGTCTCTCAGCCGGGGACTTAGCGAAAGCCTTGCATTAGATGCGGAACTGCATTTTCGCAGCGAATAGGAATCTGGAAGAATGCGCTTTCCCATTATGCATAGGCCCATCTAGGCAATGGCGCCTCGATCCGACGATGCTGTCTTTTCCGAACAAACACCACTCCTTAAAGACAATACAAGTCCCTGCACCGCTACTGAACCCCAATCACGATGGAAGGCAAAAGGCCACAAAGAACGGACAATTGTCTCCGATGATCATTTCTCTTTCACGCGTCTGGCACTGATTATGGGCACTGCCTGGTTCGGCGTCTTCATCAGAGCCGCCGACTCAACCATTATCGCCATCATCCGGCCCCATATTAAGCGAATTCAAGTCGTTCAGCCTTCTGTCCTATCTCGGTACAGCATATATGGTCTCCACTGCCGCCAGCCAACCCATCTCCCGTCGCCTCAGAGACATCTTTGGTCGCGGGCCGGGCCTTATCCTGAGCAACGCAACGTTCTCAACAGGGGATCTCCTCAGCGGTCTAGTCGCCAACCGGGGAACAATCATATTTGGCTGGCTAATCGCTGGTCTCGGCGGCGGTGGGCTTATGAGCATACCAACCTTCCTCGCCTCCGACCTTGTCCCCCTTCGCAACCGAGCTATGGTCGGCGGAATCGCGAATCTCTGGTATGGAGCAGGAGCCATGGTTGGTGCTGTCATGGGGGTGTCGTGAACGATTATACCCACTTGGGCTGGCGGATGGCCTTCCTCACCCAAGTGCCCCCGTCCATCCTCTCAGCTATCTTCGTCCATTTCCTCGTCCGGGTCCCGCAGAAGCAGTCCGACAAATCTTACTTGAAGCGTATCAACTTCGGCGGCGTGCTTGTTGGAATTCAGGGTACCGCAGCCAGTAATATCCGTCTAGCTCCTTATGCACCACACAGTAGCCGCCTTGTGTCTAGTCAGCGTCTTTTACGCTGGGGTAGCTTTAATAAGCCTATACTGAACCCGTAAGCCTGCATGGTCCTGTTATTCTTTTCAAAAAAAATAATACTTGGCATCAAATCTCATGATTTAGTATCCATAGCCGACTGACTGACCGAAGTCGACAACTGCATACAAATATCTCTTTCCACACAGTCCTTTCCAAATTTCCAATCAACCATTTTTCCTTGGAGCCATCTAAGCAGGCGGCTGTTCAAGAAATTGTAACTACATGTTGCCATCGGGCACGCGTTCCTCCTGCCTCCCACACCCTTTCGGGGCAGGGGAATCCCTGGGCCCGCAGTCAGCACGCGCTGGCCCGCGCGTGCCTGGTTTTGTATTTGCTTGTGGCCCTGCATATCTTGAGCCCACAACTTGGCCTTAAGCATCTCCATCCAAGTCCGCCCGTGCAACCAGCGTCCCGTCCGCGAGCACACAAAAGCCCTCGGGGATCCTGTTATGCGCGGGCCTCTCCCACTCGACAAACTTGAGGCCCAAGGCCCTGAGTGTGGCCCGTTGCACACAGCTGGTGGAGCACGGGCCTTTCCACGTAGTAATTAGATTTCCGTCCCGGTCCAGAGCTGGGATCTCTGGCTTCCAGGGCTGCGGCCACTCCAAGGGGCTCTGGGCCTGGGTGAAGTGCGTAATCAGGTTGTATGGCCGGTTCCGCCGCCGCAGCCAGCACCGGAGGGTTCGCTGGTAGCTGGAGACGTCGCTGTCGAGACTCACATCAGGGTGCTTGACCCATTTCCTTCTAATGATGGTAGAAATGTCCCCGCCGAGCGAAAGAATCGGTAGCGCGCGCTCGGTGTCCCCGGTGATGACTTCGTAGACGGTTGCGACGACTTTGTTAAGATCGGACTTAAAGCTTCCAAGATTGGTGAATTCCCCATCATCTTTCCAGCCGAGGCGGCCGGAGTGGCTAAAGTCGAATAGCTGGAGCGTATCTGTTGCGGGATTGATGAGGATATTCCGAATGGCTATATCCTGGTGCACAATGCCGAATTTTAGGTTGAGGTCGTCGACCACTTCGATCAGCTGCTCGAGGTACTTCAGCTTGAAAATCCGAGAGCGGTTCTCTTCCAACGTCTTGCCTGGTATAAAGGTCGACGTAAAGCCAACAACGACTTCGATGTCGGTACTTTGCCCCGGGACGTCTTCGAAGTCGGTAACTATATATTCAAAGGGCACAATGTTGGGGTGCTCGCTGAGCCTCAGCCAACAGTTGAGCTCGTGCCAGTTCCTCCGTGCATGTTCGTGGTGGAAGTTGTATTTGAAGACCCCCCTCGATCTAGGCTGGAATCTATACATAACTAGATCGACACACTGTGATAGCCTATCCAACTCGACGAGATCTGTTCTCAAGATAACACGACCGGTTCTGTACTTCTTTGGAATTCTGTCTATAGGGCAGTAAATCGGTATAGAAGCAGTGTCGTCTGTTGGATCTGACGAGGTAGAGATGAAATCACCGTTCATCGAAAAGTTGACAAGATTGACGTCGTCCTCGAGTCCGTCAACGACCTTGGCTAGAGCTTGAATGGTACTTTCTTCCATGTCTTCAACGTCGGTCGTGTCAACATAATCGGGGACACTGGTCGAGATGTACCGTCTTTGGTCCCAGTCGATGGTCTGCCATGTTGTAGGTCCCCTGGGATAGATTTCGCCGTTGAAGCTGTTGAAACGCTGGTTCGGCTGGCAATGATCAAAGAAACCCATGGTCTGGGTGTTAGATCCTGTACGAAACAGGGTTTTCGGTATTTCGGCAGGAGATGGAGTGGTCGGTCCAACATAGACGCGTGGTCAAGTCAAGTGAAAGTAAAAGTGATGCTGCGATTCCAGACACACAAGAAACTGAGAAAGGCTTCAGATTTTTGAAGGCATTTATACCAGTCGAGGTGGATAGATATACGTGAGAATGGGGAAAGAAAGTTGGCTCTGGTGTTATGGTCACTAAGGCCAAGGTCAAAGTCGCAGTGCTGAGTCAGGGCCAGGCCAATAGTTCTTTCTTTATCGAGAAATATGCGACACATGAAGTGTCACATAATCAGAACTCAACTAATCTTGCATTGTCTCGGCATTGACCGGATGAGGCAGCAAACAAAGAGATGCAACTTCTACTTACCAACAATGCAGATGTACACCAACAAGGGAGTTTCAACTTTGGGCTCACCGCTACAGGATTATCTAATCATAGAAATGGTAATCAGACATCTTGAGTTGTGGCTAAAAGGCTTGAGAGTCCCTAATGACAATGCCAACACGGAACATATGAAGTTATTAAGACCGGTTCTCCCATGCCATTTTCAGCATCATCTTTATGGGAATATCTACTACCTTCGCTTTCCTCTGAGATTTATCCAGACTTTCGAATACCATTGATCCCGGCCTTGGAACTACAAAATAAGAATTTCTTGTCGCTTGCTGCCACTGTCGCCATGCCTGAAGGTACTCCAATCGCCCCCAATGAGTTGGGCAACCGACTTGAAACAAGTAAGCTTCTTTTGCCTTCCTTTCTGAATATATTTTCTTGTATGTTTGCTCGTTACCTTGGTTGGAAATGCACATATCCCTTGAGATGACTCAAGAGGGACAGGTGTCTCTAGAGAGACTTTGAGTCTCCTGCACATTCCATCAAGGAGATACCCTCCTCTTCATTTTCCAAACGCAGCCCGAGACTACAAAGCATAGTACTCATTGCCTAAACAGATGACTGGAAACGAACTCGCCTTGCTTCTGCGGGGCATGAGTGCAAATGCGGGACGTACATCATCTATGCTCGCTGCAACCACAGGTGGAAGCAATTCCCCAACAAGTGCGGGCCTGCTACAAGTGCTGCCGGGAACAACATCTTCTGCAAGCCGTCCCCGGCGCCGAACTACAACATTACCTAGTTCTACGTTGACCAGGATTGCTCCGATTGTTTCCAGCGAGGTGTCAACCAGCAGCCGCCATGAGGAGCAGGCTTGGATCACCCGCCCCTCCGTCTCCTTCCCCATGCTCTATCTGTGTTGATCCCGTGGACGGCATCGGCATGGACTCTTAGATGGTTCTTATGAATCAGCTTTTTCAGACACACCGGACAATCAAATTGCTGGTTTTCGCGAAGACTATCCAAATGAGTAGAAATGAAATGCCGTGCTAAGCTCCCGGCGTCATAGAACTCGTGGCACAGCTCCTCAAATCTTGTATGGTTACGGCCAAGGAGACACGCTTCTACTATGCAATGGAAGTAGTGTCAGATATGATTTGTTCCTATTATTTTGACTAGCGTCGAAGGTTTGTAATTATCTATGTTCTCCTTTGTAGACTTTATGGCAACTGGAGTTGAACGGGAACGAGCTGATTTTCTGGCGGCCTTTAAAACCTTGGTATGTAGAGGCTCTTCTTTGTATCAATACTCCATGAGTGCAAGGATAGCTTTAGTCCTCTGTTAGAATTATGCTTCTAGGTTGTTGACTAACGGTGCTATTAGAGCCTTAAACATCCTTATCTATACCGCACTTATAGGCAGGGTACTCACTTGGGTGGTAGGCTTATTATCAAAACCCTCTCCCCGAACCTGTTGCTCGATGCCCTGGTGATCTTTCCTCCTGTTTTATTTCTCGATGACTTGGTTGAGCTTTTTTGATTTCAGCTTCTTATATATTGCTTTCCGCTGCTTCATGATGCCCTTTCGCTGAGCTGACTGATAGGGAAGGGTCCTACTGTCCAGGAGCTGGGTGAGTCGAATATACTCAGGATTTTGCTTCACAGCCGCAATGTGAGGATCTGATAAGGCGAAGACCCGGCGACTGTCACGTGAGCCCCCGTGGCTTGTTGCCTGCTGCTTAAATAAGTGCTTGCTGCGGATTCTGGGCACGGTGAATTGCCTATAGATCTGCGTATATATTCCTGTTTAGATAGTGCTTCTGAAAAGTATCTGAATTGGGTGCGTGATCAAGGACTAAATCTCGGAGGGCAGAGCAAGCCGTTTTCCTAAAGATCTGTAATTACAAAGACGAAAGTTCTTGCGGCATAACACTGTTTTAAAGGTATGCTATAATATTCTTAGACTGTTTGGACTAAAAGCAAATATTGTTAAATATAGAGCTCTAATTAGCTTCAACTGTAGCTGTATATTCAAGAGTTGTTTTGCACCAGTCCTTAATGTCTCCTTTAATTTGCTTATTATTATTATTAGATAGCCCTAGAGGTTTGCAAGACAGGGCGTCGGTTATTACGTTTTCTGTCCCCTTCACATATCAAACCGTAAAGTTATAGGTCCTAATTACCACCAGCTATCTTGTTACAAAAGCACCAGGTACATCTATCACGGCTCCCTTTAGTTACCAAACAAGAATATTTAAATCTATTTCCAAGAAGAAGTATATACTATAAATGTAAAACTATAAGCGTTTAATTACATAGAGAACTACTCTGTATTCTCTCTTTATAGCATTATATAGCTTTTCTGTATTTATCCAAGCTTCACTCTTATACCTTACAGGATATTAGGCACTGTCTTTTTCCTACATAAGACAAGCTCTCCATCCTTAAAGACTTGTATCAACTATAAGGATAATGTTTCCTTAGCTGTAGTTAATATTAATTAGATATAGTTTAGTTATAATAGTTGCTTTTAATATATCTATGGCTTTCTAGCATTCTTCTAACTAGTAAAATAGTGCTCCTTTCTTGAGGAGGTTAAAGAGTAGCCTGGTGATAATCTTATAGAATGGCATCTATGCCCGGTAATAATTAATAAGGCCGACAAAGAAGCGGACCTAAAAAACGTTCTCATAGCTTTCCTACTCTCTAATCTTAATAATCTTCTTGTCTGCTGGCGCTCGGCCAAGAGTACCGCATATATATTCAACAATATCGGTTTAATGCTTATACCATTTTAACTTGCGGGCATTAATAGCCATGCCAGCTAGTTCTACATTATAGAGGACATTGTTGAGATTCTTAATATATTTTGCCATATATCTTCTAACTCCAGACAGATTAGGAATCTCCTTATTATTATAATTTGTATTGGGACCTCTAATAGCTACATTGTCTAGAAAGGGTCTGCAGATTAAGGGAATTAAGTTGTATAATAGCCATACCATGTATTGTATAAACTGGGCCACAGAATTAGTAGCACCTATAGGTAGGCCACATTGTTGAAATAATCTAATTAGTGTTACAAAGATTGTTATATTGCGACTCTTCTTATCAAGCTTTACCTAATTATAGCCTGAGAAGAAATCCAGAAGAGAGAGAATCTTATATATTATAAATTCTTCTGCAAATTTATCTACTACTAGAGGTATAAAGGCGTCTTTAATTGTAACCCTATTTCCTTTAAAGATGTTGTTAATCAGCCAGTACCCTAAGTTCTTTTTCTTAACTAGGAACCAGCCGTTTTAATATGCTGTATAGGATTCCTTAATAATACTACTTGCCTCCCTTTCTTTTAGCATTTTAATAGCTGTTGCTTTAAAGGCTCTAGACAACTTAATTGTTTTTATTTAATAGGCCTTATATAGCACGGTTCTAATTGTTTAAGGTAGAGCAACATCCATACTGATTTAAGATACGTAAGACTAGTCCCATATAAGAGCTTTCTCTCTGTTAAATAAGAGATGGGCAAACATATTCCTTTCCTTAGTTGAAAAGCCGTTACAGTTATTCTTTATAATCTATTCCAAGCAATTAAAAGTAAGTTGAGATCTCCTCTTAATCTTAGAGAATTTTGGCCATATCTAGGGGTCATATTTATATCTACAGTTCCTATTTATACCATCTCTAATTTTTACTTCATGGCTCGGCTTCTAGTTAACCGTTCCCTCCGGGACTAATCTATTAAATGGGTAATTATCTACCAGATGTACTTTAACCCCTGCCCTCTTGTATAGAGTTCTAATTATAAGTTAACAAGTGCGTCCAATTGATTTAGCAACACTGGCAGGCAATAGGATTAAGTTTACCTATTTGCAAGTATAGGCTGTCCTTGCTCTTAGATATAATCTGCAGACATACTGAGGATTGGGCTTATTAATGCCTTCAAGCATACACAGCTAACATACTTTGTGCTAAAGGTCTTTTGCAAAAGAAACTGACAACTTCTAAATATCCTTGTCCTGGAGGATACCAAGAATTTTATCACCCTCTTTAATACCAAGATGGGTCAAAGAAGGCTTAACTAGAGTGCCGATCACTACTGGTTTCTGATTAGATTACTCTAAATGCACCCAAATGGCTAAAGTCCACGGAATGTATTTTTCTAAGACTCGTGCACTGTTACCAGGCGCTATATAAAAAGGCTTCTGGTTTCTTTGTTCCAGGCCACACTTTATCCGGGAGTCTCCCAGCATAATATGTGCAAACAGGAAACCCTTTGACTTTTCAAAAGTCAGATTAGTATTAAAAAAGAACGGCATTCCAAAAAGAATATAATATATAACATTACAGGTTATATTGTCGACAATAAAGAAAACTTGCTTTATTTAATTAGGGCCGATATAAATCCAGTCTTCGGTTACCCTAATTAGAGACAAGGCTTCTCCATTATAAACTATAGAGGTTATGTCCTTGAGAAGAGAATAAGCAAGCTGGTTTTAGCTGTAATAGTGTCACGAGCGTAGGCACCAGGCACGATAGTCACCCGAGGGTCAAGGGAGGAGGTCTGATATTAGGTGTAGGTAGGTTGCAAGACTGATTCTTGCTGCCCTCGTAAGTGGGTCGTGGAACCTTCGGGCCCTCCTTTTAAGGGCACGAGCCACGCCAGCCACTAGTTGCCATTTGGGCCTTACAAATAGCTTAATGATAGTAGATTTATCTCTGCCTTGGTATTAAGTAAAGCTGGTAAAGGTATATATTGGTTGCTTTCTATATGCACGGTAAGGAAAGCTAAACTACAACATCCTTAGTTAATTACATCTAAAGTCGATATAGCTAGAGAGCTAACATAATACTTGATTATTATTGGGGTTAGAATAGTTTTTTCCGGTAAATTGCTTGTTGAAGCGCTAACAACTTTAATGCTTAGGTGCTAGTCTCTTTGTCCCCTTATTTTGTGGACAGGTTTAAAAGAGACTTGTAAAATAGTCCTTGCCCTGTCCTGTAGGGCTTGTAAGCGCCTAATTAGAGCAGCATTTGTCTCTCTAAGAGCTAGGAGATTAAAAGCATGTATCTTAATAGTTTTGCCAAGAATTACCTGTGCCGCTGCTTCTTCTGGAGGTAAGGTTTCCGCTAGTTGTTTTTTTGGCTTGGCGCGGGTCGGTTTTTCCGCCGCCGCCCCTGCTGCCACACTAACTTGATTATATTCTATATACCTAGTAAATTCTTCTATTATGTAGCTTTCTGAGTTATCCAGTTCCTTTCTACTTAGATCGCTTAGACTCGGTAAATTGTTTTTAAAGTAGACGTATGTTTTAGGGTAAAGAGTATCTGGTATAGCTTTGTATATTGCCTTGTTGTCCTAATCTATACTGTCCTTTGTTACTTGTCTCTTCTTTACAGTATTAGCAAAGATTTGCAGATCTTTTAAACAAATCTGCTCTTTGCCTATAGTAATGGTGTAAAGAGATGGGTCTGAGGTTATCGATATAGATCCAATGGCCGGTAGTTTTCCTGGTAGTTCAGGATTCTAGACTAGTTTAACCTCTCCTAAGGCCGGGTTACCTCTAAACAATAGGTTTGCCTTAACGAGTTTTTGGTATTAAAGGATGTATAGTAAGTTGGTTTTGCCTTTCTGTAATAGAAACTCTAGTCGGCCTCTAGCGTACTTTTTAATCCTAATTTCTTTCTAATCACGATAGAGTTAAATACTGATAGGGTTTAGAAAATTAGAATACCCGTTCCAAGTATCTACAATAGTGCCGAGGATTATTAAAGAACCCTTATACTTCTCTATATAGAAGAGCCTATTAGTAACAAGCTTGTTAATCTTGTTACACTTATAGGCTGTATAGTCTTCTTCTGTACAGCTATAGTATATACGCGGCAAACTATTCTTTTTGAGCTAAACAGTAGAAACGCTATAAGCATTGTTATTGTCGTTACTTAAGGGTGGGAAGTAGATTTCCTGGCAGCTAGGTCTCTAAACAGACCCTACTGCTCCTGTTTTAATTAGTCCGAGTTTAGTTTGTTGTCTGTTATAAGAGGTTGCTTTAGCATAGCGTTTAAGTTATTTGTCAATCTTCTTTTCCTCTTACATTCTTAGCTACTTGATTTTTAAGTCGGCAAATTTGTTTACAAGGTTGTCTATCCTTTATTTAAGAGAATTGTCAACCTAATTCCTATGCCAATTAGGCTAATTAACAGGTTCTAGATATACACTGGTAGGTTTTAAGTATCTTAGATTATTACTTTATTGCTTCTCTATATGTTGTTGATTCTACTAATTCTACAGGTCTGTTTGGAAACAATTAGGAAGTCCTTTTATAGCTAGGTAGTAGTCCTGCTTAGAGTACTCTAATTTTCTATTAAGGACAGATAGAAGCCTGTTCTTAAATTCTATCTAGGGCATATCTATAACCTTCTCCTTAAAGGTTAGTCTAGAAAGAAGCTACTTTTTAATTCGGGATAGAAGCGTCTTATAGAAGGTCCTGCTTTCCTAATCAGACATCTCTCTAGCTTCAATTAGCGCTTAGTTATAGTTAGCAATCCTTTGTTTCCATTCCTCAAGATTGTCTGAGGGATTCTGGCAGAAGATTACTTTTATTACCAAGCCTAAATCTACTTAAGAGGAAGTATTACTGGTTTTAAAGTAGGCTAAGAGTTCCTAACTCTGTAAAGCCTAGGTATTTAGTCTAGTAGTAACCTTCTTAATTAAATAAACCAGATTAAAGCTAGTATAGTGCTATTTTAATAAGGAAAGGATCTAGTCTGTTAGATAAGAGAATTAGCAAGAAATGTCCTCTAAGGCAGATATTGACTTAACAATATTTGTTTTATTAAACCTTGGCACATTAAGGTTATATAACATAAGCGGCACTATCTAGGGCGGCATTATGGTGCTATAGGAGAATAGACTAAATGGGTATTAGCCCATAGTATTGGGCTTAGCTAAAAGGGGTTGTTATGGCTAAGTAGGAGGGTTTTGGGTAGAAGGTAAAGAGGTTTTGCCGGGAGATCCTTTGCCCTTAGGCTTAGGTTTCTTTAGTAACTAGTCTCTCCTATGCTCCCTTCTAGACCTTTAGTGATTAGGAGGAATTAAAGGACCAGTAATTACTTGTTAGTAGGTAGAGCTTAAAGTAAGTAAAGGCGGATATAGTAGACTTGAGCCTTTAAATAATATAGTCGGGAAACCTAGTGTTCTAGTAGAAGCAGCGTCTTTAGCAGGGCCAGCTACTATAGATATTCCAGTACCAAACATTATCAAAATAAAATAATTAAAGCCGTAGACTTGTTATTAAGAGAGTTTGTATGTTATCTAGAGAGTTGAATGTTTTTGGGTTAGTACTTAGTATAGTAATGACACTTAAAATATCGTGCCTTTTTAAGGTACTTTTCCTTTTTCCAGCACATATAGTCTCTCCTTAGAGTCTCCTATTAGCTCTAATTAAAAGCCGTGATACTTTAGCCTTGCCTCTCTGTATACTTCTCGGGCTTTACGCTTATACCTGAAAGCACCTTGCTGTAAACCTTGTTACGACAGTTGTGGGGGCAATTGTTGCAATGGCGCCACTTTCTAACCAGACTTTAGTCGCTAAAGCAACTATAGAATTAAATTAAGGGCCATTCTTTTCTAATCTAAGCTTAATAAATCCTGTAAAAGTCTAATTTCTTCTTTAACTAAGCGTTTCACAAGCAAATATATTGCTCTACCAGGGCTTTAGCCGTTACCGTAAAATAATCCCCGGCATAATAGCTAATGTTTATACCTTAGGCACAAAGCTTAGTCAAGAGGGTACCCTTTAGAACCTCGGCAAGAAAGCAGGTTTAAAAGCAGGGTTTTTTCTATATACTTTAGTTATACTTCTCTTGTCTTTAGTTTGGTTATATAACTCTCTTTCTGGCAAGGCATTCTCTTGGCAGTTCTAATTAGGCGCAGGTAAGACAATTCTATATATAATTATAAAGAACAGGCAAGCTTTAAACTAACTTATTAGTTATAAGCTCTCTCCTCAGTCTTTAAAAATTACACAGTTAGCTCTGCCCAGGCTAGATTACCAGTAAAAACATAGACACTAAGCCAAGCATATATGCCTAAGTTTTGCTGGCCCCTCTAAGCGAGAGAGAGGAAACTGCTAGAGGGCTCCAATACAAAGAAAAAAGAGATAATAAAAAAGGGCCGGAAGGGCTACAAAGGCAATAAAAGCAGTATTTGGGTTCTAATTAGATAATGTCACAGGTTATCAAATAATAATAATAGAGGAATAAGTTAAATTGTTGCTTTGGCCCTTGAGAGGAACAGAAGCATGTCCGGTACTTATAGTACAAACGGCCAAGAAAAATTTATCGCACTAGCTACATAAAACACTACACCCTGTAACAGTAACAAAAAGACACGGATTAAAAGTCGATATTCTTATCTTTAACTATTTATAATAGTGGTAATAGTATATTACCTACCAGTATATGCCCGCCTTGGCAATGCCGTATAGAGGTTTTATTACTCTTATAATTGTGCCTGGAGGGTATTGTAGCCTTAGCTCAGTAGGTAATTGGGCTAAAATCGGCCGGAATAGCCTTAATTTTAACTAAGGGTATGTCTGGATAATATTGTAAAGTTTAACCATCATTCCTCTCTATAATAGAGACGGGACAAGCGCCGTAATTAGCTATTAGCTAACCTGTTAAATTGTCGGCAATTAGGTAAGGATATTCTTCTTGCCTACATTATTGTATCTTTAAACCATAAGGCGTGACTTCTTGTATAGTTTAGTGCTCTTATTCTTAACTTTACGTACTATATAAGACTTAAATAGCCGAATAGCCCTGTAGGTAATGGGGTTAAAACGCTTAAAGTTAAAGACGTTACGTGCTACTAGATTGTCTATCTTAAAAGCATTAGATTCTTTAAATAAGGCGCCGGGCGTCGTAATAATGTTATCTAATTATAACCTTGTTGCTAATTTAAAGTTATTTTCTTCTTTTTGTAACAGTATAGTATATAGGCTGGCAGTAAGGTGCTGTAGGCAGCCGTGGCGGCGGGGTACTGTAGGGGCGTTGCCTTAAATGTAAATTGTGCCACCTTTTGTAGGATGGCTTTTCAGGGTGCCTGCCGGGTGTATGGTATAGCCGTTGGCAGCATTATCTATAGGTTTTGGCCTTAGGCCGGGCTCTTTACAATAGTATAGCTGAACGGCTATTAACCGAAATTTTATAGGGCCGTTAGACAGGTCGACTATAACATTATGGCCTTCTATGGCTAGCAGCTTAAATAGTTTCTGCTAGCCATTCTTTTCTTGCTATATTCGGACTTTGCTTTATAATAGCAATATTAACTAGCTAGTAACGTCTGGCCTATTACGGCTATAAAGTATGGTATTAAGTTGCTGCTCCGCCAAGGCCTTTTAAAGTGCTTTTATGGCCTTGGCAATAGCTTTGGCTCTCTTTAGCGTTAATGGCGAAGGCGGTAAATTAGTGTTTATCCGGGGAAAGGCGCTAAAGATGAGCAGTATAGGTACCAGCCTGTCTGGCCCGGCTGTATTATTAACAGCCTTTACGGCTATCTAAAGGATAGTATTGTTAGTAAATAATCTGGATAGCTTAGTATAGAGGATATTAAAAGCATGGCGTAATAAGCCGTAATGCCTCTCTACCTTGCCTATTGACTAGTAGGCTTTTGTAGGGACCTGCTTACAGGTAATACCCATTAGCCTTGCCTTGTTTCTAAGCTTTGCCAAAGCAAAGTTAGTACCGGCATTATGGACCAGCCAATTAGGGGGTCCCAAATAGCTATCTATCTACATTATTTAGAGTGCCTCCTATATATTTTTAGCAGAAAGGAATATAAGAAAGCAAGTGGCTTAAAAAGAAGTAGCCGAGTCTACTATATATAGCATTAGGCGACCCTTTAGGTACATAATGTCAATAAGTAGTTTATAGTTAAAGTTGACGTTGTCTTTTAATATAAATTTAAACTATTTAGGGGCGTCGGCGTTTAGCTAGCAATAGTGGCAAAACTTAGATATAGCTTCTAGAGCTGCTGTCTCTATTAGGTAGCTAGTATTGGCTAGGAGACGGTTTAGCTGGTTAACCAAAGGATGCCTAAACTGGCGATATAGTTGTTAAAGCTTTATTTCGGTAAAGAAAGTAGCTATAGAAGCGGGATTGTGCTTAAAGGGGGAAAACTACGGGTAGCCCTACTTTCTTGTTACCGAGATAACTATCTTAATGCCGTTAGGCTAACATTATACTAGCTTGTTGGTAGTGTTTTGGAGAAATACACTAAAGGTGTCTATATTTGTAATTAAAAATAGAAAAGAGGTTGAGGCATTTATTATATAAAATGTAATATTTCTAAGTAGCATTATAATGATAGTTATGCCTTTTGACAAGAAATGTAGCTCTTTGCTAAATCTTACGGTAGCTTTGTCGGTATGTAAGGAATCTAGGCTGACTTTTAGGTTCTCTTACCGGAGGGCTAAGTACTAGTTGTAGCTTACTGTAGAGTATTTGGCCGTGCCTATATTAGGCATAATACCCTAAAATTTGTAGCAAGAGTAGCGGTTTTTAAGAAGGAAGATACCGGCAATAGTCTTGTTGCTATTCTTGGGCTTCTCTGCTGGCAAAGGGTTAAGATAATAGAAGAAAGCTAAATCTATTAGAAAGTAGTAAGCCATATAGCCACTATTATTGTCTTCTTTAACAGTAGTTACTTAGCCGGTAGGCATGCCTTTAGCGTCCTCTATACCGGCCAAGAAGGTATTAACTTTACCGCTATAGGCAGCCTTTTGGGCATACTTATAGGCCATTAGAAACTAATAACAGACATGCTGGCGTTCTTTACTTGTATAGTAGGTAGACTAACAACCTTCTTTGCTATATATAAAGCAATGTTTCTTAGTTGGGTCTAGTAGTCAAGGGGCTCTCTGCTGTGGTAATAGTAGGTATGTGGTGGCCCTTTTAGGGGCACTATGGCCGCTCTTCTTATTATTGGTATAGCAGTAATTAAGATAGTAAGTCTTGTTGTTACCTTTAACAGCAGATAGGCTAAGACTAGTAAGAAAGTACTAGGAAGGCTGCTTATATTTTAGACTTAGATTAAAAGAGGTATAGAGATCTTAAAATAGCTTCTTACATAGGGCTGAGGGCATAAATAGTGTATATTTAAAGTCTAGCACGCCCTTATAGGCGCGAAGAACGGTTATTCTAAGAGTATTGTTACCCTTATAGCCATGGCTAAGTGCCTATTGGCATAGCTAAAGCTTGTCCAATAGAGCTTATAGCACTTCCTGTAGGTTCTTCTTAGCGTTTTTAGGGTCTTTGTATATATTAAAGAAGGTCAGGCCGGTCTAGTTACTAAAGTACTACTAATAGTTAATATTAGTGTTAAAATAGGTCTTTAGCTTGGCATATACCTGGGCAAAGCTATTGTCGACACTAATATATATAAGATAGTACTTTTTGGTACGGCCAGTAAGAATCCGGAGAAGTAGGGTATAAAATTAGCTAGGGTCGACCTTATTAAAGTAACAGATATTTAAAAACACCTTGATTTTATTGTCTAAAAGGTTGTACAAGTTACTACTCTACCTCTATGCTAGGTCTTAGCTTTTAAAAAAGCAAGCTATCTATTCTGGCTCTATTTAAATATTAGGTATATAATAAGGGGTAGAGTTGTGACAAAATTATATACAATGTATATTGTATATGTATAAATATATAGATATACTGTATATCTGTATATTTGTATATCTAAGGTTTTGTATATCTGTATATCTGTATATCTGTATATTTGTATATCTGTATATCTTGTATATCTATACAATATATATATAAATATACAAGTATTTAAATATACTTTATTAATAATATATTTATTATACTCTTAGTTTACATTTTATTTTACTTAAATACTCTTATTATAGTAAATTTAAGCTTAAAAAAAACAAAAAGCTAAAAAAACAATTAAAAAATACTATATAAAAGCTACTAATAGGAATTTTAGAGTTATAATAAAAGAATATATAAATTATATAATTATATAATTAAAAGTTATATTATTTATCTTTTATTAATAAAATAGCTTTTTATAAACTTTATTTACTACTTTATTTATATTAGTTCTTTTTAAATAGCTTTAATAATTAATATCTAAACTATTAATTATTAATTATTAATTATTAATTATTAATTATTAATTATTAATTATTAATTATTAATTATTAATTATTAATTATTAATTATTAATTATTAATTATTAATTATTAATTATTAATTATTAATTATTAATTATTAATTATTTACTATTAGCTATTAATTATTAGCTATTAACTATTAGCTATTAGCTATTAGCTATTAACTATTAGCTATTAGCTATTAGCTATTTATTATTTGATTTATATCTATTTAAGTCTTTTTAAAAGACTTAAAAAAAAACTGTATTTTTATAAGTTAAACCCAAGGCCTTTGTATTTCGCTTATTTAAGTGTGATAACTAGAGTTGTAATAATACAAAATAATACAGAAATATAATAATACAGGAATACAAGAATACAATAATATAGAAATACAAGAATACAAGAATATAATAATACAGGAATACAAGAATACAATAATATAGAAATACAAGAATATAATAATATAATAATATAATAATATAATAATATAATAATTATATATAAGAATTATTATATTATTATTAAATTAATTAAGTATATTTACTTGTATATTTGTATAACTGTATAATAGATATATAAATATACAAGATATACTGTATATTTGTATATCTGTATATCTATATATTTGTATATCTTGTATATCTGTATATCTAGGGTCTTGTATATCTGTATATCTGTATATTTGTATATCTGTATATCTTGTATATCTGTATATCTGTATATCTCTTGTATATTCACAACTCTGATAAGGGGAAAGGTTCTAATAGTTGTTTTATAGTCGGGGCTAATAGTAGTATGGCATTAGCGTCTAGGCTGGGTATTCCTCCTAGGGGTTATATAGAGCTTTAGGCTAAAAAAGGTTGTTTTAAGTATACGGGATCCCCGGGACACGTAATGTCTGTCGGCTTGCCGGGCCTGGAGTAATGTTTTACCAGGCAACCGCCAGGCCTAGTATAGTTAGGGGCAGCTAGATTAGTTGTTCTATTAACTTAACAATAGTGGCAGGAAAAGAGGCACCGCCTGGTATAAAAGAAACAGGCATTTGTATATTCCTTCCAGGCAGTCTTTAAAATCGTCGTGCTATTTTTAACTTAGGCGCAAATTTAACCTTATAGGCTTTGTCTTCTGGCCACTCGGGGCAATAGTCTTCTTTAAGAAAAGCAAATAGTTGGTCAGCAATATAGGTACTTCTTATGTTGCCGGTATAGATGCTGTAGGCCTAGAGAAAGCGCCGAAGCTTTAATTGCTAGCAGCTCTTGGTAACTTTAAAGCTATTAAGAGTCTACCTCTTAAAGTAGGTTTAATACTTGCCGAGAAGTTTGTTGTCTATAGCGTAAATTTCCTATAACTTGTCTAGTGCCCTAAGTAGGTATATTGTTATCTGGGTAGGGTTTTGGCTTAAAGAGTTGCTTGGGGCTTCCTATTAGAAGCAGTTAATATAGGCCTAGCTTATTGCTAAGACTGTATATTATTAGTAAAAGATATTAAGGTAGGCCTTAAGGAGGTCTATATAGTTCTACTCTCTAGCTGGGGTAATGCTTGCTGCCAGGGGTATAGTAGTTAACGAAAAAGAAGTAGTCTCGGCTATTACCATCGTGGGTATAGTTTCTGTTGTAGTTGAGAAAGATCTTGTCTTTTAAGCAAGAAAAAGAAAGGGGACTAACTACTATGGGTATAGTTCCTATTATAGTTAAGGATGGCTATTTGGGCTTACTAAAGAAGGAGGACTACTAGAAGAAGGACCAGTAGAAGGACTAGTAGAAGGACTAGCAGAAGAAGGAGGAGGAGGACTAGCCGCTATAATATTTACGCTTCTTTAGTAGATAGTTTATTTATTTACTTCCGGGAGACTAGAAGAAGGAGGAGAAGGCAAAGGCAAACAAGCCAAAGGCGAAGAAGGCAGAGGGGCTACCGCCGCCATAGTTAGCAACAAGAGCTGGCATACTATTATTTATAGCAACTAGGCAAGCAGCAATAGTAGTGCCGGCAGAAGGTAGGGGCGCCGTTATCTACGGCAACGAGGCAAGTAGTAGTAGTAACGAGAACTAATATACTGCTGTAATAGCAAGCGGCAAAGAGATCTAAATGAGAGAGAGAAAGAGAAAGGCACTATTGCCTGCTGCTACTAAATAGCGGTAATGGTGCCGGGGTATAGGCATTATTATTAGTAGCGACAAGATAGCCGTAGCCTTCCCGGTGGCCTTAGATTTATAGAAATAAGGGTATTGTGACATTTATTGCTACGGCTTATAACCGGCACAAAAACCATTTACCTGCAGGTAGTGGTTATTAGCAAACAGTACCTATTACTGTGTAGTCTAACGGGTAGAGTTGTCTTTTTAAATAGTTATCTTGGTTATATACCGCTAGAATGCAATAAAAGAGGGGTAGGTAAGGGTTTTGGCGTTTTAGGGACGGTTTTAGGTATTCCGGGCGGCTATGCTAAGCGGCCAAGGGAGTATAAGGGGGCCCGGGCAAGAGGTTTATATATAAACAGTAGGGTAAATACTTAAGGTCAGCACCTACCCTGGCGGCATTTGTTTAGGTAGCAAGAGGGCTACTGTCTGGTAAGAAGCCCTTTTGTAAAAAAAGGGGAAGGGGCAAAGAATGAGGCTATAAAAGTATTCTTTACCTAGGGGATAGGTATATTATAGGGAAGGCATAATAGTATATACTGCTAAATAGTCGGTCCTTTATATAGAGGGTTGTTGCCGGCACAAATAGGCTTGTACAGGCGGCGGCTGCTTCTTGTAATACTTTATAGCGGAGGGCCCGGATCTTCTTTTCTGGAAGTAATGCCAGGAAGGAATTTCTGGTCTTTAGCGGCTGGATCTTCTAGGGTACTAGTAACGACAACTGCCTAGTCTAGTTACTAGTTAATAGTGGCTGCTTCCTTTTAATTATATAGCGTAGATATTGCGGTCTGCTTTGTTGGCTGTTAACTGCTTGCTAGCTGACAAGGTTGACAAAGGTCTGGCAATAGATCTACTTCTTTAGACCTAGCTGTTAGAAACTAACAGGGTAGTCAATTACTGATTAGTATTGGTACGGCCCTGATGCTATAGGTTAGGGGTCTTTATATATGCAAATAGGGGCGAGCAAAAGAAACTACCGTATATATCTGGGTATAGGTTTGAATTCTTGCTATAGAAGGAAGAAAGAAAGTTATTGCTATTGTGGGTGCCGAAGCACTTAGTGTAGTGGCCGGCCTTTCTGCTAACTAAGCCGGACCGGCCCTTCTGATTGGTTACAGCCGGCCCGGGCATACAGCCCCTTTAACGGTTACCAAACCCACAATTAGTAAATAACCTACCCTATATTACCCTATAATAACTCTCTATAATTATTTCGCTACAATACTAGAAACCAACTATAATTATATTAAAAGCAGCTAAATTAAATAATTCTATAACCTCTTAGTAAGTATATACATTATAGCTAGGTTTACTATATATACTATAACACTAAACCCTTATACAAACCCCCTCTACATCACTATTATCTAGCTTTGTTTCTTATATTACTTTCCTACCTATAGCTCTCTAGCTTACTACCTTATATATCTTCTATATAGTAAGTAATCCTCTAAGCTGTATATATATTCTTTTAGCTCTTCGGCACTTACTTAGTGCCTCATTAGCTTTATAAAATAAAAAGACCTCTGCCTAAAGGAGGGCCACCTAGTATATTACAGCCATTGTTTCCTTAATAAGCTAGTCTACAACAGCCAATATTAAATTCAGAGAGCTATTTTAGTAGTTAGTAATATAAATCTTAATAAGTATTAATTGTAAGTTGACTTTTTAGAGATTATATAGTATCTAAAAAACCTAAGGTTATAGGGTACTAGCCTAAGAGTTTAGAGGTATTAGTATATAAAGCTTAATATCTAGCTTAAAAAACACCCTCTCTAAGTTATATAGTATAAGGCTAGCACCTATAAAGCCACCCTATATATTCTTCTCTATTATAGAGGCGAAAAAAGCCTTGCAAAAAGTATAGAGAAACTTAAGCTTACTTATATAGTTAATATATATATATATTAAGTACTCAATCTAGCAATTATATGCCTATTTTAGTAGCCTAAAGCAACTAATATTAAGTAGCTAGAAGAGGTATAAAAAATATAGAGATATATAAAGAGTAATAATATTATACTCCTAGTAATAAAGCTTAAATTCGATTAAGTAGTAGCTCTTATAGCTATTAAATATTAACAACTAGTATTTACTCTTTATACAAAATGCTATATAAAAGTCAAAGTGCTTAATCTAATTAAGACCCACAATATTAATAGTTTAGCCATTATTGATAGTTATAATATACTAGTTAGCTAAGAAGTTACACTTAGTATACTAGTTGTGTCACGACCCTGACGGAAATAGGACCAACGGTTGGTTTTGCGAAGGAACAACCCCACTAGGCTAGCACACCGGCCAAATGAACGGTACAAGGAACCAAGCTAATGGTCACGTGATCACTGATTAGATAAAGATAGATCGATTAGAGCGATAATCGATCCCAGCGATCCAACACCATAGAGCGACAGGAGCAACCAGCACTCCCGACGCTCCCCTATACTAGATCGCCAGGAGCGACTAGCGCTCCTGGCGAACCTCACTGAAGAGATGGATATATAAGAATACACTTATTACTAGATAGCTAGATAGTATGGATAGCTCTTTAGTAGTTAATCTAAGTATTTACCCTAAATAGCTTTCATTAGCTTGTAATTATTGTTAGAAACCCCATTACTTAATTAACTACCTTGTTATATATCTTAGATATAAACCCCGATCTATAGTTTAGAGGACCTAGGAAACCTTGATTATTATATTTTAACTACTCTTATTCATACATTATAACGCAGACTTTGAGTAATATTATACGCGATACCTTTATAATATCTAGATTTAGAAATAATAACCCCTAGTAAAACCTTCTACAGGAATTAGACGACGCTATCAACAGTAACACTAGTAATAACACTAATAATAATGGCGGGATAACTAATGAACAACTCCAGGAGTTAGTTAGTAAGGTTAATCACCTCTATACCCTCATAAATAGGCAGGCTAAATAGAATAAAGAGATAGAGAACCTTAAGAAGGAAGTTACTACCCTTCGGGCTACTGCTACCATCATTAATACCCTAATTCTAACTAAGGAAAGTATTAGGCTTAATAGCCTAACCCCTTATAATAAGACCCTGGGCTAGTTATAACCTTACCTTACCTAAGTTAGGGCCTACTAGCGTTTTAACTATATAGATAGCTAAGTAGATAGAAAGCAAATTATATACGCGGCCTTATTCTTTAAGGGAAGAGTGCTTGCCTAGTTTAAACCATACCTTACTAATTTCATTAACGCTAAAGAATTCGAGAAATATAAATAGGAGACTTAGGAAATGTTTAGTAGATACAAGAACTACGAGAACACCCTTTGAGCCCTATTTCAGGACCCTAATGAGGAATGATAAGCTAAAAGGGAATTATCAAAACTACGATAGAAAGGCCTAGCCTTGGCCTATATAATAGAATTTCGACGAATCTACACCCAAGTTAATTCTACCCATAATACTAAGATCTTTATATTTTACCAAGGATTAAAGGAAGATATAAAGGACGAGTTAGCTAGATATAATAGACTAAACGACTTCCTATAATATGTTAAACTAGCTATTAAACTTAATAATAGGCTCTATAAGAGATGTTAGGAGAAACACGGTATTAATCCTGGGCTGTTCTAGTAAAGTAACTAGAGGAACAAGTCTAATACTGGAAAGAGATATAACTATAATAATCTAACCTAATGGGGATAATAATCAGGCCTTATAGAGCTCGATACTACATAATGGAAAGATAAGAGGGATATTAAATACTATAACTATAATAAGATAGGATACTTTGTGAAAGAATACTATAGCCCTAAGAAAAACAAAGACTAGAAGCCTGTACCCGAAGGCTCTAGATAGGCTAACGTAATTACCCATACCAGCAGGCCACTATGCTTAAAGATATAACAAGCTATTACTAAACAATACTACTAGTGTAAAACAGAATAGCATAAACCATACCTAGTATACCTAGACTAGGTAGTAGAAGACGGAAAGATCCTATTTAGTATTACTCCCTAAAACTTACCTACTAATAATAAACAAGAAGGTAAGTTGAAAACAGGAGAAACGATCTAATAACGACTATTATAGCTAGTATACATAGAACTAGATAAGGCTAAGGAAGCCAAGAAGTACTCCTCACTCAGCTAGACAGCCTACTATAATGATAACTACACCATATACCTAAGTAATAAAGAAGGAGCCAACTAGTTCCCCAAGGGTACAGGATAATAGCATACCCTAGCTGTAGGAGGATGAAAGGAACTTCTACATAACTTGAAGAAGGAGCTAATAGGGAAAATTCCCTAAGATCTACTCATACCTCAAGTATAGTAAGAGGACCTACGGGTATACTTAGGAAGAGTACCCCTACTAGCCCCTAGAACTAACATTATAGAAGTACTAATCATAAGATAACCCCTTAAGTAAGTAACGTAAGAACTAAGGAAGGAGGCTAAGAAGGATGGAGATATAGGGAGGATATTCCCTCACCATAGTTACTATCCTAGTATCTCTTAGGCCTCATACATCTATAATAGATATAGAATCTATATATAGGAAAAAGCAAGCCACGACTAGTTCCCTTAGAGGTACTAAGGGCAGGATATCTGATAAACTTATGAAAGAGGTAACTTTAAGGGATGGGAACTCAAGAAATAGCATAACAACATAGGCTATATAATGTTTTAGCTTAACCCACATACCCCCCTAGCATACCTACGTAACCCTACTAGATAGCATACCTATAAGAATGAGGAATATCGAGTATATATGGATAATAAAGTTGAAGAGTAGTACTAACTATAGTAATAAGGACAAATCCTTAGCCCTATAAAGCCTACGATATAGGATGAAAGTATATAATAGCTTATAGAAGACCTATAATAATCACAGAGTATTATATAACAAAACATCAAAAGTATTAATAAAGTCTTAGGAAAGGACTATAGATAGCTAAAAAACTAGACAAGCTATCTATAAAACCTTAGATAGTAGAAGAAACACCCACGAGGTACTTATACGTAATAAACACCAGAGTTGTGAATATACAAGAGATATATAGATATATAGATATATAAGATATATAGATATACAAATATATAGATATATAGATATACAAGACCCTAGATATATAGATATACAAGATATACAAATGTATAGATATATAGATATATAAATATATAGTATATCTTGTATATTTGTATATCTATTATATAGTTATATAAATATACAAGTAAATATACTTAATTAATTTAATAATAATATAATAATTCTTATATATAATTATTATATTATTATATTATTGTATTATTGTATTATTGTATTCTTGTATTTCTATATTATTGTATTCTTGTATTCCTGTATTATTGTATTCTTGTATTCTTGTATTTCTGTATTATTGTATTCTTGTATTCCTGTATTATTGTATTTCTGTATTATTTTGTATTATTACAACTCTAGTTGTTATACTTAAATAAGCGAAATATAAAGGCCTTGGGTTTAACTTGTAAAAATATAGTTTTTTTTTAAGTCTTTTAAAAAGACTTAAATAGATATAAATTAAATAATAAATAGCTAATAGCTAATAGCTAATAGTTAATAGCTAATAGCTAATAGCTAATAGTTAATAGCTAATAGTTAATAGCTAATAGTAAATAATTAATAATTAATAATTAATAATTAATAATTAATAATTAATAATTAATAATTAATAATTAATAATTAATAATTAATAATTAATAATTAATAATTAATAATTAATAATTAATAATTAATAGTTTAGATATTAATTATTAAAGCTATTTAAAAAGAACTAATATAAATAAAGTAGTAAATAAAGTTTATAAAAAGCTATTTTATTAATAAAAGATAAATAAATATAACTTTTAATTATATAATTATATAATTTATATATTCTTTTATTATAACTTTAAAATTCCTTATTAGTAGCTTTTATATAGTATTTTTTAATTGTTTTTTTAGCTTTTGTTTTTTTTAAGCTTAAATTTACTATAATAAGAGTATTTAAGTAAAATAAAATGTAAACTAAGAGTATAATAAATATATTATTAATAAAAGTATATTTAAATACTTGTATATTTGTATATATATTGTATAGATATACAAGATATATAGATATACAAATATATAGATATATAGATATATAGATATACAAAACCTTAGATATATAAATATATAGATATACAGTATATCTGTATATTTATATATATACAATATACATTGTATATAATTTTGTCACAACTCTGATAAACACTAATAACGACTATTAATATTTAAAAATCAGGGTAGAGCTTAGAGCCTACTAGTACTATATACTTATTAATAGTAGAGTATAAGGGAATTTTATCTCCCTAAAGATAGTAAATAGATACTACCTTACATAGTATAAGAAAAAGAAACCCTATAAACTTAATATAGTTAATAGTATGGAAGTTGCTTATGGAAACGGTATTATTAATATAGAGACTAATTACCTCTAGGTCTAGATCTAGGACTATATTAAGTAACTCTTATTAACATTACTAAGATGGTAGATCATTAGTTAATCCTAAGAATACCTTAGTTAAGAAAGAATAACCCTTAGATAGATTAGACTACTAGCTAGATTTACTAGGTAAACCCTGTTAGCTTAGTAAAAAGAACAATTATACATTACAAGAATAAGCAGAGCTTAGTCCCTGAGGATAGCACCTAAACGTATGCTTAAACAAGCCTAGTAGCTACCTCTCAAAACGAGGAGAAGGACTTAGTCCCTAGGTAGGCTATAGGATAGCCCCTAAACAAGCTAGTATAATAACAGCATAAACTAGGTAGTCCACCACAGACTAATAAGAAAAACTCACTATTAAGCTAAATATAATATAAACCTGATAAGAAGGGTGGTCTAACGCGGACTAACACAAGGAGACGATAAATCATACTTATAGTACAAGAATATATTAAAGAAATCTAATAAGTATTAAGACAGATATAAGAGATCTAGTATATATAGTATAAAATAATACCTATAGTTATGGTTACCTCGCCTACAGGAACCTTATAATAAGTACTAAAGGCTTAAAGAATCAGCCTGGTAAAACAAGTTAAGCCTATCCTCTAACGATTCATTACCTACCTATAGAGGCTAAGGTAGTAGAGAAGGATCCTTAAGAGTTTATACCTTAGGAATACTATAAGTATACTAAACTATTTTTAGTAATACTTAATACTAGACTACTTAAATATACTAACTAGGATTACGAAATACCCTTAGAACCTAAAAGACACCTAAGTTCCTAAAATCTATAGACTTAATAAAACACAACTCAAGGTACTCAGGGAGTACCTTGACAAGACCTAGAAAAAGGTTATATTTAACCATCTACTTTACCTATAAAATATCCAATCCTCTTTATACTAAAGAAAAACAAGAAGCTATGACTTTACATAGATTATCGCTAACTAAATAATATTACTATCAAGAACTACTACCTACTATCTTTAATCAAGGAACTACGAGACTAACTATAAGGAGCTTAATAGTTTATAGCCCTAGACCTTAAAGGAGCCTATAACCTTATT